>NC_069445.1:11376040-11616040 GCF_026875155.1 Cherax quadricarinatus
AAAACCTGTTAAAAATAATATTAAAACTAACTCATCTACGAGTGTTGTGAAACGACTTGTCTTCTGATACATGTTGCTACATCATCTCTCTCTCTCTCTCTCTCTCTTTCTCTGTTACTTCACCTGCTTCACAAGTTCCCCCTCCATCAACACTCCATCTATATTCATATGGAGAAAATAATGATATTCCTCAGCTCTAATTCATAATAATAGAATATTTAACAACAGCGACAGTTAAGGCAGGAAACTAACATGACTGTTACACTGGGAAAAATCATATTTGCATGGAAAAATGAGGAGAGGATTTGTTGGTGCTGTTCTAGGAAGAGAAGAGGAGGAGAAAGAAAGGAGGGGAATAAAAGTGGGAAGAAGAGGGGAAAGAGGTGGGAAGAAGGGAGGGAAGATGATGTAGATAAGAAATGGGTGAGATACGAGGAAGAAACTGAAAGATCAACACTTATATATATATATATATATATATATATATATATATATATATATATATATATATATATATATATTATATATATATATATATATATATATAAAGTGTGTGTGTGTGTGGTCGTGCCGAATAAAACTTGCAATTTTGGCTTAAATAGGAACGCTCTTCTTGCCGAATAAGGAAAGCAAAAATTTGTGTATGCAATAATTTCGCAAAAATCGTTCTGAACCAAACGAAAAAAAATATATTGCATTGTGTTTGTTCATTATTGAATTATTGTAAACTTACGTAAAATATATTTAGTTGGATTAGGCTAAATTAAATTGCGGTTGTTATAATAAGGTTAGGTAAGTTTTCTAAGGTTCTTTTGGTACAAAATTATGAATTTTTACATTAGCATAAATGAAGAAAATATATCTTTAAACGTATAAGAGAAAATTTTAGAAAGGACTTAATTTTAATGAGTTCTTGCTAATTGGCCAGGTTTACCTATTCGGCACGACATATATAAATATATTATTTTCTGAAAAAATATATCTACTCTTTAGTAAATATTAAAAAAAAAAAACGCTTTTGATAATGGAATTAACTTTGTTACAAAAGTTGCTTCATTGCTGTTGTTGCTGGTGATGCTGGTGTCTCCCTCATCTCTTGGTGATGCTGGTGTCTCCCTCATCTCCTGGTGATGCTGGTGTCTCCCTCATCTCTTGGTGATGCTGGTGTGTCTCCTATCTCCTGGCGATGCTGGCGATTACTTCATCTCCCGCTGACACTCTCTGGGTGGATAAACATCAACATAAACACTACATGACTCAGATATTCTCTGATGTTTACTTTAAAAAAAGAGTTTACCTGCAGTCAAATTAATTGCACAAAAGCGAATTAACAGTCGAGGGCAGATCAAATGAAGTTGCAGTTCCCATGTTCTCTGGAAAGACCAATTCAATTTGCCACTCACAAGTCCGGTATGTCTGAGTTGACTCAACTTTTCAAGGGCATAATTTTTTGACTACTGTTGGTACCTGCTGCTACTGGTTGCTGGTACCTGCTGCTACTGGTTGCTGGTACCTGCTGCTACTGGTTGCCGGTACCTGCTGCTACTGGTTGCTGGTACCTGCTGGTGCTTGCTATTTGTTTGTACCTGCTGCTACTGCTTACTGGTGCCTGCTTGCTGCTGGTGCCTGCTGCTTGTACCTGCTGCTACTGCTTACTGGTGCCTGCTTGCTGCTGGTGCCTGCTGCTTGTACCTTCTGCTACTACTTACTAGTACCTACTTGTTACTGGTGCCTTCCGGCTATACCTACAGGTACCTACTGCTACTGATTGCTGCTGGTACCTGTGCGCATGAATCTACTGGGTTTTATACCATTTGCATTTCCTGTAACACCGGTCAATTTACCTGTTACCGTAGGCATTGTAAACATCTATTTTTCCACTCGTTTCAGCTACCGTTTGCTGGTAGGAGAGCAACGGCACAACAGGGACGGGAACGCAGGTATATTTAAAGGAGACCTCTTCTCTCTCAAACACACGGGTAAAAAACACTCCAAAACATCAACTTTGACTTTACAAGAGATTTTTTTTTTTTTTGGGGGGGGGGGGGAAGGGGGTAGTGAATTCAATTAGGGTAGAGTTGAAATGAGGACAAAAGAAGTGTCTGACTCGCCTGCCCTCATAGATTATTGCTGCACAAGCGACATTCTTCAGCCAGAATGTTTGTAAACATTGACTTTCAAGCCACGGTACTGGCGAGGATTGAACTCGAAGTGTGCAAGTCGTAAACATCTAGACTGACGCGTTAGCCACTGGACCAGCTGGCTACAGTAAGATTCATTCTACTAGGTATATTTATATACCATGGGAAGGTTAGCAGAGGCACCACTGTGACCACAAATGCAAGTTTTTACAGATGGATCTCCCGCCAGTGTGGCCGTGACGAACTCTAGCTCAAGTCCCCTCAAAGCCCGTACTGTGTTTTGTTTGCAGTCGTGCCATTACGATTTCTTGAGTCATTCTCTTGCAAGACTGATGGACTGGTCGCATTATAATCTCCTTTCCATTGCTTCCCATAGTCACCTCTACATTCAACCGAAGAAGCCTACTGCATAGGCGAAACGTTTAACGTTAAAAGTTTACAGATTACAGAAAGGTCACGTTTTCACAGAGGGCACATCTCGCCCCCTCACCAGTAACTTTTCTGAGACTATTACAAAGAGATTGCTGCTCTGTATGACCCTCAAAGGTTTAGCGCTTCATTATGATAATAAAACTGATTAATAAGACACATGTGCGACACTTGTACATTATTATTATGGAGACGTTTCGCCAACCAGAGACTTCATCATTTTAACACAGAGAGTAAATGATAAATAAAGAGAAGAGAAACGTTGAGGTGACCAGTCCCTCAGCCTTGATTAAAAAAAGGTCACAGTATTATGACTGGAACAATTCAAAACTAACCCGGGACTGGGACTGTTCACAAATAATCTGTACCAAAGAGAGAAACGTTTGGACGACGTTTCGGTCAGTCCTGGACTATTAAGTCAAATAATTATAATTGTAATCATGTGGGAGCGCTAAAGCAGTAGGATTATACAGCGTACGTGGGGGGGGGGTTAGAAGGTATTCAGACTCAATTCAGGGAACCGAAGCACAGATCCAATTCCCTAGATCAAGAGCCCCTCACCAGCGTCAAGGTACCTCCTTGAGGGGTATTAAGTCACAACTTTGCCTGCCCTTTCGGCTATTTTTTTTATCCTGCATCTTCCCTAGCGGTATTTTCTGTCATTCTCTCTTGATAATACTTCATAATGGACCGAAACGTAGTCTAGGGTTCCCTCTAGAAACATCTAGTTAGTTATGAATGCGAAAGGAGCACAGTAAACACGTAATATTAAAATATACAAAACAACCAGTGCAAAAATAGTGAAAATCCAAGCGCCTTTTTCGTTGTTGTTGCTACAGAATGTCTCAACATCATGGCTACTTAGTGACTCACGAAATCGTAATGACACGATTGCAAACAAACCATAGCTAGCTGGTCCAGTGGCTAACGAGTCGGTCTGGAGTTTTGTGACTCTGATCGCAGGCTGTAACCCCACCCGTGGTATGTTTTGTTTACTTAGTGTGTCGATTACACATCAAGTGTCAGAAAAGTGCCACATTTTTCACCAAGTCAAGCAGTTTAATTGCTTAACCAACCTCTTTGTCTCCCTTCATAGCTTTCCTGGCGTCAGTGAGGTCGTGAACAAGGTTAGGGTGATGATAGAGGCGGCGACTTGGGATTGCAGACTTACCCCTGTGATCACCGATTATATCTTACCGATTTCCCTGGGATTATGTTTGCCTTATATAGCAGTTGCATCTAAATTACTGCGTTCTGCTCATAACTTTGCTGTATTCATTTAATTTTGTTGCTTAGGCTAAATTTGGCTCGGACCATTGTGTGGTGTAAAGTGTTATGGTCGTGTTTACAGTCGTTGCCTCTAACACAGTATCGTGATAAAGTCACTCGTAATTGTATAAAAAATAGCGCAAATAACTGTACCTGTTGTGATTATATAAAATGCAGTTCTAGGACTAGACAGGAACAGTTCTAGGTTAGTTAACTAGTAGTTTTAGCCGGAGGTAACGATCGTTGTGACGAGATTACACCGTGTTCCTTCTCCAACTCAAGGCGAAACTCCAGAGTTGACTTTGGGATTGTTGGTAGAGTCGACTGGCAGTGTGATTTAGTGTGTGTTGATGAGTACTTGGTGGAGACGTATCTGTCGTTGACATGCAGTTTAGAGGATACCTGGAGTTGCCACATTTTCGCTTATGGGAAACTGACTTCAGTTGCCAGGTTGGTAAGTTGATTGCTTGCTTGATCGGCCGAGTTAAAACCCTTTCAACTAGACTAGGGTCATTAAGGCTGTAACCTTTCCATCACTAGCGTATATACTTTTGAGAGTATATATACTCGGTATACACTGAGTATACTGTGAATATACCCATCCTGAGCTAGCTAAGTGTTCTCAGTTATTAAGTTCATTTAATATATTTTGCTGAAGCAAAAAATTAGCTAATGTCATTATAATTATCAAATCAACTTTCAAGAGGAATAATTACTGCCGTAAATTTTTTTTTAATAACGACTTAAAACTCTCTAGAGATTTTTAATGCAATTTAGTTTGCTTTGATGCTTGACTTATGATACACTTATTAAAGTAGAAAGAGGATATAAACACAATGTTGTAACTTTGCTGATTCTGTCAAAGTTACTTTGACCCTTAAAAAGACTTATAATTGACTCGCAAAAATCGCAATGATACGATTGCAAACAAACCATACCACGGGTGGGGTTAGAACCCGCGATCAGAGAGTCATAGTGGTTAACGCGTCGGTCTGGTGTTTTCTGACTCTGATCGCGGGTTCTAACCCTACCCGTGGTATGGTTTACTGTTATTAGTAATATTATTTGTGTAGTATTACCTGGACATTCTTGGTATATGTAATACAAGTGTGTTTCAATATCCAGAGTACAGTTATCATATTAGTTGACATTGTTCACTATAGTAAAGTTGTGTTATTATTTATATATTGTCATAAAGTGTAATAGTTGTTAGTATTTTAAAAGTTCTTTGAATAGTTTTAAGATGTTGTGGAGTCTAGTGTTTTGTTTTTTTTTTTTTTTTGCATTGTGGAAAAGGAGGGAAGTATGTAAGTCATTACGATGGAATCATAACCACATGTAACTGCATGTGTGTACAATATATATAGCAGTTAATATTTGTATTAATTCTTTAGCAAATTTCATTATAAGTATAATTAAAATTTTTCATGCATATTGTAATATATTTGAATGATAAAAAGCATAATTTTTTGTGTAAACTTGTATTTAGTAAAAGGATAAAAAAAAAAAAACATAGGAAGAGGGATATTTCATGTCAGCTCATAGATAAACGTGTAAGTGTATTGCGAATATGTAAATTAATTTTTTGTGTGGAGGACCTGCTAAGGTTTCTTTTATTTATTAATGCATTGCAATGTTTTAAACTAAAAATGAGAATGTATGAGTAATATGAATGTTAAAAGTACATGTTCACCATTGTGGTTTAGCGCAAACTTTTTTGAAAAGAATAATAACAATAAACGTAAATGTTGGGGAGCAGGGGGGTTCAATATGTATTGTAATGTGACCTATTGTGTTATTTTAATATGAAATAATAACAATGAGAAGACTGTAGTATCTGCAGTAGTGTTAGTTATGTATTAGGTGGTATACAGCAATCATTATGAATATATGTTACTTAGGGCCGGAAGCACTACACTGTAAGTGTTTACTTAGTGAAACGTGATGAACACTACTGATAATGTTACTTATGTGGACGGATATCAACCCACTGATAATGTTACTTAGTGGACCGGAACACACCCACTGATAATGTTACTTAGTGGACCGGAAACACACCCACTGATAATGTTACTTAGTGGACCGGAACACACCCACTGATAATGTTACTTAGTGGACCGGAACACACCCACTGATAATGTTACTTAGTGGACCGGAACACACCCACTGATAATGTTACTTAGTGGACCGGAACACACCCACTGATAATGCCTCTTTTTTTATATATATTTATATCACATTTATATACGTAACAATCTATGTATATTGTATGAACTGTTTTAAATAAAATATATAAAAAAAAGTATTACCTGAATGAGTTAATTCCAAGTTTCTCTCTCTCTCTCTCTCTCTCTCTCTGGGTTTACTCGACAAGCACAGAAAAAATCTGGACCAAAATCAGTGTTTAGGATCGACTTTACAAGGAAAACCCAGGAAAACAAAGTGTAAAAGTCGTCACACGTTAGTTGTGAATTAAGTTTCATTTATGACGCTAAATTTCTTCTATGTTTATGTTAGGTGGTAAAAGGTTTGAAAATTTCCTTGTTTTTGATGTCTTAATTATTGTGTAGCTCTCAGAAAACTGCAAAGTTATTTTGTGTGTGGTGTTGCACGGTGTGTGTGTGTGGTGTGTGTGTGGTGTGTGCGGTGTGTGTGTGTGTTGTGTGTGTGTGTGTGTGTGTGTGTGTGTGTGTTGTGTGTGTGTGTGTGTGTGTGTGTGGTGTTGCACGGTGTGTGTGTGGTGTTGCACTGTGTGTGTGGTGTTGCACTGTGTGTGTGTGTGGTGTTGCACTGTGTGTGTGTGTTGTGTGTGTGTGTGTGGTGTTGCACTGTGTGTGTGTGTGACTGTGTGTGGTGTTGCACGGTGTGTGGTGTGTGTGTGGTGTTGCACGTGTGTGTGTGTGGTGTTGCACTGTGTGTTGTGTGTGTGTGTGTGTGTGTGTGTGTGTGTGTGGTGTTGCACGGTGTGTGTGTGGTGTTGCACTGTGTGTGTGTGTGGTGTTGCACGGTGTGTGTGTGTGGTGTTGCACTGTGTGTGTGTGTGTGTGTGTGTGTGTGGTGTTGCACGTGTGTGTGGTGTTGCACGTGTGTGTGTGGTGTTGCACTGGTGTGTGTGTGGTGTTGCACGTGTGTGTGTGGTGTTGCACTGTGTGTGTGTGTGGTGTTGCACGTGTTGTGTGGGTGTTGCACTGTGTGTGTGTGTTTGCATGTGTGTGTTGACTGTGTGTGTGTGCACTGGTTGTGTTATTGCTGTGTGTGGTTTCACGATTTATGTTAATTGAGTGCTGCACTTGTGTATAGCTGTGTGTGTAGTGATCAGTTTGGTTAGCTAGTTGCACTTGTTGTGGATGTTCATGTAAGGTGTAGATTTGGCACTGTGTGTGTGTGTTCTCACCGCTGATGTGATTGAGATGGGTTCAAACTAGATGTGATGTTGTGTTGCACTGTGTGTAGAAAGTTATGTTTGATTAGTGTGTTTGTGTGTCCGTTCCTCACTTCTGCCTAGTGACGTCTTCCACTTGTGTGAGTTTGCACGGTTGAGCCTGATGTTGCACTGTAATGTTTGCACTCGTCTGTTTAAGTTGCTGTGTCGTGTGTTCATGATTGTGATGGTTTGCACGTTGTGTTGGTCGTTGCTCCTGTGTGTTTGTTTCCTGGTGTTCACTGTGCTGTCTGCTTTCCTTGTGAATGTAGGGTTAGCACCTGCATGTTCAATTATTAGTTAGCTGACTGATGCACTGTAAAAAGCCTGCATTGAGATGCATAAGTAGTTCAGTGCCTGTTGACACTCGATGTTGTGCGGTGGTGTTGCACGGTTGTAATATGCTTGGTGTTCAACAAAGCGGAAATTTGCAATCTCCTCAAGGCAAACAGCTTAAAATAAACTAAGTCTTTAAAACAACTTAGAGTCTGTTACAAGCTATTCCGGTTCTTGTGCTCATTTTGATCATTCGTCCAACCCCATCACCCTCGCTATTGTGACGATGCAAACGCAAAATATCACTTTTTAATTCAGAACGTATGTTTAATGGTTTGGGCCGAGCGACGGCAACAAAGCCAGTGCAATATGAATGACAAGTACAGCCCGTTTAGATGTGAAATTTCCTCAGTTTACAATTTCTTTCGTTTTCATCTTGTTAACATCTCTATCTTTTCGTCTATTCGCTTTTCCTCTCTCCTCATCCCCTCTCTCTCTTTAATTAATACGAAGAACACTGCAATTCAACATTTATAACATAAGAACGTCCACTCACTTCAAAATAGACAATTAAAAGATGGCTAAAGACTTCAGTGCTCGACTGAACACGAGTATGAGTGCCCGCTCCGTAGCTATGCATTAGATAATATCGTGTTCACCACCGGCGGAATCTGCATCTGTCCTCTCTGTGCCAGCCTGGTCTATGTCACACTGCAGTCTGTGTACAATATTCCGGATTCTGCTGCACTGGACATCGTCAAACCCAGCCCTGCATTGCTGACTATGCAACACGCACAGTATAGTCACTTTTAATTCTACGTTTTTTGGGGTTTGGGGAGGACGGAGGACAAAGCGTTGCAAGATGAAATGAAAAAAGTTGGTAGGAAATAGTGCAATTGCCGTCAGGAAACAGTGAAAAAAAAGGAAACTCTCTTGTAAAACCAACAATTAATTTTTTTTCTGCGTTCAAGGATAAATGTGCGTGTTTTGTTTATTTTTTTCTTCCCTAAAACTTCCTGGAGGGAACGAGTTTGAGCTAACATGGAGGAGAAGCCACTTCTTCATATTAACGAGCTGGTGGGTAAGACTCAACCTCTGCACATTCTTCAGCTGAACTGAATTTATATTCTTCAATATCACTCCTCTGAAGATAAAATTTCTGAGCGCAACATAAATTGCAGAAGGAAATCTTAAGTTAGCGTGGATGAGTGAGGGGGTCGCTGTGTGAGGAGACATCTGGGAGGAGGAAAATGTATCAGAGCCGAGACATGATTCTTTCTGAAAGTAACCTGACTACGTACACTGCCGGTGTAAGTCTTCTCCCTGGGTGACAGTATAGTAGTTTACTGCCTTACGTAGATTTCGAGGTCACGCAAGGACCCGGGTTCAATATCTGCCTCCGGCTACGGCCTTTGCCGAAGCTATGACCGGGTCGCTGTATTCTCCAGCCTCTTCGGGAAACTCAAAGGATCAGGTCCCATACGGAAGATCAAGCCTCCAGTGTTTGAGTATCTAGCGAGCGAGACTTGTGGCTCCTGGCACCTGCTTCCCTTCTTCACCTAGCAATAAATCAGCACTTTGACGAGTTCTTTTGTGGGGTGACATCCCAGGAATAACCAAAAGAACCCTGAGCGAAATAATCTACATTGTCTGGGTTTAATAACCCGAGAAATGTAACCTTTTCTTGTCCCCCTCCCGACTCCGACCCTTTGTCGCTTGAAGCAAAACTTTCCTCTCAACTAGTTTAAAGTCAGCAGGAAAAGTTGACGGTGAAGTGGACATACGGTAAGTATGAGCCGGGCGCCAGAAATGCTAAGCTTACTACAGATATCCATAACTTAACATTAGCACGATATTCAAGATCTTTGATGTTGTGAATAAGCTTGAGGTCCAGTGACTTGGAATTGCCCTCCTAAAGACTGATCCCCCTCAAGTAATGTTCCTTGATGCTAGTGAGGGGCTCTTGATCTAAAGAAATTGACCGTATTCCAATTTCCAGAATTAAACCTGAATGCCTTCCATCACCCCCAATCCACAGGCGATACATAATCCCTACTTGTTTACCGCTCCCCCGATAATAATAATAATTATTCTAATCTTCCATTTCCAAAACGACTCAAGGCTGAGGAACTAATTACCTCAAACTCCTCCTGTCCTTCACCATTCTCCTTTGTATGACTGATGAAGCCACTGTGTGGCGGAACGTTTCCTCATTAAAGATACCCAAGTGTTGCACACGTGTCTAATTTATCAACTTGTCTGCTCTCTGAATCATTCATCTATAAGAACGAGAGGACATGAAATCTTAGTGCATAAACGACTCCTAAAGACTAATGTGAAACTTCTATAACAACCCAGTTAAAGAAAATAGGTTTGCCAATAATTTCGAAGCCATTACTGTGAAGGAACTTATTCTGGACAAGCGTAAAAAAAATTTTGCTTGTGTAATGGTTGTAAAGAGCTTTGTGCTTGTATAAGCTTTTCATGACTTGTTTTGCTTGAGTTTTCTTGTACATACGATAGAATACAGTTCCTTCAGACTCTCCTCTCGTGGCTTGCATCTCTGTGCATCATATTTATTAACTCGTCAGACCCAAGGGGGGAAAAAAGACTTGTTGCCATAAAAAAAAAACTTTCATTGGGACATCGTGTCGCTCTGTGTAGACTTTATCAAGTACTGACAGGATTAAAGCTCTACATAGTGACGCCTTAAAAGAAGGGAAAACTTGTCCTGAAATCTGTAATTTTGGTTTTCTTGGTAACGCATCACTGAACTATTTTTGTCTCATTAATGTCGTTCTCTTAATGTGGTCACAACTGGAAGAAGCATTAGAGACTGAAGCACCGATTAGATTTTCTCCTGAGTCTTCAGTGGATTTATTCCCATGGCTTTTATTACACGTATTTTCCGCTTGACTTCGTCGTTAAAGATGTAAACTGATAGGTCTTTTACGTTTCATGGTTCCCTGTAGTACATTTAGTACCACTCTTTTTGTAAGCTGGTAATTTAATAGTCCTTTAGTTCATCTATTCATAACCCAAGAATTAGAAATAGTATCTAGACACGGGTTTGGGTCGTGTTTGGCTATTGTCAAGGTTCTAACTGGACTTAGTGTAGCGGGTTTAATTCCTTAGCTTCGGATCTTCAGCGGATTTAATGACAGTGCTATTCAGTATGTCATCAAATTATGTATACGGGTCAACAGCTGGTCGAGGAAAGGCTCTGTTGGTACTCCAACGCCGTGTAGCCAAACAGCAACACTGTTGATAACTTGCCTCTGTTTCCTCCCACTCAGATATTAAGATGCTTGAATTCTTAGTCATGTCCTAAGCCTTGACTCTTACGAGTAGTCTTTGGAGGATATTCACATCAAACGTCCTTGTAAGCTCACTTTTGTTCATTTATAATTCTGTTCAAGTCTGTTTACTTGCTCTTCTCACTGTCTCTGCCATTGGTGGGAGAAATACCTTTGTTAAACTTAATATTCACTCTATGACAATTTACTGAGAAACGTTTCGTGCACCAGAGACTTGGTTGGACGAAACGTTTTAATAAAACACCATACGAGCAATGCGCATATAGTGCCCAATTAGCACATTTATAAGTAAATAATACCATATGGTTTACATACCAATATATTGTCCGGATAGACTTGTTACATGTCTACATAGTCTCTAGTCATGTTGGTAATCTGGCTTGTAAACATACCCGCGATGCTCACTAAATATTAGAACTAATTACATTCTCTCGTTCTCTGCATTTAATGAAGGCTTTTGGTATTAAGTCTTCCTAAGTTATTACGGAGTAGATAAGCCGCTTATGAACAGTAGCACCTTGTGTTCAAGGAGTCGTGTGTGATGCTCAAAGAGCCTCTTCCAGTGTTCAACACATGCGGAACCTAAGAAGTGGATACTGGCCTATTTGTACTCGCCTATTTGTGGTTGCAAGGGTTGATTCACAGCACCTGGCCTCGCCTCTTTGCTGATAGCTACTAGATTCACACACTTCCTGCTCCAGAGCTTCATATTCGCTTTAAGAAGAGGTATGTATGGATTCTGCCTCCGCTACATCACTCTCCAGATTGTTCCACTTTCTGGCAACTGTGTGTGAAAGACCCTCTCTCTCTCTCTCTCTCTCTCTCTCTCTCTTATAACATAATCATCGTGGGTTTCTTGACGTATTTCAGCATGCTATTAACGCTCCACCCTCCGACTATTGCTTACCTTCTTTACTGCTTCACATATTTATATCTTTATTGCAGCGCCTGAGCCATTACTCCCCATTATAAACTCGCGCCACTCCAAAAAAAATTTCAGCTCGTTATAATTTTTGCGCAATGGTGGATACCGAAATTTAGCTTTCCGTAATTAACTCATCCTTTACGTGATCAAGAGCTCTCTCTCTCTTTCTCTCACTCTCTCTCTCACTCTCTCTCTCTCTCGCTTATACATACACACAAATACATCAAAAATCCTAAATGATGCGATGTAAACTAAAACCCCATTTTAAAACCATAAAATGAGGCCGATCATTATTTTTTCACGTCTTATTTTCCATTGATTTCAGCCCGATGACCCCTTAAAAAAAAAAAGAACTTAAATTAAAATTCCCCAAACAGGTTAATCTTAATTCTTTCACGGTACTTAATTTCCCCCCCCCCCCCCCCCCCCCCCCCCCCCCCCCCCCCCCCCCCCCCCCCCCAACCCAGAATTTAAAACACTGCTTAATGTTACAGTGGCAAGATATAAAAAAAAATCGTAATTCCTACTTTTCCCCTGAAGGTTATAATGCGAGAACGACATTATTAAAGTACAGTGATGGTCAGTTGTAAACAGTGAAATGTCAAAATTTTAGAGGTGAAATACAGTGGACCCTCGAATTTAGTAGTGCCATTTCTGTATGCAAAACTATTTTTATTATCTATAAAATGTATTTTTTGTTAATATTTCCCATAGGAAATAATGTAAATCCAATTAAACTATTCCAGACACCCAAAAATATTAACAGAAAATTCATTTTATAGATAAAAAATAGTTTTGCATACAGAAATGGCACTACTAAATTCGAGGGTCCACTGTATACAGATGAAGCCATTACTTGTGTGTGATTATTAATGTATCCTTAGTAATTATCTTCTATTTAATTGTCGTGATCAATGGTTTTTGAAAACCGACAAGTTGAAGAATTGAGACACTTGTACAACATATGGGAATCTTTATTGAAGAAATGTTTCGCCACACAGTGGCTTCATCAGTCCAATACGAAGTAATGGGTAAGGAGAGGAGAGCTTGAGGTAATCAGTCCCTCAGCCCTCTGGCCCTATGCTGTACTTCCTACAAGAGTGATGGGCTGAACACATCGACTCCAGGTTGAGGGACTGATTACCTCAAACTCTCCTCTTCTTACCCATTTCTTCGTATTGGACTGATGAAGCCACTGTGTGGCGAAACGTTTCTTCAATAAAGATTCCCATATGTTGCATAAGTGTATTTGTCTATAATTATAGACACAGTGAATTGTGCTGGAAATGGAAGACCTCTTGAACCTACTTCCAGGCACCTACAGGACGGAATATAATGGACGATGCTGGAAATATAAACACTTAAGCAGTATAATGTGATCCTTTATTGACAACGTTTCGCCCACACAGTGGGCTTTATCAAGTCACATACAGATCTGTTTGTGACTTGATAAAGCCCACTGTGTGGGCAGAACGTTGTCAATAAAGGATCACATTATACTGCTTAAGTGTTTTATATTTCCATTGTGTCGGTATTTTATACCATTTCCATAGACGATGCTGGTGCAGCCAACAAGGCTTTAGATGCTTGAATATGTGGAGTCTCGAGGAAGATCATGTACCAGCGTTGCTTCCTGCAATATGTGGAGTCTCGAGGAAGATCATGTACCAGCGTTGCTTCCTGCAATATGTGGAGTCTCGAGGAAGATCACGTACCAGCGTTGCTTCCTGCAATATGTGGAGTCTCGAGAAAAAATCATGTACCAGCGTTGCTTCCCGCAATATGTGGAGTCCTCGAGGAAGATCATGCACCAGCGTTGCTTCCTGCAATATGTGGAGTCTCGAGAAAGATCATGTACCAGCGTTGCTTCCTGCAATATGTGGAGTCTCGAGGAAGATCATGCACCAGCGTTGCTTCCTGCAATATGTGGAGTCTCGAGGAAGATCACGTACCAGCGTTGCTTCCTGCAATACTGGTTACCCTGAGGATAATTTTAATATAGCATCGATAATTTCTTAATTGTTCTTAATGACATTGAGAAACAGTTATGTTAATGAAAACTGTTTTGATGAGGATAATTAGAAAGTAGACTGAGAATGAATGGGCTTTTTGCTTTCTTAAAATGTAATTCTGTTCAAAAAATGTTTTATTAAATCAGTGATCAATGAAAGTGCCATTTATATAAACAAAAATTTAGCAATGCATTTAATCTGGTATAGTTTTTTAAAATGACAAAAGATCGAAGAGAAAGAGTAAAGATGTGAGACTTCAGTCCTGGTCCACTCAGTGTCAGCCTAATTCACCAAAGAGGAATTAAATCGTGTTTAATCACGTCATTACAATTAGTCCAAACCGCAAGAAATACTGCGAGGCCCTTCAGTTAGTGTACCACAGATGACAGCTTGTGGGGTATTTTGGGGCTCCCAGCTGTGTTCTATAGCTGGTGTTCAGAGATGGCATAACGCAGTAGAGTGGAAGCCAATAACTGGAGCTGGGAGGACTCTCGGCTACCCCACAAATTAATGACAGTAAAACAGGTTTTCGGTTTAGGGCCGAAATCGTCGTTAACTTTGGTGTCCCATTTGTGAATTAGCTGTGATTACCACGCCACCACAACCACGCCACCACAACCACGCCACCACAACCACGCCACCACAACCATGCCACCATAACAAAAGTAGACAAACAGCAAGACTGAAATTTCTCACCTTCTTTTCCCTCCTCACACACAACTTTGAGCTCGACCACGCGTCATATCCACTCGCAAAACAACCACAACATATCTTTAAAAAAAAAAGATCGTTACGACAGTATAATTTAGCCCACACGAGTGCATTTTTTTGCACGTTGTCCCTGGGGAGTAGGGAGGGAGGGGGAGTATAGTCAATATTTGAGCGTTCGGTGTTAAAGTTGTGTAGCCGTTGCCAGGAAAAGCTACACCGTTGCGCCGTTAAGTTACACCTGCCTGATTGCGAGTTAGACAAAATATAAACAGTTAAGCAGTAAAAACAATCTCGGTTCTGTTTTGGCTGAAACAAGCTACTGTTTACGGCATGACCAGCAGCAAGTCTTTGCTATGAGAGACTGAAAAAAGATGCGTAATTTTTTTTTCTTACGCTAGACTGTCTTCTGATGACTATAGTTAGGTTTTAGACAGCCTTTGTATAGCTCATAAGAGCTAATGCTGTTTATCCTGCCTTTGTACTACTGTGTATTTCATGTGATAAGCTGGAATATGGAGTATAACAGATGGCTTAAGACTCGTTTATTCATCACCAGATGGTTCAAGACCAGCTCCTCCATCAGCGTATGCAGCTTCTCTTCTGAATCTTTCAGTAACACTGCGTCATCTGCAAACAGCAAGCAAAACCAAGATTAGTTCTTTTAAAATTACACTTCTGACAGTACAGTTATCACTGTTACAATCCCCTTTGCAAACACGTTAAACATCCGAGATATATATTTCACTAATACCCAATACTTTCTGCCTCTCTAAGCAATGCGATATCTAATTTTTAATGCATATATATTGAGTAGGCTTCCATTATAGCCTTTTATAATGAGTTTCCTATATTCGCTAAAAGCATTTTTTGTGGAAAAAATATTACCTTTTCGTCCTCACATTAACCTGAGCCTTAGTCTTAATGAAAATTATTTCCAATTTGGATAAATTATTACCAGTTTTATTTTCAACACGAGCCACAACGCTTCAATGTCCACCCAAAAATATGCTTTATCCAAATCTGTAAGTAAAGTAAACGATTATCTTTATCTGTGTACTGTTCATTAGCGTGCTTTATTTACTCTGTAGTTGGGTGACCCCCGTGGCCTGGCTGCCAAAGTTCTCGTTTCACACACGGAGGGTGCGGGTTCGATTCCCGGCGGGGTAGAAACATTTCGACGCGTTTCCTTGCACCTGTTCACCTAGCAGCAAGTAGGTACCTGGGTGTTAGTCGACTGGTGTGGGTCACATCCTGGGGGACAAGATTGAGGACCCAATGGAAATATGACACAAGTCCTTGATAACGCACTGACTTGCTTGGGTTACCCTGGGTTAGGGCTAACCTTTCGGGGTTAAAAATCCGAACAAAATCTTGTCTCTGCCTGGTTTAGTTCTCCCACACACTTTACATGGTATACTCAAACTTTTAAGTTATTCCTTTGGAATATTGCTGCACACTAACAGCACCTTTCAAGGCAGGTGAAATTGCTGACCTAGAAAATGTACAGAGAACTTCACGGCGCGCATAACGGAGATAAAACACCTCAATTACTGGGAGCGCTTGAAGTTCCTGAAACCTGTATTCCCTGGAACGCAGGCGGGAGAGATACATGATTATATACACCTGGAAAATCCTAGAGGGACTAGTACCGAACTTGCACACGAAAATCACTCACTACGAAAGCAAAAGACTTGGCAGACGATGCAACATCCCCCCAGTGAAAAGCAGGGGTGTCACTAGCACGTTAAGAGACCATACAATAAGTGTCAGGGGCCCGAGACTGTTCAACTGCCTCCCAGCATACATAAGGGGGATTACCAACAGACCCCTGGCAGTCTTCAAGCTGGCACTGGACAAGCACCTAAAGTCGGTTCCTGACCAGCCAGGCTGTGGCTCGTACGTTGGTTTGCGTGCAGCCAGCAGTAACAGCCTGGTTGATCAGGCTCTGATCCACCAGGAGGCCTGGTCACAGACCGGGCCGCGGGGGCGTTGACCCCCGGAACTCTCTCCAGCTAAACTCCAGGTAAACTCCAGTGTATTTAGGTACAGACACACACAAATAGAGTTACACAAATTATCGTACATAATAACATGTGCATAAATTACCTAGGATAATCTCAAAATGTCAGACAGTGACTTATTTCTGTTGGGGTCCCTAAGAATTCTTTCTCTTTATATTCCAATACACTCGCAAACAGGCGACCTTAACAATCCAGAACAAGCCACATGGGGATATATGGAAAATTTTAGCTCTAGATCTTTCGTACTCCTGCGTCGTTAAGAGCTATTCAATGTTGCAAGACAGCAACAGATATTAGGGAAAATTCTGTGAGACAAGGCAGTCATGGCGGACATGTCAGTGTTAAGGGCCACCTTACCTGGAGGTTACCTGGAGGTTACCTGGAGGTTATTCCGGGGATCAACGCCCCCGCGGCCCGGTCCATGACCAAGCCTCCCGGTGGATCAGGGCCTGATCAACCAGGCTGTTACTGCTGGCCGCACGCAGTCCAACGTACGAGCCACAGCCCGGCTGATCCGGCACTGACTTTAGGTATCTGTCCAACTCTCTCTTGAAGGCAGCCAGGGGCTTATTGGCAATTCCCCTAATGCTTGATTGGAGGCTGTTGAACAGTCTTGGGCCCCTGACACTTATGGTGTTTGCGTCAAGCATAAAATTTCTGCGTCCTCTTTTTATTTTCTAGCAGTGAAAACCTTCACTCTTGACAGACAAGTCAGTTTGGTCCCCAAGTTTCATTCAGTCTTTAATGTCTCTTTAAAACCAATTTTATTCCCGACAATTTGCTGACAATGCTTCACAAATTCATTCATATGCACTTGTATACTGTTTCACAATATCTTACCCTCCTTCTTTTCCTCCATACATTCATCTTTCCTTGTATGACATTTACATTCGGAAGACATTTCGAATTACCATTTTTTTCCTCGTCCCCTCAAGGGAATTTCCTTGATGCTGGTGAGGGGCTCTTGAGCTAAGGAATTGGATCTGTGCTCCGGTTCCCTGAATCAAATCTGAATACTTTCCATTCCCCCCTCCCACATGCGCTGTATAATCCTACGAGTTTAGTGCTCCCCCATGATTATAATATTTTTTTCCTCATCACTTTCAACCAGTCAATTCTACTCTTCTTTCCTGCCCCTCGTGCACCTGTCTTCCTGTAATCATAATCTCAATGACACGCCATTCATAATTCTATTTAATTAAAGAGTGGGGTCAATTTATTTTATATATCATTATTTTCAGTGTTACAAATTAGTGCTGTATGAACAGGTAAACTACAGACGACCTGTGGAAAGTTCATTATATTTAGTCTCGTTGCTACGTTGCAAAACACGTTTGTTGCCTTCAGGAGAGTGTTGGAAGTAGAGGTTGGCAGTGAATTTATACAAATGAAAGGTTAAATAAATCAGCTAAAGCTTTAATTTAAACATTTCTTTTTTATAAACAAGAGAGGATTGGTTTAAGTTTTAAATCCTTTTGACCACACGACGGGTCATTATGACCTCATAGCACCAGCACACCACCAATCAGGAATAATTTACTCCTTAAAATAGGAATTTAAATATTCTCAATATATATACACTTTCGGTATATATGCTCTGACCCAGTTAGAAGGCAGGTAAGGTTGGGTATGCTCGGGCAGGTGAATTATCCATTCATGATGACACAGCTATGATCCTTAATAAGAAGGGACAAGAAAACATCTTCTTTAGTTTCACTATAACTCTTTTTCTTGGTTTTTGAATTATCAACTAACATTTCTCGGGTGTGTCTTAAGCTGTGGCTACGGAGGTGGTCATGTGTGTTCACATTTTGCAACTGATGGGGACATAAGCTTCTGTAAAGTGTGTTTAAGGTCTTTCTGATACACTAAACACAGGGAGCTTGCAGTTGCCTAGTGGACAGGAATAATTTGTACAGTATATTGACTTCATAGAGTTGGGGTTAAGTGACGTTCTTATAAGTCCGCTCTTTCCTTTATGAGGGTTAATTTAGCGGTTTCCTCAGTACCTTGTGTGTTAGTGTCGACACTATGCCTCGGTGTTCATGTTCAGGGATCTGGTGGGCGAAAGCTATTTTGATTTTATGTATTGTGGTTATCACAGTCTTGTACCAGGTGGTAAACAGTGTGCTGAGAACCCGTCCTTATAACTAGTGAATCCTAGACAAATGGAGAGAGGACACGTACACAAATCAACCGCATTTAGAAGACTAAAACTGTTGACTACACTTTTTTGCCATTATTCTTTCCTGGTTTTTCCTTACTACTACCTTCTTATTTATGCATCTACCACTACTACACTACTGACTACTACTACTACTACTGCTGCTGCTACCCCCTCCTCCTGTTGTATCACTCCCTTCTCCCGCACCCTCTTCTATATATTCTTCCCTTCTCGTCTCTCTTCATTGTGACTCGTTAATGATCCAATGTGTCCGAAACGTCGTCATAAGTGTCAGTTTAAGGTCTCCAAGCTTGGTCTCAAAGCTAAACTTTATCTTAATAAAGATTCCCCTTCTGCCATTGTCTTGATAAGGTTTGCGTTGTCTGTCTTTTATTGCGTGTCAGCTTACTGCTTGTCTTCCATAAGTGTGGATAACACACACACACACACACACACACACACACACACACACACACACACCAACTACACTGAGAAAGCAATGGGCATACCTGGAGAATACCTGACAGGCATCCATTAGTGAATATTAGTCATTAAAATGAGACACTGTCTTCAAGGCTTCTTCTTCACGCTGCTCCATTCCTCTGCTCCCATCTACTGGAAACTGGAAACTGGATTCCTGACTCGGTCTTCGGTGTCACACTTCAGACTGGCTACAAAACTTCTTTAAATGAGTAATAAGCCCCCCTATAATTAAATTATATCAATATTTGTCATGATGAGAATTATTCATAAATGAAAATTTATTTAAGTTATAAACTGCTTCGACATTCCTTTGGCAGTACCAAAATTCCGTTACGATTCTGTTTGTGAAAATTAATTTGAGCGTCACGTTAGTCTCTGGAGTGGGAATTAAGGCAGGAAAGCTCGTCAAAAAATATGTAATCGTGAAAATGCGAGAGTAAACCTCGACAGTGGCATTAGTGTTGATACCATCAGCGTTATGGCGAGAGTGATGACACCTGGATACTTATAAAGTCATGACATGTCCCGTAATGTGCGAAGTCATAACCCAATTTCACCATGTTTGATCACTAATTAACTTAATTGGCAATTAACTGTCGGTTCATAATATTTTCTAGCAGTATTTGTACATTTTAATACCAAGCTGACAGCCTAGTGGGATCCCCAGGCGTCATGAACTAACACTGGCGAGCAGGATTTCCAAATGAGACTCGTGTTATTTATACATAGTCAGTGTTGCGTGCACATCATGCGCCGGCCACCTCCATGATCACTCTCAGCCACAATGCACAGACTAGTGTTGACGTTTATATGGAAGCCTTGTTACTCCTCTCATCACATACACATACACACAGTATATATGAAAAATACCACCGTGAAAATAAATAAAACCTGAGCGCTCGGGTATTATTTCCTATTTTCACTGTGGTGTTTTATTTCTTATTTGCAATCAGGCGTTTTATTATGATTTATTCCACAAACATATATACGTTGTGTGTGTGTGCGCTTGTGTGTGAAGGCGTTTTTCTATCACTTACGTGCAAATGACACCAATTACATCGAGGCTTGACTCAAACAATTTCAGAGAATGGCAGCAGCGACTTTCTGCTGCAAGTTTTGTCGTTGCTGGAGCCCCTGGGAGAGTAATCTAAATACATCACTATCCTGCCACACCACCAGCCAAGTTTAATGGAAGAGGCAAGTTGCTGCTGGGAGTGGCGCAAGGCTCTGATATTCGAGTACATTTGTCACTCCCGCCTCTCTTGTTCTTGCTGCTGCTGCTGCTGCTGGGTCTTCCCGCTGACCCAGGAGCAAGACGGTCCCACTGTACAAGGAAGATGCTCTGGTTCACATATTCGTAGCACATTGAAGCTGCAGTGTGAATGGTGGTGTTTCAGCTATTTGCTGGGTGCGGAACATCGACTGCTGGTGGTCCAATATATCATCCCTATTGACACTGGATCTACCAGGTTATTACTGACAGTGGACCGTCAACCTGAACATCATCACAACCTAGCTGTGAAAAGGCGCATCCTGCAAGATCTTGTCTTTATGCTTCAAGATTTCCACCATTGCTTCAGGACATTTTTTTATAAGTACATGTAGAGGGCTGAAGAATTTTGGACCACGGATGTATACACTGTTCTCTAAATGTGTTTGTGGCATCTCTGCTTTAAAACTAATGTTCTACATTTCCTACAGTCTCTCAAGCTCCATACATATTAGTGAGGCTATTAAATAGCCGAGCTTCGATTATTTTTTTCCATGTACGTAACGAGATGTCCCTCTCAATTTCAGTTCGATCCCAGTGCTTTTAGAAGGCCCAGCAGATTAAGTGAATTACTAGTTACATAGAGGTAGTAAATGTTTATTTTTTATTAAAATATCTCTCCTTTTTTGAATGACAATGTAAACACACTGTTATTATGGTACAGAGAGAGAAAGAGAGGGAGAGAGAGATGCTTTTAACGTACGATCACAAGCTAGGCATCTCTTGTTTTCTGAAACTCTTTTTACCCATTCTCTTATTTTCTTGGTCTTTTCTACATTCAATATGTTGTACATGAATGGATATACAATACCAACAAAATGAAAATTGGACACATGTGCAATATCTGGGTATCTTTACTGTAGACGTTTCGCCCTCCAGCGGCTTTATCAATATAAATTCAAGAACATCAACACCAACCTTCTTGCTTGTGCTCCAGATTCTTGACTACGGTGCTCTTCACACCAACTCCAAGACTGAGGGACTGATTACCTCCTCTGTTGTATATGTTCTTCTGTCTTCCAATTATGTCCTTGAATTTGTATCTATACCCAGATGTGGAAAATCTCTAATTTTCATCTTGTCATTATTGTGTACCATTCATGTACAAGTTCACTATTTTTTCACAGTGGTTTTGTATATTGCGATGTTACCTGTTTACTGTGATTTAATATTGTGTGTATGGTTTGGAGATTCAGATTTGAACTGATGGGAAGTCATATGACAGGTATGTTTCATGTATTTTAAGTGGTATTAAATACCACTTAAAATACATGAAACAACTAATGAGAACAAATAACAGAAGCCATTTTAAGTCTTGTGTAAAGTTAGTGTTTGAAGATAAAATAAATGTATATCCGAATTAGTTTTACTGTTGGAGCGATAGTTGATAATAGGATTTTGATTGAATACCCGTGATGGTCACTAGACATTGATGAAAACGTAAATAGGATTTCCCATAGTTTCGAAAATCGGTATGAACATCGACGGTGTCGGCAAATAGCGTTTAATGTTTCATTAATCTGGGAAATGCGTAAACGCAAACGCGTACACACACACCACACACACACACACACACACACACACACACACACACACACACACGCTATGGAAGATGGCAAATGTAGTCCCAATTTTTAAAAAGGGAGACAGACATGAGGCACTAAACTACAGACCTGTATCACTAATGTGTATAGTATGCAAGGTCATGGAGAAGATCATCAGGAGGAGAGTGGTGGAGCACCTGGAAAGAAACAAGTGTATAATTGACAACCAGCACGGTTTCAGGGAAGGAAAATCCTGTGTCACAAACCTACTAGAGTTTTATGACAAGGTAACAGAAGTAAGACAAGAGAGAGAGAGGGGTGGATCGACTGCATATTTTTGGACTGCAAGAAGGCCTTCGACACAGTTCCTCACAAGAGGTTACTGCAAAAGCTAGAGGATCAGGCGCACATAACAGGAAAGGCACTGCAATGGATCAGAGAATACCTGACAGGGAGGCAACAACGAGTCATGGTACGCGACGAGGTGTCAGAGTGGGCGCCTGTGACAAGCGGGGTTCCACAGGGGTCAGTCCTAGGACCTGTGCTGTTCTTGGTATATGTAAAAGACATAACGGAAGGGATAGACTCAGAAGTGTCCTTGTTTGCAGATGATGGGGAATTTAAATGAGAAAAAATCAAATCGATGAGGATCAGGCAGGACTACAAAGAGACCTGGACAGGCTCAAGCCTGGTCCAGCAACTGGCTCCCTTGAGTTTAACCCTGCCAAATGCAAAGTCATGAAGATTGGGGAAGCGCAAGAAGACCGCAGACACAATATATTTTAGATGGCCAAAGACTGCAAACCTCACTCAAGGAAAAAGATCTGGGGGTGAGTATAACACCGAGCATATCTCCTGAGGCGCACATCAATCAAAACTGCTGCAGCATACGGGCCCCTTTGGAAAACCTACGGATAGCGTTCCGATACCTCAGTAAGGATTCGTTCAAGACCCCTGTATACCATTTACGTCAGGCCCATACTGGAGTATGCAGCACCAGTTTCGAACCCCACACCTAGTCAAGCACGTCAAGAAATTAGAGAAAGTGCAAAGGTTTGCAACAAGACTAGCCCCAGAGCTAGGGAAAAAATGTCCTACGAAAAAAAGGTTGAGGGAAATCGGCCTGACGACATGGGGACGGGAGGGTCAGGGGAGACATGATAACGACATATAAAATTTTGCGCGGAATAGACAAGGTGGCAAAAAAGGGATGTTCCAGAGAAGGGACACAGACACAAGAGGTCACAATTGGAAGTTAAAGACTTCAGATGAATCAAAGGGATGTTGGGAAAAGTATTTCTTCAGTCATAGAGTAGTCAGGCCGTGGAATAGCCTAGAAAGTGACGTAGTGGAGGCGGGAACCATACATAGTTTTAAGGCGAGGCATGATAGAGCTCATGGGGCAGGGAGAGAGAGGACCTAGTAGCAATCAGCGAAGAGGCGGGGCCAGGAGCTGTGACTCGACCCCTGCAACCACAAACAAATAGGTGAGTACGAGGAGAGGTTAAGGGAAATCGACCCGACTACATTGGAGGACAGGAGGAATGGGGGGGGGGGGTTGACAAGGTGGATAGGGACAGGATGTTTCAGAGTTGGAACACAGTTGTTTAAGTGACGTGCGTCTTAACATGTGAAGATGTCAACGGCCTTGGGAAGTAAACATGTTTCTCTTTCTCTCTCTGGGATGATGCTTGCACGTCAGTTCAGTAACTTCGGATATCCTGTGTTTGGTGGCTGCCGAAGAACTTTTTATTAAGACGGTTTTATTTGGAATCTCATCTTCACACGAAACTTATTTTAACATGGTTCCCCACACGAATCTTTTCACCCCAACGCTCTGTCACAAGAAACTCACGGGGACTTGTGAATTCGCATAACTGTTTTTGACTTAACACGCATTCACACGCATTTATTTTAGCTCAACACACGCTTACGTGAAACTTAAATTTATACTCAACATGGATGCTCTTACGAAAAAAAAAAAATATTCGGACCTATCACATGTTCCCCTGAAACTAGAGTCGTATATCCACCTCTCCCAGAGTGTTATTTCTATTTTACTATGTTATTTATTTTGCTCGCTTGTCTCACCAATGAAAACTTGAGTAGACGTAATTACCAACCTTGTTAGTGAATATTTTCACCCTCTGTTTACACTAGCTTTTATTTCCCGTCCTGGTGAGGTGACTCGGAACTGATGAAGACATCTGTTGTTGACGTTGTTGGTGTTTTTGTGTGACGTGTCTTGCTTACCTCACATCCTGGGACTAGGTGACAAGCCTGGGTGATGGCCACTCCTGCGTACCTTGCTTACCTCACGTCCTGGGACCAGGTGACAAGCCTGGGTGATGGCCACTCCTGCGTACCTTGCTTACCTCACGTCCTGGGACCAGGTGACAAGCCTGGGTGATGGCCACTCCTGCGTACCTTGCTTACCTCACGTCCTGGGACCAGGTGACAAGCCTGGGTGACGGTCACTCCTACGGGTGACCGGGTTAGCTATGGAGCACCCTGGGTACAGTAGCAGAGGTGTAATTTTAAGTTGTGTAAGTTTATTAAGGTACAGGTACACATAAATACAGTTACACAAATTATAGAAACGTGTGTAAATTACCTAGGATAACCCCGCCCCCTCCAAAAAAAAAAACTGGACAAAGTAACTTATTTCCACTGGGATTCTTGTATTTTCATTGGTGGTTGTAGTAGCAACTACGTCAGCGGTAGTAATGTAAGTATACTTTCCTCTTCCCTATTAAATATTCACACTTTCTAAACTGCCTGGTTGATCAGACCCTGATCCACCATGGGGCCTGGTCTCAGACCGAGCCGCGGAGGCGTTGACCCCCGAAACCTTCACCAGGCAAACTCCAGGTAAGTCGGCAGTGTCCAAACAGAATAGAGGGCAAGGAGAGAGCCTTCTGCTGTACTATCCTAATATATCTAGATAGACACACAGGAAACTAAGACGTAGCGAGTACATCTTAACAAGTAGCTACGATATAGATTTTAATGCCTCTTACTTTGTTTTTTCACTGTCTTGTTTCCCTTTCTCTCCCCTCTATCCACGCCCTTCATAATGGAGACTAATGCTCAGATTGTCGCTCCCATCTACCTGTTTCCCCTTTAATAGGCAGCCAGTAACAAAATTATCCGTCTATCTTATTACCTAGCCAGAGGTCATTTACATGATAATGTACTAGTCGAAGTGAGCACCTGTATCTCGAGTCCTCTCGATTTTAGATGATTTTAGCGAGATCTAACTGTGATTCTGTCTTTCTAATGCGGTTTAGGACGATTGATGTATCAACTTTTTTAATATAGGGTTTTTAATTCTTACGTCTGGATTAACAAAAGTGCTTTTTTTTTTACATGTATTAACAAGTCGAAACGAAAACAAATGCTCTCTTTGTCTCTTTCAGCACCCAGGCCACAGACACTGGAGCCTGATAAGGCTGATCAAAGGGTTAGGGAAAGATGGATGAAATTGTATCTTGGACGCCTGGCGTCCACAACATTTAGTCGCATCTGAGGCTGCACCGCAGCGCTCCAGTGGTTAGACTGGCAAAAAGTATCTACAAATATGATGAAGCCCTTTTGTGAGATTACCGTTCTGACTCGTGATGAGCGAACGGAAGACGATGCAGAAATAATGTTAATAATCAACCAGTCAAAGTTCAAAGCCATGATACTCCAGTTTTCAGCAAATTACACACGTTACACAACAGATACGTACATAATTGCATTAAAATTTCGAGTGATATTGCTGGATACAATTAGTAAGGACATGTAGTTCAAAGCGACGTGAGTGCTCTGCAAGTATTTCATTTACATATATTAACATCTAGATATAAATTCACTGTCGAGTGAAGGTCAGCCAGACGGAAGCACAAAGTGACTCTCGCATCATCAACAAAGGATTAATATTACAACTGCCATTTAAGATTAAAAAAAATGTCTGAGCGGAAACAATGCACATTATTATATCAAGCAGTTTTACAAATATATATTTTTTTTAGGATTTTGCCGCCGAAGCGGATAGTTTAATGTTGTTGGGGTTTATAGGGCCACTGACAGCATACGTCGTATCGAGCCCAGGATAGTTTAATGTTGTTGTTGGGGTTTATAGGGCCACTGACAGCATACGTCGTATCGAGCCCAGGATAGTTTAATGTTGTTGTTGGGGTTTATAGGGCCACTGACAGCATACGTCGTATCGAGCCCAGGATAGTTTAATGTTGTTGTTGGGGTTTATAGGGCCACTGACAGCATACGTCGTATCGAGCCCAGGATAGTTTAATGTATATCCATCCTGTGGACGGCATCGCAAGAGAATTTAAATACACACAGAGCCTAGGAACTAGACTCTAAACTGTTACCAATAGTACATTTGTGCATCTATAAATTTAATATCTTCATCTATTACAGTCAGATTAAAAACACTTGTTCAAAATTTCTGCTGCCTTAGTTTAATATTAAATGACAGGATACCGTGACTAATTTTTGTATTAGTAAGAGGTAACCAAGCATATAATGTTCAAGAAAGTAACCAATAGACTTCGCGTATATTTTACCTTGAGTTTGGTCATCGTCTGTATATGACATTGTCAGAAGTACCTGTAATGCTGGCTACTACAACTACTGCCTGTCTATTTGCATTTCAAGTAGCTTCGTTAACGTGCTTATCTACGGTAATACTATCATCTACTCAGATCTACTCAGGCTTCTTTCAGAGTTACTGTGTTATTCAAATATATTGTTTAATATTCTCTCTTAATGCTATTTATAATTCTACACACACACACACACACACACACACACACACACACACACACACACACACACACACACATACACCAAAGGGAAAAATCGACTTCTCTCAAAGTACTTTCTTTGGCTCGTAAATCAGTTGTATAAAATATAGGAATAATTCAGAGAGATAGAATCAGGCAGGGAAAAGAGATTAAGTTTTGTACATTCAGGGAGCAGAACTCTTCTTTATACTTGAAGTTTACTTACAAGTTTTTTCTCCAGATGACTTCACTAGTTGTTTTGTTGTTACTCTTGTGTTGCCTCACTGATGTCTGTTGTCACTCGTGTTGTGTTGACTCAGTTACGTCGCTGTCATTCTTCATCACTTGTATATTTTTTTTTTTTTGGGGGGGGGCGATATGTAATAGCCTGGATCACACTTGAGAGTCGCTACAAATTATATAGTTGCTACGTAGAAGCGTATTAATTAATGACAGTCTAATTAATAATCAAAGATCCAAGTTTGGCGCACACAAAGGGAGAATAAATCTTAATTTTGTTGCATACACGAGGATCACAGGTACGAGAACAAGTAATGTTGTCCACACTGGCCCCACCTGTTGAGTAACTTAAGTCTTATCTGATAACATTATTTGATTGCAACAGCAAAACTAAAGAATTTATTTTAGCAAAGTGATGTACTCCACATAAATTATTCTCATTGTATGATGTCAAAGGTATATGAGAGGGATTGTAAACACGTATGTTTGACACACCTGAAGGATTAAGTTTATTCAGGTATATACAGTTTATTCAGGTATATATAGTTACATAGATTATCATATATGGCGGCATATGTGTAGAGATCCTAGAATAACCCAAAAAAAGTCAGAGACTTTTCATTGGGGTGTTCCTGACCAGGTAAACAGCTCTTGGGCTCACCAAAGACGACTTAGATTTTAATAAATTACGGAGAATTTAATTTCAAATTCTTCCTGGGTGAAAACAGTAATCTTCAGGATGAGAACCACCCAAACTCCCTCTCTCCCTCCCTCCCTCCCATCTTGCTCCTTTCTGCGCTCACTCTCCCTAATTTCTTACCTTCCTTACCTCCTACCCTCCCTCTTCTTGCTCCTACTTTTGTTCCTCCTTACCATGCTCCTTTCCATCATTCTCCCCCCCCCCAAGGCCTCTTCACCTCCCTCCTAACCTCTCACCCTTCGACCCTCCTATTCAGCCCCTACATCCTACAATTCTTCACCCTTATCCACTCTTACCTCGCCACCTATTATCATCCTTAACATTTTCAAGTATTCCTTATACCCAGCTGGTCACTCTTGTTACTCCAGTTTATTGAATGGTTTTCATTGTAGTACCATGTCGAGTGTTCCTGTGTGCTCTAGGAAGATGCGGTCAATCCATCCTTTGCATTTCTGCTTTATTTCCTTTACGGTAGAACTCAAGATTTGCCGCCCCTATAGCCATGTTATTTATTCTTTAAATGTCCGATTCTTTGTATTCAAAAAGCTACAATATTTTCTCTCTCACTAGTTTCCTCAGTAACTTAGTCAACATTGTTAATGATACAAGCCTGGAATGTTTCAGTATCTAATTCTCTGGTTTGCATTGTGATCACATTTGCAGTTTTTCAGATGTTAGGATAATACAAAGGTTGCGTGTAGTTAACATGACTCACGAAATCGTAATGACACGATTGCAAACAAACCATACCACGGGCGGGATTTGAACCCGAGGTCAGAGTCTCAAAACTGGTCCATTGGCTAACGCGACGGTCTGGAGTTTTGAGACTCTCTGACCGCGGGTTCAAATCCCGCCCGTGGTATGGTTGCGTGTAGTAATAGTAGTTGATACTAGTCAAGGCACTTGTCGACAGACACTTCGCCTGTAGAGTCGTAAGGGTTCTTAAATAGAGTGAATAATGATAAACTCTCTGTGATAAGATAAGATAAGATAAGATTTCGTTCGGATTTTTAACCCCGGAGGGTTAGCCACCCAGGATAACCCAAGAAAGTCATGCGTCATCGAGGACTGTCTAACTTATTTCCATTGGGGTCCTTAATCTTGTCCCCCAGGATGCGACCCACACCAGTCGACTAACACCCAGGTACCTATTTGCTGCTAGGTGAACAGGACAACAGGTGTAAGGAAACGTGTCGAAATGTTTCCACCCGCCGGGAATCGAGGGTATGTTGAGTAGTATGTTAAGTATATACGTGGTTGGAAGCCCAGCCTACCGTCTGATATCTTGACTGCCAGGGTACGACCTGACTCGACCCAGCTTTACGGCGGCGGGGGCAGCGTTGTAGCAAAGGTTTAGACTATGCTGACATAGCCATATTTGAAACAAGTCCGTGAAGTCATGGCTAGCGTATTTGAAATATGCTGACAGTTGTGTGTAGAATGAGTGTAGTGTGTGTGTGTACTGGCCTAGTTGTACACACCTAGTTATTGCAGGGGGTCGAGTCACAGCTCCTGTACTCACCTAGTTGTACTCACCTAGTTGAGGTTGCGGGGGTCGAGTCCGAGCTCCTGGCCCCGCCTCTTCACTGATCGCTACTAGGTCACTCTCCCTGAGCCGTGAGCTTTATCATACCTCTGCTTAAAGCTATGTATGGATCCTGCCTCCACTACATCGCTTCCCAAACTATTCCACTTACTGACTACTCTGTGGCTGAAGAAATACTTCCTAACATCCCTGTGATTCATCTGTGTCTTCAGCTTCCAACTGTGTCCCCTTGTAACTGTGTCCAGTCTCTGGAACATCCTGTCTTTGTCCACCTTGTCAATTCCTCTCAGTATTTTGTATTCGTTATCATGTCCCCCCTATCTCTCCTGTCCTCCAGTGTCGTCAGGTTGATTTCCCTTAACCTCTCCTCGTAGGACATACCTCTTAGCTCTGGGACTAGTCTTGTTGCAAACCTTTGCACTTTCTCTAGTTTCTTCACGTGCTTGGCTAGGTGTGGGTTCCAAACTGGTGCCGCATACTCCAATATGGGCCTAACATACACGGTGTACAGGGTCCTGAATGATTCCTTATTAAGATGTCGGAATGCTGTTCTGAGGTTTGCCAGGCGCCCATATGCTGCAGCAGTTATTTGTCCTGTGTGTGTACATTTTAGTCAGTGTGTGTACACGATTATTAATAACTTTAATTCATGTTTAGTAACAAATTACAATACATTGCCAATAATATAGAAGCATAAAAATGTATTTATAGACAAGCATTGTATGAAACTATTGTACTAAGACAAAAAAATATGAAAAAGGCAGCGTGAGGCGTCCCTCAGGGAAAGAGGCCAAACACTTACTAAATTTTATTATGCATTAGTGCATAAATATTAATTGCCCTCCCTGGGGGATTAATATTGTCTTTATAAGGGATTTAAGATGACAAAGTTCTTAAATATGCAGGAGAGAACTTTGCAGGTCACTGGTAGGGATTCTCTCTCTCTCTCTCTCTCTCTCTCTCTCTCTCTCTCTCTCTCCTCTCTCCTCTCTCTCTCTCTCTCTCTCTCTCTCTCTCTCTCTCTCCCTCTTTCTCTCTCTCATTTTCTCCTTTTTCTTTCTTTTATACATGGTTTTACAAGGTTAGGTTAAGGTTCCTAACTTTATTGACAAGCTAAGAACCGTTATCTACATAAGCTCATTTCAAAGACCTTTTTATTACGAAAAGTACAAATTTGGAACAGAATGAAGTTGGAGCCATCTATGGGCCGGCAATTTCATTTGATTAACTGACTGTTTCGCTGACGTCATTCTTCTTTCTCTCCTCAAAATTAAAATTACAGAACGTTAAATAACTTATCGGACAATGCTAAAGGCACTAATAACTCGATTCAATTAATATTTGACGACTTTCTTGCAAACAGTGATGCAATATTCTCTACCAGAACACTGAATTACTCCTGAGGCAAGTGTTATCTGATCTTACTGATACCTGCAATATTACTGCAGTATGAATCTAACAGTCATACAGTCGAATCGAACAGTTGTACAGTAGAAACTCCCCGCTTGTATTGCTACACTGAGTCGCTCTGTGTAGAGCTGTAGTTTATATTAGTAAGCCATCACAGAGAGCAGTATAGCAGGATCTCTTACGCCCCAAATGACTTCAGGCAGTGTTAGTTTAGTGACTTGGGGAGGTAAAGAGAGACAGTGTACTCATATTTAGGTTAAGAGAAAGTTTAAATATATTCTCGGTCTGGGACCGACCATCTTCTATCAAGACTGAGGGACTGATTATCTCAAATTGTCTCTCGACTTCCTCTACTGTTCGCAGTGTTATCGCCTATAGGTAACTGGGGAAGCTTACTGCACGGGCGAAACGTTTCGATAATATAGATAACTGTGTTGCACATCTTTTACTCAACACCAGTGGTACATAAAATACCTGCACCAACACCAGAGGTGCTTAAAATACCTGCACCAACACCACCACCAGCAGAGCCTGAGCTTGCTACCATCTGCAGCTCATAAGACTGCCATCCCCACGAGCCCCCCTGGGGCGGGGTAGATGGCAGACCAGAGGCCTAGCTTCTCCCTACGAGCCCCGTGAGGGCGGGGAATGTGGCTAGGCCTGGGGACAGTTGGTCCTAAAGATGAGGTACTGTATCTCCTCCCATGGGAGACTTAGTCTCGAGATACTCCCCAGATAGGGAGCCAAGGCCGGGTCACCACTACTTGGAAAAGACCCGGGCCGGGAGAATACCGGCGATTAAAAAAAAAAACACCAGCGGCATTTAATATATTTTTATTATCAGTGAAGTGCTCCGTGATAGTGTTGCCATGTCGAGTGGCTATAAAATTGTAATTATTTGAGTGTGTGGTAACCCCCTCACGGTAATGGTCCTGCTCTGGCAACACTGCCACAATTAATTTCCATTTGGGTCACGTCATGGGTTTGCTCTCCTGGTGAAATTACAGTGCTGCTGTTTGTATAATTTAATTCTCCACCCACCAAAATAATGCTAACCAAAATAGGTAGCGCGAGTACCGCGGAATTAGTGTTGGCGTTCTGTAGAAGCGGATTGGAAATACCTTGAAAAATACTAGAAAGTCGTGCGTAAGCGTAGAAACTGGGTGGTAAGACCAAGAGATTTGACCTTCTTATACCGGACATTGTGAAGAATTAGACACGGGTATCTTGGTATCTGGGTATCTTGCTGGAGCAAAGAAGTTCTGTGACAAGTATTTGCTTGGACAACCTCTTATTTTCTGTATCATTGCAAGCTCCTGATAATGTGCTGATTGCAAAACGAAAGGCCCAGAGCTATCATTCAATTCCCTCTGTGGATGTTATGCATCTTTTATCTCTTGTTAGTGATATTTGCAGCATATATTATCGTGCCGAATAGGTAATATTTGCGATTTTGACTTGGATAGCAACGCTCTTCTTGCCGAATAAGGCAAGCGAAAACTTGTGTATGTAATAATTTCGCAAAAATCATTCTGAACCTAACCAAAAATATATTTCATTGTCTTTATTATTAAATTATTGTAAACTTATCTAAGATATATTTACCTGAATTAGGCTAAATTAAATTGCGCTTATAATAAGGTTAGGTAAGTTTTCTAAGGTTCTTTTGGTACAAAATTATTAATTTTTAAATTAAACATAAAAAGAAAAACATACATCTTTTTAAACGTATAAGAGAAAATTTTAGAAAGGACTTAATTATAAATAAGTTCATGCTAATTGACCAGTTTTACTTATTCGGCACGACATATATATATTATATATATAAACATGTATATAATATATCATCTATTAGACTCGATAACTGAAAATATGTTAAATATAATTTTAAAATCTATTAGGTATATAATTATTCCCAACAAAATATTTCACAACATTGAAAAGTTTATCAACGGATTTTTTGTACCAAAGTTTTAAAACAGCCGGTAATAACATTTTTTTTATTAATATATATATATACAGGGTTAAAAAAGAGGATAATAGTGTTGATATTTTGGTGCAATGTTGCTAAAAAAATTTTTGGTTGCTGATGTTAACTGTTAATGTTAGATCACTTCGTGTTGCGTCCACTGCATTGGTTCATGTTTACTGGAAAAGTAGGTCATGCAATCTGTGTGTGTGTGTGTGTGTGTGTGTGTGTGTTGTGTGTGTGTGTGTCTGTCTGTGTGTGTCTCTATCTGTGTGTGTCTCTGTCTGTGTGTGTCTCTATCTGTGTGTGTCTCTGTCTGTGTGTGGCTCTCTTTCTGTCTCTCTCGTTAAGAGAATAGGAAGAAAACGTGGAATGTTACCCACAACATTCATACACTAAGCAAGAAATATCAGGACCAGCAAAAAGTGACAATCAGGGCAAATCAGCTGGTCCTTGACGTGACCCCTGAGGATCTTCTCTTAGGGCAGCAAAGTAGTCCTTGGCCCAAGTGCCAAGGGCCGCGCACTTGTGTGTGGATTGACCAAAGTGCTGGTGAGTCCCCGTTGGAAAATAAAAGGAGAAATAACAAAAGACAGGGGCTAGGGAAAGTGTAGTAATAAAGTCAGGTACGGTGCCTCACCCCCCTTTATCTCTCAGTGCCCCCTACGGCACTGTCTCCATGGTTACTATACCTGAACAACTGTCATGGTCTCGTAGACTGGGAAGGAATCTTTTTCTTGCAAAATATTTATACGTCAGCAGTTTGCTGCTATTCCATTCTGTATGATAGCCCAATAGTGAGGACGAAATATTATTTTGTTTTGCTCTCGTATTCCATCACACAGGCTGGTGTTTTCCCCGTCATATTCCATCACACAGGCTGGTGTTTTCCCCGTCATATTCCATCACACAGGCTGGTGTTTTCCCCGTCATATTACATCACACAGGATGGTGTTTACCCTGTCATATTACATCACACAGGATGGTGTTTACCCTGTCATATTACATCACACAGGATGGTGTTTTCCCTGTCATATTCCATCACACAGGTGGTGTTTTCACCCCGTCATATTCCATCACACAGGTTGGTGTTTTTCCCCGTCATATTCCATCACACAGGCTGGTGTTTTCCCCGTCATAATTCCATCACACAGGCTGGTATTTTCCCCGTCATATTCCATCACACAGGCTGGTGTTTTCCCCGTCATATTCCATCACACAGGCTGGTGTTTTCCCCGTCATATTCCATCACACAGGCTGGTGTTTTCCCCGTCATATTCCATCACACAGGCTGGTGTTTTCCCCGTCATATTACATCACACAGGATGGTGTTTACCCTGTCATATTACATCACACAGGATGGTGTTTACCCCGTCATATTACATCACACAGGCTGGTGTTTTCCCCGTCATATTACATCACACAGGATGGTATTTACCCTGTCATATTACATCACACAGGATGGTGTTTACCCTGTCATATTCCATCACACAGGCTGGTGTTTTCCCCGTCATATTCCATCACACAGGTTGGTGTTTTCCCCGTCATATTCCATCACACAGGCTGGTGTTTTCCCCGTCATATTCCATCACACAGGCTGGTGTTTTCCCCGTCATATTCCATCACACAGGTTGGGGGTTTTCCCCGTCATATTCCATCACACAGGCTGGTGTTTTCCCCGTCATATTCCATCACACAGGTTGGTGTTTTCCCCGTCATATTCCATCACACAGGCTGGTGTTTTCCCCGTCATATTCCATCACACAGGCTGGTGTTTTCCCCGTCATATTCCATCACACAGGCTGGTGTTTTCCCCGTCATATTACATCACACAGGATGGTGTTTACCCCGTCATATTGCATCACACAGGCTGGGTTGCATTCATAGTGTTGACCTGTGTCAGTCTGAGCTGGGAGACTTCAGTAGGACATTGAGAATGTCTTCAAATATTCCATTAAAGGTTCATCAGCTACAACAGCATCAAAGTTACCTTCAGGAGAGCTGCAGTTACTATCACTTGGAAATTACCATTCCTCAGTATGGTCTATCCTAGGTACAAGATAAATGAATTTTCTTTTGAAGATATCTCCGTCATCAAAGAGCGTGACAACTCGAGGAAAAGGCTCATGATCTAAGGAATCAGAGCTGCCCTTTTTTTCCCCCTGGAATCAAATCTTTAAGCATTCTATTCCCAATGGTTGTATGACCCCTTGAGATTTATCACTTCCCTCATAAATATAATGAGGGTAGATAGGGAGGGAGGTTGTAGCAGTCCCATCTTAATGGCAGAAGAGGGATGGAACAGGTGTCCTGGGCGCCATTACAGCAACATAACACAAATAACTTCACTACTGAGCTCGTTACAGCCAACTAGTGACGCTCTCTGTTTGTGTTCCTCTCTCCTACCTATTCCTCCTCCTTTCTTCCTCCTCCTCCTTTCTCCCTTCTTCCTCTTCCAGTTCCACTCATCCTTTCTCCCTCCCTCTCTCCCTCTCCCTCCCACTGCCTTCCCCTCTTCTCTGTGGGTAAGTTTTGTTGCACGATACTCACCTGGCAGTAAGAACAGGTCCTGCGTGAGAGTTGACTCTTGTGGGTCACATTCTGGCAGTATTTATTATGCAAATGGTCAGTGCTATGCTCAGTTTTTGAGAAAACACACACACACACACACACACACACACAACAACACACACACACACACACACACACCTGACAGGAAGGAATCAACGAGTGATGGTACGTGACGAGGTGTCAGAATGGGCGCCCGTGACGAGCGAGGTTCCTCAGGGGTCAGTCCTAGGGCCGGTGCTGTTTCTGGCAAATGTGAATGACATGACGGTAGGGATAGACTCGTGTGTCGCTATTTGCAGACAATGTGAAGCTAATGTGAAGAATTCAATCGGAAGAGGATCAGGTAGGACTACAACGTGATCTGGACAGGCTGCAACCTGGTCCAGCAACTGCCTCCTGAAGTATAACCCCACCAAGAGCAAAGTCATGAAGATTAGGGATGATCAAAGAAGATCGTAGACAGAGTACAGGCTAGGGGGCCAAAGACTGCAAACCTCACCCAAGGAAAAGGATGTCGAGGTGAGTATAATACCGAGCACATATCCTGAGGCGTACATCAGCCAATTAACTGCTGCAGCATATGGGCGCCTGGAAAACCTAAGAAAAGCATTTCGACACCTCAGTAAGGAATCGTTAAAGACCCTCTACATCGTGTACGTCAGGTCCGTATTGGAGTATGCAGCACCAGTATGGAACTCACACCTGGTCAAGCACGTCAAGAAATTAGAGAAAGTGTGTGGCATGCAAAGAGTACGTAACCTTTATTCGGCGCATGTACACACCCTCATTTACAGGCTATCTCCCCCAACCAGCGAACCAGGTGCTGAGAGTTGACGATGGGGCCCCGTCGTTCAACTAGTAACCAGGTTCCAGCCAATAAGAAGATGGTTTTGGCAATCGCAGAGGTTATGTGGGTACCACTCTCCTGTCTGCCCTTGTCATTCCCATTCTAGAGCTGGTTGAAGCACGGTCTGCTCTCTAGTGGCTTCTATTCTGCCTTGCTTACCGTGGAGTGCACTAATACCTATCACTGTACATAGTGTATATAGTGTATATATTGCTGTTCTAAATTGGTGAAGGATAATATAAGTAAAACTTTTCTGTTGTGTTTATTTTGCTCCCTTTACACCCAGGATAACAGGCCATTTGGACTCCGGGTTGTAATAAAGTGCAAAGGTTTGCAACAAGGCTAGTCCGGGAGCCAAGTGGTGTGTCTTATGAGATGTTAAAGGAAATCGACCTGACGACACTGGCGGACAGGAGGGATAAGGGTAGACATGATAACGACACATAAGACACTGATAGGAATTGATAAGGTGGATAGGGACAGGATGTTTCGGAGTTGGGACACAGCAACAAAGGGTCACAGCTGGAAATTGAAGACTAAGATGAGTCACAGGGATGCAAGGAAAGACTTCTTCAGTCGTGGTTGTCAGGAAGTGGAACAATCTGGAGAATATAGTGGAAGCAGGATCCATACATAGCTTTAAGAAGAGCTATGATAAAGCTCATGGAGAAAAGAGAGAGTGGACTTAGTAGCCCACAGGTAGAGGCAGGGCCCCAGGAAACTTTAATCAATTGGGTGAGTACACGAGAGGCAAACGGACTTGAATCTAACGACACTGGAGAATAGAACAAGGGGAGACACGATAAAAATATACAAAATGCTCTAAGGAATTGATAATATAGGCAGGGATATGCTGTTAGAGGCGAGAAACAGGTACTCGAGGGCACAACTGGAAAGTACCCAAGTGAACCACAAATATCGTGCAGCATTTCTTCAGTCACAGGTGATCAGGAAGCTACATTTACATCGACAAAAAAGTGGCGGAGGCAGGATCCACATATAGTTTTAGGAGCAGGTACGATAAGGGAAGGCAGTTCTAAAAGTATAACTACAGTACGACTAGAAAGAAGAAAACTTCACAGTACCGTGGCTGAAACAATGATCCAAGACGGACCGAAGAGTCGTCATAAGACCCCTAGACCCCTCTCCTAAGTGTGGGTTTCTGGTGTAAAGTACATAAGTACGACTAACAGTGTAAGAAACTGAGCATGTAAATGTTACCATTTCCATTAAGAATGAGTCTTCTATCATCTCCCTCCCGTCGCATGCCCATGGTCAGAGGAAAGTGGGAGAGGCTGAATGAATGAACCTTGGCCTCAGTAGCGTAAAGGATAGAAGGGTTAGCCATCCCACCAATCGTCCATCCTTCCCACGCAGCGATGAAAGGCAATGTGAATATAGAATGTATCACATATACAAACACTTCCCAGAATCATATACGCTCGCCAAAACGACCATCATACAGCGGTCGTGGTGTTTGCCTACGTGGTTATCATGTAGAATGTAAACGTAATAGCAAAATGTATGCCTGAATTTGTGTGTGAATAGCGGGGTTGATAGTGAGCGTATCCTGACCTCCCACTTATACAATAACAAACTCTGGCTAATAACAGTATAAATATGAATAGATTAACGAAATTCGACGAACAAATCCTGAGACTGGTAAATAGGTCACTGATGTGAAAATACAAAATTCATATATAGCATTATCAAAATAATCTTTATATTGAAGCCTGTCAATAAATTATTTCCTGCAGTTGTTATTATTAGATGTCCCCAGAAGGAAATACTTGTAATATATTTTCTCTTCTGGCGTTTAATTTCCGCGTGATAATTTGAGTGTCTGGTTATTATAGATATGGTAATATCAACGAGACGTAGATAATGCCGTCTGTGTATAATTCAGGATGTTAGAGAAAACAGCTTTACTACGAGTGGCTTCCTTAGTCCTAATACAGACATTTAAAGAGGATATAATACATAGTGACAACAGGTAGGTGACTTGAAGCTTACTAGACTTCCTCTTGCACTTGGTATGCGATACACTACAGGAAACGTGCAACATGCATCCTGAACCAGACTAACATCGGTTGTAAAGGGACCTGCCGGGGGCATCGAGCTGACAGTCAGCAAGAGGTATCCTGCCAACTCAGATTTACTTATTAAAATAACCACTAGCTCCTCGACATCGATGAATAACTTTCTGCAGGAACATAAGGACGAATTTATCACTAACACAGGAATATATATTAAACCCTGTGAGGGTACAAAAAAGTATGAAACAGATCATTGGCACTTACGATCTATGAACACATGTTGATGTTGAGAGCAACAACGTTTTGTGTGATGGTGTCATATCTTTTTAAATACTGTTCGTGCAAGAGTCTGTGAGATAAAGCTGCCTTTATCTATGTGATAGTGATGGACCCTGACATAAGGGCTGACTCCAAGCACTTGCGTCTCCATGTGTCGGGTTCTGGAAGAACCAGATAGGTATCCCGTGGCCTGGTATACTAAGCTCTCGCTTCACACGCTGAGAATTCGTGGTTAGATTCCCAACAGAGGTTGAAATATTGGGCGTGTTTCCTTACACCGGTTGTCTATGTTCACCCATCAGTAAAATGGGTACCTGGGTGTTAGTTGACTGGTGTGGGTCGCATCCTGGGACAATACTAACCTAATTTGCCCGAAATGTTCTGCATAACAAACGGCTTTTTATATAGTGGTATGTCCTTGATGTCAGCTATAGTCTGTATACCTTGTACATGTACTTGTAGAAATTATTATTCCCAGTTGCAGACTGAGAAGCTCGAGGATCCTAAACAGACAGACTTTTAGGGAGTTCCTTTATGGGTACCTTGCTGCTGTCAGCTATTGCACTAGAGAAAATTGTATTTCAACATCGGAGCCATATGCACGAGTGGTTATATGACCACCGCTGGGCCACTGTGCAAACAGACTTTTCAAAAATAAATATTCATGCAAATAAAAACTTGAATAAAATTATTTTGATTTCGGAACTGAAATAGTTTATATAATATACAAATAAATATTTGTGGTATAAATAACAAGCGCCACATATAGTGCAACTCAGTCAGGAAGTGGTGAAACATAGTTAACGATTTGGGAGCCCTTAAGCAGAGAATATTATTATTCTAATCAAGGGGAAGCGATAAACCTGTAAGATTTTGCAGCGCCTGTGGGGGGGGGGGGAATGGGGAAGGTACTTAGGTTTAATTCAGGGAACTGGAGCACAGATCCAATTCTCTAGATCAAGAGCCCCTCACCAACATCAAGGAACCTTCCTTGAGGGGTTAACAGAGACTAAAAAGGCACAATACCATTGCTGGAACAATACACAAATAACTTGCACATAGGAGACTAAAACTTATGACGACGTTTCTGTCAGACTTGGACCATTAACTAGTGACTAGTTAATGGTCAAAATTGAACCGAAATGTCATAAGTTTCATTTTCCTATAGTGCTAGTCACGGCATTATGCCGAGTGAGCGCCCCAAACCAAAAAAGCAAAATCAAAGGCCTACCATACAGGGGGCCTTTTCTTTGTCAGTGCATTATGCCGGGTAGCAACCGTTAGCATGACATCGCGGTCTGCCGCCACACTCCACAGTGACTCCTCAGTGCTCACGTAGCTTCCGTGGTGAGAGGAGTGTTGCACTTTTGTCCCTCATCCGCCCCATCTTTTGTCTGGTGTGCTGCATAGCCCTTGTGGCTTAGCGCTTCTTTTTGATTATAATAATAATTTTGTCTGGTGTTCCCTTTGGTTTTGTGGCTATACATGTTTGAGTATGGGTAAAAGGAAGTCTTTAACACCTGAAACTATAGCTCAAATCGTAGGGTATCACAAAGCTGGGCACCAGATGAAAGAAATAGTGAATATTGTTGGTGTGTGTGAGCGTTCAGTGAGGAACTGGGTGCAGTGTTTCAAGGCTGGTGGTGGTGTTGAGTTACCCTCTGCCAAACCTCGGCCTGGCCCCTCGAAAAAGACATCTGTTCGTACCTTAACTGTGTTAAAGAAACAGAGTACACCTAAGATAACTGCTAGAGAATTGAAAGAAAGAAAAAAACCCACATCTTCTCTCAGAGCAGCGCTGTATAGCCCTTGTGGTTTAGCGTTTCTTTTTTATTATAATAATAATAATCTTCTCTCAGAGGTGTCTAAGAGCTGCTAACAGACGTGTCAGACCTGGGCTACAGTAGTCACTGCCAGATTAAGAAACCGATCCTCTCCAAGCCACAGAAGAAACGTAAGCTGCATTATGCAAAGAAATATCTTCACTGGAATCCTCAACAGTGGTCTGAAATACTTTGCAGAGATAAAGCAACCTTCACCGTCACCTGTTACCGTGCGGGACGTGTACCGACCTAGTAGTAGTGACCCGCTAACCCACACTACACTTATGGGACCACCAAACACCCAGACTCGCTCATGGTGTGCGGGTGCTTGGGTACTCAGAGTGTTGGTGAACTCATTGTGCTTCCCAAAAACCAGTATATGAACCAGTATAATTACCTGGAGTTATTGTGTGACAATTTACCTGAGGCGTTTGACAAGTGTGGGGCTACGTTTTTTATGCAGGATGGTGCACCATGTCATACTGCCTAATCTGTAGTTCAGTGGCTTAAGGACTGTGAAGTGAGGTTCTTTAATAAATGGCCAGGCAATTCACGAGACCTAAACCCTATTGAGAACCTCTGGTCAATAGTGAACTGAAGTTTACTGGGCAAGGATATCAGTTCCATCCCGCAGCTGGAGGCTGCTCTACATGAGGCATGGCATAATATACCTCCCCAAACCCTCAAGAATTTGTCTTCCTACGTGGCTGAGGGACGTGATTAAGCATAAAGGATGCAGCACCAAGTATTAAAACCTCAGTAAGTGTGCGGATATATACTTTGTTATCTTTCATGGTATGTGTTTGTTTTGATACGTGGTGGGGGAGGGGGCGGCATAATGCCGTGACTAGCACTGCATGTGCGGGTTGTGTGTGTATTGTCCCTTAGTAGTCTGGGCTCTAAGAGGCCGCTTAGTCTGCCTATAAGAAATCCGTTACTGGTCCTTCCATCTCATATTCAGACCAATAAATGGTTATAATCATAGCCATGATTTTTAAATTGCTAGACCGGTAAGCCAGAGAAAGTCCTTGGTCAGATGACCAAAAGCTCCAGCTGTAGGTTATCATTTGACTAAGACCTGTGTCAGGAAACTCTTGTTCTGTTTCCTGACAAACATTATACCTAACTTCCTTCCATCTCATAAGGTTGATAGTGGTGTTCCAATGTTACATGCAGGCAGTGTTCAGAATGTGACCTTTCCTAGCATAAATGTGCTCATTTAAACGTGTTTCGAGGGTGTGGGGGTATTCCTCCGTCACCTACATTAAACTCTCGCACCCAGAAATAATCCACGCAGGTATTTTCACCATTATCTGTGAGGCATGAGGAAAGTATACACTGCGAGGTCGCTAACACTGACGGGCCTCTCGAATTCAATGCCTTACACATTAATAATAATAATATCTTTATTTACTAAAAGTACATGTACATGGTATACATGTACATGGTCACTTAGGGTGAACACATGGTCCATCCTTGCTGGTTCGCCGCCTGTGGCTGTGTCCATGACAAGTTGACTCATGAGGTCTCGCTCTACTTGAGCCCGGCCTGGTAGGCAATGCTCTTGCTTCACACGTTGAGTGTCCGTGGTTCGATCCCCAGCAAGGGTGGAAACATTGGGCGTGTTTCCTTGTACCTGTTATCCCATTCACCTAGCAAGCAAGTAGGTGTCCCTGTAGCTGGATCGCTAGCGCACTCAGCTCACACAATGAGGTCCTGAGTTGGAATCTCCGGTACAGTTGCAAAACATTAGAACGTGTTTCCATCAAACACCTGCTGTCCATGTTCACCCTTCAGTAGACTGGTGTGGGTCCCCATCCTGGGACAAAACTGGCTTAATTTCCCGAAATGCTCAGCGTAACAAGCGGCTTTTATATAGTAGTGTGTCATTGATGTTTTCTTAGGCCTGTATACCTTTACATGTACTTGTAGAAATAAATTACAATTATAATCAGGGGGGAGCGCTAAACCCACAGGATTATACAGCATAAATGGGGTGGGGATGGAAGGTATTCAGGCTCAAATTCGGGGAACTGGAGCACAGATCCAATTCCCTAGATCAAGAGCCCTTCACCAGCATCAAAGGAACCTCCCTTGAGGGGTGCGAAATAAAGATAAAAGGACACAAGTGCAACAAATGTGACATTTTATTGTGGCAAAAACGTTTCGCTCTCCAGGAGCTTTATCAAGCTTGATAAAGCTCCTGGAGAGCGAAACGTTGCCACAATAAAATGTCACATTAGTTGCACTTGTGTCCTTTTACTTTACATATTGTCGGTAATTCTACCAACTTTATTACAGAAATAAAGATATTATTATTAGAGACAAGGCTCGATACGGCGTTAGTGTCAGTGGACCTTTAAACCCTAACAAGTATAGTTCACACGGCTCTAGGACCCTCAGTCCTTCTACCCAACAACAACAACGGGGAGGTGGAGACAGTAGTGGCTGGAGTTTTAATACATTTTTTTTTACCTTTTCATCTCGTTTTAGCTCTGCTTTTTGTTGTTAACTATGTCATATAATGCAGACGTGGAGGAAGAGGTGGACAGAGGCGTGGCAGCAGCTGTGGTAGTGGCGAAATCAAGAATAAATTCTGGGTGTCACTCTCGGAGTCCCGTGGTTGGTCTCGTGACACCTCATCATCATCATCTCCAAGACCATGAAGATGACTACCAAAACCACAACCATCATCATCACCTCCACCACGACGACGATGACGACGATGTAGCACTCTTGCCAGAGCCTGTGGCAGCCACTGCAGGGCATCAAGATGATATCTTTGCTTCCTGTCAACTTGCAAGTAGTTATGGAGACGATGTTGGTGGGTTGATTTTTGGTTATTGTTGTGAATATATATTTATCTTTTAATATTTCATATTATTAAAGTCAAATCTGATTAATTCCTAATTTACTTATTATTGCTTGCTTACTGTTAGTCCTGGAGATTTTTTTTTACTTTTTTTGGGGGGGTTATCTTTGATAATTTACTCGTATGTTACTATGTTAAGACAATTGTCAAAATCTAAACTGGTGGAAGGTAATTAATTAAAATTTATTTATAATGGTTTATTGATTTGTTTTCCCCAACAGGTGTTTTTCATGAGTAATTGAAAACGCTTCTCCATATTCTTCTCAAATATTCAATATTGGCTTTTCTTAGTAAAACAGATTTATATTATTACTATTCTTTTTATTTTTAATTCCCTATTTATCATAGCTCAGCAGTGAACACACTCGTCTCACTACTTAGAGAATATAGAATCAACCCTTGCATAGAATTTTTTTTTTTTGAGCCATCTTAGGTAATTTACACCATGTATGATAATTGGGCTTCCATGTACCTGTGCCCAAATACTTACTTAGACAAGGTGGGATATACAGTGGACCCCCGCATAGCGAACGCCTTGCATAGCGAACAATCCGCATGGCGAACGCTTTGTTCGCTGAAATTTTGCCCCGCATAGTAGACAAAAACCCGCTCAGCGAACTTCGTCGGAGACGCGTCCAATGTGGGCCCTCAGCCAGCCTCACATGTGCCGCCTGTCCCATTGTTTACCAGCTAGCCTCCGGGGTAACATTCAAGCATACACTCGGAATATTTCGTTTTATTACAGTGTTTTCGGTGCTGTTTTCGGGAAAAATTTAAGTGACCATGGGCCCCAAGAAAGCTTCTAGTCCCAAACCCCTGTGGTAAAAAGGGTGAGAATTAGTATGGAAATTAAGAAAGATTTTGAAGGGTTTGGGGCTAACCCTGAAAGCCTATGCCATTGTGGAATCCATTGTGCCTACTTTTAAAATTAAGGGAAAGTGTGCACAGTGGGTTGAACTGCAAACCTTTATGGATGAAAATCACCCTGACACAGCTGTTCAAGCCGTGCTGGTGTACTAAATTTCAATGACAATGTTATGGCCCATTTTTTGGAAAGTCTTTAAGGAACGGAGTACAGAGCTCTAAAGGACAGATTGTTGTGCGACAGAGGTCCATGACTCTCAAGCTGGTCCTAGTGGCATTAAAAGAAGAAGGGGGTAACCCCAGAAAAGGACTTGCTACCTCAAGTCCTAATGGAAGGGGATTCCCTTCTAAACAGTAAGGAAGATAATGCTCTCCCCTCCTCCCATCCCATCAATCATCACCAGATCTTCAATAAAAGTAAGTGTCATGTAATTGTGCATGCCTTTTTCAGTTTGTGTGTACTAAAATTAACATTTTTTTGTGGTAAAAAAATTTTTTTTTCATACTTTTGGGTGTCTTGCACGGATTAATTTTATTTCCATTATTTCTTTATGGGGAAAATTAATTCGCATAGCGAACATTTCGCATAACGACCAGCCCTCTTGCACGGATTAAGTTCGCTATGCGGGGGTCCACTGTATGGGCAGGTCTCCTAAGACACCTGCCATGTTACCTTGCGATAAATTGACACCTGGGAATTAGTCGACTGTTATGGGTCTCTTACTGGGGAAAGTAAGTAAAGATTAAAAATTCTTTATTTCAGCATGATATAAGGTTTGTACAGAGGTTAATGACATTTAGGTGTTCATGCAGAAAGCCCCTTAATATGCAGAGCATTTCAGGTACAGAAGCATACAAATAGTTAAATAAATTGTCATACATAGCAGCATATGTGTAGATTACTTAGGATAACCCAAAAAGGATTAACCTCAGTGGAAATAATCCACAATGATTGAGTTATCTTACTTTAACCTTTCAGGGTTAGTGATTTCAATAGTCTTCTACCTTCTTTTTGGGGCACTAATGAATTGGCACATCTACACAAAGCTCGCACTCTTTTCTGACACTGCATAATTCTCTAGATAATTTCAACTCTGGAGTGAGGCAAGAAATTCTTGAAGCTCTGCTGCTTTAAATCTCTAAAAGATAATCATTAAAATGAAATACTGTAATTAAAATTTTGAAAGGAAATTCTAGGACACAAAATATTTTATTATTTTTTTTCATTTCTTCCATTAGTTTGTGAGTACTTTTATGTAGAATCTATTATTCCCTTTAAGCATATTCATTAAAAATGTCCCTGTTTATAAGTAATCTACCTGTAATTTTAAAACACCCCTCATGTCTGAAACTTTTGACTTGTGAACCATGCATAATTTTTTTTTGTTTTTTTTTTTAAGGAATTTCATGGCAAAAGGCAGTGTTCCTGATAGTCAATGCAGGCCTGGGTGCAGGGCTTTTAAACTTTCCCAAAGCCTTTCATGAATCAGGTGGAATTGTCTCTGGCAATCTTGTTCATATTGTAAGTATTTTCTTAATAATTGTTTATTCACATCTAATGTAGCAGCTAATCTATAATTTGTTTTAAAGTTTCATTTAAACATTGAATAATTATATACAAATAGCACACTCCATGTCCCTGGTCTCACTTAATAGCCTTTACTTAAGAGTTTAATTCGTTCCGTGACCGAGCTTGTAACACGATTTGCTCATATATCAAATCAATTTTCCTCATTGAAATTAATTGAAATGCCATTAATCCATTCCAGCCTCCCAAAAAACCACCCCATTTTTTTTTACAGGTGTTTAAATAAGAAAAATGTATTTATAAGAAATATTGTATAAAAACATAATAAAAGAAAATGTAAAGAAATAAACTGGTTTTATAAAGTGTATTTACCTTGGAGATCAGAATACTTGGGCTAATAGATGCTGGTGGAGGTGAAGGAGATGATAGGCAGAGGTTGGAGGAGTCAGTTTTATTTTGTGCTTCTTCGGTCGCTTTCGTTCATCATAAACTCAATCGCTTAACTTGCTTGCTTGGCTGGCGTTATAGCATTTATCGCCCTCTTATGCTGCTTTAGTATGGTACATATTGTATAAGTACTATGCTTGTACTGCCTCATAAAGTCTACTACACACACACCTCGCTCGTGTTTTTCTTTGATTTCATGCTTTAATTCAATGGACACCATCGTCCTCTTCTCAGCACTGTCCTTTGCACTTGCTTTCTTAGGACCCATGGTTACAAAAAAGAAATGTGGCAAAAATAACTACACAAAAAGCACAAAATGCAAGCACAACACAAGAGATGCTTCCATGGCAAGGTAACCATGTGCACTGAATGAGTGAGACACGGGATGCTGGGTGGATATTGTGGCTTTCGCTGTGCCAACTAGTGGCGGCGTATCTGAAGCTCGCTCATAACTCAGATTTTGGCTCGCAACTCAAAGCAAAAAATCAAAAGAGTGACGGCTTGTAACTCGGAAAACTCGTAAGTTGGGGTACTCGTAAGTCAAGGTACCACTGTATATTCCTAATTTTGAATGTGACATACACTTGTACAGAATTAATACAGTATTTGTACATAGGAAATAATCCCAAGTACTTGAAAATTGTCAAAGTGGGAAGTCTGAATGTGCGTGGATGTTGTGCAAATGATAAGAAAGAGATGATTGTGGATGTTATGAATGAGAAGAAGCTGGATGTCCTGGCTTTAAGTGAAACAAAGCTGAAGGGGGTGGAAGAGTTTCAATGGAGAGAAATAAATGGGATTAGGTCAGGGGTTTCAAATAGAGTTAGAGCTAAAGAAGGAGTAGCAATAATGTTGAAAGATAAGTTATGGCAGGAAAAGAGGGATTATAAATGTATTAATTCAAGGATTATGTGAAGTAAAATAAAGATTGGATGTGAAAAGTGGGTTATAGTAAGCGTGTATGCACCTGGCGAAGAGAGAAGTGTAGAGGAGAGAGAGAGATTTTGGGAAATGTTGAGTGAATGAGTGGGGAGTTTTGAATCAAGTGTGAGAGTAATAGTGGTTGGGGATTTCAGTGCTAAAGTGGGTAAAAATGTTATGGAGGGAGTAGTAGGTAAATTTGGGGTGCCAGGGGTAAATGTAAATGGGGAGCCTTTCATTGAGCTATGTGTAGAAAGAGATTTGGTAATAAGTAATACATATTTTATGAAAAAGAGGATAAATAAATATACAAGGTATGATGTAGCACGTAATGAAAGTAGTTTGTTAGATTATGTATTGGTGGATAAAAGGTTGATGGGTAGGCTCCAGGATGTACATGTTTATAGAGGGGCAACTGATATATCGGATCATTATTTAGTTGTAGCTACAGTTAAAGTAAGAGGTAGATGGGAAAAGAGGAAGGTGGCAACAACAAGTAAGAGGGAGGTGAAAGTGTATAAACTAAGGGAGGAGGAAGTTCGGGTGAGATATAAGCGACTATTGGCAGAAAGGTGGGTTAGTGCAAAGATGAGTAGGGGGGGAGGGTTGAAGAGGGTTGGAATAGTTTTAAAAATGCAGTATTAGAATGTGGGGCAGAAGTTTGTGGTTATAGGAGGGTGGGGGCAGGAGGAAAGACGAGTGATTGGTGGAATGATGAAGTAAAGGGTGTGATAAAAGAGAAAAAGTTAGCTTATGAGAGGTTTTTACAAAGCAGAAGTGTTATAAGAAGAGCAGAGTATATGGAGAGTAAAAGAAAGGTGAAGAGAGTGGTGAGAGAGTGCAAAAGGAGAGCAGATGATAGAGTGGGAGAGGCACTGTCAAGAAATTTTAATGAAAAGAAAAATTTTTGGAGTGAGTTAAACAAGTTAAGAAAGCCTAGGGAAGGTATGGATTTGTCAGTTAAGAACAGAGTAGGGGAGTTAGTAGATGGGGAGAGTAAGGTATTAGGTAGATGGCGAGAATATTTTGAGGAACTTTTAAATGGTCAGGGAGGTATACCATCTTTTAGGAGTGAAGAAGAGCAGAATGTAAGTGTGGGGGAGGTACACGAGGCATTACGTAGAATGAAAGGGGGTAAAGCAGCTGGAACTGATGGGATCATGACAGAAATGTTAAAAGCAGGGGGGGATATAGTGTTGGAGTGGTTGGTACTTTTGTTTAATAAATGAATGAAAGAGGGGAAGGTACCTAGGGATTGGCGGAGAGCATGTATAGTCCCTTTATATAAAGGAAAAGGGGACAAAAGAGATTGTAAAAATTATAGAGGAATAACTTTATTGAGTATACCAGGAAAAGTGTACGGTAGGGTTATAATTGAAAGAATTAGAGGTAAGACAGAATGTAGGATTGCGGATGAGCAAGGAGGATTCAGAGTGGGTAGGGGATGTGTAGATCAAGTGTTTACATTGAAGCATATATGTGAACAGTATTTAGATAAAGGTAGGGAAGTTTTTATTGCATTTATGGATTTAGAAAAGGCATATGATAGAGTGGATAGAGGAGCAATGTGGCAGATGTTGCAAGTATATTTTATAGGTGGTAAGTTACTAAATTCTGTAAAGAGTTTTTATGAGGATAGTGAGGCTCAGGTTAGGGTGTGTAGAAGAGAGGGAGACTACTTCCCGGTAAAAGTAGGTCTTAGACAGGGATGTGTTATGTCACCATGTTGTTTAATATATTTATAGATGGGGTTGTAAAAGAAGTAAATGCTAGGGTGTTCGGGAGAGGGGTGGGATTAAATTATGGGGAATTAAATTCAAAATGGGAATTAACAGTTACTTTTTGCTGATGATACTGTGCTTATGGGAGATTCTAAAGAAAAATTGCAAAGGTTAGTGGATGAGTTTGAGAATGTGTGTAAAGGTAGAAAGTTGAAAGTGAACATAGAAAAGAGTAAGGTGATGAGGGTATCAAATGATTTAGATAAAGAAAAATTGGATATCAAATTGGGGAGGCGGAGTATGGAAGAAGTGAATGTTTTCAGATACTTGGGAGTTGACGTGTCGGTGGATGGATTTATGAAGGATGAGGTTAATCATAGAATTGATGAGGGAAAAAAGGTGAGTGGTGCATTGAGGTATATCTTTCTTTCTTTCAACACACCGGCCGTATCCCACCGAGGCGGGGTGGCCCAAAAGGAAAAACGGAAGTTTCTCCTTTTACATTTAGTAATATATACAGGAGAAGAGGTTACTAGCCCCTTGCTCCCGGCATTTTAGTCGCCTCTTACAACACGCATGGCTTACGGAGGAAGAATTCTGTTCCACTTCCCCATGGAGATAAGAGGAAATAAACAAGAATAAGAACTAGAAAGAAAATAGAAGAAAACCCAGAGGGGTGTGTATATATGTGCTTGTACATGTATGTGTAGTGTGACCTAAGTGTAAGTAGAAGTAGCAAGACGTACCTGAAATCTTGCATGTTCATGAGACAGAAAAAAGGACACCAGCAATCCTACCATCATGTAAAACAATTACAGGCTTTCGTTTTACACTCACTTGGCAGGACGGTAGTACCTCCCTGGGCGGTTGCTGTCTACCAACCTACTACCTATAATTGAGGTATATGTGGAGTCAAAAAACATTATCTATGGAGGCAAAGAAGGGAATGTATGAAAGTATAGTAGTACCAACACTCTTATATGGGTGTGAAGCTTGGGTGGTAAATGCAGCAGCGAGGAGACGGTTGGAGGCAATGTGTGGTGTAAATATTATGCAGAAAATTCGGAGTGTGGAAATTAGGAAAAGGTGTGGAGTTAATAAATGTATTAGTCAGAGGGCAGACGAGGGGTTGTTGAGGTGGTTTGGTCATTTAGAGAGAATGAATCAAAGTAGAATGACATGGAAAGCATATAAATCTATAGGGGAAGGAAGGCGAGGTAGGGGTCGTCCTTGAAAGGGTTGGAGAGAGGGGGTAAAGGAGGTTTTGTGGGTGAGGGGCTTGGACTTCCAGCAAGCGTGCGTGAGCGTGTTAGTTAGGAGTGAATGGAGACGAATGGTACTTGGGACCTGACGATCTGTTGGAGTGTGAGCAGGGTAATATTTAGTGAAGGGATTCAGGGAAACCGGTTATTTTCATATAGTCGGACTTGAATCCCGGGAAAAGGGAAGTACAATGCCCGCACTTTAAAGGAGGGGTTTGGGATATTGGCAGTTTGGAGGGATATGTTGTGTATCTTTATACGTATATGCTTCTAAACTGTTGTATTCTGAGCACCTCTGCAAAAACAGTGATAATGTGTGAGTGTGGTGAAAGTGTTGAATGATGATGAAAGCATTTTCTTTTTGGGGATTTTCTTTCTTTTTTGGGTCACCCTGCCTCGGTGGGAGACGGCCGACTTGTTGGAAAAAAAAAAAAAACTTGCTTGTTAACATATGAGCATATGATGGTCCTCAAATTCATAGATAAATCTTCATTAATCCACATATTACAAGTAGTCAAAACTAGTAAAAACATAGTGAATAATTGTTTTAATGAACTGTATTATGAAAGAACATTTTGTATATTTTCAGATTTTCACATCCTTTGCTCTTGGATCTCTCATCATCCTCGTTAAGTGTGCAAATGAACGCAGATGTAGCACTTATCAAGAGGTTGGTGATACCATAGCTGAGCATTTAGTTTCATTCTAGTAACAATAAGCAGTGCATTATTTCTTGGAAATATATTTTTTCAGCATTAACGCATGCCCTGTTCTGCAGCAGAGAGTAAGTTTGTGCAGCATACATGTTGCCTTACTGAGAAGTGATGTGATACTCATGTAGTCATCTTTTTTCCCTTTCTTTATCCTGACCCCCATCTCCTCCTTCTTACTAGCACAGTGCAGTAATTACAAATGTTTGCCACCATGCATAATGCATTTTTCTCTGTACAAAGATTTCGTATGATTTTCTCGAGTAACCTTCTGTAGTAATCCCACCACCAATCTTATTACTGGATAGTTTAGAACCAGTCTTGGGACATTGAACTGACAGATATGTATGATGTGATTGGCATAATACTTAAGCTCTTTCCTTAGAATATTAAAAAATTGTCTCCAGTAATGTTCAAACCTGATGCATATTGCAGTTCCTGCACATTTTGGTACACCACATGAAAATTACATTAAAATGCCTTTATTATTTTTCTGCTTGAAGTGGAGGCATATTGGTTAGAATTTCAGTAACAATCTTTAAGAATTTTATTCATTTTGAAGTACTGTAGATGAAATATTAAAGATAAGTTGATCATAGAATGACAAGTAAAAGATAACAGGGGCAACTAAGGTAACTTAAAATATAACTAGTGTTTTCTAGCATATGTTCATTTTTAGTAAGTTGGATAGACATGCTCACTACTTCATTCAGTTACATGTACTTTTTTTTTTTTTTTACCATATTTCTAGTAGCAATTTAAATTACAGTACTGTATATAAAAGCATAATATATTAGTGCTTTCTTTCTTCTGGCCTAGTCATTCATGGAGAAATAGACACAAATACAGTATATTGTGATCCTTTATTGACTATGTTTTGCCTACACAGTGGACTTGATAATTCCCGCTTGATATAGCATTTGTCCATTTTTCCATCATATCGGTATTTTATACCATTTATCTCTATCGTAATGACATTCAAAAGACTTACACTATGGATGAAATAGATGCAGAGCAAAACTAATTGGGACTTATGCTCTGCATCATAAGTCTCTTTCAGTCATTCCATCAGTTATATATTATCTATCTTCACATAGACACTGTATAGATCCTCTTAGAAATTTAATCAAACATTTAACTAGAAATAGATTACAATATAAAATGCTGTAAAAGATGTGATCAAGTTTGTAGTACATTAGAGTGAGAAAGAGAAAAGTTTGGTAACCTATATTATGTAAATCTTCAGTTGGTCCTGCACATGTGTAATCCTGGATGGAACGTGGTGGCTTCTCTATGCATATCAGTCTACTGCTTCATTACATGTATCACCTTCATAATTATAATTGGCGACCAATTTGACAGAGGTTTGGATGTTTTTGTATTGCTTTTTATGTTGTGTTTTATAATTTTATTATTTCAATGACTCCTTAACGTTGATAAATTAGACACATGGGCAACTCTTGGGTATCTTAACGTACTGATTATCCAACAAATTTTAAATACATTTTGTTTGCATATCACATGCTTACTACAGTGTCAAACTCTAGTGTGCTATTTTTAATTAATCAAAGTAGTCACATTTTTTCTTTGCTATGTTGAAAATGTGGGTTTTCTGAATATGTTTGAGCTTTCTCCATAAGTTTTTTTTTTCTGTTTCTTAAATGACTACGAGCTTTAAAAATTTTTACTACAGACATTTCCCCCCAAAAAATGCCTTGAAAGTGTAAATTAAATGTAAAGGTTAAGTTTCTGTAGTGCACATGAGGATTAAGTTGTGTTCAATGGGAGTCCTGAATAACACGTACATAGCTTCTGTTTCTGCACACCCAGCAGTCTTGTTTGTTTTGTAAACCACTTTAAACTGCATGAAGTTAGGCCATTGTCTAAAGCTCTTGTTACTTATTTTAAGATCTGGTCCCAAGCAGTGGTGGGCACAGCTAACCGAAAAGTTAGCTACGCTAACCGCCAATCCGCTAACTAATAAATTAGCTAAGCTAAACTGCTAAATGACCAAAAAAATTAGAGGAAGGTAACTCTAAACTCTAACCGCTAACTTTTTCACATGAATTCAGATTCGGTTTAATTTTTTGGTCTTTTACTTTTGCTTTCCAGACTTTTAGAACAGAACTGGAGAGCTTCCTAATAAAATATAGAATGCCAAGGTCATATGATGATCAATTGCCGCTAGTGCGAAAATAGCAAGTTTAATTTTGTGATGAAATGCGAGCGACCGACAAGGACACACTCGTCGCTGTACTGAAGCCCCATAACACCCAAACAGATTGAGTTAGTTTATTTGACTGTTTACTTTAGTTCCAGTTACTCATTGTATTTGTTAATTTTATTCTGTATCTGTTCATGTTTGCATTTAACTTAATTTAGATTTTGAACCCAATAAACTACAAACAAGTACGTGGTTGAAAATCATGCTTAAAGTTGAAACCTTGAGGCCAGCTTACCACTGCACCAGCGATACAGCCATACAGGTACTCGCAAATAGTTATATGAACAAATGAAATCAAACATCAGTTTAAATCCAACATACACTTTATTTACTGTACAAAATGCATAGCTTGGGTATCATGCCAAGATCAGATGATGGCTGGGCTAATTACTACTCTGGCTGGGCCTTCTCCATTGCTTTGATGTGATGCTGGTTGCCCTTCATGAGCATCAGCCTCTCAGTTTCCATCTGACAGGGTGGCTCTCTTGGCCCTCAAGATATCTTTGCCTATAGAGAATAGGTGCTCAACTGCAGCACTGGATGGTATGGCAGTGTTGTACTTAATGAATAGATCGATCAAGACCTGCTCACTCAAGAAGGAGACTTCACTCGTGACCTCCTTCGAGCCGGTCTCCAGCTGGGTCTTCACCATGCTCTGTGCCTTCGACTTCAGTGACCTGTGGCTTCTTCTGTCCTGGAACTGAGAGATGCTGCTGAAGAAGTCATTTTCTTCATCCTCATTAGTGGTGCTGCTGCTCTCCTCACTGTTTTCCGACTACCAACAAGTATGAATTTTTTTTTTTTTTAGCAGACTCAGTTAGCGGAACTTTATTTAGCGGAAGCTAATTAATCTGTTTCCAAAGTTAGCGGAAATGCTAACCCGCTAAGCAAAAAGTTAGTTCTGCTAATGAGCGGTTAGCGGAACTGTGCCCACCACTGGTCCCAAGTAAGGATAAGCTCCTTGCTCTCACTATGTACAAAGCAACTCATTCACAGTACTGGAGAGAAAGGTAAACTTAAGGCTCCGAATGCTGCATGTTATAGGGGAATCCTCGAACACGGGAGCATTCATCCAAAATCTGTTATGCAAATCATATATCAAAGTACATTTTTCTCATGCATTCCCTTCATAAAATTAGTGATATGTTCTTGGAAACCCTTTTTTACATGCATTGCCTAATTAAACAAAGCATTATCTTACTGCTGTACTGTATTACAAATGCATTTATTGTATATATAATAGGAATAAGCATAGTAAAAACTTTAATTATATACTATTAGTGAAGTGGTAAAGTGTATGGTAGAGTTATTATTGAAATAATTAAGAGTAAGACGGAGAATAGGATAGCAGATGAACAAGGAGGCTTTAGGAAAGGTAGGGGGTGTGTGGACCAGGTGTTTACAGTGAAACATATAAGTGAACAGTATTTAGATAAGGCTAAAGAGGTTTTTGTGGCATTTATGGATTTGGAAAAGGCATATGACAGGGTGGATAGGGGGGCAATGTGGCAGATGTTGCAGGTGTATGGTAAGGAGGTAGGTTACTGAAAGCAGTGAAGAGTTTTTACGAGGATAGTGAGGCTCAAGTTAGAGTATGTAGGAAAGAGGGAGATTATTTCCCAGTAAAAGTAGGCTTAGACAAGGATGTGTGATGTCATCATGGTTGTTTAATATATTTATAGATGGGGTTGTAAGAGAAGTAAATGCGAGGGTCTTGGCAAGAGGCGTGGAGTTGAAAGATAAAGAATCACACATAAAGTGGGAGTTGTCACAGTTGCTCTTTGCTGATGACACTGCTCTTGGGAGATTCTGAAGAGAAGTTGCAGAGGTCTGTGGATGAATTTGGTAGGGTATGTAAAAGAAGAAAATTAAAAGTGAATACAGGAAAGAGTAAGGTTATGAGGATAACAAAAGATTAGGTGATGAAAGATTGGATATCAGATTGGAGGGAGAGAGTATGGAGGAGGTGAATGTATTCAGATATTTGGGAGTGGACGTGTCAGCGGATGGGTCTATGAAAGATGAGGTGAATCATAGAATTGATGAGGGGGAAAGGGTGAGTGGTGCACTTAGGAGTCTGTGGAGACAAAGAACTTTGTCCTTGGAGGCAAAGAGGGGAATGTATGAGAGTATAGTTTTACCAACGCTCTTATATGGTTGTGAAGCGTGGGTGATGAATGTTGCAGCGAGGAGAAGGCTGGAGGCAGTGGAGATATCATGTCTGAGGGCAATGTGTGGCATGAATATAATGCAGAGAATTTGTAGTTTGGAAGTTAGGAGGAGGTGCAGGATTGCCAAAACTGTTGTCCACAGGGCTGAGGAAGGGTTGTTGAGGTGGTTCGGACATGTAGAGAGAATGGAGCAAAACGGAATGACTTCAAGAGTGTATCAGTCTGTAATGGAAGGAAGGCGGGGTAGGGGTCGGCCTAGGAAAACTTGGAGGGAGGGGGTAAAGGAGGTTTAGTGTGCGAGGGGCTTGGACTTCCAGTGGGCATGTGTGAGCGTGTTTGATAGGAGTGAATGGACACAAATGGTTTTTAATACTTGACGTGCTGTTGGAGTGTGAGCAAAGTAACATTTATGAAGGGATTCAGGGAAACCGGCAGGCCGGACTTGAGTCCTAGAGATGGGAAGTACAGTGCCTGCACTCTGAAGGAGGGGTGTTAATGTTGCAGTTTAAAAACTGTAGTGTAAAGCACCCTTCTGGCAAGACAGTGATGGAGTGAATGATGGTGAAAGTTTTTCTTTTTCGGGCCACCCTGCCTTGGTGGGAATCAGCCAGTGCGCTAATAAAAAAAAACTGAAAAAAAAACTAGTGAAGTACTATATTGTACATAAATTAGAAATACCAGTAATAGTTGGTTTAATGGTATAACCTCGCATGATGTGGGTGTTATGATTTTCATACTGCATTATTATGATTTTGATCTTTCTTTCTTTCAACGTACCAGCCATATCCCACTGAGGTGGGGTAGCCCAAAAGGAAAAACAAAAGTTTTGCCTTTTAAATTTAGTAATATATACAGTGGACCCCCGCATAACGATTACCTCCGAATGCGACCAATTATGTAAGTGTATTTATGTAAGTGCGTTTGTACGTGTATGTTTGGGGGTCTGAAATGGACTAATCTACTTCACAATATTTCTTATGGGAACAAATTCGGTCAGTACTGGCACCTGAACATACTTCTGGAGTGAAAAAATATCGTTAACCGGGGGTCCACTGTACAGGAGAAGGGGTTACTAGCCCCTTGCTCCCGGCATTTTAGTCGCCTCTTACGACACGCATGGCTTACGGAGGAAGAATTCTGTTCCATTTCCCCATGGAGATTATGATTTTGATATTAAGTCTAAATACCACTGCAGAAAAAGAGGAAGAGACAGGGAGGGTGAGAATGGGAGAGAAATAGGGAGTATTGGTTATTGGTGGTAATGAGAAAGAGGCAGCATTGTCTTTTGTCTCATCTAAGGAAATAGCAATGGATGGAATGCTGCAAGGCAGTGATCCTCAACCTTCCTACACAAGTCTGCCACGTTTGATGGTCAAATGTGTGATGAGGGTCGCATGTTTTTGTTGATACTGTGCAGTGTGGAATCTCCATAAAAGTGAATTCATAATTTCATGTGATGGCTGCATCCATTAGAAGGGCCACATGTGGCTCACGAGCTGCAGGTTGGGGACCCTGCTGTAAGGGACATTAACTTATTTTTAGTGGGATTAAATTAAAAATATCTTTGAAGTGAAGGCAGTATCCATTAAACTGAAAAAAAAAAAAAAATACAGAACAAGTTTCTATCAGCCTTTCACTCCATGTAGAGTTTGATCAAGTCAACATTGTCAAGATAAATGCTCTCTGTACCTGTGTATTTTCTTCACTTCCATTGGCAGTATGCTTTGTATCCTGTATCAGTCGACAAAAGGTTCTTTCAATTGCCTCCCCTCAAGGGAGGTTCCTTGAAGCTGGTGAGGGGCTCTTGATCTAGGGAATTGGATCTGTGCTGCAGTTCCCAGAATTCAGTCTGAATACCTTCCATCTCCCCCTCCCCCAATGCACTATATAATCCTACTGGTTTAGCACACCCTCATGATTATAATTATAATTTCAGTTGCCTCTAGCACTACAATGCATTATTTTCCCCATTGCTAATGGTAAAGCTGGGAACATGGTGTGGATTATTTTTACTAGTGAACTCCAAAGTATGTAATTTAAATTTGAAGAAAAACTGTCCTAACAAATGTTCACTTGTACAGCCTCTCCTCACTTAACGACAGAGTTCCGTTCCTAAGGCCACGTCGGTAAACAAATTCATCGCTAAGTTAGGAGCATACTATAATGGTAGTGGGTTTGCACCATTTATAACATTTCTGGTATATTTTTAAATGTTTATACAGCAGTGTACTGTATGTTGTAATAAACAGATTTAAGGAAATCAACTCTAATATACATTACAGTATTTAGGTATGCATACTGGTCAGAGAGCCAGTTGTAAGTCCAGGTCATCGGTAAACAAGTACGTTGTTAAGTGAGGAGAGACTGTATTAAAAAATATTTATTGCCAATTCTTTAAACTTTGAAAAAGAGTTGAAGCACTGCATGTTAAATTCTCTGATCCTTGGTTATATTATTGTCTGTCTGCACTGCCAAAGACTACATGTGCTATTAATTGGCAAGAGCTTATATAAGGAATTACTGTAGCATGCCACATTTAAATATGGACAATAGTTATACAGTAAATGCTCAGTGCTGCTGAATAATAGGGGGAGCAGATGGTCGATGATGGCGATTGTGGTGAATAGAGACGTGCTTATTTTGCTGCGATTGTAACTACTGTATACTGTAATGGATAATACCATAACCAGTGGACTTTGTGTCATATTTGTGAAATCTATTATATTGAGGGTTTACTATTGAAATATTTAATTACACATTTTCTCATTAATTTCAGTGTTTGCATCATTTGTGGGAAAAGGTTTCTGTCATACGTGGTATTTCAACAGAAAGTTTACAATGACAGTATCATCCTTGCTACTGATCTTTCCTTGCTGTTTCAAGAGGATTGATGGTCTTAGATTCATGAGGTAAAATATTTTTCCTTGTCTTATTGAGGCATATGTCTGGTTGGGATTGGTAGTACTACCTAAGTTTAAATATATTTTCTTTCAGCTATGTTGGTGTTTTGTCCATCTTGTATCTGGTGGCAGTCATAGTTGGTGAATTTTATACTGGCAGCTACAACAAAGGGCCGGTCATATTCTTTGACGTTCATTGGACACAGGTATGCTTATATCATCTTTTTTATATTTTTTTTAATCAGCTGATTCATCATACATTTTTTTCAGGGAGCAGAAGATGGGTTGTTGATATGGTTTGGTTATTTTGAAAGAATGGAGCAAAATAGACTAACCAAGAATGTGCATAAACCTGAGGTGGATGGAAGGAAAGGTTGAGAGAAGAGTGAAAAAAAAAAAATAGAGGGGGGGGGAGGGCTTGAACGTCCAGCAGGTATGCGTAAGAGTATTTAGATTGTAGTGAGTAATGTTTTGCATTTTTTTTTTTAAAAATCTGTTCATCAACCTCCAGTTCTGGTGGTAAGTACAGCATCTGCACTGTGAAGGATTGGTGGGATGCTGCTGTTTGGTGGCTCATTTGAGTTAATGTCCATGCACCCTTGGAGAGATAGCTAGGAAATAAGATATGGCGAATGTGTTTTCTTTCTTTTGATTACTACATCAGTGGGAAATGGCCAATATGTTAGCAACAATATACAGTACTGTACATTTTGTTTAACTTACAATAATAACTCTTTTTGGACCCCATTCCAGCCATCAGTCACTAAAATTATATAAAGTATTTTGTGTTATTTTGTTTAAAATATTGCCTCTTGTTCTCCCTGCTTCTGGTTCTTAAAGAATCTTTTCTACAAGTGACCCAAAAAAGGTAAACACATTCACCATCATTCATGTAGTAGCTGTCTTGCCAGAAGTGTGCAAACTTCACAGTTAAAGTATTATAATGTGTACAATATGACATTAGAGTACAATACAATAGAACAGAGGTTGGTAATCTTTCACACGTTTTAACTACGACTTTGTGGCTGTGAAAGTTTGATATTTGAGTGCTCAGTTTATTAGGGCATTTGGAAAGCTGCTAAAATTTGCTAGTAATGTGAAAGGCTCTCATTACTGCATTTATGTATTAACTGAAGTTCTTCCCCAAATTCTGTTTGCTATGGGATTTTCAGACAGTACCACAATTAATTTATTTTCTTTAAATGCTTTTTTTTTTTTTTTAACACTAGTTGTCTACTGAAGTAGTGACTCAAAAAGTATGGAAAACTCGTTCACCATCATTCATTCAGTTTATATAGCCCTCTGAACTGCAGCATCCCCACCCCTCCTTCAGAGTGCAAACACTGTACTTCTTACCTCCAGGACTCTACTGGATAACCATTTTAGATTAAATTAGATGAATCCCTTCATAAATGTTACCTTGCTGACACTCCAACAATGCATAGTCATGAAAAACCATGTGTCTTCACTCCTATCTAACATGCTCACATAAGTGCACCATTAATATTATTATTAATTTTTTTATTATAACAAATGTTTTCTTATGCTACAGATTCTTAAAAATAATGGTAAGATGCTAGATGTTAATATCTTTTAATACTGCTGGCATGTTATTGAGAAGAAAAAAATGAACAATCTCATATGCATAATGAATTCCATTTTGTTTTCCCATTATTCTGGTTTTTTTTTTTCTTTTTTTGCCCTTTCAGGGTTTCTGACGTACTAGTACGGCTTACGCACCAGGGTTATTGACGTACTAGAATGCCTAAATTCTAGAGCCTTCAGATCTAGCGAGAGAAAGCTGATAGGCCTACATATGAAAGAATGGGTCTGTGGTCAGTGTACGCAGTATTAAAAGAATCCTGCAGCACACGGTGCATAATGAGAAAAACAAACTTTGTGTTTTTGGATTAAAACAGCGACTTTGCACTGTATTTTCATATGGTATTTATGGTTGTATTCTAGTTTTCCTGGTCTCATTTTATAGAATGGAAGACATATTACAGAAATTGAGATGATTTTGATTGGTTTCACAATGAAAAGTACCTTGAAATTGAGCTCAAAGTAGCAGAAATGTTCGATTTTTACCAAAGTTCAAAAGTAAACAAATCATGCCAAGCTTCCAATACACGTCAACTGGTGAGTCTGATATTCTTTCACAAGTGCGCTGATATTATTTATACCATTTCTATACTAATGCAGTAGTCTGCATAACAGAAAATCTTTTATTTTTTGTGAGAATAAAAATTCAAAGTGGAAAGCAAAAGAAATGTAAGAGGGGCCTGGGGACGTGACTGACGGACAGAGAACTTGTTATTTTAGTGCCAGGAATGTCTCTTGTTTATTCTGGACCCTATTTGGAAATCGGCATCTTCTGAAATTTGTGTGAAATTGGCAAAATTACCAATTTCTAACCACTTTATTGGATAGTTGAAATTGGTAAATGGGTGATTTCTTGTACTCATCCGATAGAAAAAATGGAGTTCTAGCGAAATAAATATGATTTTTGTCGACTAGTACACAGGAATTGGCCGAAAATAGGGCTCAAAGTGGGCGAAATCGCCGATACGTAAACATCGTCGAGACCGCTAACTTCGCAAGAGCGTAATTCCATAAGTTTTCCATCAAATTTCATACTTTTGGTATCATTATGATCGGGAAAAGATTCTCTATGATTTCATAAGAAAAATTTTCGAACCTGAGAACGAGTTTAGGAGAGGGCTTCTCGACCCTGAAAGGGTTAATGCTTGTCTGTTTACCCATCTTGGTGTTCACTTTAATTACCACAATGTCTCAAGAAGTGATGTGATATGTATTAATTGTTTTGCCATTAGGATAATTTTTTTCTTCAAAACCATCTTGTCACCCACTGAGGTACATGGCCAGTTTGTTGGAAAAATAAATATATATATATATATATATATATATATATATATATATATATATATATATATATATATATATATATAATATATATATATATATATGCAATAAGATCACAGTTAACAGGTGATTTCAGAATATGCAAAACAACCACTCTGAAAGAATAGAGAAATTCCAAGCGCTTTCGTGACTACTCACATTATCAAGGAACTATGAAAGTAAAGCATCCAAGGAAGCTATATAAGGGGTCTGGTCGGCACCTCACTATCAGATCCCACAACGGTTTAAACACGTGACGCGCGGCGAGCCAACTTGGAAAGGTCCTTGGCACAACTCACCCCACAAACTATTCTACCCAAGAAGTAAGAAATTTTAAAGATTATTTGTCTAGTGTATTATTAAATTCTTCCCAAATTCTATTAATTATAAATGGATCTAATTTATATAAACCAAAGGAAATATTCATATTATTGTCAAAACTGCTTTTTATGAAACAAGATTCAATTATATTCCTGTCGACCATGGACTTGCTTGATACTACTTTCTCAACTTTTTGAAAATCAATTGGATGGTTAAAATCTCTTACATGAATAAATAGAGCATTGGAATCTTGTCCAGTTCTAATGCTATATTTATGTTGTTTTAATCTTAGTTCGAGATTTTTACCAGTTTGACCGTAATAAACTTTATCGCAAATTTTACAAGGAATCTTATAGACACATCCATCAGCATTTTGGGGGGAATTCTTTATCAAAAGTTTTTTTACTGTATCGAGATTTTTGAATACAACTTTAATATTAAAAGTCTTAAGAAGAGAAGGCATATCAACCAAGTTTTCATGGTAAGGAAGAACCAACATATTTTTATTTGAATAAGGCTGGTTGTCCCTTTTTGGAATGTAAAAAGTATTTCTGGCAACTTTAAAAGATTTATCAATTACATTTCTTGGGTATTTTAAATCATTACCTATTTCATAAATTTTGGATATTTCCTCATCTATGAACTCAGGACTACAAATTCGTAAAGCTCTCAGAAACATTGATGAGAAAACAGACAGTTTGACTCTATCTTGATGCGAGGAATAATAGTGGACATAGGAACAGTTATTAGTAGGTTTTCTGTAAATTTTAAATTTGAATTCATTATTACCCTTAATAATTAAAACATCTAGAAAAGGCAATGAGTTATTTTCTTCAAACTCAACAGTAAAGTTTATTGAATGGGCTAAGCTATTTAATTTTCCAAGGAAATGGTGTATATCTACATTTTTGGGCATAAGACACAAAATATCATCAACATATCTGAACCATTTAGCTCTTGTTGATATTTTGAGCCCTATTGTTGGCAAAATTTCTAACTTTAATGTTAAAAACAACATAGACTTGGTTGATAAATTAAGCTCCTTGACTGACCTAAATGATTTTAACATGGTTAGTTTTGATGTTACTTCCTTGTTTACGAAAGTTCCTGTTGATGATTTATTAAGTTTCTTATCTGAAGAACTCGTTAACTATGATTTACCATTGCCAGTTCCTACTATCATTAAACTTATTAAACTTTGCATTGTTGATGCAAAATTTGTATTTAATGATAAATTTTACACTCAGAAGTTTGGTATGGCAATGGGAAATCCTCTTTCACCTGTTCTTAGTAACCTATACATGGAATTTTTTGAAACAAGGTTACTTAACACAATCCTCCCTAATAGAGCTAAATGGTTCAGATATGTTGATGATATTTTGTGTCTTATGCCCAAAAATGTAGATATACACCATTTCCTTGGAAAATTAAATAGCTTAGCCCATTCAATAAACTTTACTGTTGAGTTTGAAGAAAATAACTCATTGCCTTTTCTAGATGTTTTAATTATTAAGGGTAATAATGAATTCAAATTTAAAATTTACAGAAAACCTACTAATAACTGTTCCTATGTCCACTATTATTCCTCGCATCAAGATAGAGTCAAACTGTCTGTTTTCTCATCAATGTTTCTGAGAGCTTTACGAATTTGTAGTCCTGAGTTCATAGATGAAGAAATATCCAAAATTTATGAAATAGGTAATGATTTAAAATACCCAAGAAATGTAATTGATAAATCTTTTAAAGTTGCCAGAAATACTTTTTACATTCCAAAAAGGGACAACCAGCCTTATTCAAATAAAAATATGTTGGTTCTCCCTTACCATGAAAACTTGGTTGATATGCCTTCTCTTCTTAAGACTTTTAATATTAAAGTTGTATTCAAAAATCTCGATACAGTAAAAAAACTTTTGATAAAGAATTCCCCCCAAAATGCTGATGGATGTGTCTATAAGATTCCTTGTAAAATTTGCGATAAAGTTTATTACGGTCAAACTGGTAAAAATCTCGAACTAAGATTAAAACAACATAAATATAGCATTAGAACTGGACAAGATTCCAATGCTCTATTTATTCATGTAAGAGATTTTAACCATCCAATTGATTTTCAAAAAGTTGAGAAAGTAGTATCAAGCAAGTCCATGGTCGACAGGAATATAATTGAATCTTGTTTCATAAAAAGCAGTTTTGACAATAATATGAATATTTCCTTTGGTTTATATAAATTAGATCCATTTATAATTAATAGAATTTGGGAAGAATTTAATAATACACTAGACAAATAATCTTTAAAATTTCTTATTTCTTGGGTAGAATAGTTTGTGGGGTGAGTTGTGCCAAGGACCTTTCCAAGTTGGCTCGCCGCGCGTCACGTGTTTAAACCGTTGTGGGATCTGATAGTGAGGTGCCGACCAGACCCCTTATATAGCTTCCTTGGATGCTTTACTTTCATAGTTCCTTGATAATGTGAGTAGTCACGAAAGCGCTTGGAATTTCTCTATTCTTTCAGAGTGGTTGTTTTGCATATATATATATATATGTATGTATATACATTTATTCATTCATTTTTTCTTGCCAGATATTTGATGTAGTGCCAACAATATGTTTCGGGTACCAGTGCCATGTAAGCAGCATCCCAATTTACTCTTGCCTGAAGGAACACAATGCTTCGTCATCATTTATAAAGGTTTGTTCACTGTGTATTGCTCGAGCTGTTCTTAATATTGGTATTTAATGGTTTTATTGTCACTGTATCCTGGAAAATTGAAGTTTACAATGCTTTCTGGAAAAGTTCACAAATAACCCTAATTGAGGAGAGGAAATTTCCTCTCCTAAGTGCAGGTTATTTCTGAATTGTTCCGTCTATGGTATAATCTTAAATTTTTCTATAAAAGAGTTCCTTACAATGATGGAGGCCAGCATGCAATAGATGCATTGTAATACAGGTACTACTTGCTTAACAACCTACCTGTTTAATGACCACTCGGACTTACTACCAGCTCTACTTGCTACCAGCATTTTACTTTTTTATTTTTTAATGCCTAGTTCTATTTTTAATATACTAAAAATGTCATAAATGGTGCAGAGGCAACATTAAAACAATATCTAAAGATAGTTGACACAAACCTACTACCAGTACAGTAAGTTTGAAATATCAGTAAGGGGTGGCTCCTCATTTAACAACCTACCGAGGAACAGAACTTGGTCATTAAGTGAGGAGTACCTGTGTTATAAATCTCGGCTAACTGCTCAAGTTTTTATTTCTGTTAATCTAGTAATTAGTGAGGGGGGAGTATTAATGTATGAATTGTAATTTTTGCCTCTCCTCAATTTTGTGTAGGTGAATGTGCAAATTTACACAAATACATGCACATAGGAGAATGAAACTTATAGCCCAAGTCAGACTGAAACATCATAAGTTTCATTCTCCTGTGTGCAAGTATTTGTGTATTGTTCTAGTCAAGGTATTGTGCCATTTTAGTCTCTTGTGTAACTTTATAAACTTAGAATCCTTCATGCTGGTGAAGGGCTCTAGGTTCAAGAAATTGGAACTACACTTCCCTTCCTTGAATCAAACCTAGATTGCTTCCTGTTTCCCAGATACTGTATGACACTTACAAGTTATCACTTCTTATGAATATCATTATAATAATGCTGTACTATAAGTAGAGAATAAAGTACAAATAACAGATACATTGGGTTTAAAGTCAGCTTTATATTGGAGTGATGCCTGTATTTTATGCTGATAAATATCTGAATTGCTAATTCTATTGAGTTTTCACAGGCATGTGTTGCTGCCATTGTGGTGTGTTTTCTCGTGTACACAGTTTCGGCCAACTATGGTTACTTAACATTTGGATCTCTGGTTAAGGGAGATGTACTGCTCTCGTATGATGCAAGAAAGATGCAAGTTCTCATTGCTGTCATTCTTTTAGCCATAAAATCTTGGACAACCTACCCTATCCTGATGTTTTGTGTGAGGTATTTTTAATTTTTACTTGTTTATACGTATTTTCATAATTATTAGTATTTTAAGGAATGAGGTATGTCAAGAATACATTTCAGAAAACGGGGAAACTTGAGATGCCATATACTCTATTTTAAGTCCATATTCAAGTCTCATCTTTCATTTAGCTAATCACAATTCCATCCCTTAGAGCAAGAGGCTAGTAACCCCTTCCCTGTATATATTACAAAATTTAAAAAGGAAAGTTTGTGTTTTTCTTTGTAGGTCATCCTGCCCTGTGGGATACAGCCAGTTTGTTTAAAAAAAAAATCCATCACATGGTTCATAGAATAAAGGCTCTGATATCCAACTCCCTGGAGTATATCAGATATATGTGCAACATTTGGGAATCTTTATTGAGGAAACATTTTGCCAGTCAGTGGCTCATTCTTCAACTTGCCGGTTTTCAAAACCATTTTCATCACACGTTAGATATAATTGAAAGTCAGTCAGATGCATGGAAAGCTTATTTATATACTACAGTATACAAGAATTAAAAGATTTAGGAGTCTTAGTATTTAAATAGCATAACAAAGCAAATGTTGACAAGGATTATAAGTGGATAATTAGAACCTTTCTAGGTAGTAGGTTGGTAGACAGCAACCGCCCAGGGAGGTACTACCGTCCTGCCAAATGAGTGTAAAATGGAAGCCTGTAATTGTTTTACACGATGGTAGGATTGCTGGTGTCTTTTTATTCTGTCTCATACACGTACAAGATTTCAGGTACATCTTGCTACTTCTGCTTACACTTAGGTCACACTTCACATACATGTACAAGCATATATACACACACCCCTCTGGGTTTTCTTCTATTTTCTTTCTGGTTCTTGTTTATTTCCTCTTACCTCCATGGGGAAGTGGAACAGAATTCTTTCTCCGTAAGCCATGCGTGTTGTAAGAGGCGACTAAAATGCCGGGAGCAAGGGGCTAGTAATATCTTCTTCTGTATATATTACTAAATGTAAAAGGAGAAACTTTCATTTTTTCTTTTGGGCCACCCTGCCTCGTTGGGATACTGTCGGTGTGTTGAAAGAAGAAAAGAAATTAGAACCTTCAAAACAAAGATTCCATGGCAGTTTTAGTACTCGTCAAAACACTTGTTCTCTTCTCTCATTTAGAATAAGCAAATTAGCATGCTATTCTTTGTTCACATCTCTTTTGGCAGTTTTAGGTTTTTACAGCACTTGAGTGTGTTCTCAGTTCACCATACAATATTAAGGACTAGAGGCTTCATCTTTGGGTTATTTGCTAGCACACGTGCCATGCATTATCAGTCTTGTTAACTAACGTGATTAGATTTACATATTCTTGGACAGAATCCAATAACAATGATGAATACATGTACTGTATATAATTGGTCAACAAGTTTGAGAGATTTAAATATCAGTGGAAGAACAATCCGAGAAGCGCAAACAGCTGGTTATGCTCTATTTGTGGTTAACTCGTTTAAAATTAACAAGGATATAATGGTTGGAAGTTGGATAACAGAATTTTTTGGCTGTATAATTTTTTTTTTATTCTTGGTAATATTTTAGTAATAATATTCTCATGGAGTAAGGAAATGTTGGGCTAAACATATTTGCAGTATGATGAACAAAAATACTTTTTCTTCAGCAAAATTAATAGTTTTTGTTCCATGTGTAATTTCTTAAGTACTGTACTTTCCTTAGCTCTAGCTTTGCATTATCACTTATTAATATTACAGTATATACAGTGATTGCTCTCTTAACCAACCTTGTCTTGCATGGAATGATGAGTAACTTTACCCCCAATCATTTTGCATGCCAATAAATGATTATCAGCATAAATAAAACAGCAAAAAATTGCTAGAAAAAATATTCAGCTAATCCTGTTCACTGTTTTTTCTTTTTCTCTCTCTCGTGTAATTCGAGCTGTAATGTTTTGATAGAGAGAAGGCTGACTTTATTTTCGACCTTCTCCTTCATTGCTCATATTTACTCTGCTCTTTTCTCTCAAACTCAAAATTTTAATGATTTACTGTTTACTTATTTCCTTTATACCTCAGCCACTCGTTTGAGTATAATAAATACTTTTTGTGTACAGTGTGGGACAGGTAGAGCTTTTTTTTTTTTTAGTTGCTATCTGTTTCAGAGAGGCAGTGGGAGATCTTTACATCCAACTGAGGTCTCTCTCTCCTGTTGAAGCTGCCAGAACGGAATCACTGCGTCGTAAGGTAATTCCAGCACTTGGTGCAGGCAGTTCGTGCATGATGAAGGCTCATTTTGCAAGAGTTTACTGAAACGAGAACCCATTCACATATTAAATGTGTGATTTTGTTTAGGAGCATCTAGGGTTACTTTTATTTCATGGATCGAAGGTGACTTAAGAGTCTCGTGCACATCTCGCCAGATTAAATTCGCAGACTCACTCTGATACTTTCACTGTAGATTTATTTTGAAACTCTGTGGCTGTTCATGCAAGATATTTAAATTCAATGTTGCTTTATTTTGCCCACGTATAGCATAAGTTTAAATTGAACCGCAATATTAATGACAATGCAATTATTTAAAGAAAATACTTAATACAGGTAATAATAATAGTGTACTGCCCTCTGAAGGATAATTGAGAATATTGCCAATGAGAGAATCATTTGAGTTGTGATGCCCACACATTTCTGGAAAGAAAACTAAAGAATGAGTGATGGTAAATGTGTATTCTTCCTTGGTTTTAGTTACCATGGTAGGAAATGGCTGATTTGCTAAAAAAAACTTTCCATTCAGTACTTATTAAAAAAAACCATATAATTTGTAATATTACTGTAATAAAAAAGAAGCGCTAAACCCACTAGGGTCATAAAGCACTGCAGAATTTGTATTAAATACATTGTCACTTAATTTGCTGTACTCTATAAGCTCTTGAAATGAAAATTTCATGTGTAATTTCAGTATTCACATCATAAGAGCAATAGTTAAGGTAACAGCCACATTAACTTTAGTTCATTATTATTATTATAATCAAAAAGAAGCGCTAAACCACAAGGGCTATACAGCGCTGCAGGGCAGGAAGGAAGCGAGGGTATCAGGTGGCAATAGGGAGATGGAGAGTAACAGGTTACGGAGAACAGCGGGGCAGTGGATGGTGAAAGGGTAGAGGGCAGCAAGAGATTGAGGTAGAAAGGGCTGTGGGGAGTGCAAAAGGTATCATCATCAGAGTTTGTGGAGTAAATCAGTCGTTGTCAAGAAGTCAATGAGAGAGTCAGTATTAAAGGAGGGTCCATCAGAAAGAAGGGAAGGTAGAGAGAGAGTAGTAGAGCGGACACGACGTTGGAGGTAAATTCTACGTGCTTGTTGATAGAGAGGGCAGTCTAACAGAATGTGGCTAATCGATACTGGAACTTGACACTGCTCACAGAGAGGAACAGGGTGCCTCTCCATGAGATACCTACGAGTAAGACGAGTGTGGCCAATGCGAAGGCGGGAGAGAGTAGTCTCCCAACCGCAACACTGATGACAAGAAGACAGCCAGTAACCTATGCTCGGTTTAATAGAGTGAAGTTTGTTACCGAGTAGTTGACCAACGTTGTTGCCAACGGGTGTGAAGGTGGGTAGCTCTATTACAGCAAAATAGTCTGTAAATGGAACACCTCTATATGAAATTGGTAGGTCATGTACTTAGTTCAGTACTCATGGCTCAGAATAAAACAATAATTGTACAAGTGTTTTCAGAATGTAAACCCTTCATGAAACAGGAACTGCCTGTATACACAGTATATCTTTGTGCATTTTTTTTTTTTCCCATTATATTAAAGGTTTCTCAAAAATACAGTAATCAAGGTTGGTTACTCGTGGCAGTATTAAATGCTAAGGAGTTTTAAGACATTAATTTGTTTATGTACTTTGACACATTTTGTATTATGCTTTTTGCAGACCCAATTATTAGTATTCAACACATTTTTCAAATTACCCATTCAACCAACTGAATTTTGAACATAAGGTGTGCATTTGACTCCACATGTTTTTCATTAGAATGAATTTCCTGGTTTAATTCAAGTCTAGTTTTTTCATTTCATCTACTTGTCCCTTTTCTGTGCTGAAGCATCCTTTATCTATTATGTTGATAATACTTGGTTAATTTAATGGCAATTCCTTACCAGCACCATTGTGAAAAGGTACAGTACTTAAATGTAAAATTTGTGATTCTTTGTCCTAAGAGATTCAGACTGGATTATCTTTAGTCATAAGCCATTATACAGTAATTTAGCCAACTACTACTGAATGAGCAATGCACTGCATCTGAATTTTGGCTCTTGTATTGTGGCATAAAGGCTGAAGTATATAGTAAATACTATTTTATATTTACCAAATTCCTTGAATGCATTTGCATTGGCTATAGAAGCAGTAGATAAGTAAATTTTTTTATTTTCAACATTTTCTTCATATGGCTAAAGTAAATTCGTGTTTTGAAAATTTCCTTGATACAGCTGGTTTTATAAGGACATAAAGGCATGAAAGAAACACAGTAATACATAAGCCATTCTACTATTGATTCTATTGTGATTTTTCAAGGTGGTTTACAGTGCTTGTTTAATCATTCTCCTTTCAGTTGATTGCTTTGACACTTTGGGGAACTTCAATGTTGATTGCAGTTTTTACACCAAATATCAATATTGTTGTGAAACTTCTTGGAAGCCTTGCAGCTATTTTCATTTTTGTCTTCCCTGGTGAGTATTCGTTCAGTTTTATCTCTTATATCATAACATATTCCACTATGTTTTGGTAATGTACAAATTGGGGATCTGCCCTCAAAGCATTTTCCATGTGTGTACAGGCATACCTTGTTAATACAGTGCTTACTTTAAAGCACTTCACTAATACTACACTTTTCAATTATCTTCTTTCAACACGCCGGTTGTATCCCACTGAGGTGGGGTGGCCCAAGAGAAAAAACCAGTTTCTTTTACATTTAATAATATACAATACAGGAGAAGTGGTTACTAGCCCCTTGCTCCTGGCATTTTAGTTGCCCCTTATGATGCACATGGCTTAAGGAGGAAGAATTCTGTTCCACTTCCCCATGGAGATAAGTGGAAATAAACAAGAACGAGAACTAGTAAGAAAAATAGAAGAAAACCCAGAAGGGTGTGTACATATATGCTTGTACATGTATGTTTAGTATGACCTTAATGTAAGTAGAAGTAGCAAGACATACTTGAAATCTTGCATGTTTGAGACAAAAAAAAAAAAACAGCAATCCTACCATGTACAATAATTACAGGCTTTCGTTTTACACTCATTGACACCTTTGGCACTTGCCTTGTTCTTAAGATGGTTTTTGGCAACTTTCCCCCAAAATTTATTCATTTTAACTTGGAATTCCTTTTTTTTTTTTTTTTTTTTTTTTTTTTTAAGGCCCAGTGGCATTGTACACTTTACACTGTCATTTATTAACATGTTAATAGGCTTTTTTATGTGCACTAGTAAGTGGAAAAAAAAGGCTGTGATTCCCTTTAAGGCAATACGTATTTACTTTATGGGGTGGTCTGTAATTAAACCCACCATACTAGTGAGGTATACTCGTATTATCAGGTACCATTAGACCATTTCTATGAAAAGTATTAGATTGTTTGTATCATGGCCATGTGGGCTACTGGAAGCAACAGTTTGGTTTAATCAGGCAGTCATCAGGCTGAGCTATGAAAGTAGAATCCCTCCCCTTGCAACAGGGCCACATAAAGAATGTGTCCCTGGAAGAACCCCAGAACCCAGAAATCCCTTTGACCTCCTTCGAATCTATTCTGGAGGAAGTATGTGCTGTGGGCCTGCAGGGGCTAGGAAAGCAGCCTGTCTGGCTAACTGGTGTCCCTTAATTTTAAGTCATTCTTATTACCATGCTCACACTACATCACTGTTTTCCTCTATCCAATATCCAAGCTCATAAGACAGTCAAGTGTGTTTGCCCCCAGCCCCTGACATCCTTTTACTATGGCTTTCCCAGGATATTTCTTATATCTTCCTCCATTCACCCCCAGATTTAGTCATGTGTATGTAGATTTATTACAATTATATAGTACATACATGTTTTCCTCGCTTTATGCAGATTTGCAATTATGCGAGGTCCTACTTCTGTCAGTAATTCTGTATGTGCAATATACATTCACTATGTGACCTGTACAGTACATCATGTGTTTAGAAGACTAAGTGTTGATAACCTGTTTAGTAGAGCTACCATGGACCAAGAATGCCTCTACTGTTTAAAATGAGGGAGACCTGTACTCTACTGTTCTTAAAAAATTCTTCAGATATTGTAGAACAAGGTTTTCTGTGCATGTTTAACTGAGTAGCCTAATAATTTGTTTATTAGGTCATTGCAACACAACAAATGCCTAATAGTATGACTGTATCAGTTGCTCATGGACACAAAGATTACTTATGATGAATGAATGATGATGAATAGTATATTAGATGCCTTTTATCCTAGAAAATTTTGTTTTAAAAATGTTTAGCATTACTTACATTCCCCTCAAGGAGGGATGGGGGTTGCCTTGATGCTGATGAAGGGCTCTTCATTTAAGGAATTGGGGTTACCCTCCACTTCACTGGATCAAATCTAAGTACCTCCCATTACCCAGGTATTGTATGACCCTTATGGGTTTAGCATTTCCCCATTAATATACAGTTACATTACATTAAGTTATTCCAGTATAGTATTCACTCAAACTTCCATGTCTTTCAGGTATATGCTTGTTACAGCTAGTTTTAATCAGCATTGAAGTCAATGGCTCCAAAGGAACTTTAAGTGAAATCTGTCTGTTGTTTGTTGCATCAGCATACATTATAGTTGGTATTTTTGCATTTGGTCTAGCCTTTACTCTTGGTGTCCAGCACATCATCCACCCAGACACTGTCCACCCTTTATGTAAATAACATTGACGTTAGTTTAGTATACTCATTGAAAGAGCTTTTGTTTTAAGTATGATTTTTTATTTTTGCATTTTGAATGTTAAAAAATATATATTTTGTTACATTGGTTATAGTAGCATGGAAGTTTCATCCTGTATTCAGGAGAGAGTGATGATCAGTTAATAGTTTGTTAATCTTAATCCACGTTTTTTTTTTAACACACTGGCCATATCCCACCGAGGCAGGGTGACCTGAAAAAGAAGAAACGGATGTTTTTCTTTTTACGTGTAGTAATTTATACAGGAGAAGAGGTTACTAGCCCCTTGCTCCCGGCATTTTAGTCACCTAAGACACGCATGGCTTATGGAGGGATTCTTTTCCACGTGCCCATGAAGTTCCACATAATATATAGTTAGTAAAGTGGTGAACTACAGTTTCTTAATAAGTTACCATTGTGGGACTCGTTACATAGTGTAATACTCGAATCTTTGTGTGTGTTTCATTTTAAAACAGTATCAAGTTGTATGAAATACAGTATCAGAATTTGTTGTATTGACATCCCAATATACTTAATATGAATTATTTTTCAACTGTGCTGAATACGATTTTTGTTTGTGTGGTGTATTTTATACTTTTATACAAGGTTTTATTTTTCACCTAATTTCTCAGCTTTTAAATAAAAAAAATAAACATCTCCCACTGAGGTAGGAATTTTTATAATTTTTGTAACATGTATATATATTTAATACATAATAGTCACTGATTTGGACATTGAACATACATTACATGCAGTTATTTGTGCATATTAAAAACAGTAAGACTATTTTGGTAGTATGTGTTACTATGTAACTACTATGAAAAGAATTAATACAAGTAATCCTCTGCTTTGGAATTGGAATTCTTGCCAGAGAAATCTTCTAATGACTGACAAACCTGCCAAGTCAGATTAGGTATTATAGTGGTTATTAGAAAAATTTGTAACATTTTTAAAAAACCTAGTCACTGCTATTAATAATACAGCCTTTTGAGTGAAACAGTAGCAACCAAGGTTGTGAAAATATACATTGTATTAGTGTAATCTAATACACACCTTTAACACTCAGGAATTCATTTTGAAAAAGAAAGCATAGTACATTTTAGTTACTTCATGAAGATAAATTTTATCACAGTTAAATGATAAATATTACACATTCCTATTGCAGCTCATAAAATGCATCCAGTATTTCATTACAGCAATAAAAGTATTTTAAGGTTAAAAATTTTCATTAATAATTTGGACATAACATACAGTAGCTAATTTTACATTGTTAAAAGTACTAGTAGTACTTTTTTTGTTTCCCATAACCTGGAGACCCCAAAGGTAACACATTCACTTCATTATTTATTACACAGGACAAGTGGTAAACCCTTGCCCTGGAATTTTAGCTGACTTTTAACACATCTATGCTTATCAGGAAAGAATTCATTTGTTCTACCTTTGGTAAATAGTGCTTATTTTGAATATATAAAATTCACTTTATAGTTTGATGTATTAACACCAATACCTTAGAAAATATCCTAATAATTACCTTTCATAACTTGACTGTAGGTATTCAGAATCTGGTAATCTTAGGTAGAGAGTTCAACTGTTTCGGAACTGTTTCTGATAATCTAAGTACCTTTCTTAAAATACACTTAATCACTCATATATTCATTATAGTTAATTATCATATTCCAATTATCAAATTCCAATGATTATTGGAATTTGCTCAGCTTGCTCATCACCTGAAAACTACTACAGTGCCTTAGTAAGTGTTCTGTTAAAGGTTAAGAAATTTTTTTTTTTTTTTTTTTTTAAATGTTGTATTAAAAAAGGTGATTATGTATCTGAGGATATAGATGTTCATAGGTGTGAAGCAACCTCAGTAGAAAATTGAGACATTCACTAGTGATTAGAGATGAAGGCAAATATCATAAAGCAAAAATTGAGTACAAGGCCAAACTGTTTAAAATATTAAATTTTTGTTGGTATCCTGTTTAACCCTTTCACTGTCGGTCCTGTAATATTATGGCTTGCAGGCCAGTGTCGGTCCCGTAATACTACACCAAAATTCTAGCGGCTTGCAGGAAAGCTGGTAGGCCTACATATGAGAGAATGGGTCTGAGTAGTCAGTGTGAGCAGTATATATATATAAAAAAAAAAAAAAAAAAACTTGCAGCATGCAGTGCATAACGAAGAAAAAAAGAAAACTGACCGTATTTTGGGTTTAAAACAGTGAATTTGCGATGTATTTACGTATAGTATTTATAGTTGTATTCTTGATCTCATTTGATAGAATGGAAGATATATTACAGAAATAGAGATGATTTTGAATGGTTTACTGACTGAAAGTACCTTGAAATTGAGCTCAAAGTAGGGAAAATGCTCGATTTTTGCCATTGTTCACAAGTATACAAATCATGTCACTCATCCAATACACGCCAACTGGCGGGTCTAGTATGCTTTCACAAATGCACTGATATTATTTATACCATTTTTACAATAATGCAATAGTCTGCATAACAGAATTATTACTTGTGTGTAAATAAAAATTCAAAATGGAAAGCAAGTGACTAATCAACAGACAAAATGTTATTTTAGTGCTAGGAATGTTTGTGCTATTAATTCTGGACCATATTTTGGTAATAAGTAATACATATTTTATGAAAAAGAGGATAAATAAATATACAAGGTATGATGTAGCACGTAATGAAAGTAGTTTGTTAGATTATGTATTGGTGGATAAAAGGATGTACATGTTTATAGAGGGGCAACTGATATATCGGATCATTATTTAGTTGTAGCTACAGTTAGAGTAAGAGGTAGATGGGAAAAGAGGAGGGTGGCAACAAGTAAGAGGGAAGTGAAAGTGTATAAACTAAGGGAGGAGGAAGTTCGGGTGAGATATAAGCGACTATTGGCAGAAAGGTGGGCTAGTGCAAAGATGAGTAGTGGGGGGGTTGAAGAGGGTTGGAATAGTTTTAAAAATGCAGTATTAGAATGTGGGGCAGAAGTTTGTGGTTATAGGAGGGTGGGGGCAGGAGGAAAGAGGAGTGACTGGTGGAATGATGAAGTAAAGGGTGTGATAAAAGAGAAAAAGGTAGCTTATGAGAGGTTTTTACAAAGCAGAAGTGTTATAAGAAGAGCAGAGTATATGGAGAGTAAAAGGTAGGTGAAGAGAGTGGTGAGAGAGTGCAAAAGGAGAGCAGATGATAGAGTGGGAGAGGCACTGTCAAGAAATTTTAATGAAAATAAGAAAAAATTTTGGAGTGAGTTAAACAAGTTAAGAAAGCCTAGGGAAAGTATGGATTTGTCAGTTAAAAACAGAGTAGGGGAATTAGTAGATGGGGAAAGGGAGGTATTAGGTAGATGGTGAGAATATTTTGAGGAACTTTTAAATGTTGAGGAAGAAAGGGAGGCGGTAATTTCATGCACTGGCCAGGGAGGTATACCATCTTTTAGGAGTGAAGAAGAGCAGAATGTAAGTGTGGTGGAGGTACGTGAGGCATTACATAGAATGGAAGGGGGTAAAGCAGCTGGAACTGATGGGATCATGACAGAAATGTTAAAAGCAGGGGGGGATATAGTGTTGGAGTGGTTGGTACTTTTGTTTAATAAATGTATGAAAGAGGGGAAGGTACCTAGGGATTGGCGGAGAGCATGTATAGTCCCTTTATAAAAAGGGAAAGGGGACAAAAGAGATTGTAAAAATTATAGAGGAATAAGTTTACTGAGTATACCAGGAAAAGTATACGGTAGGGTTATAATTGAAAGAATTAAGAGGTAAGACAGAATGTAGGATTGCGGATGAGCAGGGAGGCTTCAGAGTGGGTAGGGATGTGTAAGATCAAGTGTTTACATTGAAGCATATAGTGAACAGTATTTAGATAAAGGTAGGGAAGTTTTTATTGCATTTATGGATTTAGAAAAGGCATATGATAAGTGGACAGAGGAGCAATGTGGCAGATGTTGCAAGTATATGGAATAGGTGGTAAGTTACTAAATGCTGTAAAGAGTTTTTATGAGGATAGTGAGGCTCAGGTTAGGGTGTGTAGAAGAGAGGGAGAATACTTCCCGGTAAAAGTAGGTCTTAGACAGGGATGTGTAATGTCACCATGGTTGTTTAATATATTTATAGATGAGGTTGTAAAAGAAGTAAATGCTTGGGTGTTCGGGTTCCCCGAATTAAGCCTGAATGCCTTCCACATCCCCCCCCAGGCGCTGTATAATCCTCCGGGTTTAGCGCTTCCCCCTTGATTATAATAATAATAATAATAATTGGGTGTTCGGGAAGAGGGGTGGGGTTAAATTATGGGGAATCAAATTCAAAATGGGAATTGACACAGTTACTTTTTGCTGATGATACTGTGCTTATGGGAGATTCTAAAGAAAAATTGCAAAGCTTAGTGGATGAGTTTGAGAATGTGTGTAAAGGTAGAAAGTTGAAAGTGAACATAGAAAAGAGTAAGGTGATGAGGGTATCAAATGATTTAGATAAAGAAAAATTGGATATCAAATTGGGGAGGAGTATGGAAGAAGTGAATGTTTTCAGATACACATACTTGGGAGTTGACGTGTCGGCGGATGGATTTATGAAGGATGAGGTTAATCATAGAATTGATGAGGGGAAAAAAGGTGAGTGGTGCGTTGAGGTATATGTGGAGTCAAAAAACGTTATCTATGGAGGCAAAGAAGGGAATGTATGAAAGTATAGTAGTACCAACACTCTTATATGGATGTGAAGCTTGGGTGGTAAATGCAGCAGTGAGGAGACGGTTGGAGGCAGTGGAGATGTCCTGTCTAAAGGCAATGTGTGGTGTAAATATTAGGCAGAAAATTCGGAGTGTGGAAATTAGGAGAAGGTGTGGAGTTAATAAAAGCATTAGTCAGAGGGCAGAAGAGGGTTGTTGAGGTGGTTTGGTCATTTAGAGAGAATGGATCAAAGTAGAATGACATGGAAAGCATATAAATCTATAGGGGAAGGAAGGAGGGGTAGGGGTCATCCTCAAAAGGGTTGGAAAGAGGGGGTAAAGGAGGTTTTGTGGGCAAGGGGCTTGGACTTCCAGCAAGCGTGCATGAGCGTGTTAGATAGGAGTGAATGGAGAAGAATGATACTTGGGACCTGACGATCTGTTGGAGTGTGAGCAGGGTAATATTTAGTGAAGGGATTCAGGGAAACCGGTTATTTTCATATAGTCGGACTTGAGTCCTGGAAATGGGAAGTACAGTGCCTGCACTTTAAAGGAGGGGTTTGGGATATTGGCAGTTTGGAGGGATATGTTGTGTATCTTTATACGTATATGCTTCTAAGCTGTTGTATTCTGAACACCTCTGCAAAAACAGTGATAATGTGTGAGTGTGGTGAAAGCGTTGAATGATGAAAGTATTTTCTTTCTTTTTTGGGTCACCCTGCCTCGGTGGGAGACGGCCAACTTGTTGAAAAAAAAAAAAAAATTGAAATTGGCCTTTTGTGAATTGTGTATGAAATTGGCCAAATTACCAATTTCTAATCACTTTATTGGGTAGTTGAAATCAGTAAATGAGCAGTTTCTTATACTCAATCAATAGAACAAAAGTTCTAACAAAACTGCTAAAAGTTCGATCGACTGGAACAATGGAATTGGCCGAAAATAGGGCTCAAAGTTGGCAAAATCGCCGATGCGTAAATATCGCCGAGACTGCTAACTTCGCAAGTGTAATTCCATACGTTTTCCATCAGATTTCATACTCTTGGTGTCATTACGATCGGGAAAAGATAATGTCATTTCATAAGAATTTTTTTTTTTTTTTTTAAATTCTTTGACACTGAGAGCAAGTTTGTGAGCAGGGTCTTGACAGCGAAAGGGTTAAAAGATGTAAACACAAATTACTTCTCGTTCTGCCCTGTGGCATGAATATAAAAAATCTATTTTTTTTTTTTCCTTGTTAGGTAAACTGTACTTGATTGTTAGATATTTAAGGTTTTATAATAGTAATTACAGTATATGATTGAACTACAGTATTTTGATTAAAACTTATTTTTCTGAAAGCTATAAATTTATAAATGTTTTCATATGCAGCACAGGATTTGAAATGCAATTATTATTATTATAATCAAAAAAGAAGCGCTAAGCCACAAGGACTATACAGCATTTGAAATGCAAACAACTTTTAAAGCTAAAATATAAAAAAATGTTAGTTTTATTGAATATAGAATTAATTTTGCTATCTATAATCATATATTGTTACACTAAAGTACTTTATAACTGCACTCATCAAAGGAATACCAAGATCACTACAGTTTTTTTAAATCTCTATTATATAACCACCACAATTAGTTATTACACCCTTAGTGCTGCACTCGTTAATAATCATGACTCTGGCTGTAATTATTCTACTCAGATACAACCACACCAATATTACTACTTTATTTCTTACTGTTTTTAATTCCTCCTCCCTTTTCTCCTTCCTCCCTCACATTCATACATACATATGCACACACCTACCTACCCCTTCATAATACAGAATAGGAAATTATATATTCAGTTATATCATCATATTTGTAGCTATAATATACATTATACCATATTTTGTAACTATTTTTACCGTAAATGTGTATTGTAGTCGTGTTATACCCGTTTGTGATATTTGCATCCAAAATGTGTTGTATTATATATACAGTGGCACCTCAGGATATGAATTTTTTTTGTTCCAGAAGGCTGCTGGAGTGCTGATACCGAACGAATTTGTTCCCATAAGAAATAATGTAAATGAGATTAGTCCGTTTCAGACCCCCAAAAATACACTTACAAAAGTACTTGCATAATTGTTCGCGTTTTGAGCTGTTCATATCCCGAGGTACCACTGTATATGTATCACTGAGGTTGTTGAATTTTAATGAACTGCACTGTGATCTGTTAATCTACAGTACCTACTAGTTAAATACAGGTCATACTCTGCTTTTTACAGGATTCTCAGAATTGTGTATTCAATATTCATTGACTTTGCAAGTTGTGAACTGGTGTGTATATTGTCTTTCATACTGTGTAGACTAGGTCAATATTAATACTTTTATTATTTTATAAAATGAAATAAAGAATTTTTTCTTTTTGATATTTTTGTTACTAGTGAGTGAACTTTAATAGATTTATATTGATAAATTTAAGAATAAATGGAAGATGCAACTGAATGATTCAAATATAATTTAGCCCCTTATCCCTTCCTGTTAATTCACCCACATAATAACTCAAAGGAAATACAGGAATTACTTTTCACAATGATACTCTCCTCATTATTCATTAGGCAAAAGTGATGTATACAGGTGCCACCATTGGGCCAGGAGTTACCCCACTTCCATTTGTGTCCCAAAACACCCAACCATCTTGCCAGGCCCACACCACAGAGCCAACACCACTGAGCAGGCCGCCATGTGGCAAAGACTGCTGTCATTTAATTTTCCTTTACATATAAACTAACAAATAACAGAAACAACAACCATGGTACTTACTCTCATTGCTTTCAGCCTTCGCTAACCACTTTTGCACAAAACAAGTCTTCAAATATATTCCACTTATCTTCATCAGATGTATATTTATTTTTAACATGTCGGCCATTTCCCACCGAAGCAGGGCAAGTGTAAAAATATTTATAATAAAACTGGTATGTCATTCCAGTCATAATCATTCCATTTTGCACTAGTATACTGTAAAGTATTAACATGCACACATTAAATATTTTATTCAGTATCACGTTAATAAAATTAGTGAACAATAAAAAAAAATACAGTAACTAAATCCTACTGCATATTAATCAAAACAATTTACATTTCATAGTAGTCACAGTGTATGAATTCCAGGTGTGTACTGTGTGTATACTGAGAGTACTTTAATCCCTCTTATGGTTTAAAGTGCTGTTAAGGTGCCTTAAACCTAACAAAATAATAGTATTCACAGACATGTTACAACATTTCATTTCTAGCCAGTAAGTCAGATTTTTCCAGCATCTATACAGTGAAGTATATTAAGATGTTAAAAAGGTTAAGTACTACTGAGGCATATTCTAATATACAGTACTCTAATAAAATGTTAATTAGAAATATACTAATACATTCAGTACATGCACTATCATTTATTTCTTCTAGAATATTACAATTCTGAAGAACAATTCAAGGTCACTTGCTAGATTCAGACAATATTTTCACAACAGAGTTGTATGTAATTTTCACTGCTATCATAAACTTTGTGAGCATGTCATCATTGTGCATGGTAGTTTCAAACTCCCAAAGTACATTACAAGCTATCCAGAAATTTGACTCCTTTCATCCTTCTTATACAAATGATGTTATGTCCATTTCTAATAAACATGAGGTTGTTGCTTACTGCAAAGTGCCTGGGCATGCTATTGTTCAGGGCACTGAACAAGCAGACTCGGTGGCTTAGTCAGCTATTCATGCCATCCCAATTTCTTGCAGAGGTATTCCTTCCTCAGGCTATTTTCCGGTCCCCTCTCTCAACTCTGCGTTCCTTGATGTTGTTGAGGGGCTCTTGGTCTAGGGAATTGGATCTGTGCTCCAGTTCCCTGAATTAAGCCTGAATACCTTCCACTTTTCCCCCCTACAGGCACTGCATAATCCTACAGGTTTATTACTCCCGCTTGATTATAATAATACTCTCAACTCTGCAACCACTGGCAACAGCACTTAACCAAGTTGAGCCTCAACAAATTATTTTCTGTCAACCCATGATCGAGATTCTAGCCATCATCGTCTCACCCCTGCTGGGTTTAAGGAAACTGCACTCTCGCTTATGAATCGGAAACTAGTAACTCGCTCAGATACCACATGGAGAAATGACCAGCATCACAATGCCTGGACTATCAGTCCACCATATATTAATAGATTGTCCTGTTTATCAGTGGGCATACAAGTTTGACCTCTAATATTTACACTCCTTCTAATTAACCTCTTTGCTGAAGGTTCCATCTTTGACCCAGACTGACTTTTCAATTTAAACTACCCTAAACTCTGATTTAAATTTTACTCTAAACATCTCTTCCCCCCCCCCCCATACACATATTCCTATCCTCGCACGTTCCTAACCATTGCACATTTCTACCTTCACATATGCTTCCTGTAGTACTGTATAATAATAATATATTTCTACAAAATATGTACAAGGTACAAGGTACAGGCCTAGTTGACATCAACGACATACTACAGTGGACCCCCGGTTAACGATATTTTTTCACTCCAGAAGTTATGTTCAGGTGCCAGTACTGACCGAATTTGTTCCCATAAGGAATATTGTGAAGTAGATTAGTCCATTTCAGACCCCCAAACATACACATGCAAACGCACTTACATAAATACACTTACATAATTGGTCGCATTCGGAGGTGATCGTTATGCGGGGGTCCACTGTATATAGAAAGTCTCTTGTTATGCAGAGCATTTCAGATAAATTAGGTCAATTTTGTCGCAGGATGCAACCCATACCAGTCAACTTACACCCAGGTACCCATTTTACTGATGGGTAAACAGGGACAACAGGTATAAGGAAACACGCCCATTGTTTCCACCCTTGCTGGGAATCGAACCATGGACACCTCAGCACGTGAAGCAAGAGCTTTGCCTACCAGGCCATATGCCTGGTAGGCCTATGGCTCAATGGGTTTAGCATTTAAATTAATAATTCATTCGGCTGCACACTCCTTGCATCATTTTCTCTAGGGTTTCCATTACAATTCTGGTGAGCCCTCTCACAGGATATACTTCATCTAGCTCCAAAGTGGTCTACTGGCCCTTGGTGCTGGTGATAGCTCCATCCTACCCAGCCCTTCTGAGGTCCAACTCACACCTCTGGCAATGATCAATTTCAGCTTTGGGCTGGGCATTTGCCCAACTGCCACGAGTACATGGGATTTTCTGCTCTGAGATACGTATATCCCAGCCTCTGCCTATCACCAGATTGATGTTCATGTATGACTGCTCTGTTCTGCCTTTGTCTTTGCTCTGGGTTTCCAATCTACAATATGAACCTGACAAGATATCGTTGGAAAATGGAACTGTAGTATATTCCATGTGTGGTACTTTGAAAGAACCAGTTCCTCTGAAGATGTGTGTAAATGCACAAAAATGCTCAGGTACTTCCTTTTCTATTAATATTTTGCAGCAATATTGTCTATCAATACAGTATAGATGTGGCAATTTTCTCTATAATACATATATACAATTCTCAATTTTGAAATAAATTTGCTTGACCATTTACATGATGTTGAGCAATCACATAACGCTCTTTTCTCTATGAAGTTTGTTAGGTTTAAGATTTATCTTCAAGTCATAAGGTCAATATCTGCCTTAATAATTAAGCATTAACATGAAGCCTTTAATCCCTAACACAGGGATTAGGGTAAATTCTCAGTATACACACACACACACACATATATATATATATATATAAATTTTTTTAACGTGGTCATCCTCTACAAAAAAAAAAATTATAATTTCTGCTAGGGTGCTACAAAGTGAAGACTCATACAGTGTGGCATTCCCATAGTGCCATTTTAAAAATGCTGACAAACATTAATATCATAAAAAAAATATAGTTTTCAAAACTAGTAGTTACTATCACTAGAGCGCTACAAAGCTGAAAATTTCTTACAACGACATATGGCTACACAAATGTATATGCTCACATACCAATGTTGAAGCAGAGACAGAGACAGAGACAGACAGAGACAGACAGACACAGACACAGACAGACGACAGACAGACAGAAGACACAGAACCAACAGACACACCACACAACACACACAACAACACAACAACACAACACACACACACACACACACACACACACACACACAGTTGACCGTTGAACAACGTGGATTTGAACTGCACTGGTCCACTTAATATGCCAATTTTTTCAATAAATATACTGGAAAAGGTTAAGTATGTCATGAATGCATAAAATATACGTATGTAGATACAAGTCTATCATTTACCACCATAAAATTACACAAATCTATTATATAAAATTAAAATTTATCAAAATTTAGGCACACAAACAATTACAAATCATATACATATATGTATTCCATTCGTAGTAGAGAGAAATGTAAACATACGTAAAGATGCAATATTAAATCATGAATAAATATATATTTCTCTTTCCACGTTATCTATGCATTTTTGGTGTCTAGTGTTAGTAATACATATAACATCTACAGTGTCTTGTATTACATAAGACACTACTGATGCAGGTACTGACAGACGATTCATCTTGTAAACTAAGTAAACTTACGGTATCAATATTATTATAATCAAGGGGTAGCGCTAAACCCATAGGGAATGTGGAAGGTATTCAGGTTTAATTCAGGGAACCAGAACACAAATCCAATTCCCTAGATCAAGAGCCCCTCACCAATATCAAGGAACCTTCCTTGGGGGGGGTATTAATAAATACAGTACAGTACTATAAATGTATTTTCTCTTATGATTTTGTTACTAAGATTTTCTTTTCTCTAGCTTACTTTATTGCAAGATACAGTTTATAATGCACATAACATACAAAACAATGTTAATCGACTCTTTACGTTATCGGTAAGGCTTCCGGTCAACAGTAGGACATTAGTAAAGTTTTTGAGGAGTCAAAAGTTATACGGGAAGTTTCAACTGCGCGAGGGATTCGGTGCCCCTAACCCCTGCGTTGTTCAAGGGTCAACTATATATATTATATGTGAATCTAGCACTTGTGAATAAAATATAAATATTTTAGATATTGATAAAATTTATACCCCTTAAATATATGTTTTAAATACTGTAACTATAAAACTATGTACTTTGCAGTACAGTACATGACAAATGCACACCAATTTTAATGCAGTTTTATAAGGGTAATGTTTTAATATTGACTAAATACTAGCACCGCCCCTTTATGAAAATATAACTGATATGTTCATGGCTAAGCATTAAACCTTAAGAGTTTAAACAAGCATTAATGAAGACAGTACTTTGGGTAGTTTTAAAAAATAGGTTGGACAGGTACATAAGCAGGAGTGAATAGGATGTGCCTAGCATAGGCCAATAGGCCTAACTGCAGTGCTACTCTGTTCTTATGCTGTTCTGATTTAACAAAGGAGAGGAGAGCTCATTTCTTGGATCATGAGCCCTTCAGCATAAAATAATGTTTTTTTCAACAAACTGGCCATATCCTACAAAGGCAGGGAGACCTAAAAAGAAAAACAAAAGTTTTTCTTTTTAAATTTAGTAATTTATACAGAAGAGGTTACTAGCCCCTTGCTCCTGACATTTTAGTCCCCTCTTACTACACACATGGCTTATGGAGAAAGAATTCATAAAAATATTTAAAATTAATGGAGTTAACATGACCAAATTTACACATGCTAAATCTTACATGACCTTTCAGGAGGGACAAGGTGCTTTGATGCCAGTAAGAGGCTTGTGCTCCAAGGAATTTAAGCTATCCTCCCATTTGTTGATCAAACCTAATTATTCCATTCCTCATGTGTTCTGACCCTTAATGGTCTAGTGGTTCTGGAATATAACAAATACCCCAATCTGATTCCTGCAATGGCCACTAGGGGGTTATCACTTACCAAACAGGTTCACAAAATGGGCTATACTTCCCAATTTCAATGCTAAAGTCCCTTTAAGGAAGGTGTCTAAATACAGGTCAATGGCTCTTGATCCAAGGAATTAGAGCTACCCCTCTAACTTCCTGGATCAAACCTGATTACCTCCCATCCCTAACCACTGTGTGACCCCCTACATGTGAAGCACTTTCCCACAAATATAATTATCAATACAGTGGACCCCCGCATAACGATTACCTCCGAATGCGACCAATTATGTAAGTGTATTTATGTAAGTGCGTTTGTACGTGTATGTTTGGGGGTCTTAAATGGGCTAATCTACTTCACAATATTTCTTATGGGAACAAATTCGGTCAGTACTGGCACCTGAACATACTTCTGGAGTGAAAAAATATCGTTAACCGGGGGTCCACTGTACTAAGCTTTATTTTATGAGCATACATAAGTACACAAATGGAGGCAATCTTAAAATACAGCCCAGAAACAAAGTGGCTTGAAAAAAAAAAAAACATAAGGGATCCCTACCGGAGTTACATATATTACAAAGGGTGATTATATGAAAAGAAAAATACAGCTCTTATGACCTAGCATATTCCATCTGCTTTATTAAGGCTAGTACCTGGTTGGGGTCACGAAGTGGTTGTCTGTAACGTGACTTGATCAACCAGAGCCAAACCAAGCCAATCACATGGCCAATGAAGGTAATGAGCAACAAATTGAGACTATATATAAAATGCATACTAGTACAGTGCACAATTACAGCCCAAATACAGTACACAAAGCTCTCTCCTACCTGAACTACTAGGTTGTGCGCAGGGTAAAAGGTGTACCTGTCAACTTCATCCGTAAAAAGCTCCACATTCCGTTTAGCTTTCATGTAGGACAGATAGGCCACAAAGGAGATGAACCCAACAGCTTTGGCGATGAGGTATGGGATGAGAACGTAGTACAATTGTGTAAGTGTTCCTGAGCCACATAGAAGTATGGTTCTTACCACTGCGGGAAAAGGCATGGTATTCTCACTACTGCCAGGACAAAGATAACACAATTAACATTTAGTATAGAAAGGGGCTGAGAAGGATGAATGCTGAAGGAAAAAACAGACGAAAGGAATTTGAGGAAGGAAAGAAGAGGGGGGCATATATGAAAGGTGGGAGAGGGACAAGAAGAGGAAATATATATGGAAACACAATGTCTACTATATTTTGACAATACAACTTTCGGATCGCTGATAACACAGTTAATTAAATATGTGATATTTGAGCTAAAACTCTTGGGTCTCTTAATTTCCTGTTAATTAATTATCTGGAGCTACATATTGCATAATCTTGTCTGCATATACTGTTTCATTCTCTTAGTGTGTTCGGTATTTCCACTACACTGTAGCTACCTCCTACCTAGAGGGTATTCCAGGGATCAACACCCCCGCAGCCCGATCCATGACCAGGCCTCCCAGTGGATAAGGGCCTGATCCACCAGGCTGTTACTGCTGGCCACACATAGTCCAACATACGAACCACAGCCCAGCTGATCCGGCACTGATTTAGCTACATATAAATATCTCCTAATATCTGGTTCCACTCACACTGAAAAGTCTGTTCATGTCTACTATATTCCACAAGTATCATTTATGTTGTTCTCATGGTCCTTCCATTTCTCCCTTTTTTTTTCAATGTTGTCAGTGTAAGCTCAAAGATTCTATTCACAGCTTTAGTTCCTTAGTTTTAAAGCCAAGTACACTGAATACCTGATTATCAAAACTATACCTGGAGTTTACCTGGAGAGAGTTCCGGGGGTCAACGCCCCCGCGGCCCGGTCTGTGACCAGGCTTCCTGGTGGATCAGAGCCTGATCAACCAGGCTGTTACTGCTGGCTGCACGCAAACCAACGTATGAGCCTCCACTGGATACAGAGCCATTCAGTTTAATGAATCTTACAGTTGAAGGGAGTTAATTTTTTATAGCTAGTTTGCCTTCAAGAGAGGTTTCCGATGCAAGCAACGGGAGCTTGATCCAAGAAATTGGACCTCCTCTTCAATTTCTTAGACTGAATGTGATTGCCTCCCATTCGGCCAGGTGCTTTATGACCCTAAGGGGATTTATCACTGCCCATGAATGTAATGATTACGATAATCTATATAGTTTGACTGAGCACATCACTATTTTTAAGACACATGTTTTGTGGGATGTTAACTTACTATGTAGATCTTTATCTATCTCTCTATGTATGTATTTATATGTATGTGCTCACCTAGTTCTCGCCTAGTTGTGCTTGCAGGGGTTGACTCATAGCTCCTGGCCCCGTCCTCTTCACTGGTTACTACTGAGACACTCTTCCTGCTCCATGAGCTTTATCATACCTCTTCTTAAAGCTATGTAGGGATCCTGCCTCCACTACATCACTTCCCAGATTATTCCACTTCCTGACAACTCTGTGACTGAAGAAATACTTCCTAACGTCCTTGTGATTCATCTGAATTCTTCAACTTCCAACTGTGACACCTTGTTGCTGTGTCCCATCTCTGGAACATCCTGTTTCTATCCACCTTGTCGATTCCTCTCAATATTTTATATGTTGTTATCATATCCCCTCTATCTCTCCTGTCCTCCAGCGCCATTAGGATGATTTCCTTTAATCTCTCTTCGTAGGGCATATATGTGTGTGTATGTATGTATGTATGTGTGTACTCGCCTATTTGTACTCACCTATTTGTGGTTGCAGGGGTCAAGTCATAGCTCCTGGCCCCGCCTCTTCGCTGATTGCTACTAGGTCATCTCTCTCCCTGCCCCATGAGCTTTATCATACCTCGCCTTAAAACTATGTATGGTTCCCGCCTCCACTACGTCACTTTCTAGGCTATTCCACGGCCTGACTACTCTATGACTGAAGAAATACTTCCTAACATCCCTTTGATTCATCTGAGTCTTCAACTTCCAACTGTGACCTCTTGTGTCTGTGTCCCATCTCTGGAACATCCCGTCTTTGTCCACCTTGTCTATTCCGTGCAGTATTTTATATGTCGTTATCATGTCTCCCCTGACCCTCCTGTCCTCCAGTGTCGTCAGGCCGATTTCCCTCAACCTTTCTTCGTAGGACAACCCCCGTAGCTCTGGGACTAGTCTTGTTGCAAACCTTTGCACATTCTCTAATTTCTTGACGTGCTTGACTAGGTGTGGATTCGAAACTGGTGCTGCATACTCCAGTATGGGCCTGACGTAAATGGTATACAGAGTCTTGAACGAATCCTTACTGAGGTATCGGAACGCTATCCGTAGGTTTGCCAGGCGCCCATATGCTGCAGCATTAATCTGATTGATATGCGCCTCAGGAGATATGCTCGGTGTTATACTCACCCCCAGATCTTTTTCCTTGAGTGAGGTTTGCAGTCTTTGGCAATCTAAACTATATTGTGTCTGCGGTCTTCTTTGCCCTTCCCCAATCTTCATGACTTTGCATTTGGCAGGGTTAAACTCAAGGAGCCAGTTGCTGGACCAGGCTTGTAGCCTGTCCAGGTCTCTTTGTAGTCCTGCCTGATCCTCATCCGATTTGATTCTTCTCATTAACTTCACATCATCTGCAAACAAGGACACTTCTGAGTCTATCCCTTCCGTTATGTCGTTCACATATACCAAGAACAGCACAGGTCCTAGGACTGACCCCTGTGGAACCCCGCTTGTCACAGGCGCCCACTCTGACACCTCGTCACATACCATGACTCGTTGTTGCCTCCCTGTCAGGTATTCTCTGATCCATTGCAGTGCCTTTCCTGTTATGTGTGCCTGATCCTCTAGCTTTTGCAGTAACCTCTTGTGAGGAACTGTGTCGAAGGCCTTCTTGCAGTCCAAAAATAGCAGTCGATTCACCCTCTCTCTCTTGTCTTACTTCTGTAAACCTTGTCATAAAACTCTAGTAGGTTTGTGACACAGGATTTTTCCTTCCCTGAAACTGTGCTGGTTGTCAATTATACACTTGTTTCTTTCCAGGTGCTCCACCACTCCCTCCTGATGATCTTCTCCATGACCTTGCATACTATACATGTTAGTGATACAGGTCTGTAGTTTAGTGCCTCATGTCTGTCTCCCTTTTTAAAAATTGGACTACATTTGCCATCTTCCATACTTCGGGATTTCCCAGTTTCAAATGATGTGTTGAAGATCTTTGTTAATGGTACACACAATATCTCTGCTCCTCTTTAAGACCCACGGAGAGATGCTGTCTGTCCCACAGACTTTGAGGTGTCAAGTTCGCATAGCAGCTTCTTCACCTCCTCCTTGGTTATATGTACCCATCTCCAGCACTTGCTGGTGTACCCCCCGTTCTGAATTCCTGGAGTCCTACTGGTTTCCACTGTAAATACTTCTTTAAATCTTTGTGTTGAGCTCCTGACATACCTCTCGGTCGTTTCTTGTGAATTCCCCATCACACCTTCCTCAGTCTGATTACCTGTCCTTGACTGTTGTTTTCCTCCTGATGGCTGTACAACAGCTTCGGGTCAGTCTTGACTTCGATGCTATGACATTTTCATATTGTCGCTGAGCCTCCCTCTTATCTGTGCATATTCGTTTCTGGCTCTTCGCTAATCTCTTTATTTTCCTGAGTTCTCTGTCTTCTGTACCTTTTCCATTCTCTAGTACACCTAGTTTTTGCTCCCTACACCTTTGGGTGAACCAAGGACTCGTTCTGTCTTCCCATTATTTCTGTTTCCCTTGGGAACAAACCTCTCCTTCTGCCTCCTGCATTTTGTTTGCCATATAGTCCATCATTTCTTGTACTGGTTTTCCTGTCAGTTCCCTCTCCCACTGAATGTGTTGAAGGAAGTTCCTCATGCCTGAGTAGATTCCCCCTTTTGTAGTTTGGTTTTTCCCACCCTATTCCTGCTACTCTCTCCACTTGGAGCTCAACTATGTATGTGAGCACAGAACCACATGATTACTAGCTCCCAGGGGCCTTTCATACATGATATCCTCGATGTCCGAACTACTCAAGGTGAATACAAGGTCCGGTCTTGCTGGTTCATCCTCTCCTCTCTCTCTCTGGTAGTGTCTCTAACATGTTTGATGCATGAGGTTTTCCAGTACCACATCCATCATCTTGGCTCTCCATGTTTTGGGACCCCCATGGGGCTCCAGGTTTTCCCAGTCAATCTCCTTGTGATTGAAATCACCCATAACTAGTAACTTTGCTCCCCCATGTGTGCTCTCCTGGCCACCTCGGCTAGTGTGCCGACCATTGCTCTGTTGCTCTCAATCATATTCTTTCTGTTGGCCTCCTGCAGTTCTCGTGGTGGGTTGTACATTACTGCAATTATCACCTTATGTCCCTCAGACGGATTGTTCCTACTAAGTAGTCCCTTTTGCCCATGCCATCCATTCCTTCCATTTTCTCAAAACCCACTGGTTTTTAATGAGCAGTGCAACTCCTCCTCCCCCTCTCCTCCTCTGTCTTTCCTGAGGATTTGATATCGGGTGGAAAGATGAATCTGATTATTTTATTCTGGTGAGTTTTGTTTCTGTGAGTGCTATTATGTCTGGGGATGTCTCCTTGATCTTTCGTGCCACTCCTCATACTTATTTGTTATTCCATCTGCATTTGTATACCAACACCTTCAACTTCTTTTCTAAGACTGTAGTCTGAAAGGTGTATTGTGGTTGGGAAGTGGAGACCTGATAAGGAACTATGGGTGTTGCTGTGGGGGTGGAGTTTGTAATGCAGTGGGTGGGGGCATGGATGTGGCATGGGTTTTGGTTTAGAGTGTTTTGGTTGCACTGGGGTTGACCTGGTTGGGAGGGTTCTATAGAATTGTGAGGGAGGCTGTATTTGATCTTCCTGTGTCTGGGGTCTGCTGTCTGTCTTCTCCATCCCCTCTCTTTCCTCCTTTTCACCTTTGTACCATCTCTCTCAAATTTCTGCCTTTCTTCTCGTTTTCTGTCGCGGTCGAGATACACCTTCCTGTATGCCGGCATGTCCCCTTAATCATGCTTTCTCCTGCAGGATCCTGTTCTGAATCGATTCTGCCTTGAAGGTCCCCCTTTCACTGGCCGGTTCTTTTTTTTTTCAAACTTCCCTATTCTCCGAAAATTTTCCAGCTGGGTCATGTCGTCTTCTCCTACTGCTTTCATGATGCTTTCAATTGCTTTTTTTTCCCTTGTTTTCTTGCTTCATATGTTTCCCCTTCAACTTCCTGAGCCCATACACAAAGACTGGGGCCTCACCCTTTCATTCTCCCACTGCATACCCTGTGTATCCCCTCATTCAATTTGATTTCCTCCATTGCAGCTTTCCTTTCTTCAGTTTTCACTAGCTAATGTACTTGGGGTCAATGGCCTTCATTTTCCCTTCTTGGCTTTCCCTGGCTCTGCTGTGGTCTGTTAGGGCCCCACATATAGCTTAGTCTCTTTCATTTACTACAGTCTCCACTGATAGAGCTTCTACATGCAGTTTTGCTCCTTCTTTCCCTAGTCCCCTTATTTGTGACTGAGGAAGCAGTCTCTGTTGTCAATCCCAAAATGTTCTTTAGTTCTTTAGGCTGTTTCAGATTTTTCAGTTCCTCTTCTAAACTCTGTATCCTGGCCTCTGCTGCTTTGACTTGCACCTCCCACTTCCTGCTTTCCATATCTATCCTCTCTTCCATTCTCATGCTAAGTTCTTCTAGTTTCTTTTCCCATTCATGTTCTCTTTTTCTGAGCTCTGCTACCCAATCTTCCTTTGCAGCTTCCTCCTCCTGTCCCTTGGGTTTTTCTTGTTGCTCTCTGGCAACCCATTTTTTTTTTATCCTGATTGCCTCAGAGTGGGAAACCAGAAAATTCTGTGTGTTAGGTTAGTAGTGTGTATGCCCAGAGTGTGGGGGGAGAGGTAGAGGAGAACTGTGGCTATGTGGAGGAGAGTGGGGAGGGGGGTGGGTAGGAGGAGAACAAGGGGTGATTGGAGAGGGAGAGGGGAAGGAGGGAGAGGGGAAGGAGGAGGGGGAAGGAGGAAGTGGGGAGGGGGAGGGTGAAAGAGGGAGGGAGGATCAGGAAGGTGAGATGTGGGTTGGGGAGGGGGGGGGGAGTGTATGTGTGAGTCTGGCTATTGTGTTGTGTTACTCCCCTTTATTTGTACCACCTAGTTGAGGTTGCGGGGTCGAGTCCAAGCCCTTTGGCCCCACCTCTTCACTGATCGCTACTAGTCACTCTCCCTAAACCGTGACTTTATCAAACCTCTGCTTAAAGCTAGTATGGATCCGCCTCCACTAAAATCGCTTCCCAAACCATTCCACTTACTGACTACTCTGTGGCTGAAGAAATACTTCCTAACATCCCTGTGATTCATCTTGCTTCAGCTTCCAACTGTGTCCCCTTGTTACGGCCCAAATCTCTGGAAACACCTGTCTTTGTCCACCTTGTCAATTCCCCCTCAGTATTTTTTATGTCGTTATCATATCCCCCCTAAACTCCCTGTCCTCCAGTGTCGTCAGGTTGATTTCCCCTTTAAACCCCTCCTCGTAGGAAAATACCTCTTACTCTGGGACTAGTCTTGTTTTCAAACCTTTGCACTTCTCTAGTTTCTTCACGTGCTTGGCTAGTGTGGGTTCCAAACTGGTGCCGCATACTCCAATATGTGTGTGTGGGGGTGTGTGTAGTGTTGTGTGTGTGTGTGTTGTGTGTGTTTGTGTGTGTGTTTGTGGTTTTGTTGTGTGTGTGTTGTGGTGTGTTTTGTGTGTGTGTTGTGTGGTGTTTTGTGTGTGTTGTGTTGTGTGTGTGTGGTGTTGTGTGTGTTGTGGTTTTTGTGTGGTGTGTTGTGTGTGTGTGTGTTGTGTGTGTGTGTTGTGTGTGTGTGTTGTGTGTGTGTGTGTTATGTGTGTGTGTGTGTGTGTGGTGTTGTGTGTGTGTGTGTTTGTGTGTGGTGTGTTGTGTGTGTTGTGTGTGTGTGGTGGTGTTGTGTGTGGTGTGTGGTGTTGTGTGTGTGTGTTGCTGTGGGGTGTTGTGTGTGTGTGTGTTGTGTGTGTGTGGTGTGTGTGTGTTGTGGTGTGGTGTTGTGTGTGTGGTGTGTGTGTGTGAGTGGTGTTGGTTGTGTGTTTGTGTGTGTGTGTGTTGTGTGTGTTTTGTTGTGTTGTGTGTGTGTTTGTGTGTTTGTTGTGTTGTGTGTGTGTTGTGTGTGTTTGTGTGGTGTGTTGTGTTGTGTGTGTTGTGGTGTGTGTGTTGTGGTGTGTGTGTGTGTGTGTGTGTGTGTGTGTGTGTGTGTGTTGTGTGTGTGTGTGTGTGTGTGTGTGTGTGGTGTGTGTACTCACCTAGTGTACTCACCGTTGAGGTTGCGGGGGTCGAGTCCGAGCTCCTGGCCCCGCCTCTTCACTGATCGCTACTAGGTCACTCTCCCTGAGCCGTGAGCTTTATCATACCTCTGCTTAAAGCTATGTATGGATCCTGCCTCCACTACATCGCTTCCCAAACTATTCCACTTACTGACTACTCTGTGGCTGAAGAAATACTTCCTAACATCCCTGTGATTCATCTGTGTCTTCAGCTTCCAACTGTGTCCCCTTGTTACTGTGTCCAATCTCTGGAACATCCTGTCTTTGTCCACCTTGTCAATTCCTCTCAGTATTTTGTATGTCGTTATCATGTCCCCCCTATCTCTCCTGTCCTCCAGTGTCGTCAGGTTGATTTCCCTTAACCTCTCCTCGTAGGACATACCTCTTAGCTCTGTGTGTGTGTGTGTGTTTTTATCTATATATTTTTTACTTGAGTATTTATTTGTTTATTGTCAGGCATGTATGTCAATGACATACACTTTATTTTATCAACAACTTACCATACAAGAAGAGCCTGTGGCCACTTAGGTACAGGATGTCTGTGTTGGTTTGGTAGAGAGACCTCTGTGTCGCCATCCATGTCAGTACACCAAGAACTGCGCTCACATACACCACCGAAGGCAATGGCCAATCTGTGGAAAAGACACTGTGTTAACACCTTTTTAATCAAAGTTACAACACACCGAGAGGTGTATGTGTATCTGTCCATACATGGTGAGTTTAGTTTAACTGTTATTTTAAGTATTAAAGTATCCTTGATTGGTGGTATATAGGTGATAGTGGCTTTAAAAACCCCTTGTCAAGTTGAGAGGCTTTAAACCCTATAAACCAGCCAAATTTTCTGCTGTCACTGACTAGAGCATATAAGGATGCCATATCTCCAATCCCTACCTTCACACCTCTTCCCACAATTCTTCACTCAAGGAGGTTCTCTTGATACCAATGAGGGGCTTTTGGTCCAAGGAATTGGATCTGGGCTTACCGTCCTTGAATTTAACCCAATTGCCTGCCAATCCCAGGCAATATATGATCACCTCAGGTCTGTCACTGTTAAGCATTGCACTGTACTCAAAATATCCATCTTCAATGTATGTAAATGGTTTAGAAAACTGACAAGTTGAAGAATTAGACACCTTGAAGCATTTGGGAATCTTTATTGTGGAAACATTTTACCAACAAGTGGCTTCCTCAGTCCAGTACAGAGAAGGGCGGAAGATGAGAAAGCTGAGGGACTGATTACTTCAAATTCCTCATCTTCCACCATTCATCTCTGTACTAGACTGAGGAAGCAACTGGTTGGTGGACAGTATTCATAATAAACATTCCCAAATGTTGCAGTGTCTAATTCTCCACCCTTCTCTAATACACCAGCTGCTTAATTTCCACAGGGCAGGATGGTCACAAAGAAGAAAGTACAGTGGCACCTCAGGCTACGAACTATTTTTGTTCCAGAAGGATGCTCGAGTGCCGATACCAAACGAATTTGTTCCCATAAGGAACAATGTAAATCAGATTTATCTGTTTCAGACCCCCAGGAATATACTTACAAAAGCACTTACATAAATACAATTACATAATTGTTCGAGTTTTGAGCTATTTGTATCCCGAGGTACCACTGTACATCACTCATTCTTGAGTTGTCTTTAAGCAAGTGTCAGTGTTGCATGACCTTTATGGGTTTAGCATTTAATTAGATAATAATAATTTACAGAAATGTACAGACATGAATTATTATAATTATAATTGGGTGGCAGTGCTAAATCCATAGGAGTCATACAGTGCCTGAAGGGATGGAAAACAATCAGGGTTGATCTCCTCATCACTGGCATCAGAGAACATCCCTTGAGGGGTACAGACAAAGATCCAATCACCCACTGATGCACAATAACCCTAACTGTCAAAGTATCACACCATATTTCCCACCTACCAAACTCTAAGGCCAGCTAACTGCTTTCATGAATCCCTTCATTCCAAAAAAAATCACTTATCTGCATTCTTTAACATGTTCACACATGCCTGCTGGATACTCAAGCATGTACCCCTCAAATCTCTTTTCACATCCTCCATGTCAGTAGGTGTGGGCAGTAGAGCCAGGGTTTGGATAGTGTTGAGGATAGATGGTGAGGAGCAGTGATGGATGTAGGCAAAACATAAGTGTCTAAAAATGGGAGCGGGGAAGTTAAATCAGCAGGTGCCGAATAGTGATAAGGATGGGTGGAATGGTAGATGGTGGATGGTAGTGCATCAGAAGGAATGGAAGAGGGGTAAGTTATAGGTGGTCAGTGGCAGCATTAAGGCTTAGAGGCACCCATAAGTTGAATAACTGATTATGAAAATCATCAGGTATTCAGCTTATGCCAGTTAATTATGCAGCATGAACATATTTTTTTCCTGCCTGTGACTGACAAAAACTTGACAAACAATAGTAGTGATAGCAAATCAAGCGATATTGCAGTTATATCTATAAATATGAAGAGAGTCAAGAATCTGAATGTTGAAGGTATCATTGATACTTTTGCTTTTAACCATAACAACAGAAGAATTGATGATACGAGTTTTCAGTTAAGGTGACTCATTTGAGAATAGAAATACAGTGGACCCCCAGTTTACGATCAGCTCCCAATGCGACCAATTATGTAAGTGTATTTATGTAAGTGCGTTTGTATGTGTATGTTTGGGGGGTCTGAAATGGACTAACCTAATTCACAATATTCCTTAAGGGAACAAATTCGGTCAGTACTGGCACCTGAACATACTTCTGGAATGAAATAATATCGTAAACCGGGGGTCCACTGTATATCATATTCCAGCTATATATCATTACATCAATAATAAGGTCATGGTGAATCCAATTTTTTTAATGGCATACATACTGATGTAATTTCATGTATTATTATTGTTCTTAGATATGGACAACTGTTTTTTTACTCTTATATAAAAGGATCTTTAGAAAACATTATTTTTATTGATCTATAATATACACACTTAAGTTAAAAGTGTGATTCTTCCACAGATTCAGAGTCTCTAGACCTTTTCGGTTCCAACCAGATAGCTACCCCACCACCTTGCCCCCTGGTGGTGGCTGAAGTCTAGCTTTTAGGAATGGCTGTTGGTAGCGGTAAGCAGGAGGGTGAGGAAAGGGGATGGTATTTGAAGAGTTGCTGATAGGGAGAACTGGTCTCTGCTGTACTGTCCTTTCTGATATTGCAAACTAACACTAATACTATTGCAGATGAATTGCTACTATACCTCTTGTATTGAAAGTAGCTATTTGATGCCTGCTAATGTCCATTATGATGAGGAACTTAATCACCGTCAGGGGCCACGTGGGAAGCCAAAGCAGCTTTGTCAAGTCTCTGTTAATATAGGAGGTAACTTCTTCCAATGACCGTTTTGTAATATGATAAACCTCATAACCATTGTACCTATGAAGATTCAAAATATAGTGAGTATCATTACAAATGACAAGTGGATTTTCACTAAGGACACGTTCAGGCAAACTACCAATGCGTTTGTCTGTGCAAGAAGCATGAATAATTTTTGTGTTTGTGGGATCTGTTACAATGTGGTATGACACTCTTGCTTTATCTGCATAGAGTTCATGCAACCTTCTTTTCAGGAATTTATATACACTCCGTTCTCCAATATGGATGTCGAAGGAAGCACTTGGACTTAGGTGAATTTGATTAGTGTTTTCAACAAACTTAGTTGTCACCATTTTGACAGGGACTTCTGTTTCATGCTGATCATCAAAAGTGACAGTAGCAGAACCATTGGTGGTCGGAACTGGTAATGCCTCAGACTGAGAGGGAACACAGGTCTCCTGACGGTGGTCTGACCCTTCTAATGGCAGTTTCTCAAAAGAATTCCACATTTCACAAATGGCTGCAAATTTTGCTTGTAGAGCTCTGCGTGACCTGTCAGTCTGGCTTCTTGAGCAACATGCCCACAAGCCATACCATGCTCCCCGGCATAACCTGCAATGTACCAGATAAAGTAACCTTTTACTCTACACTCAGATATGAAATTTCACTGTCTAATGCAACTATTGGTAAATGTATTTTGCTCTTGCGATTTTATACAGACATATTTGCACACATGACTATGACTTTCTTTGTGTATCTCACTCCCTGATGGTTTATTATGAGTGAGACACGAACTACTAAACACACAATACAGTACTAATATTACTGTACATTTTTTTTTTTTTTTTTTTTTTTTTTCAACAAGTCGGCCGTCTCCCACCGAGGCAGGGTGACCCAAAAAAGAAAGAAAACAATTTTCTTCTTATTCTCTTTAGTAATCTTTACAGGAAAAGGGGTTACTAGCCCATTGTTCGGGCATTTTTAGTTGACTTTTACAAAACTGCAAAGGCTACGGAGAAGATTTTATATACCACTTCCCAATGGATAATTACTGTACATGTATATAAAATTATTTTAAAAGCATATACATTAAAAATAACATTAATGACCCTTACAAAAATGCATACAATACATCAATTTAATTTTTACAATATTTTTTAAACTAATTTGGCACTGTTAAGTTCTTTTTCTGTCTCATAAACATGCTAGATAACAGGGATATCTTGCTACTCCTACTTACACTTTGGTCACACTTCACAGACACGCACATGCATATATATATACATACATCTAGGTTTTTCTCCTTTTTCTAAATAGCTCTTGTTCTTCTTTATTTCTTCTAGTGTCCATGGGGAAGTGGAAAAGAATCTTTCCTCCGTAAGCCATGCGTGTCGTATGAGGCGACTAAAATGCCGGGAGCAATGGGCTAGTAACCCCTTCTCCTGTAGACATTTACTAAAAAAGAGAAGAAGAAAAACTTTATAAAACTGGGATGCTTAAATGTGCGTGCATGTAGTGCGGATGACAAGAAACAGATGATTGCTGATGTTATGAATGAAAAGAAGTTGGATGTCCTGGCCCTAAGCGAAACAAAGCTGAAGGGGGTAGGAGAGTTTCAGTGGGGGAAATAAATGGGATTAAATCTGGAGTATCTGAGAGGTTAGAGCAAAGGAAGGGTAGTAGTAATGTTAAATGATCAGTTATGGAAGGAGAAAAGAGAATATGAATGTGTAAATTCAAGAATTATGTGGATTAAAGTAAAGGTTGGATGCGAGAAGTGGGTCATAATAAGCGTGTATGCACCTGGAGAAGAGAGGAATGCAGAGGAGAGAGAGAGATTTTGGGAGATGTTAAGTGAATGTATAGGAGCCTTTGAACCAAGTGAGAGTAATTGTGGTAGGGATCTGAATGCTAAAGTAGGAGAAACTTTTAGAGAGGGTGTGGTAGGTAAGTTGGGGTGCCAGGTGTAAATGTAATGGGAGCCCTTTGACTGAACTTTGTATAGAAAGGGGTTTAGTTATAGGTAATACATATTTTAAGAAAAAGAGGATAAATAAGTATACAAGATATGATGTAGGGCGAAATGACAGTAGTTTGTTGGATTATGTATTGGTAGATAAAAGACTGTTGAGTAGACTTCAGGATGTACATGTGTATAGAGGGGCCACAGATATATCAGAATCACTTTCTAGTTTGTAGCTACACTGACAGTAAAAGGTAGATGGGATACAAGGAGAATAGAAGCATCAGGGAAGAGAGAGGTGAAGGTTTATAAACTAAAAGAGGAGGCAGTTAGGGTAAGATATAAACAGCTATTGGAGGATAGATGGGCTAATGAGAGCATGGGCAATGGGGTCGAAGAGGTATGGGGTAGGTTTAAAAATGTAGTGTTAGAGTGTTCAGCAGAAGTTTTGTGGTTACAGGAAAGTGGGTGCAGGAGGGAAGAGGAGCGATTGGTGGAATGATGATGTAAAGAGAGTAGTAAGGGAGAAAAAGTTAGCATATGAGAAGTTTTTTACAAAGTAGAAGTGATGCAAGGAGGGAAGAGTATATGGAGAAAAAGAGAGAGGTTAAGAGAGTGGTGAAGCAATGTAAAAAGAGAGCAAATGAGAGAGTGGGTGAGATGTTATCAACAAATTTTTGTTGAAAATAAGAAAAAGTTTTGGAGTGAGATTAACAAGTTAAGAAAGCCTAGAGAACAAATGGATTTGTCAGTTAAAAATAGGAGAGGAGAGTTATTAAATGGAGAGTTAGAGGTATTGGGAAGATGGAGGGAATATTTTGAGGAATTGTTAAATATTGATGAAGATAGGTGAAGCTGTGATTTCGTGTATAGGGCAAGGAGGAATAACATCTTGTAGGAGTGAGGAAGAGCCAGTTGTGAGTGTGGGGGAAGTTCGTGAGGCAGTAGGTAAAATGAAAGGGGGTAAGGCAGCTGGGATTGATGGGATAAAGATAGAAATGTAAAAGCAGGTGGGGATATAGTTTTGGAGTGGTTGGTGCAATTATTTAATAAATGTATGGAAGAGGGTAAGGTACCTAGGGATTGGCAGAGAGCATGCATGTTCCTTTGTATAAAGGCAAAGGGGATAAAAGAGAGTGCAAAAATTATAGGGGGATAAGTCTGTTGAGTATACCTGGTAAAGTGTATGGTAGAGTTATAATTGAAAGAATTAAGAGTAAGACGGAAAATAGGATAGCAGATGAACAAGGAGGCTTTAGGAAAGGTAGGGGGTGTGTGGACCAGGTGTTTACAGTGAAACATATAAGAGAACAGTATTTAGATAAGGCTAAAGAGGTCTTTGTGGCATTTATGGATTTGGAAAAGGCGTATGACAGGTGGATAGGGGGGCAATGTGGCAGATGTTGCAAGTGTATGGTGTAGGAGGTAGGTTACTGAAAAGCAGTGAAGAGTTTTTTAACGAGGATAGTGAGGCTCAAGTTAGAGTATGTAGGAAAGAGGGAAATTTTTCCCAGTAAAAGTAGGCCTTAGACAAGGATGTGTGATGTCACCGTGGTTATTTAATATATTTATAGATGGGTTGTAAGAGAAGTAAATGCGAGGGTCTTGGCAAGAGGCGTGGAGTTAAAAGATAAAGAATCACACACAAAGTGGGAGTTGTCACAGCTGCTCTTTGCTGATGACACTGTGCTCTTGGGAGATTCTGAAGAGAAGTTGCAGAGACTGGTGGATGAATTTGGTAGGGTGTGCAAAAGAAGAAAATTAAAGGTGAATACAGGAAAGAGTAAGGTTATGAGGATAACAAAAAGATTAGGTGATGAAAGATTGAATATCAGATTGGAGGGAGAGAGTATGGAGGAGGTGAACGTATTCAGATATTTGGGAGTGGACGTGTCCGCAGATGGGTCTATGAAAGATGAGGTGAATCATAGAATTGATGAGGAAAAAGAGTGAGTGGTGCACTTAGGAGTCTGTGGAGACAAAGAACTTTGTCCTTGGAGGCAAAGAGGGGAATGTATGAGAGTATAGTTTTTACCAACGCTCTTATATGGGTTGTGAAGCATGGGTGATGAATGTTGCAGCGAGGAGAAGGCTGGAGGCAGTGGAGAGTCATGTCTGAGGGCAATGTGTGGTGTGAATATAATGCAGAGAATTCGTAGTTTGGAAGTTAGGAGGAGGTCGGGATTACCAAAACTGTTGTCCACAGGGCTTAGGAAGGTTGTGAGGTGGTTCGGACATGTAGAGAGAATGGAGCGAAACAGAATGACTTCAAGAGTGTATCATCTGTAGTGGAAGGAAGGCGGGGTAGGGTCGTGGCCTAGGAAAGGTTGGAGGGAGGGGGTTAAAGGAGGTTTTGTGTGCGAGGGGCTTGGACTTCCAGCAGGCATGCGTGAGCGTGTTTGATAGGAGTGAATGGACACAAATGGTTTTTAATACTTGACGTGCTGTTGGAGTGTGAGCAAAGTAACATTTATGAAGGGATTCAGGGAAACCGGCAGGCCGGACTTGAGTCCTGGAGATGGGAAGTACAGTGCCTGCACTCTGAAGGAGGGGTGTTAATGTTGCAGTTTAAAAACTGTAGTGTAAAGCACCCTTCTGGCAAGACAGTGATGGAGTGAATGATGGTGAAAGTTTTTCTTTTTCGGGCCACCCTGCCTTGGTGGGAATCGGCCAGTGTGATAATAATAATAATAAAAGTTCTGTTAGAGATATATTAATATAAAAAACAACTTAGTCTAACAGCTGATTCTCTTCCAGAATATTATTGTATAAAAGGGCTCTCTGAAGATTTAAAAGTACAATATGAGAAATTACAAGTCTACAGTAACACTATTATCCCTTTATGATACCAGACCTGGGTTATACTAAACATAATTATATAGAGAATAACTCCTTTCAGACTTGGGATGTTTATGGCATAATCTTATTTATACAACATCTAGCATTATGATATTTAGTAGTACAGGTACAACAATGACTGGCAATGGATCATCCAGCACCTGTTTTAGTGAAGACAAAATTGCATGACTACATTTTTTGCCAAAATAGTTTACTAGGCAGCCACATTTAGTGTTGTATATAGTGTGTACCAACATATTGTTTACACTGCAGCTGTTGGTAGTGATCCCTTGATTTTATGCAATTATCATATTTCATTAACAATTAACTTTTGTGATTAGCTATACAGTACCAGCATCATTATCATTATAATCATAACTAAGTGCTAAACCAACAAGGGTTATACAGTACTGCTAAAGTACCAATAAAAATCTAAAATTTATCACCTTGATAGTGGTAGTACAATACTGTAACATTCATTGTAAATTTTTTTTTTTCAACAAACCGGCCGCATCCCACCAAGGCAGGGTGGCCCAAAAAGAAAAACGAAAGTTTCTCTTTTTAAATTTAGTAATTTATACAGGAGAAGGGGTTACTAGGCCCTTGCTCCCAGCATTTTAGTCGCCTCTTACAACACGCATGGCTTACAGAGGAAGAATTCTGTTCCGCTTCCCCATGGAGAAAGAGGAAATAAACAAGAACAAGAACTAGAAAGAAAACAGAAGAAAACCCAGAGGGACGTGTATATATATGCTTGTACGTGTATGTGTAGTGTGTGTAGTGTAAGTAGAAGTAGCAAGACGTACCTGAAATCTTGCATGTTCATGAGACAGAAAAAAGAACACCAGCAATCCTACCATCATGTAAAACAATTACAGGCTTTCATTTTACACTCACTTGGCAGGACGGTAGTACCTCCCTGGGTGGTTGCTGTCTACCAACCTACTACCTAGAATTCATTGTACATATAGTAATAAATAAACCTGTTTCAATTATGTTAATGTGTAATTCAAGTTTCCAGTGGACTATGGCGGATCAGAGGTGTACCGTCAAATTATTATTACAGTGCTATATGACCTTTGCTGCTCCGACAAAAATCAATATACTGTACCTGAAAAAGCCTATTAACCAAGGGTACTGGAAAATCTATGCTGTTCCAGTACCTTTTACACACTTTTTAATCAAAGCAAATGATACACATATATATGTAGTATGTACAGTAGAACCCCGCATCCACCAATTCAGTACCCACAGTTTCAGTTATCCACGGTTTATTGAGGCCCAAAAATACCTCTTAATTCTGCATAATAATGGCGCCAAAGCACAAAAGTAGAAAAGCTGGTAGTTCTTCAAAGCAAGAGAACCACGAAGTCCTTCCCATCAGTGAAAAAGTGAATTCTCCATTTATTGTGCATAATTTATCAATTAAACTTTAAAACAGGTATGTATAGGACTTATATATAGGGTCTGCAATATACTATCCACAGTTTTGGTATTCACGGCAGGTTCTTGGGACGTATCCCCCCGCAGATATGGGGATCCTACTGTACTTTGCTCATTCCTGGAAGTATACTGTGCTAATTAAAGACTACGTTAGGAAACTACTCAGTGGTGATCCAGTGGTTTTTAACTGAAATCAGCTGTAAAACGTAGGCTAACAGAAACTTTACGAGATATCTAAAAAAAAAAAAAAAAATTATCCACCACAAGACGCACTTGTCCCATTTCCTAACACATCACCACCTTACAAGTAAATGATATATGAATATATAATTCATTTATAGTGTATGTGCAATAATCACAAACAAGCAATACAAGATGCAAAACAACCACAGGAGAAGTTGAATGATACCTCTAGGCATTTCATGTTGCAATCAACACATCAGGAGCTTGCAATGTTGCAGAAATGAGTAGGAAGTCAAAGCAGATTAGCTCAGGAGAATGTTCTAGCTTGTTCAAGCTACAACATTCCCTTGAACTAATCTGCTTGGACTTCCTACCAATATATGCAACATTGCAAGCTCCTGATGATGTGTTTTTGCAACACAAAAGGCCTAGAGCTATCATTTAACTCCCCTATGATTGTTTTGCATAGTGTATTTATATACTGTACAATTAACAACTGTTATCACATCCTAAATATTCATAATTTTTGACAAGTTTCAGAAATTAAAAGCAAATCCTATCTTATTATGGCATTTTCCTGCATAAATTGCCAAAATGTTTCCAACTGAGCATTCTCGATGCTTACATTAACATCAAGAATTTTTAGGCTAATTTTTTTAAATAAACAGTTCATGAAATGGATACCCGACTTATATATATTAAAGGAAATTTGAAATCTTCAATTATTACAGGCTTAAAATATCAAAAATAAGGCATTGATATAAAAACACTAATTAAATATGCAGCACACCACTGTACTGTACTAAACAACTCTTATGTTTAATTTGAGTATATGTCCAAGTTAAACACATCAGATGCACACAAGCAATGATCATTGCTATTTCTCCATTTTCTGACTAGCATTTCAAATATTAAAGAAACGATTTATCTGAGCCTGTGGTTGAATAAGGGCTCTTGATCAAGGAAGTTGGGGTCTGCCTTGCTGTTTATGGATCAAGCCTGATTTCCTCCCATTCCTCAGGCACTATAACACCCCCCCCCCTGTGAATATAATATTTTATGCAAGGAGAAGAGGATCTCAGTTGGAGAAAAACAGCTTTATGATAGCATAACTTCCTGTAGCTGCAGACAGAAACCATTATCACAAAAAGTAGAGATTTTTCTCTTGATTGTGCAGGGAACGACCCAGTCTTTCCACATCCGTTGTCTAAAATCTTATGCTAAGTTTATTCAGATACAGATACGTACACAAATACAGTTACATAAATTATCATACATAGCAGCATATGTGTAATTACCTTGGATAACCCAAAAGTCAGACAAAGTTACTTATTTCCATTGGGGTCCTTGTTACATATACATGTACCTAATTCACACAAGAAAAATAGGAGCCAAAGGTTTAGTGAACATTATCACATAACAGCATAAAAAAAAAGACTGCAGTGATAGTCAAGTAAATGGAAAGCACTAATGAAAACATAAAACAATGTAAGGTAAATGTAATTAAAAGGTTAAGTCTGTGTAAGTTATGATGATCAAACAATCCAAAATGCTTTGTACTTACAAATAGAAAGGTATCTCCATAATCAGGAAGAGGGCAATTAGAAAACACTTGTTAAATTTGCTTGACAGTCTGAAATAAAAAAGTATTTTGTATAAATTGTTCCTGTACATGACACAATATAAGCTATAAAGAGGAGAGAAAGAGAAATAAATATATATATTAATAATGGTCCAGAACAGACTGGCACATGGGCTAATGTTTATTCTTCAAATTGAGTTAACAGAGGATTCTTTTAGTATTGCAACATAAAAAGCAAATTACGTCCACTGCTTACATTCTGAGCAGCCAGCCTCCAGTGACCAGGTGGAAAAGCATCACCCATATCATCAGCATAATACCATGGATAACTTCCATGTTAATACATAACTGAACGGCAGCAGCATAGTCAACTGCCAAGTTGGTCACCCACAGCGTCAGCATGGCCACACTCCCAGCTGCTGTCAGCCATACCATCTTTATACTGAAACAATGAAACATTAATTATATACATCAAGTACATGTATGTATGTATATTATATACATATATTCTGGGCAGCCTGATTTACAAGCCATGTTTCTTTCCCAGCCCGGGCACAACAGTGGACCTCAAGCATGGTCACGGGAGACATGATAACAACATATCAAATACTGCGAGGAATTGACAAAGTGAACAAAGACAGGATGTTCCAGAGATAGGACACAGAAACAAGGGGTCACAATTGGAAGCGAAGACTCCTATGAGTCAAAGGGATGTTAGGAAGTATTTCTTCAGTCATAGAGTTGTCAGGAAGTAGAATAGCCTAGAAAGTGACGTAGTAGAGGTGGGAATCATACATAGTTTTAAGACGAGGTTTGATAAAGCTCATGGAGCAGGGAGAGAGAGGACCTAGTAGCGATCGGTGAAGAGGCGGGGCCAGGAGCTATGAATCGACCCCTGCAACCACAAATAGGTGAGCACACACACACACATTTTTTTTTTTTTTTCAACAAGTCAGCCGTCTCCCACCGAGGCAGGGTGACCCAAAAAAGAAAGAAAATCCCTAAAAGAAAATGCTTTCATCACATTCAACACTTTCACTACACTCACACATTATCACTGTTTTTGCAGAGGTGCTCAGAATACAATAATTAGAAGCATATTACCTGGAGTTTACCTGGAGAGAGTTCCGGGGGTCACCGCCCCCGTTGCCCGGTCTGTGACCGGGCCTCCTGGTGGATCAAGCCTGATTCAAACCAGGCTGTTGCTGATGGCGCACGCAAAAATACCAAACGTACGAGCACAGACCGGCTGGTTCAGGAACCAACTATAGGTGCTAGTCCAGTGCCAGCTTGAAGGACTTCAGGGGCTCTGTTGGTAATCCCCCCCCCTTATGTATGCTGGGAGCAGTTGTTGAACAGTCTCGGCCCCTGACACTTATTGTATGTCTCTTGCTGCTAGTGACACCCTTGCTTTCATTGGGGGGATGTTGCATCGTCTGCCCAAGTCTTTTGCTTTCGTTAGTTAGTAGTGAGTGTTTTTCGTGTGCAATGTTCGGTACTAGTCCCTCTGGATTTTCCAGGTGTATATAATCATGTATCTCTCCCCACCTGCGTTCCAGGGAATACAGGTTCAGGAACTCAAATGCGCTCCCAGTAATTGAGGTGTTTTTATCTCTGTATGAGCGCCGCTTGAGGTTCTCTGTACATTTTTCTAGGTCAGCAATTTCACCTGACTTGAAAGTGCTGTTAGTGTGCAGCAATATTCCAGCCTAGATAGAAACAAGTGACGTGAAGAGGGTCATCAGGGCCTTGGCCCTCCCTAGTTTTGAAGGTTTCTCATTATCCAATCCTGTCATTTTTTAGCAGATGCGATTGATACAATGTTATGGTCCTTGAATGGTGAGTTCCCTCCGACATGATCACTCCAGGTCTTTGCCGTTGGCGAATTCTCTCTATTTTGTGGCAGAATTTGTCTTTGTACTTGATGGAGATTTAATTTCCTGTGTTTACCTTTACCATATACTGAGTAATTGAAAATTCTCATCGTTGAACTTATATTGTTTTCTGCAGCCATTGAAGATTTGGTTGATGTCAGCCTGGAGCCTTGCAGTGTCTGCAATGGAAGACACTTGTCATGCAGATTTGGTGTATCTGCAATGGAGGACGTATAAAGAATACACAAAACATATCCCTTCCAAACTGCCAAATCCCAAACCCCTCCTTAAAGGCACGCATTGTACTTCCCATTTCCAGGGACTCAAGTCCGACTATATGAAAATAACCGGTTCTCCCTGAATCCCTTCAGCTAAATATTACCCTGTCACACTCCAACAAGATCGTCCAGGTCCCAAGTACTTTCGTTCCATTCACTCCTAATCCACACGCTCACGCACCGGCTTGGCTGGAAGTCCAAGCCCCTCGCCTCACCAAAACCTCCCTTACCCACTATTTCAACCCTTTCGAGGATGACCCTACCTCGCTTCCTTTCCTATAGTTTATATGCTTTCCATGTCATTCTACTTTGATTCGTTCTCTCTAAATGACCAAAACCACCTCAACAAGACCCCTCTTCTGCCCTCTGAATAATACTTTTATTAAACTCCACACCTCTCCTAATTTCCACACTCCGAATTTTTGCATATATTACACCACACATTGCCCTTAGACAGGACATCTCCACTGCCTCCAACCGTCTCCTCGCTGCGGCATTTTTATCACCCAGCTTCACATCCATATAAGAGTGTTGTACTACTATTCTTTCATACATATATATTATATATTTTTTTATATTATTATTCACAATGGCCGATTCCCACCAAGGGCAGGTGGCCCGAAAAAAAAGAAAAACTTTCACCATCATTCACTCCATCACTGTCTTGCCAGAAAGGGTGCTTATTACACCTACAGTTTTTAAACTGCAACATTAACACCCCTCCTTCGGAGTGCAGGCACTCAGTACTTCCCATCTCCAGGACTCCAAGTTCCGGCCTGCCGTGTTTCCCGAATCCCTTCATAATGTTACTTTGCTCACACTCCAATACAGCACGTTCAAGTATTAAAAAACCATTGTCTCCATTCACTCCTATCAAACACGCTTCACGCATGCCTGATGGAAGTCAAGCCCCTCACACACCAAAACATCCCTTTACCCCCTCCCTCCAACCTTTCTAGGCCGACCCTACCCCGCCTTCTTCCACTACAGACTAGATACACTCTTGAAGTCATTCTGTTTCGCTTCCATTCTCTCTACATGTACAGAACCACCTCAACAACCCTTCCTCAGCCCTGTGGACAAACAGTTTGGTAATCCCGCCACCTCTCTAACTTCCAACTACGGAATTCTCTGCATTATATTCACACCACACATTGCCCTCAGACATGACACTCCACTGCCTCCAGCCTTCTCCTCGCTGCATTGCAACATTCATCACCACGCTTCACCACCCATATAAGAGCCGTGGTTAAAAACTATACTCTCATACATTCCCCTCATTGCCTCCAAGGACAAAGTCTTTGTCTCCCAGACATCCTAGTGCACCACACACTCATTTTTTCCCTCATCAATTCTATGATTCACCCCTTCATCTTTCATAGACCCTCCGCTGACACGTCCACTTCCCAAATATCTGAATAGTTCACCTCCTCCATACTCTCTCCCTCCAATCTGATATCCAATCTTTCATCACCTAATCTTTTTGTTATCCTCATAACCTTAACTCTTTCCTGTATTCCCTTTAATTTTCTCTTTTGCACACCCTACCAAATTCATCCACTAATCTCGCAACTTCTCTTAGAATCTCCCAAGAGCACAGTGTCATCAGCAAAGAGCAGCTGTGACATTCCCACTTTGTGTGTGATTCTTTTATCTATTTCTATATATATATCTATTATATTTATATATATATATATATATATATATATATATATAATATATTTATTTATATAATATATATTTATATATATATAATATCTATATATATATATCTATATATATATATATATATATATATATATTTATATCTATATAATATATTATATATATATAATATATATTTTTTTTTTTTTTTTTTTTTTTTTATCAACAGTCGGCCGTCTCCCACGAGGCGGGGTGACCAAAAAAAAGAAAGAAAATCCCAAAAAGAATACTTTCATCATTCTTCAACAATTTCCCACACTCGCACATTATCACTGTTTTTTGCGAGGTGCTCAGAATACAACAGTCTAGAAGCATTCACATATATAAGATACACGAACATCTTCCCTCCAAACTGCCCCCCCCCCCCCACCCCCCACCCCCCCCCCCCCCCCCAATATCCCAATCCTCACTTTAAAGTGCAGGCATTGTACCTCCATTTCCAGGACTCAAGTCCGACTATTTGAAAATACACCGGTTTCCATGATCCCTTCACTAAATATTACCCTGTCAACAACTCCAACAGATCGTCAGGTCCCAAGTACCATTCGTCTATTCACTCCTATCTAAAAAAAAACACGATCAAGCAGCTTGCTGGAAATCCAAGCCCATTACCACAAACCTCCTTTACCCCCTCTCTCTCCAACCCTTTCGGGACGGACCCTACCGCCTTCCTTCCCCTATAGATTATATGCTTTCCATGTCATTCTACTGTGATCCATTCTCTCTAAATGACAAAACCAACCTCAACAACCCCTCTTCTGCCTCTGACTTATACTTTTATTTAAACTCCACACTTCTCCTAATTTCCACACTCCGAAATTTTTCTGCATAATATTTACACCACACATTGCCTTTAGACAAGACATCTTGCTGCCTCCAAACCGTCTCCTTGCTGCTGCATTGACCACCCAAGCTTCACCACCCATTATTAAGAGTGTTGGTACTACTATACTTTTCATACATTCCCTTCTTTGCCTCCATAGATAACGTTTTTGACTCCACATATACCTCAACGCACCACTCACTTTTTTCCCTCATCAATTCTATGATTAACCTCATCCTTCATAAATCCATCCGCCGACACGTCAACTCCCAAGTATCTCGAAAACATTCATTCTCCATACTCCTCCTCCCCAATTTGATATCCAATTTTTCTTTATCTAAATCATTTGCACCCTATGACCTTACTCTTTTCTAGTTCACTTTAAACTTTCTACCTTTACACACATTCCCAAACTCATCACTAACCTTAGCAATTTTTCTTTAGATCTCTCCATAGCACAGTATCATCAGCAAAAAAGTAAACTGTGTATTCCCATTTTGAATTTGTATATTCCCATAATTCTCTAATCCCCACCCCTCTCCCAAAAACCCTAGCATTTACTTCACTTTACAACCCCATCTATAAATATATTAAAACCATGGTGACATTACAATCCTTGTCTAAGACCTACTTTTACGGAAAGTATTCTCCTCTTTCTTTCACACCCTAACTGAGCCTCACTATCCTCATAAAAACTCTTTACAGCATTAATAACTTACACCTATTCCATATATACTTGCAACATCTGCCACATTGCTCCTTAATCCACTTATCATATGCCTTTTCATAATCCATAAATGCAATAAAAACCTCCCTATTTTTATCTAAATACTGTTCACAATTGCTTCAAGGTAAAAACCTGATCATACACATCCCCTTACCCACTCTAAACCTCCTTGTCATCCGCAATCCTACATTCTGTCTTACTCATAATTCTTTCAATTATCACCCTACCGTACACTTATTCCTGGTATACTCAGGAAGCTTATTCCTCGGTTAATTTTACAGTCTCTCTTGTCCCCTTTTCCCTTTTTATAAGGACTATTACATGCTCTATGCCCATTCCCTAGGTTACCTTCCCCTCTTTCTTACATTTATTAAAACAAAAGTACCAACCACTCAACACTATATCCCCCCCTGTTTTAACATTTCTGTCATGATCCCATCAGTTCCAGCTTGCTTACCCCCTTTCATTTTCGTTAATGCCTCACGTAACCTCCCCCACCACTTACATTCTGCTCTTCTTCACTCCCTAAAAGATGAGGATTACCTCCCTTGACCAGTGCATGAAATTACTGCCTCTGTTTCTTCCTTAACATTTAAAGTTCCTCAAAAATATATCTCGCCATCTACCCAATACCTCCATCTCCCCTCTACTAACTCCCCTACTCTTTTTTAATGACAAATCCATATTTTTTCCAGGCTTTCTTAACTTGTTTAACTCGCTCCAAAATTTTTTCATATTTTCATTAATATACTTGACAGTGGCCTCTCCCACTCTATCATCTGCTCTCCTTTTGCACTTCTCTCACCCACTCTCTTTACTTTCTTATACTCTCCATATACTCGCGACTTCTTTATAAACACTTCTGCCTTTGTAAAAAAAACCTCTCATAAGCTACCTTTTTCTCTTTTATCACACCCTTTACTTCATCATTCCACAATCACTCCTCTTTCCTCCTGCCCCCCCCTTCCTATAACCACCAAACTTCGCCCACATCTAATACTGCATTTTTAAAACTATTACAATCCCTTCTTCAACCCCCCCACTACTCATCTTGCACTAGCCCACTTTCTGCAATAGTCGCTTTTATCTCACACCGAAATCTCCTCCTCCTTAGTTTTATTCCTTTCACCTCCCTCTTACTTGTTGTTGCCCCCAAAAAAACCCTTCCTCTTTTCCATCTACCTCTTACTCTAACTGTAAGCTACAACTAAATAATGATTCCGATATATAGTTGCCCCTCTATAACATGCTACATCCTGGAGCTACCCATAACCTTTTATCCACCAATACATAATCTAATAAACTACTTTCTTCGTGCTACATCATCCTTGTATATTCTATTTATCACTCTTTTTCATAAATATGTATTACTTATTACAAATTTCTTTCTACACATAGTCTCAATTAAAGGTCCCATTTACATTTTACCCCTGGCACCCCAAATTTTACATACTTCTCCTCCATAACATTTTTACCCACTTTAGCATTAAAATTCCCCAACCACCATTACTCTACACTTGATTTCATAATCCCACGCATTCACTCAACATTTCCAAAATTCTTCTTCCTACTACACTTCTCTCTTCTCAGGTGCATACACGCTATTTTAACCCACTTTTCACATCCAATCTTTATTTTGCTCCACATAATACTTGAATTAATACATTTATAGTCCCTCTTTTCCTGCCTATGCTTATCTTCAACCATTATTGCTACCCTTCTTTAGCTCTAACTCTAATTTGAAACCCCTGCCTAATCCCATTTCATTCCTCTCCACTGAAAACTCTCCCACCCCTTAAGTCTTTGTTTCACTTTAAAGCCAGGACATCCGCTTTTTCTCATTCATAAACCAAAAATCTCTCTTTTATCATCTCCAACTCCCGCACATTCGATTCCCATTTTTGACAATTTTTTCTTCTTTTTCTTTTTAGTAATCTTTACAGGAAAAGGGGTTACTACCCATTTTTCCCCGGCATTTTAGTTGACTTTTTACAACACGCATGGCTTAGGGGGAAAGATTACCCCACCCCCCATGGATATAAAAGGAAAATTTAATAAGCCCAAGAAATTTTAAGTAAAACAAAAAAAATCAGATGAGTGGTATAAATAAAGGGTTACATGTATTGTAGTGTGACCAAGTGTAAGTAAATAGCAAGACATCCCTTTAATTTGCATATTTATGAGACAAAAAAGACTCGAACCCTACCATCATGTAAAACAATCACGGGTTTTCGTTTTACCCTCACTTGGGGGGAGGGTAGTACCTCCCGGGTGGTTGCTTTCTACCAACCTACTACAAAAAAATTATATATATATATCTATATAATATATATATATTATATATATAATATATATATATTCATATATAATATATATTGTCTATATATATTATTATTATATATTATATATATATATATATATATATATATATATATTTATTTTATATATATATATATTTTATAATATAATTGTCTTATACGTGGACCCCCGCTACGATTCCCCTCCAAATTGCCCAATTATGTAAGTGTATTTAGTAAGTGGTTTTATGTGTATGTTGGGGTTGAAATGGACTAATCTCTTCACATATTTCTTTGGAAAAACAAATTGGGTCATACTGGCACCTGACATACTTCTGGAGTGAAAAAAATCTTTAAAGGGGGGGTCCCTGTAATAAATATTTTATATTTTTGCACAGCTGTCTTTGGATGACCTGTGCTCTTGGGAGATTTGAAAGAAGTTGAGAGATTGGGGAAAATTTGGTGGGTGGAAAAAAGAAGAAAATTAAAGGTAAATACGGAAAAGAAAAAGGTTATGGGGATAAAAAAAGATTAGGTGATGAAAATTGAATATCAGATTGGGGGAGGGAGTAGGAGGAGGGAAGTATTCAATATTTGGGAGTGGACAGGCAGGGGATGGGTCTATGAAAGATGAGGTGAATCAAGAATTTGATGAGGGAAAAAAAGAGTGAGGGGTGCATTAGGAGTCTGTGGAACAAAGAACTTTGCCCTTTTGGAGAAAAGAGGGGAATGTATGGGATAGTTTTACCAAGCTCTTTTAGGGGTGAAGCATGGGTGATGAATGTTGCAGCGAAAAGGGCGGGAGGCAGTGGAGGTTTTCTGAGGGCAAGTGTGGTGTGAATATAATCAGAGAATTCGAGTTTGGAAGTTAGGAGGAGGTGCGGGATTACCAAAACTGTTGCCCAGGGGGGCTGGGGAAGGGTTGTTGAGGGGGTTTGGGACTGTAAGAGAGGGAAAAGCAAAAACAGAATGACTTCAAGGTGTATCAGTCTGTAGGGGAAAGGGAAGGCGGGGTAGGGGCGGCCTAGAAAGGTTGGAGGGGGGGGGGTAAATGGGTTTTGTGTGCGGGGGGGCTTGGACTTCCGCAGGCGTGCGGAGGGGTTTTTGAAGGAGTGAATGGAAAAAAATGTTTTTTAATACTTGACCTTTTTGGATGTGAGCAAAGTAACTTTTATAAAGGGGTTCAGGGAAACCGGCGGGCCCGGGATTTGGGCCCGGGAGAGGGAAAAGTACAGTCCCCCTGAAGGGGGGGTGTTAATTTTGCTTTTAAAAAAATGAGTGTAAACCCCCTTCTGGCAAACGTGATGGAGTAAATGATGGTGAAAGTTTTTCTTTTTCGGGCCCCCTTGCCTTGGGGGAATGGCCATGTGTAATAAAAAAAAAAAAAAATAATAAAAATATTATACTTTCTTTCAAAAACCCCGGGCCCGTACCCCCAACCCGGGGCGGGGGGGCCCCAAAAGGGAAAAAAAGAAAGCTTCTCCTTTTACTTTTAGAAATATATACAGAGGAAGGGGTTACTACCCCCTTGCTCCCGGTTTTAGTCGCCTTTACAACACGCATGGCTTACGGAGGAAAAATTCTGTTCCACTTCCCCATGGAGAAAAGAGGAAAAACAAGAACAAGAACTAGAAAAAAATAGAAGAAAACCCGAGAGTGTGTATAAATTTATGCTTGTACATGAGGGTTGTGTGCCCTAAGTACCATACTGTACAAGATATATACAAACACCCTCTGGGTTTTCTTCTATTTTTTTTCTGTTCTTGTTTTTTGTTTATTTCCTCTTACCCCAGGGGGGAAGTAAAACAAAATTCTTCCTCCGAAAGCGATCGTGTTGTAAGGGGCACTAAAAAACCCAGGGAAAGGGGGTTTTAAACCTTTCGCTGTTTATATTATTAAATGTAAAAAGGAGAAACTTTCGTTTTTCCTTTTTGGGGGCCACCCCGCCTGGGTTTGGGAATCGGCGGTTTGTTGAAAAAAAAAAATATATATATATATAGAATCGGGGTTAAATTTTGGGTAGCCTTCGACAAGTTGACCAGGGTAATAGCGCAAAAAAAGGGTGCTAAAGGAATAACAGGAAAGTCGGTCGAGGGATTAAATTTCCTCAAAAACAGAACAGAGGAGTAGTTCAAAGAGTAAAGTCCGGGGAAAATACGGTAAAAAGCTCTTTTCCCACAAGGCACAGTACTCGTCCCATCTTGTTCCTCACCCCCCTATATTTGACTAGACAAGGTGTCAGCCACAGACCGGTTTCCATTGCAACACTGCAAGGCTCCAGGCAGACATCAACCAAAAATCTTTCAGTGGGACGCAGAAAACAATATGAAGTTCAACGATGAGAAATTTCAATTATCAATATGGTAAAACGAGGAAATTAAATCTTCATCAGAGTAAAAAACAAAATTTTTGGCCCCCCAAAAATAGCGAAACCCCCAAAAGCAAAAAACCTGGGGAGTATCATGCGGGGATCTCCTTCAAAAGGCCATAACATTGTATCAATCGATCTGCTAGAAAAAAAACAGGGTGGATAATGAGAACCTTCAAAAACTAGGGTGCCAAGCCCCGATGACCTCTTCAGGTCACTTGTTTATCTAGGCTGGAATATTGCTGCCACTAACAGCACCTTTTAAGGGGGGGTGAAAAAGCTGACCCAGAAAATGTACAGAGAACCCTTTACGGCGCGATAACGGAGTAAAAAAACCTCAATTCTGGGAGTGCTTTAGGTTCCTGAACCTGTATTCCTGGGAACGCGGCGGGAGAGACATGATTTTTTAAACCTGGAAAAACCCAGAGTGACTAGTCCGAACTTGCACACGAAAACCTCACTACGAAAGCAAAAGACTTGGGAGAAGATGCAAATCCCCCCAAAGAAAAGCAGGGGGTCACACACGTTAAGAGACCATACAAAAAGTGTGGGGCCCGAGACTGTTCAACTGCCCCCACATACATAAGGGGATTACCAACAGACCCCCCGGCATCTTCAAACGGCACGGGCAACACCTAAAGTCGGTTTCCGACCCCCGGGCTGTGGCTCGTATTGGTTTGCGTGCAGCCCCCAGTAACAGCCTGGTTGATCAGGCTCTGATCCACCCCGGAGGCCCGGTACAGACTGGGGCCCCGGGGCGTTGACCCCCCGGGGTCTTCCGGTCTCCAGGTAAAAACCCCTAGGGGGCTAAACTTTTATTATTATAATCAAAAAAGGAAGTGCTAAGGGGGACTAACAGCACCTGGGGGGTGACACAAAAAGCTGTTATCAAAGAGAAGGGCGGTCCAAATTCCCCGGACAAAATCCTTTCCCAGTATAAAGGTATTTCCCCCAACCCCCCCCCCCCCCTGAAGGGTCGCAATTTGCAAGTGTTCACAGTTTTGGCCGTTTATCGGGGAGATGACAGATAAGGTCAGTCATCCTTACTCTTGAAAAGTTCAAGTACCTCACTGTTTGCTCATTCCCTTCTTCTACCACCCCCCAGAATGAGGAAATAATTTGTAACGTTCCTTAATTATCCATGGTTTTTTGGGCCCCTATATTATTATTATAAAAAAAAATGCGCAAACCCCATGGTTCTTCTGCCACAGTCTCGGATCTCTTAGTCACTTTCCTGCTCCTTCACTGATCAAATTATTATTTTTATTATTATTATTTTGAAGGGTGAAACCCTATGGGGGATTTTGTTTTTCTTAAATTTTTTTTTTGATGCAACATCCTTTCCCCTCTTCGGGTTGCCGGATTTATCTTTATCTTGTCTATGGCCTTCCCCCTGTCGGAGAAGGTTTTCCTGAACCTTTGAACTTCACTAGGCTTTGCACATGCTTACCCTAGTGGGACTCCAGGCGGGGTTACTACTTAAAAGGCATTATAAGGGGTTTTTTTATTGTGTCTTAAAGATTCTCTGTTTGGGTTCCCGAAAGTTATAGATTTACCTTAATGAGATGGATTTGTACCCTCAATTAAGTAAGTTCTGATTTACTGAAATAAATGAAATCAGTAAAGAAACAATGGGTTTTATATATAAGGGGAAGCAATAAGCCCGTAAGGATCATAGCGCTTTGGGAATGTGAGTAATCAGGTTAATATAAAAAACGGACAGTTAAACCCCGGTTACAGTTTATTAACCAAAGAAGTTTTTTCCCCCAGTGTGGGTTCAATTTTTTTTTTAATAACATAAATTAATATTATATTGATGGAGAAACGCTAAACCCACAGGAAAGACATAAATAACGCATGCACTCCACACTGAGAACCACCTAAATTTCCCAGACAAGATTTATCATCAGTGACCGTCCAGCAGATCAGTAAACTCATTCAGGTAGTATAACAAATACATTACAAAATTAATACAAAGCAGTATGTGTAAGAAACCCAGGATAACCCCCAAAAAAATCTGAGTGACCTATTTTTACTGAGGCATTTTTGTTTTGAATCACATAACAGCCATGAGTTCATTATCTTTTTAAATTGTGACTTATTACCTTTGAAATTGTGAAATTTTTACCTCGTAACTTTCTCACTATCAAAATTTGGAGTCCAGTCCCTGGACCAATTATGTACCTCTGTAATCTTTTGACTACCACCCACAGGATGGGTATGGGGTGCATAATAAACATATTAAACTAACTAACTAACAGCCATAACCCTTAGTTTCTTAGGACTTTGGATCGGGCCTTGCGAAGGCCTAAGCGTGCTACCACCTGCACCTCGTAAGACTGCCATCCCCACGAGCCCCTTTGGGGCGGGGCAGATAAGATAAGATTTCGTTCGGATTTTTAACGCCGGAGGGTTAGCCACCCAGGATAACCCAAGAAAGTCAGTGCGTCATCGAGGACTAACTTATTTCTATTGGGGTCCTTAATCTTGTCCCCCAGGATGCGACCCACACCAGTCGACTAACACCCAGGTACCTATTTGCTGCTAGGTGAATAGGACAACAGGTGTAAGGAAACGTGTCGAAATGTTTCCACCCGCCGGGAATCGAACCCGGGCCCTTCGTGTGTGAAGCGGGAGCTTTAGCCACCAGGCCACCGGGCCTAGCTTCTCCCTACGAGTCATGATTGTGACTAGACCTACCTGGAGTTCATTACCTTTGTAAATTGTGAGTTCATTACCTTTGTAAATTGTGAATTCATTAACTCTGTAACTTGCTCAGCTATCAAAACTTTGAGGCCCAGTCCCTGGACCCATTATGTACCTCTGTAATCTTTTGACTACCGCCCACAGGATGGGTATGGGGTGCATAATAAAGATATTAAACTAACTAACTACGAGCCCCTGAGGGCGGGGACTGTAGCTAGGCCTGGGGACAGTTGGTCCCAAAGATGAGGGGGTACTTGTATCTCCTCCCATGGGAGACTTAGGTCTCGAGCTGCTCCCGAGATAGGGAGCCAAGGCCGGGTCACCACTACTTGGAAAAGACCCGGGCCGGGAGAGTACCGGCGAATAAGAAGAAGAAAAAAAAAACTTTGGATCGTTCACATGCACGTGCATGCTAGTGGCTTTCTTTTGTGCTGAACAATATTTTAATACATGTAAACTTTTTTTTTTAAACTGCGAGGGCTATTCTCTCTGAACCAAACACTATACTCTTAAAACATCACCTAATAACTTGCTACTTGCACACAATATCTTTCACCTCAGGACCAGTATCATATTCTCACCTATCCTCAATCCCTTGTGTTATATTCTATTGGAAATAATTAAATCCCTGGTGGACGATATGTTTCGGTAAATAAAATGCCTTAACCCGCACATTGTGGATAAGGTTACCAAGAGTTAAAAAAATGAGTTACGATAAAGGCTGGAAAAGAGTAATTATATATATATATATATATATATATATATATATATATATATATATATATATATATATATATATATATATATATATATATATATATATATATCCTGAGGGGTGTATGTCTCTCAGTGTATATATGCTGAGAGTTTAATAGTTTTTTTTTTAAAGGATTAAAGTATGTCTGGTGATGAAAAGGTTACAGTGCAGCTTTAATGACCTTACCCTGACCTTCGATGAGGTCAGAGAGCTTTTCTGTGCTGAAGTCAATGGGCTTTAAACCCCATTATTAACCAATCGAATGGGTGAAAGCATTAAAAGATGCCCACGCTGGCCAATAGAAAGAAAACAGGAAACATGAGTAGTCATAAAAGGACATGAGATTAGATAAAGCAAATTTTCTTACCAGCAGCAGGGATAACAATGGACCACAGTTGTAAATTGAGAACAACTTGGAACCGAATGGATTCTATGATTTTTTTTTCTTCACAGTGGCAGATCACTGGAGTGAATTACAGTATGTAATACGTGTTACAACCATTGGAAATTAAAGAAAATAAATATACATTATGGCCCGGTGGCTAAACCTCTCACTTCACACACGGAGGGCTCGGGTTCGATTCCTGGCGGGAATCGAACCTGGGTGTTAGTCGACTGGTGTGAGTCGCATCCTGGGGGACAAGATTAAGAATCACAGTGGAAATAAGTTAGTCCTCGATGACGCACTGATTTCCTCGAGTAATCCTGGGTGGCTAACCCTCCGGGGTTAAAAATTCGAAGAAAATCCTATCTTATCTCTCTTACTAAATTACTGAAGACGGTGACACCACGGGGACACCTGTACCTACAAATACATAATTACAAGGAAGTAATTATACTCAATATTATTTACGAGCGTTAAATCAGCTGCCAATTTCAGCGGGTTACCGCAACTACACAACGAGAATCTCAGTTAATTTTTATGATAAAGTTTAACTTACGAAAAAAAAAAAAACCATATATCCTTCCATTCTCCTTTCTCGCTTCATAGTTATAGCACTACTGGCTGATATTGGCATTCAGTCCTGAACACTGTTACTTTCATTCTACTTTGCATGGCGTCCGGGGCCAATGACCCAGAGTACCCACTGAATGGTGTTTCAAGTTTACACTTCCGCTATAGCACTAACTCCATCTGTTTATATTCTTCCTATAGTAACAAATACATTTACATTTGCATAAAATACATTTGGCAGAATCTATGGGTAATTAATACAATAAATATCAATAGAAATACCTTGATGCAGTTGCCACATTAACTTGATTCGGTTATCCCTGGTTATTAAATTCCGAATAATTTACGTGAAACCATTGTACGAGTTTCAAATTATGTACAAGGCCTCAATAAGAACTTGCTTGCTTATTTGCGTCCATAATTCAAATTAAATTTGTTACAACAAACGGGTTTTTTTTTTTTTATCATTTGGCACACTGCCCAGAATGTTCTGCATACCAATCGACTTTCTATGAAGTTCTATGTCAATCAGCCAAATTGTATAATATACTGTATTCCACTTTATATTATTATTATTAAAATCAAGGGGGAAGCGCTAAACCCAGAGGATTATACAGCGCCTGGGGGGGATGTGGAAGGAATTCAGGCTTAATTTATAGAAATGAAGTTTGTATTGTTTGTACTCATGCTGAAGCTTGAGTACAAATTACCGAGTACTATTATTACACGAGAGACGAATCTTCTTGCCTGTAATTATCATGGGAGAGCGCTAACCCTGTAGGGATTATACAGCTCCTGTGGGAGGGAGGGGATGGAAGGTATCCAGGCTTAATTCAAGGAACCGGAGCACAGATCCAATTCCCAAGATCAAGAGCCCCTCGCCAGCATCAAGGAACCTTCCTTGAGAGGCTTCGTGCCTGTTGGGTGTGTCAAGTCAACATAGTTTGCTCTTGACAACTATCTTGAAAAATATACGCAAAAAGGTCAGTCGTTTGATGTTAATCTAATTTTAATACAAATGTATTTTTATTGCATTATTGAACTTTGTAAGAATACGAAATTCTTTTATTAGCTTCTTACTACATTAACCTTACTTAGCCAATGGTACAGTGGAGCCTATCTGTGCCACCATGAGGTGAAAAACGAAATATCATATCAATCCATGGAATACGAACGCATAACACAATACAAGTGTGTGTATAATATAATATATAATATAATATAAGTATAAAGTTCGGACATGTAGAGAGAATGGAGCGAAACAGAATGACTTCAAGAGTGTATCAGTCTGTAGTGGAAGGAAGGCGGGGTAGGGGTCGGCCTAGGAAGGGTTGGAGGGAGGGGGTAAAGGAGGTTTTGTGTGCGAGGGGCTTGGACTTCCAGCAGGCATGCGTGAGCGTGTTTGATAGGAGTGAATGGAGACAAATGGTTTTTAATACTTGACGTGCTGTTGGAGTGTGAGCAAAGTAACATTTATGAAGGGATTCAGGGAAACCGGCAGGCCGGACTTGAGTCCTGGAGATGGGAAGTACAGTGCCTGCACTCTGAAGGAGGGGTGTTAATGTTGCAGTTTAAAAACTGTAGTGTAAAGCACCCTTCTGGCAAGACAGTGATGGAGTGAATGATGGTGAAAGTTTTTCTTTTTCGGGCCACCCTGCCTTGGTGGGAATCGGCCGGTGTGATAATAAAAAAAAAAAAAAATAAGTATAAAACACACCCATGATAATTTTCTTACATACCACAGCTGCTGTGGAATTTATACTTAGCCTACAAAACTTTCCTTCTTCAAAATTTACTTAATTCACCCAAACAATATTAATTATTTATCTTGTAACAAAACCGGCGAGTCAGCCAAGCACTCAACCCACAATGGTAGCTGTGAGGTGCCAAAGAACGTTTAAGAACCATTTCCTTAAAAATTTCCTTCCTCAAGAAAATCTAAATAAATTTAAAATATATTTTCGTAAACAATAAATGCTCCTATAAAAAAAACTTACTCTTGGGATCTGCCTGACGTATGTTTACCAACGTTAAGTAAATTTATACTAATTCCCTCACCGCTGGTTCCAGCACTCATATAAATTGTAATGTAGGTTTCCCGTATCACGATGTATTTTTCCCCCCCACTGCACAGTTCAATATATATACTGTAACGGTAATGCCACCAGAAAATGAGCGTACACTCCACCTTGACGTTGTAGTTCAACTAATGACTGCAGGCCCTGCAGACCTGTCTACCCCACTGCCAGCCGAAAAATCATTTTTTCCCATTATCCTCTTCAAATGCACCAAACGGTATCAATGCTAAATTTATTAAAGATATTCCATTTTATATTGAACAGCTCCCATGTTTTATCTTCAATGCTGACAACTACGAAATTCTCTTTTATTAACTTAAAAGATTAGAAGCTTCGACGGGGAAATTTCTCTATATATTTATGTATATGTATGTATAACAGTGTTCATGATTTTTTTTCTAGTTCTTGATCTTGATCTTATAACAAATGCCGGTTAACAGTTCTTAATTACTTAAGTGTTCACATTTCATATAGATGGTTTATCCCACAGTATTTCATAATAAGGGAAATGTTGACATACCTACTTGGTTGTAATGTTTACTTATTTAAACACAAACAAGGTCATACATAACACGTATTATCTCACTATTTAGGTAGTTCCATTTAATACTGATTACCGTTGTACGTGGCAGCTTCGTGTTAATTTTATTTAACGTGGACACCCCTCAACTGAGATGTAAACAAAGACAAAATTGTTTGCATAATAATGCGAGTGCTAGATACCGCCATTAGGTACACCACCCACAACACATGCGACTCCATACTTAATGCACAGTAAGGAGTATATACGCATCTTACACCTATAAATGAACATTATTGTTATTGTAATCAAGGGGGAAGCGCTAAACCCTTAGGATTATACAGCGCCTGTAGGGGGGGGATGTGGAAGGTAATCAGGTTTAATTCAGGGAACTGGAGCACAGATCCAATTCCCTAGATCAAGAGCCCCTCACCAGCGTCAAGGAACCTTCCTTGAGGGGCTATAAATGAACAGCAAGGAGTATATTTACACCTCTTACAATTATAGATGAGCAGCAGGTATATACAATATCTCTTACACTTTTAAATGTGCAGCAAGGTGTATATACATCGAGGTGTAAATCTCAGAGTGCATATCTGTGTATATACCTCTTGAGGTAAATGTCTATTTACAAACTGATTATTACAATCAAAAGGAAGCGCTAAACCTACCACGGTCATACAGCGCTGCAGGGTAGGAAATGATGCAGAATTTAAGGATAAATAAGGGTGATGACAATGAAGGTAAAGTTAGGAGGGGCTGTGAGGACTGCTAAAGGATTATCAAAGTTTGTGAAGTAAATCAGTTGCTGTCAAAAAGTCGAAGAGGGAATCTGTGTCAAAGGTGGGTCCGTCAGTAATTTAGTTAGTTTAATATCTTTATTATGCACCCCATACCCATCCTGTGGGCGGTAGTCAAAAGATTACAAAGGTATATAATGGGTTCAGGAACTGGACCCCAAAGTTATGATAGCTGAACTAGTTACAAAGGTAATGAACTCCAGGTAGATCTGGTCACAATCATGGCAAGTTACAGAGGTAATGAATCAGCCTCACTCCTATACATGGTTACAGTCATGAACAAATTGCAAAGTAATGAACCGCTGATACGTCCACAAAGACGGGATGTTCCAGAGATGGGACACAGACACAAGAGGTCACAATTGGAAGTTGAAGACTCAGATGAATCAAAGGGATGTTAGGAAGTATTTCTTCAATCATAGAGTAGTCAGACCGTGGAATAGCCTAGAAAGTGACGTAGTGGAGGCGGGAACCATACATAGTTTTAAGGCGAGGTATGATAAAGCTCATGGGGCAGGGAGAGAGAGGACCTAGTAGCAATCAGCGAAGAGGCGGGGCCAGGAGCTATGAATCGACCCCTGCAACCACAAATAGGTGAGTACAAATAGGTGAGTACACACACACACACACACACACACACACACACACGTACTCATATACAACAGGCCTAGTGTCTAATCGACATGTGCCTAGGACAAAATGGTAACTAACACACACGCACACACACGGTAATGCATTATTTACAGCTAGCAAAGTCAGGGTATTTCTCCAGAATGGTCTGTAATATACCACTGTGGATAAAATACTTTCCCATTTCTTGAATATTTCTGAGCGAGTTGTTTCTAAATTCATTAATTTGATCACACTCCAGTACATAATGACGCAAGGTGTGACAATAGTCCATCTGGCAAAGTTTACATTTCGTTTGGTCTACATCTTGTGGCGGTGATTTAACCTGCATCTGCTAGAAAAATGACAGGATGGATAATGAGAACCTTCAAAACTAGGGAGGCCAAGCCCATAATGACACTCTTCAGGTCACTTGTTCTGTCTAGGCTGGAATATTGCTGCACACTAACAGCACCTTTCAAGGCAGGTGAAATTGCTGACCTAGAAAATGTACAGAGAACCTTCACGGCGCGCATAACGGAGATAAAACACCTCAATTACTGGGAGCGCTTGAGGTTCCTGAACCTGTATTCCCTGGAACGCAGGCGGGAGAGATACATGATTATATACACCTGGAAAATCCTAGAGGGACTAGTACCGAACTTGCACACGAAAATCACTCACTACGAAAGCAAAAGACTTGGCAGACGATGCAACATCCCCCCAATGAAAAGCAGGGGTGTCAATAGCACGTTAAGAGACCATACAATAAGTGTCAGGGGCCCGAGACTGTTCAACTGCCTCCCAGCATACATAAGGGGGATTACCAACAGACCCCTGGCAGTCTTCAAGCTGGCACTGGACAAGCACCTACAGTCGGTTCCTGACCAGCCGGGCTGTGGCTCGTACGTTGGTTTGCGTGCAGCAACAGCCTGGTTGATCAGGCTCTGATCCACCAGAAGGCCTGGTCACAGACCGGGCCGCGGGGGCGTTGACCCCCGGAACTCTCTCCAGGTAATACTTGTAACCCAGCCAGAGCCGGGCAGTAGTGACATCCAAGAGTCTGCTTATCTTGTTGGATGCGCCATAGACATGTGGCTCCTTCTGCATGATGGAATGATGATAGATGGACTGACTTGTGTCAATCTCCCTAAGTCTTAAGTGAATAAAGTTCATTTGAAGTTCTTTTCGTATTATTGTTCTCAAACTGCTAACTGACAACCCAAGATTGTAATCTACTCCCTCTTTGAAAGCATACAGCTTAGCCAATTTATCAGTTCTATCATGCATCTGAAGACCAATGTGAGATGAAATCCACAGCATGTGCACTCTGACTCCACTGTCCACAATCTTACCATACCTGTGTCTGGCTTCTGACACAAGCATGCCACAATTTATACTTAATGAGTTGAGAGCATTTATGGATGACAGAGAATCAGTTACAATTAGTGTCAACCTTAGATACATGGACGCATTTGAGTGCAAGGAGTATGGCAAACAGTTCTGTTTGAAGGGTAGAGGCCCAGTTATTGATGCGTGCTCCAATTTCTTTAAGAGAGCCATCACTCTGTATGACAACAGCAGCACTACCAGCTGCACCAGTGGATTGGTAAACAGAACCATCAACGTAAATAATTTGTGAAAGTGTTGTGTGTGACTAAGTTATCAATACAGCTTAAGGCATCATGTTTGGCTTCAAGACGAAGCTTTGGTTGTGATTTAAGAAGAGTTTTGGGGGCAAATGGAGGAATGGTAGTTTGGAATGGGGTAATATCCCATGGAGCAGGGAATGTCTCTGTTGTCTAACTTGACATAGATCATGTAGCTGGTTCATGCGGAGGTCGGTTCCAGTTTTTTCGATCCATCTGGAAGGATGTTCACCAGTGCTGAGGAAAGTTTGGAGGGCTTCTGTGCAGGGGTTTGAATGGGCTAACCTAAGCATATTGACCCCAATAAGGATATTTCTTTCAGTAACATGATCTCTAATGCTTGGAATATTAAGTTCTTTCCGCATATTTAAAATTTTGGCAGTACGAGGGCATCCTAGGATGATCCTCATTGCTTCGTTTTGCAGTTTTTCCAGCCCTCCAAGCTTCCAGTCAGACACGAGTGCAAGTAGTGGCGCCGCATAATCAACCAATGATCTAATATAAGCAAGATACATCATTTTCACAATTTTAACATTAGCTCCATACCTGGGATGAAAACCTGCCACAACTCTAAAGTGCTCTCAGCCTTTCTTTGAGGAGGGACAATAAAGGGCGTTAGAGCGGTAGCATCGTCCCAGGAAAATTCTGCGTGCTCGTTGATAGACAGGAACTCTGAGAGCTGTATACACACCGAGGTGAAGTCACCTATATGTGGTTGCAGGGATCGAGCTCAGCTCTCTGGCCCCGCTTCTTCGCTGGTCGCTATTAGGTTCACACTCTCCTGTCTCCCGAGAGCCTTATTGTACCTTTTCTTAAAGCTATGTATGGGTCCTGCCCTACCACTTTACTCTCTCATTTATTCCACTTCCTCACTGCTCTTAGGCTGAAGAAATACTTCCCAACATTCCTATGACTCCCCTGAATTTTTAACTTCCTGCTGTGCCCTAGTGTTCCTGTTTCCCATCTCTCAAACAATGTTCCTATTCACCTTGTCAATTCCTCTCAGTATTTTGTATGTTATATCCCCCTCCCTAGTCCTCCAGCGTCATTTGGTTGAGTTCTCTTAAAATTACAATCCACATCACTTGTAGAAGGCAGGGTAACATCAGAGGCACACACAAGTTATCATTATCAGACAACACCAGTCAGGGCAGACAGGTAAAGGGCTAGTTGGAGTGGGAACTTTAGAACTGCTACATGGAAAACTACTTAGCCTTTCATTGCCTCTAGGAATATACCTTGTAGATACTAAGGGCGCTCTTCATGTTACATTTGAACTTCACGCTCCTCTCCATTATTATTATAATCAAAAAGAAGCGCTAAGCCACAAGGACTATACAGCGCTGCACGCTCCTCTCCAGACTAGGGTCACTGTTCATGGCAAACTGGGAAAGTCTCTCAATTGTGTAAACAATTATGCCAGCTTTTTCATGGGAGGGTCCTTTACATTGAGAAGCATGGCATCCTCTTCTTCCTCTTCAACTGTAGTGATCTCAATGATGTCATCAACACTTTTTTTTTTTTTGCAGTGTGTGTCACTAAGTTCCGTATCAAGGTCTGAGAAGCCTTCTCCCGCCTTCATCCCAGTTCACCTTCTCGTGCACTTGCCGACAGTTTTATAAAGCCCTTGAAATTCGTAAGTCTTTCTGGAGGAACTTTCAAGCACCATTCGAGGTAATGGACTCTACTTCCTCCCTTGAAGCCTTAATGTTGTTAATTGCATCTGTTTATGTTGTAGGCCTTCCAATACCCAAAAAATGTTGGCTTCTTAGATCTACCAGTATCCACAGCAGTTGGGAAATGATCCCCTTAGATGCAATAACTCCCTGACCAAGAGGCTGGATCAACAAGGGTGTGTTCAGTATGAAGGGATGAAACGGTGATTTGGTTTGCATATTCAATTACTATTACAGTAAGAGCACTAAACCCTCAGGATCATACAGTGAGTGGAATGGGATTCCATCACATTTGATCCAAGGAAGATCTGGCATATATTGTCCAGCTGTAGACTAACACATACACTGTAAACAGCTCTTAGCTATTTTACAGGACTGATCATCTACCAACAGTGCCTGTGGAAATGGGAGGCAGTCAGGTTCAGTCCAAGGAAGGGAAGAACAGATCAAATTCCTTAGATCAACAACCCCTCATCAGCATCAAGGAACCTCCCTTGAGGGTGTACTGCCTATATCCACAGAATACTCAAATAGAGGTGTCAAAGATGAGCAATATCTTAAAGGCTGACTCCTTGTAATAGCACTGTCACCCATCATTCGTGGTTTGTATACCAGTGTACAGGCATCATTCTCCTAGCCCTTCCAGTCTGTGTGCACCAAGGAAGTGGTAGACCAGTATTTGCCTAAACCTGAAACCTGCAGCACTACTGCACAACAGGACAATCAGACTGCCCTTTGCCACCTTAGACCCCCTGCAGTATTCTCCTTAGAGATCTACATCCTAGATGGCATCCAATCCAGAAAAGCTGTCTTGTCTGCACTGTAAAACTTCCTTCAAACTGTAGTCTTCAGCAGCTATGATTACCTTTGGGTCCTTAGGGTACTTTATAGAAGCAGCATGATCAGCACTTGCATATTCTTGTCACCTTAATGTTTTGCAGGTTCAGACACCCAAAGAAACTGATCAAACCAGCCCTCACTAGCCATTGAGGGCTCCTGAGGTTCACTTTCATCAGCCACAATAAAATTTTCTGGACCTAACCCTTGACTGTAGCCAAGCAGGGATTCATATTCCTTTGGTTCTAGCTCTTCCATCCACACTGGCATGCAGCATTATCTCCAGCTTCTCTAAAAACAGGCTTTCAACATTCTCTTGAACGGAGTAAATGGTGGAGTCACTAACATTAAATACATGCCCAGATGCAGATGACGCCTTATCCACGTCACAATTCAAAATCTAAATCTCCAGCTTCATCTCCAGTGTGAGAGTAGTAGTACTCCTACATTTCTTCTGTGGTCAGACAGGGATAGATGATGAATTAGTAGGATGTTGAGAAGCCATAATGATGAGTGCAATGTTAGACATGCAAGGAAAATATTACAAATAAGCCAAGGTGTGAGCACTACAGTAAACAAGGCAAAATTTGTCATTCTGAGAGTGAGGCATCACTCCCACAATGTTCCACACAAAGTGACATCTACGAAGAGTACAGTGACTACTTGCTTTCATGAATAGCAAATTCCTGATAGAAATAAGAGTTGCTGAATGTAAGAGAATTCACACATTGTGAACCTTGGATAAATTGAGGGAAACCCAAGATATACGTGTACCATATATGTAAACAAACTATCAGAAGTTAAATATTTATTATAGTGTATATTTGTGGGAGTATTAAACATGTAAGGGTCATACAGCACCTGGAGAATGGAAAAATTATCAGACTTGATCTAAGGAAGGGCAAGATAGCTCTAATTCCTCAGACCAAAAGCCCTTCATCAGAATCAAGACCTTAAAGGACACAAAAGCAAATTACACAATGAATCAAGCTTTAATATAACTTTTATTTCTCTATTACAATATAAATTCAGCTCTTATTACTGTATGCACATTTATTAAATGCTCATTTACAGTGTCCCTACAATGTTTGTGCAAGACTTTAAAAGGCTACAGTATTTGGTTTGGCTTTTATCTACTGTAAAAATAATGAACTTTATTAAACTGGGCATCAAATATAGATCACATTTTCATTATCATACAACAATCTAATAACTTAAGGCAAATAATATATTTTAGATTGTGCACAGTGTAAATTGCATTTTAATACAGTATTACTAATTACATATGGAACTTCCCCGAGCTTAACACTTTTTAACATCCAACTTGAATACTGTACTTCATTTAACAACTTGAGTACATCCATGGGGGGAGTGCTAAATCTGTAGGGGTCATACACTACCTCGAGAAAGGGAGGCAATCAGATTTAATCCAAGGGGAGGGCAACTCTAATTCCTTGGATAGAGACCATAAGTGGTTTCAAGGCACCTACCCTGAAGGGACTTCTCTAAAATATCTTCCACCCTGCATGCATAACTGACTAACGAGTCTTAAGATCTTCAGCTAGTTCACTGGGCTCTTACATTAAATATTGCCAAGATAACCTATTTAAACAATCTTATACATTTGTTTTATAAGTGGTAAGGCCATTTTTGTATTTTCAATGGCCAATTTTTTTCCCAATCTCTTTATTAAAAAAATTCACTGAAAACAGTAAAATTCATTGTAGTATATAATTTTTAACCTATTCTTTTATCAGAGACTTTTTCATGCTGTTAGAATGAAAATACATTGGAGGTTTCAAAGTTATGTACATTTAACAGCATGCACGTTAGACTATAACTTGGATGTATCTTGCAAAGTCTGGAAAAAATCATTTAAATTTTCTATATATCTTAAGATGAGCACAGCACTGTATTCATAAGATTATTTGCAAAGCAGGAACACATTAATAAGACAATATGTGTTTATGGCATTTTACTAAGGTGTGTAGTCCACCAGGGCCTGTCGGATCTCTAGTGGACGAAAGGTTATCTCAGTAAAATTCCATACACCTTATGTTGTGTCTTATTAACATGTCAATATATTTTACTACTGATATACAAAGAACTTCATTACTGTGCATCCAGTTACTGATGATAGATAATTTAATGTGGTAGAGTAAAATAACTACTGTACATAAAAAGCCAATACTACTGTACCTGTTGTTGATTCCAGAGGTCATTGCTCCCACAGCTGCAATTCAGATCAGACTTCCTGGTAGATTAGCCTAATTAGTCAGGCTGATGGTGCTTTCAGCATGCAGTCCAAAATAAGCACCACAGCCTAGCTAATCAGGTACCGAGTCTAGGCAATTATCAAGTCCCCCTTTGAATACAGCTAAAGTGTCTGCATTATTCAGTTTATGCTGTGATAAATGCCTGTTAGGGAGGAAAATACTGTTTGTCAGGAGAGGAGGGAAGGTTTCTTTTTGAAGGGTCTTCGTTATACGACAACTTGTTCAGTGAAACATTTGATCATTTGACCAAAGCTGGTCTACCTAGTCCACCCCAAAACAAAATTAAATGCTATATCTTCAAATGTGTTTTACTACTGTTAAAAAAAAAATTTAATGAGCAAATCAATGGCACACAAACCACAAAGGAAACACAAGAAGATGAAAATTGTATCTCTGTTTTATAATATCTGCTGAAGAGGGCCTCAATGTAAGCCAAAAACATACAGAACTCGTCCTAACCTTGGTTCTAGTTTCAATACAGGTTGATTTATACCAACTACTGTTCATATATCATGCATGTTTAGCCTGTGAATAATTAGCTTTCAATTTCCTGAGACAAATCACCATTCACAGGCTCAATTAAAAAAATTTGCCGACCATTTTTTTTTTTGAAGTGAAGTACAGATACTGTACTGTCTGTACAGTAAATATCAGTTGATTACAGATTCACTGTTAATGAACTAGCTTACTCATACTTATTGAATTTGTACCTTACAATATTTTTATTTACAAATCACCTTCACATGTATCAATTTTTAAATATTTGTACCGTACATATACAAAAGCAGCATTTACAGCATCTGGCTGACCAGTTTCTTTTCAGTGCAAGCAGTTTGGGATGCTGTTCTGTTTTAAACAGTTTGGTTCATCCCTACAATTCAGAGACTATCCACATTCCTACAAAATATATCACTGATACGAGTATAAACCAGTCCAGTATTGTTGGTAGTTCTCTACCTCAGAGACAAATTATAAAATAGATCACAAGATGGGCTAAATGAAAAGAATCAAGATCTTAGAAAATAAAGACAACCTAAGAAAGAATATTGATGGAGTAGGTAATAACTGTAACTGTAGGCAGTGAGAAAGACCTAGTACTGTATGAGGTGTTGAAACTAATCCTCATGATTTAGATGTACAGAATAGCTCTTCGTTAAGGGGTAGTCATCGAAAATGAAGGTTGTGAAATATTTTTTAAAGCTATCAGGCAGTTTCATCTATATCTGAATAATGACTGGATAGAAAGAAAAGAGAAATGTAATTATGGTTGCAACTCTTTGAAAAGGGGCATTGATTTGAAATTTGTGTATTCAAAAATAGCTTATTTTGCAAAAAGTGCCCCATTTTCCCAAGTCACTGGTTGCCAGATGTTGATGGGCACTTCTAGTATAATTAACAGATAGATAATGCATTTTCTTACATGTAAATACAAATGCGGCACTTAGGAATCAAAGTTTTTACAACCACTGAGCTACTGTATGAACACGTGTAAAACTAAAGTTATCTTTTGTACTAAAGTTTCCTATACAAACTCATTTGTAAATTGAAATGGAAACAATTCATTTTTAAATTGGTGACCTGTATGATAGAGAAACAACATAGTGGGCACACCAGTGGTAGGCAGAAGCCTTTAGCCTTTAGTTACAATTTTCAGAAATGTAAAGAATGCATCACTACTTGTTTTCCTATTATTTTTAGGATGATACATTATAGCCTCGGGCAGAAATCCCTGTATGCTAGCTGGGGGGATCCCATCATGTACAGAAAACCAGACAACATTGATACTCCTGCCACTGTTAAGGGGTCCAATTTCCCATAATATGAAACCTGGAGCAATTTACACATTTGTACATATGTGCAAGTGACAACTCAAATGCACAGACACAATTACAACAAATATGTTATGATTACTGCCAAAAATCTGAACACATCGGGACTGAAACTGCATAAGGGATTTTAAACCCTTTAGATTCATACAATTATTTCAGGGATACTACACATAATGAAACAATAATTATACAGTAAAAGACGATTAAAATACACATCTACAATACAGCCCTTACACTAATTTTGAAAGAAGAACTTCTTAAGCCCATTATCCTCAGGGAAACTTAGCGACAGCATACTTTCTGTACTTGTTTTCCCAGCCAACTATTAGACATACAGTAACTAGCTGAAAGAAAGCCTTTTTTTGTAAATTGGTTGTACCAAATGCTCAAAGGTGCTGGGAATATACAGTTAATGCATTTTAAAAAGGTACAAGATTTAAAGAGACCTAACAGAACACTACATTTCCAAAACTCTCTCCATGTAAGGAATGTTGGCATGCAAGGAAACATATGCTATAACATATACTTGCATATAGAAATGTTAGCAAAATCTACCAGAAAACAATAATTTATGATTCTCTTATGGATCATTAACTTTCATTTCTCTTAAGCTTACAGGTGTCTATACTACACAGTAACAATGAAAATTTCTTGGTTAAATAAAAAAGGAGGAGAGGGCAAAAAATAAGACAGTAGATCATGGATTATCTGCTGACTGCTTATTCTGTGCTTAACATTATCAGGTGTTTTTTGTGCACAGCACCTGAACAAAATGAGGAAAAAATGTGAAAACAACAGAAACCATTAAAAATTATGCAATTATTAAATTATTAAGAGTTATTGAAAATTCACCACAATCTCTCCCCAACAGCACCAGATAACCGATGATCAACTGACCTAAAACCAAATAATTCATATTGTGAGGACTTGATTGAAAAATAAAATTAAGATCCATAAATTATGATTCCATCCTGTGACATTACTGTCCCCAGTACAAGTGAGGTGTCACATTATTAAAAGTATACTGAAACATAGGAGATACATTAGTGCACTCTAATAATACTGAAACAAAGGAGATACATTAGTACACTATAATAATACTGAAACAAGGGAGATACATTATTGCACTATAATAATATTGAAACAAGGGAGATACAATAAGCATTAGCACTTTAATAATGATATAATAGAAATACAGTATACATTTTTTTGCCTTCAAGTTTTAAGAAATGTAAAACATTGATTTAATGGACTTTGATTAAACTGATTTTGGAAATACAGGAGAGAACTGGCCGGGTCAACTGATTAAGAAACAATGGACAAAGTCCACTGGTTACAAAATTGTCCATTATCGTTAAGACTGAGGCTAAATAATCTCTTCATTCACCACAATTGCCATTAGTGGCCACTTGCTACCCCCTATTAGTATGGTGAAATGAAGGTTGGCCGTACACTGGTAATTAGTCATGTTAAAAACTACACAGCTAATTTATTCAGCATTTCTACTCGTATTAAGTGTTGCGAAGTAAAAGTTTCATTGTAAATTACAAAAGGAAATGAATGAACAGAAAAAGCATCTTAATCAGCAAGCAATGTCTTAAGAGTTCCTAACTAAAAGTGCAACTTATTTGATATTTACCCTAGTATAAGATCATTTTCTTTCATAATCACTTTTTACTGTATACGTCCTGTATATTTACTTCTTTTACAACCTCTTCTGTACATACTGTATATTTGCTACTTTTACAACCTCTTCTGTACATTTGCTTCTTTTACAACCTTTCTGTACATATTATTATAATAAAAAAGAAGCGCTAAACCACAAGGGCTATACAGCACTGCAACATAATGCAGCCACCTCATACATCACTGTTATTCTCACATTCAGGGTTTCATTGTACCCCTCCCCCCATCCAGGCTTGCCCTTCTTTACTTTTAACCACCTTGTTGGTGTAGTACTTCCGAGTGCATTATCTTTTTGTATTATATATCCTCTGAGTCTTTGTTTTAAGAACATAAGAACGAAGGAACACTGCAGCAGGCCTACTGGCCCATGCGAGGCAGGTCCAAGTCTCCTACCGGCTTAAGCCAATGCACCCAACCTAGTCAGGTCAGGTCACATTGGCTTAAGGGAGGAACACGACAACCGACCTGGTAGCACAAGCTATCAGGTCCAACTCACACCCACCCACATCCACTCATGTATTTATCCAACCTATTTTTAAAGCTACACAATGTTCTGGCCTCTATAACTGTACTCGGGAGTTTGTTCCACTCATCCACAACTCTATTACCAAACCAGTACTTTCCTATATCCTTCCTGAATCTGAATTTTTCCAACTTAAAACCACTGCTGCAAGTCCTGTCTAGGCTAGATATTTTCAGCACACTATTTACATCCCCTTTATTTATTCCTGTCTTCCATTTATACACCTCAATCATATCCCCCCTAATTCTACATCTTTCTAGAGAGTGCAGATTCAGGGCCCTCAGTCTATCCTCATAGGGAAGGTTTCTGATACATGGGATCAACTTTGTCATCCTCCTTTGTACATTTTCCAGAGCATTTATATCCATTCTGTAATACGGTGACCAAAACTGTGCAGCATAATCTAAATGAGGCCTAACCAAGGATGTATAGAGTTGAAGAACAACCTGAGGACTCCTATTATTTATGCTTCTTGATATGAAATTAAGGTTTGGAGGGATATGTTGTGTATCTTTATATGTGTATGCTTCTATACTGTTGTATTCTGAGCACCTCTGCAAAAAGTGATAATGTGTGAGTGTGGTGAAAGTGTTGAATGATGATGAAAGTATTTTCTTTTTGGGGATTTTCTTTCTTTTTTGGGTCACCCTGCCTCGGTGGGAGACGGCCGACTTGTTGAAGAAAAAAAAAAAAAAAAAAAAAAAAAAGTCTTTCCTCATATGTCTGTTACCTCAGTGTTTAGTCTGGTGGTAAATCTATAAACATTCAATCTTTCTTACATGTTTGAGAAAATGTGAGCTTCATACTGATGCTGCAGACCATCAAACACCATAAAATCAGATCGATTAGAGCTGAAGGCCTTCAGTGTGATTGGGCCTGAAAATCTAAGGCAAATTTCATGGAAAAATGCCAAGACAGAACATTATAACGTAAATCAAATAAAAAAAACAATCCTCATCAATGCCTGTTATCCTTATTGACTTGTAAAATATATATACAAAATGTAAATTATTCATTAGGTAAAGTTACAAGGCAAAATGAAAGCAATGTAAGCCAAAATTCCTTGTAGTGTAAAGTTTTCTATTATCACACAGCAACAGATATATCCATATTAAACATTTTAATACCCATCCACCAATAGTTACGTACTTTACCAAGTAACATCATGCAACTCGTGTTAAGACAAGTTTGAGTAAGAATATTTGCTCTGAACTCCAAAATCCTTGATAAATAGAGATTTTGACATTATTAAGGCTTGCTGAATTCATCCAACAATTTTTGTTTTCCTAATGAACTTTGCATCATCTACAAACATCAATATGTAGGATTTGACCATTTAAAACAAATCACCAACAAGTATACAGAAGAGTATTGGTACCAGGACTGAACCTAGGAAAAACTGAAGTACCATATCTTCTCCATAACAAAGCTTGTTCATAAAGAATAAATATTCACAATACAATGACTGGAACAATACACAAATAACTCGCACATAGGAGACAAACTTATGATGACATTTTGGTCCAACTTGGAGCATTTACGAATCATGCCATTAACTGACGTATGATTATTATTCGTTTTGTATGTTTTAGAGCCAGATTTTTTCTGTAGACAAATATCAATGCACATAAGAGGTGGCCAATGGGAAAACATTTTGCACTTAAAGAGAGGTAAATGAACTAATATGGCATGTTATATGGCTCTTCAATATCTACGTTTTAGCAACTTCTTTATTATATTAAAAAAAAATGGCTCATTTGGGTGTGTAATTTCTAACTGCATTCTTACCTTTCAACTTCCTGGTTGTTTCAGAGTTTGCTGCTCCCAAGGTCTGGTCCTGGACTAGGCCTCCTTGTTACTAAACTGATCACTCAGACCACATGTGTTAAGAACACACAGTCCATTAAGTGACACAGTCCAGTCAAGATCCATTCCTTGTCTACCCAGTCCATGCCCCCCTTCCCTGAGTATTTTTGAGTATTTTGTATGTAATGATCATATGCCCTCCTGAATTTTAACACATCAAATATGTATGTAGTCAAAACTTGACATGGTTCTGAGAGAAGTAACGGACGTAATTCTTAAAACTGGTTTTTGCTAATTACAACAAACTTACTCTGCTTGTTTGACAAAAAAATGCTTAGTGAATAAGCCAAGTAGACACATTGTGTTTTATGGACAAAACATAAATATTTAATACAGTATAACCGTGTGATAAGGATAAAGGATAGTTACAAATATTATAAACTTAGGTGTAAGAGCCATAATCTATATATACCCATTGCTAACCACTCTGGGTGACCCATGGATACATCCCTGCAGTTATACAATAATGAATTTGTAGCAGTTTTTATTGGGTGTAAATTTTTTAATAAATAATAATAAATAATATAAATTTGTAATATAATAAAGGATAATTATGATTATTTAAAGCATAAAACAAAGAAGCATGATAGAATGAGTGGTGGAGTAAACAAAAGAAGCAAGGTAGAATGAGTGGAGTACACAAAGAAGCATGGTAAAATGAGAGTGGTGGAGTATACAAAGAATGGTAGAATGAGAGTAAGGAAGTAAAACAAAGTTGTATGGTAGAATCAGTGTGGTGAATAATTACACAAATGCACCTATGACAAACAAAATGGTGCTGCATCTCCTCACGGACAACTCTGCCCTCATAAACGAACAATTTCAACACACAACTTGTATATTACATCAGTATAAGCTTTAACAAAATCAAAGATTTTCAAACAACCTGGATACTGATGGACAAAAATAGCCCATTGAAAATTTATTTTCTTCCTTGTGAGCAACAGCTGTCATAACAAGACATATCATTTGTGTTATCATGATATACAGTAATCTTTACAAATTGGCTGACTTTTTCCTTGTGAATCTCCTATAAAATGTTTCTAAAAATGCCTATTTTTATAGAGCTCATTTTCTTGTGCTATGGCTCTTGACCCCTAAACCATCCACAGAATTTCATGGAAGATGTGCTCACTGGATTCCTCACAACCTAATCTTCCTTCATTCTCGAAACTTTTATATGGATGACAACATTAATCAGGTTAGAGCAATATTTAGAAATGGTCACAGAAATGCAAAACTTAATTACACAAGTACAATACAGGTATTTGAAGTTTTTAAATTTCATGGAAATTCAATGATATACCCACCCCATGAATTCCCAAGGAGCACTATACATCAAGAAATGGTAATGTGTAGAAACCTTTCAGTACAAAGTTCATACAGACAACATTTCCAAAACATTTTAAAAACAAACTGGGTGTACACAGTATTTTGTTTACACTTTTGTTTATCTTCTTTCAACAAACTGGCCATATTCCACCAAAGCAGGGTGGCTCAAAATGAAAAACAAAAGTTTCTCTTTTTAACTTCAGTAATATATACAGAAGGGGTTACTAGCCTTTTGTTCCACTCTTGTTTATATTCTCTAAAATTTTAGTCATGTTATTCTTACAGAAACAGATTCTTTCAAACTCATTTCCAAAGGAATCTATAATTTTCCAACAGCCTCTCTTGAATGGCTGCACCACAAGTAAGTCTGGCAAGGAGACGAGACAAAGGTAAGCTTATTAACACAGTCTTAAGTGCTGAAATAGATCTTGAGAAGGATATAGACCAACAGCCCAAGTTTGGGAAAGGAAAATCATGCTTCACCAACTTAATATAGTTTCTTAATAGAATGATGCAAGACAGGGAAGGAAACGTGGAGTCCACATACTTTGACTGACAGATAACCCTTGATATGATGCCTAAAGGGCAACTAATTTACAAATTAGGAAAGTAGAATGGGATATAAGAAAGAACACACTATTGGATAGCGGATTACCCAAAACATTTGATGAGGGATCACCAGAAACGGAAGACAGTCACCATAAGAGATTACAGTCAGTCCTCAACATTGTTGATAGGTTCTTGGAAACTGACTAAATTTAAGCAAAATGATGTATGGCAAAACCAATCTTATCATAGGCTAATTGATATAAAAACCTCAAGTTTTGTTTTTAATATCACACCTTTTATCTGTTTTTTTGTGGCCACAAACATCAGGGGTGCACAATGCACCTTTAGCACTTATTGTAACAGGGTAAAATCAAGGAATAAATGGTTGCAAAGCAAAAATTGTAAGGAGCTCCTCCTACCACCAGGCAGTTCAAAAACAAATAATAACAAATATGGTGGCCTCGCTGAGTGCTTTCATGCTGTGATGTTTGCTGCCATGCACTTGTGTGATTATTGTATACTTTACGAATTTTTATTTTACAATACAGTGGACCCTCGACCAGTCGATGGCATCGATTAACGATAAATCCGACCAGCGATACATTTTAACACAAAAATTTTGCCTCGACTAGCGCTAAAAAACTCGACCAACACTATTCGTTCCGTCTTAGATGTGTCCACTTCTGGCCAGTGTTTACATGCCAGCCAGCCACCGCGGTCGCTTCCAAGCATACAATCGGAACATTTCATATTATCACAGCCTTTTTAGTGATTGCACCTGCAAAATAAGTCACCATGGGCCCCAAGAAAGCTTCTAGTGCCAACCCTACAGCAAAAAGGGTGAGAATTACTATGGATATGAAGAAAGAGATCATTGCTAAGTATGAAAGTGGAGTGCGTGTGTCTGAGCTGGCCAGGTTGTACACAAAACCCCAATCAACCATCGCTACTATTGTGGCCAAGAAAACGGCAATCAAGGAAGCTGTTCTTGCCAAAGGTGCAACTATGTTTTCGAAACTGAGATCGCAAGTGATAGAAGATGTTGAGGAACTGTTGTTGGTGTGGATAAACGAAAAACAGATAGCAGGAAATAGCATCTCTCAAGAGATCTTATGTGAAAAGGCTAGGAAGTTGCATGAGGATTTAATTAGAAAAATGCCAGCAACTAGTGGTGATGTGAGTTTAAGGCCAGCAAAGGTTGGTTTGAGAGATTTAAGAATCGTAGTGGCATACATAGTGTGATAAGGCATGGTGAGGCTGCCAGTTTGGACCAAAAAGCAGCTGAAAAATATGTGCAGGAATTCAAGGAGTACATAGACAGTGAAGAATTGAAACCTGAACAAGTGTTTAATTGTGACACTGACAATGTTGTGAAACACTTTAGGAATGTCATAAAGGAACGGGAGGTACAGGCCTCTATGGACAGATATGTTGTGCGACAGAGGTCCAGTGACTCTCAAGCTGGTCCTAGTGGCATTAAAAGAAGAAGGGAAGTAACCCCGAAAAAGGACTTGCCACCTCAAGTCCTAATGGAAGGGGATTCCAATTCTAAACACTAAGAAGATCAACACTCTCCCCTCCTCCCATCCCATCAATCATCACCAGATCTTCAATAAAGGTAAGTGTCATGTAACTGTGCATGTCTTCTTCAGTTTGTGTGTATTAAAATTAATATTTCATGTGGTAAAAAATTTTTTTTTCAATACTTTGGGGTGTCTTGCACGGATTAATTTGATTTCCATTATTTCTTATGGGGAAAATTAACTTGACTAACGATTATTTCGATTAACGATGAGCTCTCAGGAACGGATTAATATCGCTGGTTGAGGGTCCACTGTAATTTGTATTCATTGTATTAAATTCAATTTTTTTCTTATCAATGTTATAACAAAACAATGTTATTCAGGGACATGCTGTAGTCAGAAGTATAAAACTGAAAAATGGTATGGCGATATGACAAGATGTGAAAAAAGACACTCATGTACAGTTTCCTGTAATAAATGTCCTGAACTGTACATAAGTGTCTTTTTCCACAAGCAGTTTTACAAGGGTTTTTATTATCACCTCAGTAAGAGAGCCAAATGAAAAAAAAAGAATTTTTTTTAACTTCTTTGCTAAATTCAAAATTAGAAAACTATTGAAAAAATTAATATTCATTAACTTAGTAATACATGTAATACCAAATCATATTTATGATACACTTAATTAATATAATACTACATTGCAATTTAACTGTAATAAGTGGTCCATTTTGAAGATAATTTTAAAAGTAATTAAATTCTCTTACTACTATCAGATAAAGCACATATAAATTTTACATAAATATAACGTTAATCAGGGGCAAGTGAAACGAGTCACAAGTATATTAAAAAACTTACTTAGCAATTTATCTTAGGAAGCTACACAACCATTAAAGATACCTGCATCTGCAGGAGAGCTAGACTAGCGGAACCTCTACTATCCACATGTTTGTGTTCTCGGTCATATATTACAAGACATAATTTTAATGGATAGTTTATTTGTTGCATGTAATTACTGACCATAATGAATTCAAATAAGAAATGCTCTTTATATTAACAATGTTAAAAGAGAAATTCAAAACCATTCCATTATCTTGTGTAACGGTGGTGGTGAAAATGTTTTACTTATTGCTGTATACTGAAAGAGGATGGTGTGATAGCAGGTAAAGGGAGAGCAATACTCCACCCATAACAATAATATACATACTCTCAATCAGCAACTCTACTGTAGTAGGAAGAGAGAAAGTAGCACTGCACCTATTGAATAATGATATGCTTGCTCTCATCTTTTGGTATACTTTTGATAGGTTTTGAGTTTTCCTATTCTCTCAGACCTGCCCTAGACCAGTCTTATCTGGTCAATCAGGCTGTTGCTGCTGGCAGCCCACTGGCCCACATACCTGTCACAGCCTGGTTTACAGGGCACTGGGAATAGCAAATGGTCTGTTTTCTTCTTGTAGATGTTTACACATGTTCCTGCAGTGTTTCTGATATCTGCAACTATGTTCCACTCATTAGAAGTTTGATCTCCTTCTGAAGTTAATAAAAATTACTTACTCTCCCATTAAGAGCCGTTCTTTAACCAGAGAAAAGACAAGAAAGATGAGGGAGAAGAGGAAAGAAAGGATGAGAAAAGAGAGGAAGGAAGCAGGCTGAGAAATGAGGGAGGAGAGAAGCTGATATAGATGGGGAGGAAGGATAAGAAATAGGTGTTAGTCATTAGCACTGTCATCTATAGCCAAAGATAGCAAGTACGAATGCTGATTAGATGGCACTAGAGGCATTTGCCCTCTACAAATGAGGCCTATTAGAACTCTCCACTGCATGTCAAACATCTAGAATAACAGCAAGTGCACAATGATGAGTTGGTCAAAACTGCAATTAGCATGTCTCCATAAGGGACTCAGCTTCTGCTAACTAGTCAAGAGTATGAGTGAAAGAAACTCTAAGAAGTGGGTAGCATTTCTTCACTCTGGCCGCCAAAAGAAGTGAAGAAGTAACCCTGCAAATCAATTAGTATACCCAATTTTGTGATTTAGTTAAGTGGCAGATAGTAGAAATTCCACTTATACTACTTCAAGGCATACCTCGCAGTTCACAAGGAACACCGAACTAAGTCTAGATCTACTAACTTCTCACCTTGTAATTTTTCTTTCAACATTTATGTCAAAATTTCTTATTCTATATTAAAATATAAATAAAACTTGAACACACACATAAAATATGACTTGTCTTTATTATTGTGAAATAAGACCTTTAGTGTTATCATTATAAATTAAGACATCATTATTTTCATTATAAATTAACACATCACATTTTGAACCTTCAGAAAATACACTGATACACTCTTTGTAACATTTTTGAATGGAATATAGAAAACCAAAAACATACATTGTCTGCCTTTTAACACTGTCTTATTTTTAATGTGAAAATTAATTCCGATGTACAGTATTTAAATAAGACATTAATAAATGTACCTACGTGGTAATGTGCAATATATCAATGCACATAAATTATATGTAATGCTCGCAACATATATTTTACTAAAAATCAAAATTTAAAATACTAGCTATTAAACCCACCAAACTCATTCATTATCTACAATTATAACCATTTAAAATTACTTCATCCTGGCATGAGTAAATATTCAAGCATTCAACTCGGGTCATTAAATGATGATGAAACTTCAGATTAAAATCATTCAGAGGGACAACACATTCCATGACTACATGGTATTTGATTGCCTGTCATATTTACTGGATAAAACCTTTGGTGAGAAAAATATAGAATATGTACTGAAATAAATTAGAAAAAATATTTGGTATAAGTCAGCTACTAACACGGCCAGATTTGCGTGCCCAGGGTATATACCTCATTATCACATATATATAAAAATGCGTATTGTGCTTCTTTTCGCATGCCTCAATTCCTTTGTTTGTTCAACTTGGACGGAGCTATAAGTTAGTGGTGGTGACAGCAGATATTCCATGTACCATGACAGTGGGTCTCAAGCCATTGGTAATCTGGGTAAGTAGTTCAAGGTAACGAGCATAATGAGCTGGAGTCGGTGGGGGACGAGGTAAATATAGGAAGGTCACTGCAGTGTCCACACTCTGTCCGGATACAAGTCCATTGACACCATTGATGTAACCATTATTAAGATGTGATAGATAGTCTGTATCTGCCTCTGCTTCAGATTGGGAATCACTCTGGCCCTGTATATAAACAAACACAGTTAAGCTATAAATACACAGTTAAGCTATAAATAAAGTGTCATAAGGATGGACTGATGAGAAGAAAGAAATCACCGGGACAGAAAAGCAAATCAGAGAGAGAGATCCGAGTTTCAGCCTTAGTCAGTGTCCGAGGGTCTCTGAGAATGAAATATACAGATCTCTCTAACTGGTTTCATTTTTTTTGTTTAAGTAGTTTTTGCTTTACACAGTTATATAGAAATATAGGTACAAATTGGGGAGGAGGAGTATGGAAGAAGTGAATGTTTTCAGATACTTGGGAGTTGACGTGTCGGCGGATGGATTTATGAAGGATGAGGTTAATCATAGAATTGATGAGGGAAAAAGGTGAGTGGTGCGTTGAGGTATATGTGGAGTCAAAAAACGCTATCTATGGAGGCAAAGAAGGGAATGTATGAAAGTATAGTGGTACCAACACTCTTATATGGATGTGAAGCTTGGGTGGTAAATGCAGCAGCGAGGAGACGGTTGGAGGCAGTGGAGATGTCCTGTCTAAGGGCAATGTGTGGTGTAAATATTATGCAGAAAATTCGGAGTGTGGAAATTAGGAGAAGGTGTGGAGTTAATAAAAGCATTAGTCAGAGGGCAGAAGAGGGGTTGTTGAGGTGGTTTGGTCATTTAGAGAGAATGGATCAAAGTAGAATGACATGGAAAGCATATAAATCTATAGGGAAGGAAGGAGGGGTAGGGGTCGTCCTCGAAAGGGTTGGAGAGAGGGGGTAAAGGAGGTTTTGTGGGTCGAGGGGCTTGGACTTCCAGCAAGCGTGCGTGAGCGTGTTAGATAGGAGTGAATGGAGACGAATGATACTTGGGACCTGACAATCTGTTGGAGTGTGAGCAGGGTAATATTTAGTGAAGGGATTCAGGGAAACGGTTATTTTCATATAGTCGGACTTGAGTCCTGGAAATGGGAAGTACAATGCCTGCACTTTAAAGGAGGGGTTTGGGATATTGGCAGTTTGGAGGGATATGTTGTGTATCTTTATACGTATATGCTTCTAAGCTGTTGTATTCTGAGCACCTCTGCAAAAACAGTGATAATGTGCGAGTGTGGTGAAAGTGTTGAATGATGATGAAAGCATTTTCTTTTTGGGGATTTTCTTTCTTTTTTGGGTCACCCTGCCTCGGTGGGAGACGGCCGACTTGTTGAAAAAAAAAAATATAAAAGTGCTTAATTTTTTTTTTCAACAAGTTGGCTGTCTCCACTGAGGCAGGGTGACCCAAAGAGAAAGGAAATCCCCCCCAAAAAAAATACTTTCATCATCATTCAACACTTTCACCTCACTCATACATAATTAGTTTTTGCAGAGGCACCCAGATACAACAGTTTAGAAGAATATATAAAGATACATAACAGGTGTGCATGAGCGTGTTAGATAGGAGTGAATGGAGATGAATGGTATTTGGGACCTGACGAGCTGTTGGAGTGTGAGCAGGGTAATATTTAGTGAAGGGATTCAGGAAAACCGGTTATTTTTGCATAGCCAGACTTGAGTCCTGGAAATGGGAAGTACAATGCCTGCACTCTAGAGGAGGGGTTCGGGATATTTGCAGTTTGGAGGGATATGTTGTGTATCTTTATACGTATATGCTTCTAAACTGTTGTGCTCTGAGCACCTCTGCAAAAACAGTGATTATGTGTGAGTGAGGTGAAAGTGTTGAATGATGAAAAGTATTTTCTTTTTGGGGATTTTCTTTCTTTTTGGGTCACCCTGCCTCAGTGGGAGATGGCCGACTTGTTAAAAAAAAAAAAATCCCTCCAATCTGCCAATATCCCAAACCCCTCATTTAAAGTGCAGGCATTGTACTTCCTATTTCCGGTCCTCAAGTCCATCTACATAAAGATAACCGGTTTCCCTGAATCCCTTCACTAAATATTACCCTGCTCACACTCCAACAGCTCGTCAGGTCCCAGAAACCATTTGTCTCCATTCACTCCTATCTAACACGCTCATGCACGCTTGCTGGAAGTCCAAGCCCCTCGCCCACAAAACCTCCTTTACCTCCTCCCTCCAACCTTTTCTCGGACAGCCCCTACCCTGCTTTCCTTCCCCTAATAGATTTAGACACTCTCCATGTCATTCTACTTTGATCCATTCTCTCTAAATGACCAAACCACCTCAACAACCCCTCTTCAGCCCTCTTACTAATACTTTTATTAACTCCACACCTTCTCCTAATTTCCACACTCCAAATTCTCTGCATAATATTTACACCACTCACTGCCCTTAGACAGGGCATCTCCACTGCCTCCAACTGCCTCCTCGCTGCAGCAATGACAACCCAAGCTTCACACCCATATAAGTGATGGTACCACTATACATTCATACATTCCCTTCTTTGCCTCCATAGATGATGTTTTTTTGTCTCCACATATACCTCAATGCACCACTCACCTTTTTTCCTTCATCAATTCTATGGTTAACCTCATCCTTCATAAATCCATCTGCTGACATGTCAACTCCCAAATATCTGAAAACATTCACTTCTTCCATACTCCCTCTCTCCAATGTCATATCCAGTTTTTCTTTACCTAAATCGTTTGATACCCTCATCACCTTACTCTTATCTATGTTCACTTGCAACTTTCTACCTTTACACACCCTCCCAAACTCGTCCACTAACCTTTGCAACTTTTCTTTAGAATCTCCCATAATCTCCCATAAATGCAATGAAAACTTCCCTACCTTTATCTAAATACTGTTCACATATATGCTTCAATGTAAACACTTGATTTACACATCCCCTACCCACTCTAAAGCCTCCTTGCTCATCTGCAATCCTACTCTCTGTCTTACCTCTAATTCTCTCAATAATAACCCTACCATACACTTTTCCTGGTATACTTAGTAAACTTCTTCTTTCAACGTACCAGCCGTATTCCACCAAGGTGGGGTGGCCCAAAAGGAAAAACGAAGTTTCTCCTTTCAAATTTAGTAATATAGACACGAGAAGGGGTTACTAGCCCCTTGCTCCTGGCATTTTAGTCGCATCTTACGACACGCATGGCTTACGGAGGAAGAATTCTGTTCCACTTCCCCATGGAGATAAGAGGAAATAAACAAGAACAAGAAAGAAAATAGAAGAAAACCCAGAGGAGTATGTATATATATGCTTGTACATGAATGTGTAGTGTGACCTAAGTGTAAGAAGAAGTAGCAAGATGTACCTGAAATCTTGCATATTTATGAGACAGAAAAAAAGACACCAGCAATCCTACCATCGTGTAAAACAATTACAGGTTTCTGTTTTACACTCACTTGGCAGACAGTAGTACCTCCCTGGGCAGTTGCTGTCTACCAACCTACTACCTAGAAATTAGTAAACTTTTCCCCTATAATTTTTACAATCTCTTTTGTCCCCCTTCCCATTATATAAAGGAACTATACATGCTCTCTGCCAATCCCTATTTACCTTCCCCTCTTTCATACTTTTTTTTTTTAACAAGTTGCCCATCTATCACTGAGGCAGGGTGACCCAAAAAGAAAGAAAATCCCCAAAAAGAAAATACTTTCATCATCATTCAACACTTTCACCTCACTCACACATAATCATGTTTTTGCAGAGGTGCTCAGAACACAACAGTTTAGAAGCATATATATGTATAAAGATACACAACATATCCCTCCAAACTGCTAATATCCCAAAACCCCTCCTTTAGAGTGCAGGCACTGTACTTCCCATTTCCAGGACTCAAGTCCGGCTATATAAAAATAACCGGTTTCCCTGAATCCCTTCACTAAATATTGCCCTGCTCACACTCCAACAGTTCGTCAGGTCCCAAATACCATTCGTCTCCATTCACTCCTATCAAACACGCTCATGCACGCCTGCTGGAAGTCCAAGCCCCTTGCCCACAAAACCTCCCTTACCCCACCCTCCCAAACTTTTCGAGGATGACCCCTACACCGCCTTCCTTCCCCTACAGATTTAAATGCTCTCGATGTCATTCTACTTTGATCCATTCTCTCTAAATGACCAAACCACCTCAACAACCCCTCTTCAGCCCTCTGACTAATACCTTTATTAACTCCACACCTTCTCCTAATTTCCACACTCCGAATTTTCTGCATAATATTTACACCACACATTGCTCTTAGATAGGACATCTCCACTGCCTCCAACTGCCTCCTCGCTGTGCATTCACAACCCAAGCTTCACACCCATATAAGAGTGTTGGTGCTACTATACTTTTATACATTCCCTTCTTTGCCTCCATAGATAACGTTTTTTGCCTCCACATATACCTCAACACACCACTCACCTTTTTACCCTCATCAATTCTATGATTAACCTCATCCTTCATAAATCCATCTGCCGACACATCAACTCCCAAGTACAGTGGTCCCTCAATAATCGTCCGGCCTGAAAGTCGTCCATTTCGGAAATAGTCCCGTTATTTTGTCTAAACATTGGCTCGCAAATGGTCCGTTAACTCGCTAATTGTCCTTCGTGCAGGATGGGTACTCACGCTCTGACCTGCCTGGGCCTGCCTTCCCAGCCAGTGTGCCATTGTTTACCAGTGAGCAACGGTCCCCTCATATGCTCCTATGAAATATTTCATAATATTCCATTGATTTTAGTGCTTGCAAGTGCTAAGTAAGCTACCATGGCTCTAAAGAAAGCTTCTAGTGCCAGCCCTTTGGTAAAGAATGTGAGAAACACATATAATTTATGAAAAAGTTTGTAGAAAAATACAAAGGTGCTGGTGGTAGAGTGGAAGCAGTTGTGATAGTGGTTGATGGTGGTAGTGATGGTGATAGAAGGTAGCAGTGATGGTGGTAACAGTTGTAATAGTGGTAGAAGGTCATAGTGATGGTGGTAGAGGGCTCCTTCTTTAGTGATTCAGCGATTCTACCAACTCCTCCAATGTTGTTGGAGTTATATAGGGCTACAGAAAACACCACCGCCTCAGCTGCTGCTTCACCACCATTATTAAGAGCTTACTCTCAGTGGCCCTTATATACCCAACAACAACACAACACAACACCTCTTGTGACATACGTAATGACTTATTTTATTCATTCTAGAGTATATTCCATGTTTCTATGTTATTAATATTGTTTATTATGTCATATTAGTTGAATTGTGATAGATAAATGAGCTGTAGAGTTGATATTAGTGTCATATTCTCCAACAATAAATTTGCCATCCCTCCCTCACACAAACAAGTCTCCAATAAGAACATAAGAAAGGAGGAACACTGCAGTAGGCCTGCTGGCCCATACTAGGCCGGTCCTTCACAAATCCAACCCACTAACAGAACAAATGCTACCCAAGCAATAAGCTCAGGTGCAAGTCTGACTCAAATCCAACCCCTTTCACTCGTGTATTTATCCAACCTAAATTTGAAACAACTCAATGTTTTAGCTTCGATCACCCTACTAGGCAGACCGTTCCACTCATCAACTACCCCTATTACCAATGTTCATTTATACATTTTATTAGTGCTTTACATTTATTTGGCATTTTTTTTCTGCATGTAAATCTATATTTATGCTAGGGAAGTGACCCCTGAAGTGACCTAGAGTCCTTATGGAGGGGGATTCCCCTTCCAAACAATAACCTCTCTTCCCTCTCTCCTCCTCCCTGTCTTCCATTCATCAACAACAGCCTTCAATAAAGGTAACTGTCATGTTGAATGTTCATTCTTTTGTGCATGTAAATCTATCTTTTAGGTAAAAAAAAAAAATTGTTGTTGATACTTCTGGGTGTCTGGAACGAATTAATTGGATTTACATTATTTCTTATGGGGAAAATTGATTTGAAAATCGTCTATTTCGATAATAGTCCCACTTCCAGGAACGGATTAAGGACTATAATTGAGGGACCACTGTATCTGAAAACATTCACTTCTTCCATACTCCTCCTCCCCAATTTGATATCCAATTTTTCTTTATCTAAATCATTTGATACCCTGATCACCTTACTCTTTTCTATATTCACTTTCAACTTTCTACCTTTACACACACTCCCAAACTCATCCACTAACCTTTGCAATTTTTCTTTAGAATCTCCCATAAGCACAGTATCATCAGCAAAAAGCAACTGTGTCAATTTCCATTTTGTATTTGATTCCCCATAATTTAATCCCACCCCTCTCCCAAACACCCTAGCATTTACTTCTTTTACAACCCGATCTATAAATATATTAAACAACCATGGTGACATTACACATCCCTGTCTAAGACCTACTTTTACTGGGAAGTAGTCTCCCTCTCTTCTACACACCCTAACCTGAGCCTCACTATCCTCATAAAAACTCTTTACAGCATTTAGTAACTTACCACCTACTCCATACACTTACAACATCTGCCACATTGCTCCCCATCCACTCTATCATATGCCTTTTCTAAATCCATAAATGCAATAAAAACTTCCCTACATTTATCTAAATACTGTTCACATATATGCTTCAATGTAAACACTTGATCTACACATCCCCTACCCACTCTGAAACCTCCTTGCTCATCCGCAATCCTACATTCTGTCTTTCCTCTAATTCTTTCAATTATAACCCTACCGTACACTTTTCCTGGTATACTCAGTAAGCTTATTCCTCTATAATTTTTACAATCTCTTTTGTCCCCCTTCCCTTTATATAAAGGGACTATACATGCTCTCCGCCAATCCCTAGGTACCTTCCCCTCTTTCATACATTTATTAAACAAAAATACCAACCACTCCAACACTATATCCCCCCCCCCCTGCTTTTAACATTTCTGTCATGATCCCTTCAGTTCTAGCTGCTTTACCCCCTTTCATTCTACGTAATGCCTCACACATCTCCCCCACACTCGCACCCTGCTCTTCTTCACTCCTAAAGGATGTTATACCTCCCTGGCCAGTGCATGAAATTACTGCCTCCCTTTCTTCATCAACATTTAAAAGTTCCTCAAAATATTCTCACCATCTACCCAATACCTCCAGCTCCCTACCTACTAACTCCACTACTCTGTTTTAAATGACAAATATATTCGTTCCCAAGGTTTTCTTAACTTGTTTATCTCACTCCAAAATTTTTTCTTATTTTCTGCAAAATTTCTTGACAGTGCCTCCCCAACTCAATCATCTGCTCTCCTTTTTGCACTCTCTCACCACTCTCTTACCTTTCTTTTACTCTCCATATACTCTGCTCTTCTTATAACACTTCTGCTTTGTAAAAACCTCTCATAAGCTATCTTTTTCTCTTTTATCACACCCTTTACTTCATCATTCCATCAATCACTCCTCTTTCCTCCTGCACCCACCCTCCTATAACCACAAACTTCTATCCCACATTCTAATACTGACATTTTTCAAAACTATTCCAACCCACTTCCACCCCCCTCCCCCCACTACTCATATTTGCACTAGCCCACCTTTCTGCCAATAGTGGCTTATATCTCACCCTAACTTCCTCCTCCCTTAGTTTATACACTTTCACCTTTCTCTTACTTGCTGTTGCCATTTTCCTCTTGTCCCATCTACCTCTTACTCTAACTGTAGCTTCGACTAAATAATAATCCATATATCAATTGCCCCTCTATAAACATATACATCATGAAGCCTACCCATCAACCTTTCATCCACCAATACATAATCTAACAAACTCCTTTCATTATGTGCTTTATCATACCTTGTATACTTATTTATCCTCTTTTTCATAAAATATGTATTACTTATTACCAAACCTCTTTCTACACATAGCTCAATTAAAGGCTCCCCATTTTCATTTACCCCTGGCACCCCAAATTTACCTACTACTCCCTCCACATTTTTACCCACTTTAGCACTAAGATCCCCAACCACAAGTACTCTCTCACTAGGTTCAAAACTCCCCATGCACTCACTCAACATTTCCCAAAATCTCTCTCTCCCCTACACTTCTCTCATCTCCAGGTGCATAAACACTTACTATAACCCACTTTTCACATCCAACCCTTATTTTACTTCTTGAATTTATACATTTATATTCCTTCATTTCCTGCCATAACTTATCCTTCAACATTATTGCTGCTCCTTCATTAGCTCTAACTCTATTTGAAATCCCTGACCTAATCCCATTTATTTCTCCCCACTGAAACTCTCCCACCCCCTTCAGCTTTGTTTCACTTAAAAAAGGGATTGGTAAGAACTCCAAAAGAACACCACTCCTGTCCATCACCACTCAAAATCAAAACTCTTACACATCTCTCACCACCAGGTACATACTATTACAATAAGCCTTGATTTAAAGCCCATGCTTCAAACCCATGTAACAGTGCAGGTACCACTTTACTCTGGTACATTCATTCTCATATTTTTCATAAATGCCTAAGTGGTATCAAGAAAAACTAACAACTGATAAATAATTTATAATTTTTTAACCACATTAGTCATTTCTCAACAGGGTACAGTAACCCAAATACAACATCTCCACACATAATTCAGAGTGTAATTGCATATGAACAGTTACTGTACTACATACCTGAGCAATGTTAGTAACAACATGGTCCCAGGGTACAGGGACAATGGTTGCATTAATGCGAAGTTCATGTAACATGTGTTTAACCTGCTTCTTCTGGGCTTCTGGATCAGCATCTCTAGATGACACACACAGAAACACCCTTAACATTGTTCTTTTCCGCCATGATGATACCTGAAATTAGACATCTTTGTCGAGTGGAATTTTATTTTAACAAACTGGCCATCTCCCACCGAGGTAGGGTGACCCAGAAAAGAAGAATCACTTTCATTATCATTCACTCTATCATTGTCTTGCCAGAGGCAAGCATATACTAGAGTTTAGATGCCTCTCAAAACTGCAAATATCCCAACCCCTCCTTCAGTGTGCAGGCACTGAAGGAGAGGTGGGGATATTTGTCAGACTTCAAGTCTTACCTCCAGGACTTGAAGTCTGGCTAACAGGTTACCCTGTGTAAAATATCCAAGGGTGACTCTAATGAGTCTAAAGTACAGTTATACATAAAGAAAACCCCAGCAATCCAGCCAGTGCAAAATGTTGAACAGGCTAATGCTTCATGATTACATGACTAGACAGCAGTACCTTTATGGGTGGTGGCTGCTTATTGCCAATAATTTTATGATGTAGGTAAGTTATTAAGCGGTTAAAATTTAGAAATATAATGGACTTGGCATTAAAGTGTGTATTTTAATCCATACTTACTTTAATTGTATGGAAGGGTGAAGGTAATGACAATTTAACCTTAAAATTTAAAAATACACAATTCATGGGAGTTAAAACACTACAATAACTTATAAAAAATGAGTACTATTATAACAAAAGTGGCAATAATTAATACATTCTTTTTTTAACAACCCAGCCATCTCCCACCTAGGTAGGGTGACTCAAAAAGAAGAAATAAACACACTGGCTGTCTCCCACCAAGGCAGGGTAATCCAAAAAAGAAACACTTTCACCATCATTCACACTAACACTGTCTTGCCAGAGGTGCACAGATATGACAGTTTATATGTCCCATTAAATATTAAATAGCAAAAACCTCTCCTTACTTACCATATTTAAAATTGTTGCCAGCTGCATCAAGAAGAGTGAAGTAGTGCCAAATATATTCGACTCGTCAGGGTTAAAAAAATCTACTGGCCAAACGTCGATGTAGAACTTTTGTCGGTTGTCCTTTCTGCAGAGTAAATGCACTTTAAGTAAAACATAATAAACCTAAATATCATGAATCAGTTATCAAAATTTTAAAATCTTTGTAGTCCAAAGATGAGAGATTGACTCCAGAAATCGAAATAACGCTCTTGTAAACAAACCATGGAATAGATGGGGTTTGAACCTATGGCAAGCAAGTCCTGAAACTTGCAGGCCAGTGTTTTAGGGCTTGCTTACCAAGGGTTTGAGCCCCACCTGTTCTGTGATTTGAGAAGAGAATGAATACGTCTAATTAAATACATGCTCTCATAGTCCCCATATTGCAGAGGCACACCCATACAAAAGAAAATAATCATAACACTTCAAACCTGTTTCCTAAAATACACAACAAGAATATCAGCAGCAGTACATGCTTGGTTGGCAAATGTAAGGATGGCTTTTGTAAACCTAAGTAAAATTTTCGAAATTTTTCTCCACTTGTGCAACTCATCCTGGAGAATATAGTGTCAGCTTGCAGTCCTCAGCTAATCAAACATAATGAAAGTTTATAAAGTTCAAAGGTTTACATCTTTCTACAGCAATTCAAAGGTTTGCATCTTTCTACATCAGTTCAAAGGTTTGCATCTTTCTACAGCAATTCAAAGGTTTGCATCTTTTTAGTGCTCATCTCTGTAGAGGAACCAAGAACAAAATGCAACATAATCACAGTATAAAAAAATAACCCACAACATAAAATATTTAGACACACACACCCATGACCAGGGAAGGAGCTAGAATAAGGAGATGCAGTTGGAACTCGAACACCCAGCAGTCACAGAAATTATAGGAGACATTCCACTGTAGTACTCTCGTTTCTCTTTTTGGGCCACCCTGCTTCAGTAGGATACGGCCAGTGCATTGAAAGGAGAGATGATTCCACCACAGTAGTAAAACAGTGGAAGGTGTTAGATAATAACACTGTAGAAACCAACTTTATGCAGTATTTCTTGTCAGTCAATCAAAAGTTGTACAATTGAACTCTTTCCCTCTTGCACTCTAGTTACACAATATATGTGTACTTTTATGTAGCCCCTCACTACCCCCAAAACATGATACTAATTGATGAAACAAGTAATGCTTCTAGGGTAACAAGACAACTTTAGTTTTACCATTAATGCAATAACATACCTCAAAATAGCAGCTTTATCCATCTGGTGGAAATGCCGGCACAGACACACATTCTTGCCTAAATTGAGGACATCAGCAATCATTCCAATATACTCTTCTGGGGTAATTACAGAGCCTGGCGATCCACTAGCCAGTAAGGAAGGCGATGCAGACGTAGGTGACGTGGCTTGGTAGTTGCTGACATTAAATGGAGAAGACTCCCTGAAAGAGTTGTGATAACATTATATAACAAATCTCTCTTGGATACATATTCTTTAAACAAGATACACAAAAAACTAGATTTTTTAAAAGTTACATATCTAAGAGGTTACAAATACATTGAAGTAAATTGCACAAATCCTCTTAGCACAGTCAAATATACTTAGATTAATATTCTTCTTGTCCTTTACTACTTTAGTCAATCACTTTCCACTTTTTATACAGATTACTCATCAAAATTTCCATTTACTTTATTAACATATTCATAAATCAGTAGAAGTACAAAGATGTATACAGTACACGTACAGGGATTAGGCATAAGCAACATTAAACGATTTGCCAGGGAGCACATTATACTGCATCACTTTGCACACAAAGCACATGGAGACATGCATTTCCCATGTACATCAAAAACAAAAGCTGATGTTCCCTCAACTGTTTGACAAAATTAGCTTTCAAGACTTTTTAGAATCAAAGGGAATTGATAAACCCATAGGGGGTATGCAGGGCCTTTATATCAGGTAATCTGGTTTGATTCACAAAAGAGAAGGGATAGCTCCAATTCCTTGGATCAAGAGCTCTTTCCAAACAAACCTTTACCCCTAGGCACCACCTCTGAAGGGTAAGACATGTGTTATATGACCAACGGAGAGCCTGGAAAATTTGTGGAGAAACAGTGTTATGATACATTGATTTGTATGGTTAACATGAGTATTATTCTGAATAACTTCTTTTCACTCTGTTATGTATTTGCACAAGTTTCCTTGTTTTGTTAGTGGGATGGATTGTAAAAGACCTGCCTAGTATGGGCCAACAGGCCTGCTGCAGTGTTCCTCCTTTCTTATGTTCTATCATTTCTAATGTCAGGTTGAAAGACTTATCCTTGTTTGAACTGCCTGAACCTGATAGTCACCTTAGAAGATTTTGTTAGTTCCTAAGTATACAAATACATACATTGCTCTTAGTGTTATGCACTATCTCTTGGTCTACCCAATGATGGTTTGAGAAATCATCCACCCCTTATAGCTTGGACTTCGATGAGGCCTCCAGGATGACTGTTTGGTTAATTAGGTTGATGAGTGCTTGCAGCACATCATCAGATGTAGGCAGCAAAGCCAATTACATTGTACTGCATTTCACAGTTAGCCTACCAGTTTATATAGTATGTCTCAAAAGTCAACAAAGAGCTGCCCGTGCTCTATCACTTCCTCATAAATCTTCCATTATTAAAATCAAATCAAATCAAAACTAGGGTCGTACAAATCTTCCATTGCCTGTCTTGCTAATGATCTGGCCTGCTGTTTGGTTTTAGGCTTGAAATGCTTGTCTACATTTTTTATCTTCCCTGCTTATTTTTTAATTATGATATTACACTTGTCTACCAATTTTGTGCTGTGGATAAAAAAAAGATATTTCACCTATGATTTTTGGGATCCTGAAAATGAATATAACCCCAAAAACAACCAATTGGCTAGAGAAAATTATATATATATTTAAAACAATCATGTATCATGGCTATAGGAAACTGTATATATAGTTTAATTATGCATCGTGGGTTTGAATCAAGACTTTTTCCCTGTACAATTATGTTCCTCCCTTCCCAGGTCAAAGACAACAGCAACCAGTCCAAGTTCATTTTTTTTTTCAATGGCATTGACCCCCAAAACCCCCTCCAGGTATATACTCCAGGTCTTCCACCAAGGTAGGGGTGACCTAGCAAAGAAAGCTACTTTCACACTCACTCATTCAAACACTGTCTTCCCAGATGCATGCTGACATAACAATTCAGATGACTTTCCAAACTGCAAACATTCCCACCCCTCCTTCAGAGTGTAGGTACCATACTTCCCAACCTCCAGGACTCAAGTCTAGCTAATTGGCTTCCCTAAATCCCTTCATAAATGTTACCTTGCTCACACTCCAACAGCACATCAAATCATAAAAACCACTTGTTTCCACTCACTCATATATCTCACTCCATATCTTTATGGAGCCAATTTGCAATATTAAGCATCACTGACATATTCAGTGACCCAAAATTAATAAACAACTAATTTTATTTCCAAAGTATTCTTGCAGACCACTTTTCTTTATCAAGCAATATTACTGTCCAAAATAAACTAAAAGAGAATTGCATCATGAGCAAACTTTTATACAATATTTACATTAGCTGAGTATTGTACCTGTATTTATCTCTCTGACTGATAAAGATTAAACATATTTTATATTAGTAATTGAGCAATTATACAGCTTTAATAAAATACTAAGAGAAACACAGCCTTTAGTACAATACAACTTTTACTCTGCATTACCACTGCAACATGCACATTATTACAAACAAAAGATTATTTGCAACTTCATAAACAAATATAAGAATGTACATCATAAAATAAGCCTTAGTAACAATCATTTTTATGTCTTCTTAATTATCTAGAAATATATTTCAGCATTTTCATTATAGTATAGAACAGGATTTGTTTTAGCAACTCAGAATCAAAGACCATACAAAATTATACAAGTGTTACTTCTTCAAGTATACTTTGTTATACAATTCCTAATGTCTTGGAAGAATTTAAGATAGGGCTCTATAATAAAAAAAAAAACACTACAGGGTCCTGGTTGACTTGATTTAGATGATTCACTCAAGAACATGGACAACTACAGGTGACCCAGTCATGCAGAGTCTCTTTGATTAGAGCCTTACCAAACGAGAAGACCCAACACCACAAGCAATGGTTAATGATTCTGTTAGGCAAGTATATAACAAAACACCACACTTACATTATAAAGTATTTACACAGTACTGTAATTACAATCAAAACAAAAAGAAAAAAATTAAATGATATTCTGATTCATTAGATTTTTATCTACAGATAATAGCCCACAAATCACATAGTGACAAAAATAATTTATATTTAGATCAACAGACATGAGACTGAAAAAAATATACAGCATTCGCATTCATTATATCAATATTTTGGTCAAGGTAAGCTTTATTATGTTGTATCTGGCACCTTTTTGTTGTTCCATGTTTTTGCTGACTTTCAATTGAGCCATTGTTTGTTATGTTTGGTGCTTTCACCGCTTTTCTGCCATTCTTGCGCAACAGTTTCATAAGGGAAGGGCAACCGGCGTCATATGTTAAGGTATATATTGTATGTGCCATGTATTTATTTTAATTTTTTTATGCCTAGCTGTACTGAGCACTTAATATATGATAGTGTAAACACATTATCAGGCATTTTAGACACATAATAAATAAACAGTTCTTTTCCACCCAACAGCAATTTTCGCTTACTGCATGAGGTTGGGAACCTAAGAGCTGTACAAACAGGGCTCTCCTGTACAGGCTGCCTAGTTGAGTGAGGACCTCATCAGAAAGTTAATCTAAGGATTAATTTACAAATTTTTCTTTCTTCTTTTCTTTTCAACGCACTGGCTGTATTCCACCAAGGTTGGGTGGCCCAAAAGAAAAAATGAAAGTTTCTCCTTTTAAATTTAGTAATATATACAAGAAAAGGGGTTACTAGCCCCTTGCTCCTGGCATTTTAGTCGCCTCTTACGACACGCATGGTTTACAGCTGTTGGATTCAGGGAAACCAGTTAGCTGGGCTCGAGTCCTAGAGATGGGAAGTACAATGCCTGCACTTTAAAGGAGGGTTTTGGGATACTGGTTGTTTGGAGTGACATGTAAACTGCTGTACCTGGGCGCCTCTGCAAAAACAGTGATTTTGTGTGAATGATGGTGAAAGTGTTTCTTTCTTTTTTGGGTCACCCTCTCTTGGTGGGAGACAGCTGACATGTTGAAAAAAAAAAAAAATCTGTATAATTTGATAAAACTCCCTTTGAGAAAACCATTGTTATAATGAAGTTTTATGCTGTTTTGTATCTTTTTCATCTACTTGTCAGCTAGCTGCATCTTCCACTAACAGTCAAAAGTTAACTAAGGATATTCTCAAAATGAAAACAAAACATTAACCTTATCAGATTACAAAGAAATGAAGCCTTACAACAAGCAAGGAATAAATGACGTTTTACCCCTGTAATGGTGACTCTCCAAACTCTGCATCTATTGAGCCGTACGAAATTTTTGCTGGAATCTTGTATCTATCGCATAAAATAAAAAATATGCTAGCATCAGAATAAAGAATATATGGAAAGTGGAAAAATAAGTTCTGTTTAGTCGTAAAATATTTATCAAAGGTGATAAGCCTTTATATACTGTAGTACTCTTTCAATGAACTGTGCTACTGAAAATATCAGTTATATATACACACTTACACAGAAATGTTTGCATGCAAACATGCATGCACAATAATTTTCTTTTTACAAACTCTTACAAATTAATAATACTGTACTGTAAACACAAACAAATTTAAATCTGCTTTTGTTACAAAAAAAAGTAGGCAGTTTAATTTTAGCACTGTCACTGTTTATGATGATTAAAAAACTACCGTATTCAACTTCAAAAAACATTCACATTGGCATAAAGCAAGACTAACAAAATGCAGTTTACTAACATCAGCAGCTATATTGTGCTGAACTGTGCACAAATTCTAGATTACTGCACCTCTCCCAAATACACTATAGTCCTCCTACTTATCTCCAATATACTTAACCATTAAGTGAGTATCTCATTTCACTGTGAAAATAACAAATTATGAATAGTGTGTTTAAAGATGAACTGCTATCCATGCAACTGCAAGTCTATATATATATACTCGCATGACAAAATATGAAAAAAAAAGTGGGCAAAGAAGGTAGCCACAGCTGCAGTTCAACTCAATTATAGATCCCCTACCTTGGTGGGAGACTACTCATAGCATCATGTGGTGATAGCTGTAGCAAGTTTTATGAAGAGCAGCCATTTCTTTAGTGCTACATATTGTACCCCTCAAAATTATAAAAAACTTGGATAACTAGAAGACACTTTACCCAATACCAATAACCTTCATGAAAAGAATAGGCACAATGCCATGACTGGCACAATATGCAAATAATCCGCACGCAGAAGACTGAAGATTTTGACGACATTTTGGTGTGGCTTGGACTATTAACTAGTTAATGGTTCAAGCCGGACCAAAACATCATCATAAGTTTTGGACTCCTACGTGCAGTTTATGCATTATAACGTTTACGTAACCAAAATATAATCGTCTTGAAAATCTGAAGTTGGCCCAAAGTGGCATTCTCAAGTTATCCATCACAATAAATCAAAATTCTGACCCACTATACTGGAGGTACATCCCACTACAGTGGGGTATATACACAATTTCATCACTCCTACAAGCACATGAAATTAGTCTATGCTTTTTCTTTAAACTTTTATATTTACACAAGTTTTTTCCTCATCAATAAACTCTCCTCCTTATCTACACAACACCCAGCACATTCACACAATTACGATATAAAAACTATAAAAAAAAAAAAAAAACACACAAATGCACCAATTTCCTACACCTGTGTTTTTTTTCAATTATAAGCCTCAATTTTTAAGGATGACAAATATTAATAACACAATTTAAGCCTATGTTATGATTTTGAGCCATTTTATATTTTTATACCAGTATTAGAAATTGGTTATGAACAAAAGATATTTTGCAGAAAACCTGACAGCAATATACAGCATACTATATAATTCCTCATGCTGTTTAGTAAGTCAGACAGGGTAAAAAACTTTCTATGGGTGCAAACTGTATTCACTAACATTTAAAATATATATACGAACTCACACAGCTGACTCTGGTGACAGCAGGATCAACCTGGACAAGTATTTAAATATATATTATTCCATACTGTATCCGCTATGCAACAGTGAGAAATTAAAAGGTTTACAGCAAATGAAGAACCTGTATACTAACTACAATGTGATCCAACAAGATATTCCACTGATTTCTCATGTAAAGAACAAAAATAACTTGAAAAAATATATATTTATTTCTCAGCTACATTTTTTATTATCTGATTCTTCTCTCTTGCCAGAAATATTTAAGGCCATAGTTTGATTTAAAATTTCATAGCCTGCCAAAAAGGAAATGAGAAGGTAATTTAACCTTCATTGATAAATTAAAATGCCTAGTGAAAATGTTGGTGAAATGTCTGATAAAGATACCAGTACAATTTCTACCAAATTTTGATAATTTAGATATAATTAAAAGTATAGTGGAACCTTGAATTACGAGTTTAATCCATTCCAGGAGCTAGCTCGTAACTCAATTTACTCGTGTATCAAATTAATTTTCCTCATATAAATTAACTGAAAAGCCATTAATTCGTTCCTGGACTGGAGAGACGAAAAAAATACTTGTATATGACGCTTTTATCAACTGTATGGCTTATTTATCTATCACAATTCATCTAATATGACATAATAAACAATATAATTAACGCAGAAACATGATATATACTCTAGAATGAATAAAATAGCCCATAATATGGTGGCAGAGGCAGCGGCAGAAACGTCCGCCATTTCTGTCCCAATTTGATTATACTACTAGTATCTTCCCATGTTCTCACTGTAAGAGAAAATGGAGTATTTTTGAGGCTAACTGCAGTAGATCACTAGTTTCCTAAGGAAAACGCTGAAACAATGTTTTTTTTTTTTTTTTTTTTTTTTTTTCAACAAGTCGGCCGTCTCCCACCGAGGCAGGGTGACCCAAAAAAAAGAAAGAAAATCCCCAAAAAGAAAATACTTTCATCATCATTCAACACTTTCACCACACTCGCACATTATCACTGTTTTTGCAGAGGTGCTCAGAATACAACAGTCTAGAAGCATAAACATATAAAGATACACAACATATTCCCTCCAAACTGCCAATATCCCAAACCCCTCCTTTAAAGTGCAGGCATTTGTACTTCCCATTTCCAGGACTCAAGTCCGACTATATGAAAAATAACCGGTTTCCCTGAATCCCTTCACTAAATATTACCTGCTCACACTCCAACAGATCGTCAGGTCCAAGTACCATTCGTCTCCATTCACTCCTATCTAACACGCTCACGCACGCTTGCTGGAAGTCCAAGCCCTTACCCACAAAACCTCCTTTACCCCCTCTCTCCAACCCTTTCGAGGACGACCCCTACCCGCCTTCCTTCCCCTATAGATTTATATGCTTTCCATGTCATTCTACTGTGATCCATTCTCTCTAAATGACCAAACCACCTCAAAACCCTCTTCGCCCTCTGACTAATACTTTTATTAACTCCACACCTTCTCCTAATTTCCACACTCCGAATTTTCTGCATAATATTTACACACAACATTGCCCTTAAACAGGACATCTCCGCTGCCTCCAACCGTTCCTCGCTGCTGCATTTACCACCCAAGCTTCACACCCATATAAGAGTGTTGGTACTACTATACTTTCATACATTCCCTTCTTTGCCTCCATAGATAAGTTTTTTTGACTCCACATATACCTCAACGCACCACTCACCTTTTTTCCCTCATCAATTCTATGATTAACCTCATCCTTCATAAATCCATCCGCCGACACGTCAACTCCCAAGTATCTGAAAACATTCACTCTTCCATACTCCTCCTCCCCAATTTGATATCCAATTTTTCTTTATCTAAATCATTTGACACCCTCATCACCTTACTCTTTTCTATGTTCACTTTCAACTTTCTACCTTTACAACACATTCCCAAACTCATCCACTAACCTTTGCAATTTTTCTTTAGAATCTCCCATAAGCACAGTATCATCAGCAAAAAGTAACTGTGTCAATTCCCATTTTGAATTTGATTCCCCATAATTTAATCCCACCCCTCTCCCAACACCCTAGCATTTACTTCCTTTACAACCCCATCTATAATATATTAACAACCATGTTGACATTACACATCCCTGTCTAAGACCTACTTTTACCGGGAAGTAGTCTCCCTCTCTTCTACACACCCTAACCTGAGCCTCACTATCCTCATAAAAACTCTTTACAGCATTTAATAACTTACCACCTATTCCATATACTTGCAACATCTGCCACATTGCTCCTCTATCCACTCTATCATATGCCTTTTCTAAATCCATAAATGCAATAAAAACTTCCCTATCTTTATCTAAATACTGTTCACATATATGCTTCATGTAAACACCTGATCTACACATCCCCTACCACTCTAAAACCTCCTTGCTCATCCGCAATCCTACATTCTGTCTTACCTCTAATTCTTTCAATTATAAACCCTAACCGTACACTTTTCCTGGTATACTCAGTAAGCTTATTCCTCTATAATTTTTACAGTCTCTTTTGTCCCCTTTCCCTTTATATAAAGGGACTATACATGCTCTCTGCCAATCCCTAGGTACCTTCCCCTCTTTCATACATTTATTAAACAAAAGTACCAACCACTCCAACACTATATCCCCCCCTGCTTTTAACATTTCTGTCATGATCCCATCAGTTCCAGCTGCTTTACCCCCTTTCATTTTACGTAATGCCTCACGTACCTCCCCCACACTTACATTCTGCTCTTCTTCACTCCTAAAAGATGGTATACAATGTTTTTATAAATAAGAAATATCGTATAAAAACTGTTTTTATAAAATGTATATGTATGTACTTAGAACACTTGGAGGTTGAGGATGGGGAATGTTGAGGGTGGGGGATGTTGAGGGTGGGGGATACTGAGGGTGAGGGATGTTGAGGGTGGGGGATGATTAGGGTGGGGGATGCTGAGGGTGGAGGATGCTGAGGGTGGGGGATGCTGAGGATGAGGGATGTTGAGGGTGGGGGATGCTGAAGGTGGAGGATGTCGAAGGTGGGGGATGTTGAGGGTGCAGTGTATGATGTATTGCCTGTTAAGTCCATGGAAATCATCGTCCTTTTCTTCTCAGCACTGTTTTTGCACTTATTTTCTTAGGACCCATGGTTAGAAAAAAGAATTTGGCCAAATGACTGTAAAAAAAAAAAGCAAACAAGCACGAGAGAACTGCTCCCGTAGCAATGTAAACATGTGTACGATGTTTTGGCATCAGTAGTGACATCCAGTGGCAGAATTCTGAATTATTATTACATACGTATTTTTTTTTTTAAAGAAGTCGGCCATCTCTCACCAAGGCAGGGTGGCCCAAAAAGAAAGAAAGTCCCTAAAAAGAAAATACTTTCATCATTCAACACTTTCACCTAACTCACACATAATCACTGTTTTTGCAGAGGTGCTCAGAACACAACAGTTTAGAAGCATATACGTATAAAGATACACAACATATCCCTCCAAACTGCTAATATCCCGAAACCCTTCCTTTAGAGTGCAGGCATTGTACTTCCCATTTCCAGGACTCAAGTCCGGCTATATAAAAATAACCGGTTTCCCTGAATCCCTTCACTAAATATTACCCTGCTCACACTCCAACAGATCGTCAGGTCCCAAATACCATTCGTCTCCATTCACTCCTATCGAACATGCTCATGCACGCCTGCTGGAAGTCCAACCCCCTCGCCCCAAAATTCCCTTACCCCTTCCTTCCAACCTTTTTGAGGACGACCCCTACCCCGCCTTCCTTCCCCTACAGATTTAAATGCTCTCCATGTCATTCTACTTTGATCCATTCTCTCTAAATGACCAAAATACCTCAACAACCCCTCTTCAGCTCTCTGACTAATACTTTTATTAACTCCACACCTTCTCCTAATTTCTGCACTCTGAATTTTCTGCATAATATTTACACCACACATTGCCTTTAGACAGGACATCTTCACTGCCTCCAACTGCCTCCTCGCTGCAGCATTCACAACCCAAGCTTCACACCCATATAAGAGTGTTGGTACTACTATACTTTCATACATGTATTATTATTAATCTATGGAACTGAATCTCTATCATTATAATAATTATAATTATTATTATTATTATTAATTTAGGGAACTGAAGCTCTATTATAATTTTTTTTTTTCAACAAGTCGGCCGTCTCCCACCGAGGCAGGGTGACCCAAAAAAGGAAGAAAATCCCCAAAAAGAAAATCTTTTTTTTTTTTTTTTTTTTTTTTCAACAAGTCGGGCCGTCTCCCACCCACAGGGTGGGCCCAAAAAAGAAAGAAAATCCCCAAAAAGAAAATACTCTCATCATCATTCAACAAACCTCCCACACTCGCCCCCACACTGTTTTTGGCAGAGGTGCTCAGAATACAACAGTCTAGAAGCATAAACATATAAAGATACAAAACCCTATCCTCCAAACTCCCAAATACCCCAAAACCCCTCCTTTTAAAGTGCAGGCATTGTATTTCCCCATTTCCAGGACTCAAGTCCACTATTGAAAATAACCGGTTTCCCTGAATCCCTTCACTAAATTTTTACCCTGCTCACACTCCAACAGATCGTCAGGGTCCCAAGTACATTCGTCTCCATTCACTCCCTATCTAACACGCTCACGCACGCTTGCTGGAAGTCCAAGCCCCTTACCCACAAAACCTCCTTTAACCCCCTCTCTCCAACCCTTTCGAGGACGACCCCTACCCCGCCTTCCTTCCCCTTAGATTTATATGCTTTCCATGTCATTCTACTGTGATCCATTCTCTCTAAATGACCAAACCACCTCAACAACCCCTCTTCTGCCCTCTGACAAATTTACTTTTATTAACTCCACCCTTCTCCTAATTTCCACACTCCGAATTTTCTGCATAATATTTCCCACCACACATTGCCCTTAAACAGGACATCTCCGCTGCCTCCAACCGTCTCCTCGCTGCTGCATTTACCACCCAAGCTTCACACCCATATAAGAGTGTTGGTACTACTATACTTTCATACATTCCCCTTTTTTGCCCTCATAGATAACGTTTTTTGACTCCACATATACCTCAACGCACCACTACCTTTTTTCCCTCATCAATTCTATGATTAACCTTTCATCCTTCATAAATCCCTCCGCCGACACGTCAACTCCCAAGTATCTGAAAAAAATTCACTTCTTCCATACCCTCCCCCCCAATTTGATATCCAATTTTTCTTTATCAAAATCATTTGACACCCTCACACCTTACTCTTTTCTTTTTTTCTTTTATTTTTACCTTTACACACTTCCCCAAAAACTCACCCACAACCCTTTTTGCAATTTTCTTTAGAATCTCCCAAAAGCACAGTTATCAAAAAAAGTAACTGTGTAAATTTCCCCATTTTGAATTTGATTCCCCAAAATTTTAAATCCCCCCCCCTCCCCAAAAACCCCTAGCATTTACTTCCTTTAAAACCCCCTCTAAAAATATATTAAAAAAAACCAGGGTGACATTACAACCCCCTGTCTAAGACCTTTTTTTTCCGGGAAGTAGTCTCCCTCTCTTCTACACACCCTAACCTGAGCCCACTATCCTCAAAAAACTTTTTACAGCATTTAATAACTTACCACCTATTCCAATACTTGCAACATCGCCACATTGCCCTCAATTCCACTCTATCATATCCTTTTCAAAATCCATAAATGAAATAAAAATTCCTTCTTATCAAAATACTGTTCACATATATGCTTCAAGTAAACACTGACTACAATCCCCTACCCACTCTAAAACTCCTTGCTCATCCCAATCCTACATTCTGTTTTACCTCTAATTCTTTCAATTATAACCCTACCGACCTTTTCCTGGTATATCAGAAAAAGGCTTATTCCTCTTAATTTTTACAGTCTCTTTTCCCCCCTTTTCCCCTTTTATAAAAAGGGACTATACATTCTCTGCCAATCCAGGTACCTTCCCCTCTTTATACATTTTTAAACAAAAGTCCCAACCACCCCAACACTATACCCCCCCCTGTTTTTAACATTTCTGTCATGCCCCCATCAGTTCCAGCCTTTACCCCCTTTCTTTTTTTACTAAGCCTACGTCCCTCCCCCCCCTTTACATTCGCTCTTCTTCACTCTAAAAGAGGGTATACCTCCTGACCGGCATGAAATTACTGCCTCTGTTTCTTCCTTAACATTTAAAAGTTCCTCAAAATATTCTCGTCATCTCCCAAATACCCCATCTCCCCATCTACTAACCCCCCTTATTTGTTTTTAACTGCAAATCCATATTTCCCTAGGTTTTTTAAATTTGTTTAACTCACTCCAAAATTTTTTCTTATTTTCATTAAAATTTCTTGACAGTCCCTCTCCCCTCTATCACTGCTCTCCTTTTGCACTCTCTCACCACTTTTTACCTTTTTTTTACTCTCCATATACTTGCTCTTCTTATAACACTTCTGCTTTGAAAAAAACCTCTCATAAGCTACCTTTTTCTCTTTTATCACACCCTTTTTTTCTCATTCCCCCAAAATCACTCCTCTTTCCTCCCCCCCCCTCCTAAACCAAAAAATTTTCTGCCCCACATCTAAAAATCATTTTTTTTAAAACTATTTTAACCCTCTTTTAAAACCCCCCCCCTACTCATCTTTGCACGCCCACCTTTCTGGCCCAAAGTCGTTATATTCACCCGAACTTCCCCCTCCCCGTTTAACCTTTCACTTCCCTCTTACTTGTTGTTGCCCCTTCCTCTTTTCCCATTACCTCTTACTCTAACTGTAGCTCAACTAAATAATGATCCACATTCAGTTGCCCCTCTATAAAATGTACATCCCGGACCTACCCCTCACCTTTTATCCACCAAAACATAACTAATAAACTACTTTATTACGTCACATCATACCCTTTTATATTTTTTTATCCCCTTTTTCATAAAAAAGTATTACTTTTTACCAAATTTTTTCTACAAAGCCAATTAAAGGCTCCCCCCTTTACATTTACCCCTGGCACCCCAAATTTTCCTCTACCCCTCCATAACATTTTACCCACTTTAGATTAAAATCCCCAAAACCCCCATTACTCTCACACTTATTCAAAACTCCCACCCCTTCCCTCAACTTTTTTTTTTTTTTTTTTTAGGGTTTTAATTTTTTTTTTTTTTTAATAATTTTTTTTTTTTTTTAATTTTTTTTAAATTTTTTTTTTTTTTGATGTTTTTTTTTTCTTTTTTTTTTAATCTATTTTTCCCCTCCCCCCATTTTATTCCTCTCCCTAAACTCTCCCCCCCTTCAGCTTTTTCCCCCTTAACCAACATCCCCTTTATTAAAAACATAAATCTCTTTTCTTATCTCCTCACAACATCCCCACATTAAACCCCACTTCAAATTTTCTTTTCCCTTATTCTTTTGTTCTTTTAAAGGGAAAAGGGGGGCTCCATTTCCCCCATTTTTTTTCTTTTTTTCAAAAGCACTTACAGAAAATTCCCTTATTCCCTTCCCCTTTTAAAAGGAAAATTAATAAGCCCGATTTTAAAATAAAAAAAAAAAACCAAAGGGTTTAAAAAAATTTAATTTGTTATGGACCCAATTTAAATAAATAGAAACATGTGTAAATTTGGCAAAATTTATGGACAGAAAAAAAACATCAGAATTTTACCAAGTAAAACAATCACAGGCTTTTGTTTTACCTCACTTGGCAGGACGGTAGTACCTCCCTGGGGGGTTGCGTCTACCAACCTATACCTACTTTCATCATTATTCAACACTTTCACCACACTCGCAAAAATTATCACTGTTTTTGCAGAGGTGCTCAAATACAACATTTAGAATTATAGTATAAAGAAACCAAATTCCCTCCAAACGCCAATATCCCAAACCCCTCCTTTAAATGCAGGGATTGTACTTCCCCTTTCCAGGGTCAAGCCACATATGAAAATATTATTTAATTTTTGGGAACTGAAACTCTATCGTTATTATAATAATAATAATAATAATAATTTAAAAAAATAATAGTAATAAAAATACAAAATTTTGGTAATTTGGATCTGTGCTCTAGTTACCTAAATTAATAATAATAATAACACTAATAATAATAATAATAATAATAATAATAATAATAATAATACTTAATTATTATTATTATTATTATTATTATAACAAACGCCGCCAACTCAGTTCACTGTTTACCTCGCTGTGGGAGCAGTTTTCTCATGCTTTGCTTACATTTTTGACAGTCATTTAGCCAAATTTCATTTATCTAAGCATGGGCCCTAAGAAAGTAAGTGTAAAGGATAGTGCTGAGAAGAAAAAGAGAATGATTTCCATGGAATTAAAGCATGAAATCAAGCGAGGTGTCCAGGTTTTGGACTGAGGGGGAAGCAGGGGGGAGGGGAGGGGGGAGCTGGTTCATAATTCAAATGTTGGCTCGTAACTCAGAGCAAAAAAATCAATCCAGGGACGCCTCGTCTCTCAAAAAACTTGTACATTGGGACATTCGTAAGTCAAGCTTCCGTTATAGATCTATTTTTTTCAAACTTTACACACCAATTTTTCTTGAGTTTACAGTTATATATTACCGATAAAGGCACAACAATTATAAGAGACTTAGCTTGTGAAATGTTAGCTTTAGGCTTACAAATATTTAACTTTGATGTATTTCTTAGGTCTTTTACTGCTTTATCTGACACACTTCATAACATTAAGAACAGCACTAGATAACCTGCTGCAAGACTTTATTAGCATACGTTTAAGTAATATACAGCTTCTCCTCACGTAGCAACGTACTCGTTTACCGATGCCTCGGACATACGACAGGCTCTCTGACCAGTATTCATACCTAAATAATGTATATTAGAGCTGATTTCCTCTATTCTGTTCATTTCAATATACAGTACACTACTGTATAAACATTTAAAAATATAAATGGTGCAAAGGTGACATTAAAACAATATCAAAGATGGTTGACACAAACTTACTACCATTAAAGTATGCTCCTCACTTAGCGACGAATTTGTTTAACGATGTGGACTTAGGAATGGAACTCCATCACTAAGTGAGGAGAGGCTGTATTATATTTTATGAAGAATAAATCGGCAGAATACTCTTGCTGGACCCCCCTTTATTGTGTCTTTAAAATGCATATTACAAGAAAATGAAAAGGATTACATTTATCAGTTCTGTACATAAATATGTCAAGTATTAGTTAACAAACTTAATACCCCAAACAAAACTGTTGCAAGATCTAACATATTCTTCAGTGACTGAACTTCCTATCTCAATCATATGTTAAGAAGTTCTAGCAATGTAAGAAAAATATATCAACCCTGAACTTACTTTTTCAAGCTACAATAATTTTTAAGAACACCACTGACAATTCATAATTTCCACACAATATCTCATAAAACTAGTACTGTACAATAACAAATGCAAAGTATCCAGAATCAGCCTTATTATAAACTGGTACTGCAATCAAATTTTTATTGTTCCATAAAATCACTAATTTACATATTTTTTGCATTTAACACTGAAATTAAATTATCGGTCTTTAAAATCTGGAGATACTTTGCATGATGATTAACCTATAGACAAACTGTTTACCTTTCAGCCAGATTTAAAATAGTTATATATTACAGGCATGAACAATAAGGGCAATACCAAATTAGGATAAACTTTCAAAAATTAGAGAAAGAAATACAAGAATAAAGTATGAAAAAATGAGATTATGAGGCTGGAAAAGATATACCATGGCTACCAAGAAGAAAACTTTCCCAAACATTATATTTAGAAAAGTTTAAAAATTAAAAATCATGCAAGAACATGGTTACATTTATCAGGCCACCTCTATCAGAGCAAGGTGGTGTGTGCAGTCTCTTTCATGCATAATTAGATAACCTTGAACAAGACACTCCCCACGAACATTTTCCCTCTACTCATATACGTGGTCCCTCGCTTTTCGTAGTTCTCGGCAATCGTAAATTTCGCCAATCATAGGGGTATATTCGTATAAACATGGACTCGCTTTTCATAGGTTGACTCGCGAATAGTAGTTCATCCAGGACGCTTACGCACGGTGTGAGCCAGGGAGGCCTCCCTACCCAGCCAGTCTGGCATTGTTTACCAGTGAGTGAAGGTCCCCCCAAGTGCTCCTACGAAATATTTCATAATATTCCACTCATTTTAGTGCTTGCAAGTACTAAATAAGCTACCATGGCTCCAAAGAAAGCTCCTAGTGACAAGCCTGTGGTAAAGAAGGTGAGAAATATGTACAGTGACAAAGTCTTGGGCCATTTTAGGGAAGTGTTAAAGAGACGCCAGAAACAGAGCTCTCTCCACAGTTACTTTGCGAGACAGGACTAGAGTGACTCTCAAGGTGGTCCTAGTGGCATTAAGAAACAGAGAAGAGAAGCAACCCCAGAGAAGCAATTGGTACCTGAGGTGTTGCTGGAAGGGGATTCCCCTTCCAAACTGTAAACAATCCAATCTCTCTCCTCCTCCAGTCTCCCATACACTAAGAAGAATCTCCAATAAAGGTAAGTGTTAAGCTGTTAATGCTTCAATCATCATTTCCCATTGTATTGTTTATGTACTACATGTATATTTCATGTAAAAAAATTTTTTGTTTTAATACTTCTGAGTGTCAGAAACGGATTAATTGTATTTACATTATTTCTTATGGGGAAAATTGATTCGCAAATCGTAAATTTCGTTTATAGTAGCTCCTCCATGAATGGATTAATTACGAAAACCAAGGGACCACTGTACACATAAATCAATTGGCAAAGCACACGTCTCACACACTAAGTGTCCATGGTTCAGTCCCCAGCATGGGTGGAAACAATGGACATGTTTCTTTACAATTGCTGTCCCTGTTAACCTAGCAGTAATAAGTACTTGGGTGCTAGTTGACTGTTGTGGGTCACATCCTGGGGGACAAGACTGAGTCTTTGATGACATCATGGGTGACTAACCTTCTGGGTTAAAATCCGAACAAATCTTATCTTAACTATGCCTCCCCAAAACTTTCCTACAAGGGCCTGCCCAAAAATGAGTTCAGTAAAGAATCCGTGTTATTGGGCATTGTTATAAATGGGTCATTTAAGTTTAACACAAAGTTATTTAATTTTTTTTTTTTCAACAAGTCGGCCGTCTCCCACCGAGGCAGGGTGACCTAAAAAGAAAGAAAATCCCCAAAAAGAAAATACTTTCATCATCATTCAACACTTTCACCTCACTCACACATAATCACTGTTTTTGCAGAGGTGCCCAGAATACAACAGTTTAGAAGTCTTCTTTCTTTCAACACACCAGCCGTATCCCACCGAGGTGGGGTGGCTCAAAAGGAAAAACGAAAGTTTCTCCTTTCAAATTTAGTAATATATACAGCAGAAGAGGTTACCAGCCCCTTGCTCCCGGCATTTTAGTCGCCTCTTACAACACGCATGGCTTACGGAGGAAGAATTCTGTTCCACTTCCCCATGGAGGTAAGAGGAAATAAACAAGAATTAGAAAGAAAATAGAAGAAAACCCAGAGGGGTGTGTATATATATGTTTGTACATGTATATGTAGTGTGACCTAAGTGTAAGTAGAAGTAGCAAGACATACCTGAAATCTTGCATGTGTATGAGACAGAATAACAAGACACCAGCAATCCTACCATCATGTAAAACAATTACAGGCTTTCGTTTTACACTCACTTGGCATGACGGTAGTACCTCCCTGCGCGGTTGCTGTTTACCAACCTACTACCTACAGTTTAGAAGTATATACGTATAAAAATACACAATATATCCCTCCAAACTGCCAATATCTCAAACCCCTCCTTTAAAGTGCAGGGATTGTACTTCCCATTTCCAAGACTCAAGTCCGGTAATATAAAATAACCAGTTTCCCTGAATCCCTTCACTAAATATTACCCTGCTCACACTCCAACAGCTCGTCAGGTCCCAAATACCATTTGTCTCCATTCACTCCTATCTAACACACTCACGCACGCTTGCTGGAAGTCCAAACCCCTTAATAAATATTGTTTTTAACTCACTGGCAGTCTCCTACAGTGGCAGGGTGACCCAAAAAAGAAGAAACACTTTTGCCATCATTCACTCTAGTAACATGGGTCTTAATCCAGTGATGACCCTTCACTAGTTAAGGATTCTTGCCTACCCTACCATCTTATCTGATCTAATTTGACTTGGTATAAGACATTCAACCTGATTATGAACCATAGAGGGCCCCCGACACTAGGCCTTGGTAGCCCCAGAGCTTGCCCTGTATGTGAGGGGCTCTTGGGGCTAGGTCTTGGTAGCCCCAGAGTTTGCCCTGGTTCTGAGGGGCCCCCGATTCTGGTCTTCAAGACAGGATAACTGGATGTCCCACACCCAAATCTCTCATGACCAGTAAAGTTTACCATCAGTTACCTAAAACAATTGCCTATTTGTAACTGAAATGAGTTAAACAAGTACAATATACTTAGAAAAATAAACTACAGCATATAATTCACAACTCAGATCTGAAATAAAAGTTAAAATTATGCAAAAGGTTAACTGAGTGAGCTGGAAAAAAAACTTATCAGGCTCAACCTATCAGATTCACTTACCTAGTGAAGAAATCCTGAGAAGGAGTATTGTCTCTGAAGCCAAAGAGAATTGTATTAGGCTTCATGGCTCCTAGCCCAGAAACACGAACCAAATGGTGTAAGCCTTCACGCACAGTGCGCCCAACAGTCACCTCAACAAATGCTTTGACCTGATCAAAGCAATACATAATATGGAGTAAACTGCAAAATCAACAAGTTAATGACTTCAAAATACGAAAATTACTACTCTGGGACACAAGCGAATCTTAAGTGTATGAATCAACTACATCAGTTATCACAGGTAATCAGTGCTGCAAACAAGGAGATTTTCAAACTAGGAAAGGATTTATGCTGAGGATGAAATTTCAAATCCTTTTAATTAAATTAATTATCTTTTCTAATATTTACATTTCATCTTTTACTCAGTTTTTTCTAGGATCCCTGAAGGGATACATTTAAGTGGTTACCTGATTTTTTTCTCTTCCTCCAACAGCCTTCAGTAGTCTCTCATTTAGGTCACCCACAACAATTCTCTCATCTGGTTTTTAATTAACTAAACATTCACCTCTATTAAATGTGCAATTCAGTTCTATTCTTCATAACATCTAATAAAACTGGAATTTATTCCTAGACAGAAAGTTTTTGCAGTTAAATACATTTAAAAAAATTTTGCCCCCAAAATATTTGCTGATTACTCGATACATAAGTTGCAATATCTCATTCTTTTACATTAAATTTACAATATATACGCCTGACTGTATTGGAATGTGACTGATTAACCCTTTGACTGTCACGGCCGTATATATACGTCTTACGAGGTACCGTGTTTGATGTATATATACTCATAAATTCTAGCGGCTTCAAATCAAGCAGGAGAAAGCTGGTAGGCCCATAGGTGAGAGAATGGGTCTGTGTGGTCAGTTTGCACCATATAAAAAAAATCCTGGAGCCCGCAGTGCATGATGAGAAAAAAAAAACTCCGACTGTTTTTTTTAATTAAAATGCCGACTTTGTGGTCTATTTTCGTATAGTATTTATGGTTGTGTTCTCGTTTTCTTGGTCTCATTTGATAGAATGGATAACGTATTATAGAAATAGAGGTGATTTTGATTGATTTTACTATAAAAAGAACCTGGAAATGGAGCTCAAAGTAGGGGAAATGTTTGATTTTTGCAGATGTTCAAAAGTAAACAAATGATGTCATTGTCCAATAAATGTCCAACTAGCCATTCTAATATGCAGTCATGAATGGGTTGATGTTATTTATACAATTATTACAGTATTGCAGTAGTCTGCATAATAGTAAGTCTTCTATTTTTTGTTTGAATAAAAATTCATAATAGAAAGCAAGAGTAATATCAGAGGGGCCTGGAAACATGGCTGATGAACAAAGAAAATGTTATTTTAGAGCCAGGAATGTCTGCATTGTTCATTCTGGACCTTATTTTGAAACTGTCATATTTTTTAATTTTCGTGAAATTGGCCAAATTGCAAATTTCTGACCACATTATTGGGTAATTGAAATCGGTAAATGGGCAGTTTCTTGTACTCAATCGATAGAAAAGATGGAGTTCTAAAGAAATAGCTATGCGTTTGGTTGACTGGAACAATGGAATTAGCCGAAAATAGGGGTCAAAGTAGCAAAATCGCCGATTTGTAAATATCGCCGAGGTCGCTAACTTCGCGAGAGCATAATTCCGTCAGTTTTCCATCAAATTTAGTTTTTTCGGTGTCATTGCAATTGGGAAAAGATTCTCTATCATTTTCATAAGAAATTTTTTTTTTTTTTTAAATTCTGCGACACCAGGAGACACCTCAGGATTGGGGGTTGCAACAGTCAAAGGGTTAAATCAACATAGAGCTATTCAAGAAAATTTCAAAATTATAATTCCTCAAAGTAAGTGGAAAAGAATTCTTCCTCCATAAGCCATGCGTGTCATAAAAGGCGACTAAAATGCCGGGAACAAGGGGCTAGTCACCCCTTCTCTTGTATACATTACTAAAGTTAAAAAGAGAAACTTTTGTTTTTCTTTTAGGGCCACCCTGCCTCGGTGGGATACAGCCGGTTTGTTGAAAGAAGAATTCCTCAAAATGCAGAATTACAAAATATATCGATCATTACTTTGTAGAAATATGCACATACAAAGAGCAATTAATAAATACACACATTTTGTGATAAAAATGTCATAACTAAAAAGGTTTACTTATCCAAGATACAATTCCTACTTGAACTGGCATTTTGCATTATTTCTCCCATACAATTTACACATTGTAAATTATTAATAACCATCTAACAAAAAAAAGTGACATATACCTTCAAATGATCCACCAGTGCCATCCATTTTGGGTAATCCTCTGCAGCTGGGTCTCTCTCCCCCTCATTGTAATTGCCAACCTGAAAGCCACAAGGAGAACATTATATGACCACGTGTAGTATTACCTTACCGGGATACCATATAAATTGTCAAATGAAAATATGTGGCTGAGCCATTAGCAATAAGAGTTTACGTAACACACAAAATATAATTTGCTGAATTTGACGTCAGCGCTTTTGAAGCACGAAATATTCCCTTCAATAGCTTGTCAGGCATGAAATATTCCCATAAATATTTAATTTATTTGTTGAATGAAAAAAATATTGGCATAGTAAATAATCTGAAGTTGGTAGTCTGAACTACTGTACAACAGTAGAAGTGTTTGGTTATTCAGTACTTTTAACATACAAAGTAGCTATTATGTTACAAATAATACATAATACTGTGGAGCAATTTTATGCCAATCATATGTATATAGTGCATACTCCGGTGGAAGATTCAATCACCCACTCTCCTCTAAACAAGGAAAATCTGACAAAAATTAAATGACCAACTGAATGGTATCTATTAACCAACCTTTACATGACCCAAAACATATAAGCCAGACTTCTTGAGATCATTTGTGAAGTCAATCAGTGGGCACGCAGATCTTGGGTTGTTCACCATGAGTAGCATTTGGGGCCGCCAAAACTTGACATGGTCTTTTCGAGAATCCAACAACAGCAAATATTTCCGCACCTGAAATTATACAACAACCAATTTTTTTTTTTTTTATTATTATCACACTGGCCGATTCCCACCAAGGCAGGGTGGCCCGAAAAAGAAAAACTTTCACCATCATTCACTCCATCACTGTCTTGCCAGAAGGGTGCTTTACACTACAGTTTTTAAACTGCAACATTAACACCCCTCCTTCAGAGTGCAGGCACTGTACTTCCATCTCCAGGACTCAAGTCCGGCCTGCCGTTTCCCTGAACCCCTCATAAATGTTACTTTGTTCACACTCCAACAGCACGTCAAGTTATTAAAAAACATTTGTCTCCATTCACCCCTATCAAACACGCTCAGCATGCCTGCTGGAAGTCCAAGCCCCTCGCACACAAACCTCCTTTACCCCCTCCCTCCAACCTTTCCTAGGCCGACCCCTACCCCGCCTTCCTTCCACTACAGACTGATACACTCTTGAAGTTATTCTGTTTCGCTCCATTCTCTCCACATGTCCGAACCACCTCAACAACCCTTCCTCAGCCCTCTGGACAACAGTTTTGGTAATCCTGCACCTCCTCCTAACTTCCAAACTACGAATTCTCTGCATTATATTCACACCACACATTGCTCTCAGACATGACATCTCCAAATTGTTTTATTTCATGCAAAAGCTTGGCAAAACTATTAACTCCTTAAATAAACTGTATACCAAGTCTTTGAAGCATAACAGTTATGTATTTATCTGCAATCTTGTGACTCCCTTATACTTGGAACAGTAATGCTAATTACCCTTAAACTGTCCAAATGTAGATCTACGTTTGCACGCGTAGCGCTCCGAAAGTAGATCTACTTTTTTTTTTTTTACATAAGAAACATAGATCTACGTTTGCACAGTTTAAGGGTTAATTTTACCTGATGGAATATAAGAGCCTGAGATATAGACCCCCATTGGTGGTGCTCTGAGGGTGACTGCAGATGAAGGATAATAACCAACACCAGCAACATAATAACACAGATCCCAGCCACTGATGGACTGATTACAAACATCATTGCACCATTTCCAATTATTCCAAGCAATGTTGTCCACCAAGAGAAGTACCTGAAGGTTGGCCTGCAATAAAAGAAGTGATTTATTTTATCAGATTCATAATAGATTGCAAAATATACAATGGTCAACAACATTTTGTGAAGGGATTTAGGGAAACCGGTTAGCTGGACTTAAGTCCCGTTAGGTGGGACACAGGGCCTGCACTGTAATATTACAGGCATTACATTTTGTATGGTTCTGGTGAAATGGCTACTGTCTAATGATGAGAGAAGTCCAAAACATTCATTATTAGTCATGAAGATTAATCCACTTGAACAACTGTTCACCAGCCTATGGAAACCAGACTAGTTAGATGTAATGGGCAATTACCCGTGAGAATTGGCAGGATTGCCCATGCTGAACTTTAATTTCTCCCTTTCAGAAATTTGTCTTGAAAATTCGGCTTTACACGAGGCTCTAATGTACATAATTGTGAGCAATCGTGATCAAGTTTTTTGGCAAGGAGTTGAAATGATTAAATAAAATACAAATAGCCTACTGACACAATCAAGAATATGTCACAATATTTTTTATCTTATACCTAAACTTAAGAAATCTATAACAAAGATAATATTAATAAAAAACTAGCAAACGTGTACAAACTAACCTAAAATTAGGAGCACTGGCCCATTCAAGCCCAAGACATGCCAAGTTGGTTGCCAAGTAGGAGAGAAGGAAGAAAATAGAAGTAAATTTTGCAATTGTGTTGAGTCCTCCAATGAGCAGCACACCCTCCACAAGAATGGCTGACACAACCACTGCTCCCACTGGGTTACTTCCACAAGACATTAACCCAATGAAACGAGTCATTTTTCCTGTGAAAAAAAATTTGCATGCTGAAATTAATTCACAAGTCACAAAATTAATTAAAACATTAACATGTTACCATCTGTTATCCTAAGTGAACTGACAATTATGTCACTGCAAAACAAAACAAAATATAAGACAATTATACTAACCATAAATGTTGTCTTTTACCAATGCTGCTAAAACTCTTGATGATCCAATTATGTTGCTCAAACTTGCACTCAATGTTGCTGTCACAATTCCTGAAGGAGACATGAGAAATACAGGGGATAAAAGCATAATTCTCCATGGGAAAGTAGAGAAGAATTCTTCCTTCGTAAGCCATGCGTGTCATAAGAAGTGACTAAAATGCTCGGAGCAAGGGGCTAATAACCCCTTCTCCTGTATAAATCACTAAATTCAAAAAGAGGAAAACTCTACGTTTCTTCTTTTCTGGTCATCCTGTCTCGGCGGGGGATTGCCACTGTGTTGAAAAAACTACAATAGACATACTCTAACCTAATTTTAGTTATTTTCAAATACTGTGCATCCTCATGAAGAACACTAAATTCAGTTATGTGGGAAAAAACTAAACAAAACTAGAGCAACAAAGGGAACAAGCCCAATGTTAAGAGGAACCAGGAGCTGAGAGACTACTCTTATAAACACAAGTAGAAAAGTATAATAGTTCAGTACATATATTTTTTACTACATAATGCTAAAACCAACCATTTAATTTACTTTAATAAATTTTAGAGTAACACAGACAATATACGTATTAGGGTCATGAGGTATTGTCATTTGGGTCATCTGCACAGATGCTATATAAAAAAATTAAGGTGGTTATTAACTACTGATTTCTTGAAAAGATGAGATTAGGAAAATATAGTGCAATCTCACTCACTAAAGACTGCTGCATATGACATAAAATCAATTTGAATGACAATTTGTAATATCCATTTTTTTCTCTGGAAGTGAAGGCTATGTAGCATGAATATATTTTGTTTATGAATGTAACTTAAGAAAAAATCTACATGTTCAGGAAGTGCTCAATTAAGCAGAATTCACTTTCAAATGACCAAAATGAAAAAAAGCTGGATAAGAGGACAAACCCCTTTGAGAAGATGGGGCGTTGAATAAATAAATCCCTCGCCAAAACGGTGTAATGCTGCCGACTGATGGGCTACAGCTCGGGTATGATCAATCTGCATGACATACACTAGTCTAGCCCCTGGTCAGTCTCTGCAGCCACAGCCCCCACTTGGGCATGGGAGCCTCCCACTTTGAAAACCCATAGCATCTACAGCGATCAGAATCCAACCCCTTTCCTCTCCACTACAAAAAAAAGGCGTATTAATGTTGGTAGAATTACCAACAATATTTTAGGTAAAAGGATACACGAGCAACTAATGTGACATTTATTTTGGCAACATTTCGGTCACCAGGAGCTTGTCAAGCCGTTATTGTTTGACAAAGCTTCTGGAGAGCGAAATGTTGCCACAATAGAATGTCACATTAGTTGCACATATCCTTTTACCAAAAAAAAAAAAAAAAAAGGTGGCTGCCTAAAAGAAAATTTAAATAAAAAAAGCCTACCAAGTTGATATCACTTTTACAAGCCAAACAAAAACTTCTATACTGTATAAAACTTATCATAATACTCTCTATATCTAGCTAGATACACAGGTCATTAAATAAAATATAGGTCATTTCTGTCACACTTTTATTAAAAGACAAATAAAACTGAACTTACCAACGGTAACAAAAGGTTTCCATATGTTGACACCCATCATAAATATATAGTTGTTACAGAGTAAGAATCTTGTAGATGTAGAAGCAGTTAGAACAAATAACAGCAAGTACGTCAAAAAAGTGAAAAGTGTTGCCATAAGTGTGCCGAAGGGAATGCTTCGTCCTGGTTCTTTAAGTTCTCCTGAGGAAGAAGAAAGTAAAAATGCAATTGCAAAACCTTTTATACAGAGAAAACTACGACAATGATAACAGCAGTGGTACAAACCAAAGGACCTGTTATCACTGCATAGTGAAGGAAAAGTCAAGTAGCCAAGGGAAATAAATTTCCATTTTTTTTTTTTTTTTTTTTCAACAAGTCGGCCGTCTCCCACCGAGGCAGGGTGACCCAAAAAAAAAAAAGAAAGAAAATCCCCAAAAAGTAGTAGGTTGGTAGACAGCAACCACCCAGGGAGGTACTACCGTCCTGCCAAGTGAGTGTAAAACGAAAGCCTGTAATTGTTTTACATGATGGTAGGATTGCTGGTGTCTTTTGTCTGTTTCATAAATATGCAAGATTACAGGTACGTCTTGCTACTTCTACTTACACTTAGGTCACACTACACATACATGTACACGTTTATTTATACACACTCATCTGAGTTTTCTTTGATTTTATCTTAATAGTTCTTGGTCTTATTACTTTTCCTTTTATATCCATGGGGAAGTGGAATAAGAATCTTTCCTCCGTAAGCCATGCGTGTTGTAAAAGTCAACTAAAATGCCGGGAACAATGGGCTAGTAACCCCTTTTCCTGTAAAGATTACTAAAAAGAATAAGAAGAAATTTCCATTTATGGAAATTTATTTACTTCTCATAATTATCCCCTTAAGCATGCAAAACAAGTTGTCATGTCAGCACCTCGCCATTTTAGTGATGATGTATAGCCATAAAAATGGCAGTCAAAGTCTAGTAAAAAATCATCCTGCATGATGGGTGTGTTAGGTAAACAGTCAGTTCCAGTTTTTATCTTGTAAAATGTAATACAGTATATACTTAGATCAACATAGCCATACAATGTGGTGTTTTTCCTGTTTATTAAAAAAAATATTTAAAATTATAAATCTGCAGGAGCTTAACAAAAGAGAAAGCTAGACAGCAGTAATCTTTGTGACTACAGCCTAAATGGCACATTTTCCACTTTGTTCTATTGTTATATTTACTGATAACCTTACTGGATGTCAGTGAACTACTGAAAAAGAAAATCAAGACAAATAAAAATAAGAAAAAAATACAGCACAAATGCTAATGAAAGCTCATGCACATTTAGTAATAACTTGGTTAACATTTATATATTTTTTTATTCCAAATTACTTCATGTACATATTATTCAATGTAATATACGTAAATAGAAAAATTAAAGAAATAAAAGTAAAAATAAAAATGATCATTACCAGACATATTAGCTCCAGCCATAATCCCTGTGACACCACTGAACAACACTCCAAAAGTCAGGGCAAAGGTGACTATACTACAAGTTTCATAATCGTCTCCGCTGCATGTGGTATAGTCACGATATGGTTCACTTGGAAGCCCAAGGTTCTCTTTCAGTGTAAGTGCTGAAAATCCTGTATAGTTACCATACAACGTATAAGAATCATTTACAAGAGGATTGGCAGCTGGTATCGGCACCTACAAGAATAAGAAACACATTACTGTTGGTTTGCCGGTAAATGTATATAATACATTACATCACGAATGCCAAATCTTTGTAAGGACAAGAATTCAACTTCCTTAAACCCCCAACTGACAAAACCCACAACTCCAATGAAAAATATTCCACATATCTCAAAAAGAAATATTTCTCAAGTAGTGATATATACCGTAGGTACAGTCCATGACCACAGTCTAGTTACATATCGAGATTCGGAAATATTGGAAATTAACATAGCTAAGTACAGTTTCAAACTAGCATGGCACTGCATTCTTGGCCTTACACAAATATACTGCACGGCATTCTAAATTTTTTAACACATCGATCGTCTCCCACCGAAGTAGGATAACCCGAAAAAGAAGAAACAAAAGTTTTTCTTCTTTTACATTTAGTAATTTATACAGGACAGAATTCCTCCTCCATAAGCTATACGTGTAGTAAGAGGTGACTAAAATGCCAGGAGCAAGGGGCTAGTAACCCTTTCTCCTGTATATATTATGTACTAAATTTAAAAATAAAATTTTTGTTTTTCTTTTTGGGCCACCCTGCCTTGGTGGGATGCAGCCAGTTTGTTGAAAGAAGAATTTATACAGGTGAAGGGGTTACTAGCCCCTTGTTCCTGGCACTTTAATTGCCTCTTACAACATGCATAGCTTATGGAGGAAGAATTCTTCTTCACTTCCCTATGGAAGGTATTCTAAAATATTACTACAAAACAAAAACAAGCATTTAGGCTATAATTTTTACGTACACATGTCAAAACTTAAGAAACTTTTTAAATTAAACAAATAAAGTACAGATTAGTGGAGAAACTCACAGGAATAAAAAAATCATTTATGGGAAAGCTGAGAATGACTGAGAGCGTGCAGAAGAGAACAATAGCCAAGATTGCCACTGTCAACTTTGCAAACAATCCAGCACCGACGAGGCAAACCAACATATTGAAGACGTTCACTGCTGATCCATAGGCAAAGCTGTACCATCTTCCTTCTCGTAGGAAGTGTGCAATTTTACCTAAGTGGTAAAAAATAGTTTTTATAATTATTAATTGATGGTCACAAAACTTTTCATGAAGCTTACATTCCCAATGAAGAAACAAAATTGTTAATAAAATTAAATGCTTTGATTTGCTGTAAAAATTCAATACTCTATTTCATTTTCCTTACTGTATAAAGGCCAACAGTTATCAACCTACCAGAAGGTATACTCTGTCTTAGGCCCATACTTTAGGGTAGGCCTATACTCTAGGATAGCTTCATTTGAGGTCTTGATTAATCTTGTGTACATGCAATATCCACAACCAAAAAATTAAGTTTAAACAGAAATATTGTAATAATGAAAATCATAACCAGTAACAAAATTATAAAAATCAGAGTAAATACAGTGGTACCTCGAATTTCGGCCATAATTCATTCTAGATGGCTGTTCGAGTGCCATTACCAAACGAATTTGTTCCCATAAGGAAAAATGTAAATTAGATTAGTCCGTTTCAGACCCCCAAAGATACTCTTACAAAAGCAATTACAAAAATACACTTATATAATTATTTGAGTTGGGAGCTGTTCGAGATTCGAGGTAACACTGTACACTACAAAATAACACCTACCACTTTCACCAAAATTGTCAACCAAACCCTCAACACAACCAGTTGTGTAGAGAGCACTGCTGAAAATGTTTGCAAAGAAAAACAGCGCTCCAATAGCTCCCCCAAACTCTGGTCCTAAAGTTCTGCTGATCATATCTGCAACTTGTTAAGGAAATTGCTTTGGAAATATTCTTCATGCACTTCATTTATTAAGCTACTTTCATATAGGGAGAACTAATCAAGCAAATTAAGCCAAGAGAATGAACAGTAAACTAAGAGAGATGACAGCAAATTAGAGGGCAAGTGAAACAGGACTATGGTTTAAGAATGCTAAGGTTAGTAGATAGGGTGTGAAGAGAGACAGACAACATCAGAGATAAGTGAAAAGAAAAGGTTAGCTGTAAGATACAAAATGTAGTGCATGCATCTGCACAAGTAAAGACAAAGGGTAAAATTTAAGGGCAAAGAGATCAGGAGGCAGGAAATGGAACAGGGAACACTCAGGAAGTATGACAAAAACACATCCCCTGAAACAACATTTAAGTAAGTACTTGGAAGGACCATGCCATCACTGTTTTGGGCTCGACAATGAATATTAACAAATGAGAAGAAATGCAGACAAAAAATGGAGCAGAGAAGAACAACTTTTGTAAAGAAATGAGATCTCCAGAGAGGACAAAATGCATATCATACAGTATTTGTAGCAAGGGAGGCACTAGCCCTTGTACTTAACCCTCCCAGGGTTGGTGCCGTACTAGTCTGGCTTGCACGCCAGGGTTGGTGCCGTACTAGTACACAAATTCTAGTGCCTTCAAATCTAGTGAGAAAGCTGGTAGGCCTACATATGAAAGAATGAGTCTATGTGGTCAGTGTGCGCAGTATACAAAAAATCCTGCAGCACACAGTGCATAATAAAAAAAAAAACACCGACTGTGTTTTTGCTTTAAAATAGCGACTTTTGCAGTGTATTTTCGTATGCTATTTATGGTTGTATTCTAGTTTTCCTGGTCTCATTTTATAGAATGGAAGACATATTACAGAAATTGAGATGATTTTGATTGGTTTCACAATGAAAAGTACCTTGAAATTGAGCTAAAGGTAGCTGAAATGTTCGATTTTGCCAAAAAAATTCAAAGTAAAGAAAAAAATTAAGCCACGCTCTGAATACACATAACTAATGAGAAAAGTCATTTCACAAGTGCGATGATATTATTTATTACCATTTCTACATAATGCAGTAGTCTGCATTAACAGTAAAATCTTCTATTTTTTTGGAGAATAAAATTCAAAGTGAAGCAAAAAATGAGAGAGGTTGTGGACATGACTATGAATAGAAAAATGTCATTTATGCCAGGAATGTCTGTTTTTTATCACTGGACGACTATTTGAAAATTGGCCTTCAAATTTGGTGTGAACCATGCGAAACATTGCCAACTTCCTGACTACTTTATTGGGTATAGAAATCGGTCAAAATAGCGTGGTCTTAGCACTCATTCGCTAGCCAAAAAGATGGAGTTCATAGCGAAATAGTTATATTTTGTCGAGTAACGGTACATTGGAATTGGCAGCAAATAGGCCAAAGTTCGGCGATATCGCCGTATGCCGTGAAACTCATATCCCTACCCCCGGCACTTCCTTAAGAAATCGTAATGTCATTACGATTTCTTGAGTCATGTTGACCGCAGTGAAGGGACTTGAGCTAGAGTTCGTCACGGCCATGCTAGCTGGAGATTCATCTGTAAAAACTTGCTTTGTGGTCACAGTGGTGCCTGTGCTAACCTTCCTATGGTGTAGAAATATACCTAGTTGGATGAATCTTATTGTGGCTAGCTGGTCTAGTGGCTAACGCGACGGGCTGGAGTTTTGAGACTATGACCGCGGGTTCAATCCCGGCCGGGGGTATGGTTTGTTTGCAATCGTGTCATTACGATTTCTTGAGTCGCGTAAACATCGTCAAGACTAACTTCGCGAGAGCATAATTCCATAAGTTTTCCATCAAATTTCATACTTTTGGTGTCATTATGATCGGGAAAAGATTCTCTATCATTTCATAAGAATTTTTTTTTTTTTTTTTTCGAAAAATTTCCAACCCTGAGAACAAGTTTAGGAGAGGGCCTGCTGACCCTGAAAGGGTTAAGGGAAGGCCTTTCCTGAATAAATCCTACAGGTACTGTACAATGCTTATATCAAACTGGATCTATTAGAGGAGAGGAGACAACTCAAGAAAGCATCGAGTTAGGCAAAGAGAAAAGGTAGGGGGAAGAGAGGCTGAATCAAGTCTTCTCTGTTGAAAGGCTATTTCCCCAGAATAGAAAAGTGATTTTGAAATTTGAAGCATGCTTTGACCATGTAGATAATAGTTCTCTTATCAACAAGAATAAAGAATAAAACACACAAGTATATACAATCAAACGAAGCTAAAATAACAAACATTTATTAAGACAAATTACTGAATGGTACTCTCTTGTCAGCTTCATCCTTAGTATAGTATGACCCCGCTTTACGGCGTTTTGCTTTACGGCATTTTGCTAATACAGATATTTCAAATTATGACCAAAACTCACTATACAGCTCCCCCACCTGACTTTCTAATACAGTCCCCACGCCCCACCTGGTTTGTTTACATTCTCTGTGAGCTCCGTGAGCACCGCGTCTCCCCATTATGTCTTGAAACTTTCCAAATTTCAAGTGTTTTTAAAAGTTATTTTATATATACTCTGATAATTATACTTATGTGTACCCGTACCTAAATAAACTTACACACTGTGCTGGCATGCAGGTACACATTAAAATCAGTAAGAATGTCTTATGTCTTGAGATGCTATGTTAATAATGATATTAATAATACTCTCCATGGGGAAGTAGCATAGAATTCTTCCTCCATAAGCTATGCATGTCATAAGAGGCGACTAAAATGGTGGGAGCAAGGGGCTCATAACCCTTTCTCCTGTATATGTTACTAAATGTAAAAAGAGAAACTTTCGTTTTTTTATCTTGGGCCACCCAACCACAATGGGATGTGGCTGGTGCGTTGAAAGAAGAAAGAATAATAACAATCACCGAGGCATATTAAATGTCGTATATTAAGTTAATATACACATTTTCATTAATCCATCTACGATATTTTTTCAAAATTATATAATAAACACACTACGTAACGTATAAACATGATAAATACACCCCACAGTAGAATAAATTAACACAAACATGAGATGTGGTAGCCAAGCGACTTGTAGGAGTGACAGAAAAAATAACGTTTTCTCTAGTCCAACATCAGAGAAAATGTGTACACTATAATATTACTGGGGTAACTAGAAAATTTTCTTTTCATATGCTTTCACTCAGAGCGTCATTACTTCTAAAAATGGTGTTACATGAGAATGGGAGTGTTGCTCCTTCTACTGTATCAATGTGGAGACAATTTGTACACAATGTAGTGTTTGTATTATGGTATAATACAAACGTATGAACCTCATTGGAAATAAGTCACTTTGTCTGGCTTTTTTGGGTTATCCCAGGTTCTCTACACATATGCTGCTATGTATGATAATCTATGTAACTATTTGTGTATACCTGAATAAACTTACTTATTTACTTAATTACTGAACCAAAACCAAACACGTTCGCCTGGTTTGTTTACATAACTCTGTCTGTCCTCTCTCATGTACTCACTCTCTCTCTCTTGTTTATTCGTTTTATTTCATTTACTCACCTTTGACCCTACATTAACCCTTGCAGGGTTTCGGCCACACTAGTACAGCTTACGCGCCAGTGTCCATGACATACTAGTATGCATAAATTCTAGCGCCTTCAAATCTAGTGAGAGAAAGCTGGTAGGCCTACATATGAAAGAATGGGTCTATGTGGTCAGTGTGCACAGTATAAAAAAAATCCTGCAGCACACAGTGCGTAATGAGAAAAAAAAAACTGACTGTTTTTGGATTAAAACAACGACTTTGCACTATATTTTCGTATGGTATTTATTGTTGTATTCTAGTTTTCCTGGTCTCATTGTATAGAACGAAAGACATATTACAGAAATTGAGATGATTTTGACTGGTTTTACAATGAAAAGTACCTTGAAATTGAGTTCAAAGTAGCAGAAATGTTCGATTTTTACCAAAGTTCAAAAGTAAATAAATCATGCTAAGCGTCCAATACACGTCAACTGGTGAATCTAATATTCTTTCACAATTGCGCCGATATTATTTATACCATTTCTACACTAATGCAGTAGTCTGCATAACAGTAAATCTTATTTTTATTTTGTGAGAAGAAAAATTCGAAGTGGAAAGCAAAAGAAATGTAAGAGGGACCTGGGGATGTGACTAATGAACAGAGGAAATGTTATTTTAGTGCCAGGAATGTCTTTCTTGTTTATTCTGGACCCTATTTGGAAATTGGCATCTTTTGAAATTTGTGTGAAATTGGCAAAATTGCTAAATTCTGACCACTGTATTGGATAGTTGAAATCAGTAAATTGGTGGTTTCTTGTACTCATTCGATAGAAAAAATGGAGTTCTAGCGAGATAGTTATGATTTTTGTCACTAGTACATTGGAATTAGCTGACAATAGGGCTCAAAGTGAGCAAAATCGCCGATGCATAAACATCGTCGAGACTGCTAACTTCGCGAGAGCATAATTCTGTAAGTTTTCCATCAAATTTCATACTCTTGGTGTCATTATGATCGGAAAAGATTCTGTATCTTTTCATGAGAAAAATCATTTTTTTTTTTCAAATTTGGGGGACCCTGAGAACAAGTCTCTGAGAGGGCCTGTGGACCCTGAAAGGGTTAAGACTACAAATATTTTGAGGTAAGTAATGAGTGAACTGCATATGCATTTTATTGCAGAGATGCCTTAAATGTCGTAGTATATTATGTGTGGGTGGAGTGGCCTGATATGATAGGTATGGTAGCCTGGCTGGCTACCATACCTACCACACTTGATTTCCTACAATAAATATTACTCATCTCACCCTACATTAAGACTACAATATTTTAAGGTAAGTAATGAGTGTACTACATGTGTATTTTATTTTATTTTAAGGTAAGTAATGAGTGTACTACATGTGTATTTTATTTTTTTTTTTTTTATGCCTAGTTCTATTGCTAACTTAATATACGTTGAGTAAACTTGTTATCTAGTATTTATATGCATTTACAAGTGGAAAAAAAGGGTGTTCCACTTTACAGCAATTTCCACTTTATGGCAGTAGTCTGGAACCTGACCTGCTGCATAAGTAGGGCCCTACTGCATTCAATGAATTTGCACTATAAATATATTTAGAAAGACAATTGAATTAATGTTTCAGTTTCAACCTACAATACATACTATACGCAAGAACAGCTGCAAAAGAAATGCACATGATCATTACATTCATGGGGGAGCACTAAACCCATAGGGGTCATACAATGCCTGGAGGAATGGAAAGCATTTAGGCTTGATTCAATAAAATGGAGTATTGGTCCAATTCCTTAGATCAAGAGCCCCTCACCAGCATCAAGGAACTTCCCTGGAGGCCAAAAGAAAGGTACAAATGTGAAAATATAAAAGGGATACAATATGCCCCGCCTCCTTCAACAGCACCATTTGTAGATATGGCACAAACTGAGAGGATGGTGAAGAGTAAGATCATGTAGGCAAGCGACAGTGAGCCACAAGATGCCAGAAGGCCCAAGTTACCAATGATGAATCCTGTACAAAACAAAATAAAATATCAGTAAAAGATTGGCACACAAATCCTTAATATAAAAAGTTGACTGGTCTTGCACAATTTATGTGCATCATGATATTAAATTACAGTGTACTTCAAAAATCAAAACAGTTCACTATAGTTTCACATAAAATTGTAAGTGCAATATAGCAGCTGCATGAGTATATCGAGTCAACTAGCCCTTGTATTGTGAAACTGTCAATTAAATAGTCTTTAACGAGCATCAGTCATTTAATAAATTAATAAAAATAATAATAGTGTGAATGATGGTGAATTTTTTTTTTTTGGTCACCCTGCCTAGGTGAGAGACGACCAGCGTGTTAAAATAAAAATAATAATAAAGAGTAATAATAATAATAATAATAATAATAATAATAATAATAATAATAATAATGAGAGAGTGGGTGAGATGTTATCAACAAATTTTGTTGAAAATAAGAAAAAGTTTTGGAGTGAGATTAACAAGTTAAGAAAGCCTAGGGAACAAATGGATTTGTCAGTTAAAAATAGGAGAGGAGAGTTATTAAATGGAGAGTTAGAGGTATTGGGAAGATGGAGGGAATATTTTGAGGAATTGTTAAATGTTGATGAAGATAGGGAAGCTGTGATTTCGTGTATAGGGCAAGGAGGAATAACATCTTGTAGGAGTGAGGAAGAGCCAGTTGTGAGTGTGGGGGAAGTTCGTGAGGCAGTAGGTAAAATGAAAGGGGGTAAGGCAGCCGGGATTGATGGGATAAAGATAGAAATGTTAAAAGCAGGTGGGGATATAGTTTTGGAGTGGTTGGTGCAATTATTTAATAAATGTATGGAAGAGGGTAAGGTACCTAGGGATTGGCAGAGAGCATGCATAGTTCCTTTGTATAAAGGCAAAGGGGATAAAAGAGAGTGCAAAAATTATAGGGGGATAAGTCTGTTGAGTGTACCTGGTAAAGTGTATGGTAGAGTTATAATTGAAAGAATTAAGAGTAAGACGGAGAATAGGATAGCAGATGAACAAGGAGGCTTTAGGAAAGGTAGGGGGTGTGTGGACCAGGTGTTTACAGTGAAACATATAAGTGAACAGTATTTAGATAAGGCTAAAGAGGTCTTTGTGGCATTTATGGATTTGGAAAAGGCGTATGACAGGGTGGATAGGGGGCAATGTGGCAGATGTTGCAAGTGTATGGTGTAGGAGGTAGGTTACTGAAAGCAGTGAAGAGTTTTTACGAGGATAGTGAGGCTCAAGTTAGAGTATGTAGGAAAGAGGGAAATTTTTTCCCAGTAAAAGTAGGCCTTAGACAAGGATGTGTGATGTCACCGTGGTTGTTTAATATATTTATAGATGGGGTTGTAAGAGAAGTAAATGCGAGGGTCTTGGCAAGAGGCGTGGAGTTAAAAGATAAAGAATCACACACAAAGTGGGAGTTGTCACAGCTGCTCTTTGCTGATGACACTGTGCTCTTGGGAGATTCTGAAGAGAAGTTGCAGAGATTGGTGGATGAATTTGGTAGGGTGGTTTCAAAGAAGAAAATTAAAGGTGAATACAGGAAAGAGTAAGGTTATGAGGATAACAAAAAGATTAGGTGATGAAAGATTGAATATCAGATTGGAGGGAGAGAGTATGGAGGAGGTGAACGTATTCAGATATTTGGGAGTGGACGTGTCAGCGGATGGGTCTATGAAAGATGAGGTGAATCATAGAATTGATGAGGGAAAAAGAGTGAGTGGTGCACTTAGGAGTCTGTGGAGACAAAGAACTTTGTCCTTGGAGGCAAAGAGGGGAATGTATGAGAGTATAGTTTTACCAACGCTCTTATATGGGTGTGAAGCGTGGGTGATGAATGTTGCAGCGAGGAGAAGGCTGGAGGCAGTGGAGATGTCATGTCTGAGGGCAATGTGTGGTGTGAATATAATGCAGAGAATTTGTAGTTTGGAAGTTAGGAGGAGGTGCGGGATTACAAAACTGTTGTCCAGAGGGCTGAGGAAGGGTTGTTGAGGTGGTTCGGACATGTAGAGAGAATGGAGCGAAACAGAATGACTTCAAGAGTGTATCAGTCTGTAGTGGAAGGAAGGCGGGGTAGGGGTCGGCCTAGGAAAGGTTGGAGGGAGGGGGTAAAGGAGGTTTTGTGTGCGAGGGGCTTGGACTTCCAGGAGGCATGCATGAGCGTGTTTGATAGGAGTGAATGGAGACAAATGGTTTTTAATACTTGACGTGCTGTTGGAGTGTGAGCAAAGTAACATTTATGAAGGGATTCAGGGAAACCGGCAGGCCGGACTTGAGTCCTGGAGATGGGAAGTACAGTGCCTGCACTCTGAAGGAGGGGTGTTAATGTTGCAGTTTAAAAACTGTAGTGTAAAGCACCCTTCTGGCAAGACAGTGATGGAGTGAATGATGGTGAAAGTTTTTCTTTTTCGGGCCACCCTGCCTTGGTGGGAATCGGCCAGTGTGATAATAAAAAAAATAAAAAAAATAATAATAATAATAACTGCTATTATTGACACAAAAGAAAAAGTATAAAGATACTGTTAAATGCAAGATGAATTATTAGTTACACTGAGGGACTGATCACCACAAAATATCTAAAGTCTTCCACTGTTTCTTCTCTAAACTGGATTGATGAAGCCAATGGTTGGCAAAATGTCTGCATAATAAAAAAATCCAAGTGTTGCACATGTCTCTTATTCACCAGTATGTACAGTAATTAATACGTATAGAGGCTGCTTTATACAGTTTCATTTTACACAAATTTATTATATGGGGTGACCCCAATTCTACCAGTAATTCATTATATGTGGTATAAAGTTGCTCTTATGTGATGTGTGGTAGCTCAATGTTCTTTTGGTAAATATTCAAGGAAAGCAGAATTTGCAAAATCTAGGATTTACTTTATGCAATTTTGCTTTATGTACTGTGAGCCAGGAATGCATCCATCACATAAAGGAATCTGTATACTAGAGAAAGTCAGTATGCTTTCCTGGTTATGTTTTAAGAGGTCAAGCATTGTGTAAAAATTTATATAACCAAATTAACTCTATGATACAGAAAGAAAACTATTAGTATGAATACTAACCAACACGAAGGAAGAGCAATGCACTGAACTGAGAAAGACAAACAGGAGCAAACACTCCTTCAAAGGTGCCAAGCGTGCGACCCGAGTCATTATTTTCCTCAGAACTGGTACTGCTAATGTCTCGTCCACTTAAGCTTCGAAACAATTTACGCTGTGTTAACAAAGGTGCTCTCTCCTGAAAAAAAAATCAAGGATTACTGAGTAAAATTATTTAATAAATACATAACTAGTTGACAGAGGCACTGATAATAGTAGAGGTTCGGCACTTCCATCATATCCTCCCTTATTCTATGACTAAGATTACAAGATTTTAATCAATAATTATGGCTAATATTCTCAATACAGTAGATTGTCATCCCCCTGTATATTTTTTAGTGAATTTATATCCATTCTATAATGCGAAGACCAGATGTGTATAATCAAAATGTGGTCTTGCCAAAGATATACAGAATGTAGAGTGTATACAACTTATTAGGTAAGAGGGCACATGCAGCTAGTGCAACATTCTATTGGGACATTTTAAAACTCCCAAAGAATGAAATGTTGCTATAATAAAAGGTTGCGTTTGTTGCATCTGTGTCCTCTTACCTAACATTTTGTTGGTAATTCTACCATTATTACTAAATACAACTTCAGGACTTCTATTATGTATACATGTACTTCTATTATTATCCATAGTTTCAGTTATCCATGGTTTACTATGCCCCCCCCCAAAATAAAAAACCTTAATTTTGCTTAATAATGGCCCCAAGGTGCAATAGTGATGCTGGCAGTTCTTCAAAGCCTAAGAGAAGCAGTGAAATGCTTCCCATCAGTGAAAAAGTGTTAATTCTTAGACTTATTTTTTTGCTTAATTTATCAATTAAATTTTATCACAGGTATGTATGTAAAGGAAAAATGACTTATATACAGAGTTCACTAGTATCCATGGTAGGTCTTGGAATACATCCACTGTGGATACGGGAGGACTATCATACTGTATTGGATACAAAACAAAGGCAGAGATTAGCATTATTGTAAAGACAATGTACAGCTGCCTTGGCTTAAGATTTCTGTTAACCAGGTGTCTTTTTTGCATTTAGGTTGATCGAGTTATACAGTATACTGCATTAAGATGCTTAGCTCGTAATTCTTTTCTACCACATCATCTGTTTCTGATGTTTTCTTTGTGTGATATTAAGCCATTACATTTGTAGACTTAGAAGTGAATCTGCTGCTTTCCTGGCTAATTTAACCTTTCTAAATCATGCTAAAGCTTCCCGGTTTCCCTAGAATTCATTTGGCAGAACAGAATAATACTAAAAATTCTCAAAAAGCTTTATTTAATTTGATGTTCTTAAGTTGTGCACCTGAACGTCCACAAGTAAAATTCAAACGCTAATTATTATAAAAACTGGATAGCAAAATGCCATTCAGGACAAGATAAGATAAGATTTTCTTCGGATTTTTAACCCCGGAGGGTCAGCCACCCAGGATAACCCAAGAAAGTCAATGCATCATTGAGGACTGTCTGTCTTATTTCCATTGGGGTCCTAAATCTTGTCCCCAGGATGCGACCCACACCAGCTGATTAACACTCAAGTACCTATTTGCTGCTAGGTGAACATGACAACAGGTGTAAGGAAACACGTCGAAATGTTTCCACCCCGCCGGGAATCGAACCCGGGCTCTCCGTGTGTGAAGCAAGAGCTTCAGCCACCAGGCAACTGGGACACCTAATGACCCCCATTTACACTACTAATTTTTAATTATCCTAAGGATAGTGTTCATTTCTTGGCTTAAATAGGATACTACTGTATACATTATGATAATCTTTGTGCACTAAAGAAAAAAATAATATATACCAATATAAAATATCAGAGAGAAAAGAACCTGGCAGGCCAGAGAGAAGAACCTGGCAGACCAGAGAGAAGAGCCTGGCAGGCCAGAGAGAAAAACCTGGCAGGCCAGAGAGAAGAACCTGGCAGGCCAGAGAGAAGAACCTGGCAGGCCAGAGAGAAGAACCTGGCAGACCAGAGAGAAGAGCCTGGCAGGCCAGAGAGAAAAACCTGGCAGGCCAGAGAGAAGAACCTGGCAGGCCAGAGAGAAGAACCTGGCAGGCCAGAGAGAAGAACCTGGCAGACCAGAGAGAAGAGCCTGGCAGACCAAAGAGAAGAACCTGGCAGGCCAGAGAGAAGAGCCTGGCAGACCAGAGAGAAGAGCCTGGCAGGCAAGAGAGAGAAGAGCCTGGCAGGCCAGAGAGAGAAGAGCCTGGCAGGTCAGAGAGAAGAGAGTGGCAGGCCAGAGAGAGAAGAGCCTGGTAGGCCAGAGAGAGAAGAGCCTGGCAGGCCAGAGAGAGAAGAGCCTGGCAGGCCAGAGAGAGAAGAGCCTGGCAGGCCAGAGAGAGAAGAGCCTGGCAGGCCAGAGAGAGAAGAGCCTGGCAGGCCAGAAAGAAGAACCTGGCAGGCCAGAGAGAGAAGAGCCTGGCAGGCCAGAGAGAGAAGAGCCTGGCAGGCCAGAGAGAGAAGAGCCTGGCAGGCCAGAGAGAGAAGAGCCTGCGCCAAGGCGGGAGGAAGAAGACCTGCAGGCAGAGAGAGAAGAGCCTGGCAGGCCAGAGAGAGAAGAACCTGGCAGGCCAGAGAGAGAAGAACCTGGCAGGCCAGAGAGAGAAGAACCTGGCAGGCCAGAGAGAGAAGAACCTGGCAGGCCAGAGAGAAGAACCTGGCAGGCCAGAGAGAAGAACCTGGCAGGCCAGAGAGAAGAACCTGGCAGGCCAGAGAGAAGAACCTGGCAGGCCAGAGAGAAGAACCTGGCAGGCCAGAGAGAAGAACCTGGCAGGCCAGAGAGAAGAACCTGGCAGGCCAGAGAGAAGAACCTGGCAGGCCAGAGAGAAGAACCTGGCAGGCCAGAGAGAGAAGAACCTGGCAGGCCAGAGGAGAAGAACCTGGCAGGCCAGAGAGAAGAACCTGGCAGGCCAGAGAGAGAAGAACCTGGCAGGCCAGAGAGAAGAACCTGGCAGGCCAGAGAGAGAAGAACCTGGCAGGCCAGAGAGAAGAACCTGGCAGGCCAGAGAGAGAAGAACCTGGCAGGCCAGAGAGAAGAACCTGGCAGGCCAGAGAGAGAGAAAACCTGGCAGGCCAGAGAGAGAGAAGAGACCTGGCAGGCCAAGAGAGAAGAGCCTGGCAGGCCAGAGAGAAGAACCTGGCAGGCCAGAGAGAGAAGAACCTGGCAGGCCAGAGAGAGAAGAACCTGGCAGGCCAGAGAGAAGAACCTGGCAGGCCAGAGAGAAGAACCTGGCAGGCCAGAGGAGAGAAGAAACCTGGCAGGCCAGAGAGAAGAACCTGGCAGGCCAAGAGAGAAGAACCTGGCAGGCCAGAGAGAAGAACCTGGCAGGCCAGAGAGAAGAACCTGGCAGGCCAGAGAGAAGAACCTGGCAGGCCAGAGAGAGAAGAACCTGGCAGGCCAGAGAGAGAAGAACCTGGCAGGCCAGAGAGAGAAGAACCTGGCAGACCAGAGAGAAGAACCTGGCAGGCCAGAGAGAGAAGAACCTGGCAGGCCAGAGAGAAGAACCTGGCAGGCCAGAGGTTAAAACATGTTGCAACAATTAGCGTGGGTTGTAGTAGACGAACCTTGGGGACCCCTAATGATTAACAAGAACCCCAATTAACTCCCTTTATCCGACCTATTTCAGGTTATCCTCGGTAACTTACAATACGTATGATAACTGTACCTATGTGTACCTGTGCCTAAATAAATAAACTTACGAGGGACCTAGTGACTCACTTTTTTACTCACGCCCACCACTGCTTCTGCTTCTCCTGTGCCCCCGAACTCAGCGTTGGTGCTGTTAATTGACGCTTCCCCGGCGGCCATTCTGACACCAACCCTCCACCACAACCAAGAATAATGTCTCCCCGCTACCCAGAGCAGTAATCAGGAGTTAGAGCGTGAGGGAGAAGGGCAGGAAGGCACCTCCACCATCACCACCACCAACAACACCAACTGTTTCCTCCTCCACTAATGACAACACAAGGCAAAGCCAACCACAGCTACCACCGCCACCATAACAAAATAACTTTAATATTCTACACACACTTCAATTTTATTATTAATAATTTTGCTACGTGGATTAAATTCTCTGTGCTATTTTCCATATATGGCAAATTTTAGTTCCATTGAGTTGCTATTGTAAATTTAGCATTTAATGGAGAGAGTTGGAGTCTGGTAGTACTGCTCGAGGTGGCTACAGGAGTAGAAATTTCTCAATTTAATGTATTTTTTCGAAATGTTTGGTACAACATTTTGGCAAGGTTTTTATGAAAATGTAACCTATATTTACGCTGAAATTCTACATAATAGTTTTATCAACAAGAATAGTAAATTATTGACTATATAATATTAAAGAAATTGATACGCACGTGATATTACGCTAAAAAAAAACGTTAAAGGGTTTAATAATTAGAAAATATGGCTTTTGTAATCAGGATGTATTCATTATTAAATAATGAAAGTTAAGATAAACACATTCAATGAAAATGACTCACTGTAATGTACATAATTTTTGGAACCTGTCCGCTGAAAAAAAAAAAATGAAATAAAGCGACAATGGCTACTATCCATGAGTGGCTATGTCATCCCTAGTGTCGAGAGGAAATGTCACACTTCAGATCAATCTTATCTCCTGTAATATGTATGTTAAGTGTAGGTAGGCCGTGTAAACGTGTGTAGTCCACTCCAGCGCCCATACAGGTTAACCTGTGTGACACTAAATGCATGAGTGACCATGTGATTAACAAACATAACTCTCTCTTTCTCTCTTTCTCTCTCTCTCTCTCTCTCTCTCTCTCTCTCTCTCTCTCTCTCTCTCTCTCTCTCTCTCTCTCTCTCTCTCTCTCTCTCTCTCTCTCTCTCTGTTACTGCCATGCACCGACCTTCTCTCACTAGTAATTACAGGTTATTTTGTATTTTTGCTCTGTCCTCGTCACATCAAGGTCCGTTCCACTAGGGTAAAGCCGCGCATACTTACCTACGTACGTACGTATATACTTACGTACATGTGAACGTGGCCTGGTGTCTAAAGCTCTCGCTTCACACGATGAGGGTCCGGGTTCGATTCCCGGCGGAGGGGTGAAAACATCGGATGTGTTTCCTTACACCGGTTGTCCATGTTCACCCATCAGTAAAATGGGTACCTGGGTGTCAATCGACTGGTGTGGGTTGCATCCTGGGACAAAATTGACTTAATTTACCTGAAATGCTTTGAGTAACAAGGGGCTTGTATACCTTGTACATACAGTACATACATAAACATATGTACATGAGTTAAGACAACCTCTGCAGCCACAGTTCAATATATACATATATACATACTCTTTAATGCAAAGTTATGAAAATCAGGAAGGGCAAAAGAAGACCAGAAACGAAGTAGAGGCATGGAAGGAAGAAGGACCTTGGGGTGAGCATAGTACCGAGCATATCGCCTCAGGTGAACATCAACCAAATAAGATCTTCAGCAAATGTGCGTCTGGCTAATGTAGCATTAGCTGTCAGAGGCGTCAGGCCCATCTTGAAGTACGCAGCACCAGTATGTAACCCACACCAGATGAAGCATGTCAAGAAACTTGAAAAAGTGCAAAGGTTTGCAACAAGACTACTCCCGAAGCTAAGGGTATATAGCTATGAGGAGAGACTATAGAAGATAATCTTGATGACAGAGGACTGAAGGACTAAGGGTGATATGATAACGAAATACAAAATACTGAAAGAAATTTATACGAAGGCACAGACTGATGTATTTTCTTGCTCTGTTTTTTACACCGTTCATTATACAGGCTCAAGTTGTAGTGCCTTCGACCCACATCTGAAAAACTAGGTTAGGGGCCTGGCACAGGTAAAAACATTTCCCCTATTCACTTAGCAGTAATTAGGTACCTGGGTGTTAGCTGACTGTCCTGGGTTGCATCCTGGCTCTCTTGGGCTATCCTAGGCTACTAAGGTACAGTACCACTCCCAGGATGCCGCTCACAACAGGTGACTAACTCCTTGGTACCTATATACCGTGAAAAATGGCAACAGGTGTAAGGTGACTGGCCTCTACAGCTCCAGATGAGCGGTATTGAACCCAGTTGCTTTGGATGTGAGAGGAAAATGGTAGCTCTGTGCTGCCGGCCTCATACTAATGTTTCATTTTTTTTTTTTTGCGTTTACGGTGATTTTGATGGAAGAAGAAGAAAAACCGATTATTTGGGCCATTAACAAAGAGGCTTAGTGACCAGAGAGAGCCCAAGAAAATCAAGCAATATCTCTTTTCTTTCCTCTCAGCGCAGACACACACACACACACACACACACACACACACACACACACACACACACACAGGGGCCAGGAGCTCGGACTCGACCCCCGCAACCTCAACTAGGTGAGTACAACTAGGTGAGTACACACACACACACACACACACACAACACACACACACACACACACACACGTGTATGTGTGCAGGCAAACTCACGCATAAATATCGATACACATGTGTACATGTGTGTGGTTTGTTTGAGGGACAAACATACGTGAGTCAGCAAGCGAAGGCTGGGAGAACTGCTCTCACTTGTGCTGTGCGATGTTTAGCAACAACAGCAAAAGCAGTAGCAGTGATAACAGCACCATGTAACAGCAGAGACAACAGCTAAAACTGTCGCGACAGCAGTAGCAGCAATTGCAACAAAAGAAAATGCTGTGACAACAACAGCAACAGGAGAAACATCAGTGGCAACAGCAGCAGCAGTGAGAACAGCAACAAAGAAAAAGTGAAAACAGTAGCAGCATCGACAGCAACAGAAACAACAGTGACAGCAGCAGCAACAACAGCTACAGCAGCAGCAACAACAGCTACAGCAGCAGCAGCAACAACAGCTACAACAGCAGCAACAACAGCAGCAACAACAGCAGCAACAACAGCAGCAACAACAGCTACAGCAGTAGCAAAAACTCTGGTGCTACTCTCGTGGTGACCTATTTAGTATTCTCTCACCTTTTCCTGTCATAAGTACAAATATTTACAACTTCCTAGACCTCGTGGGGGAGAACGAGAAATTAAAATATTGTTTGGATAAAAGGGGTGTGTGTAACAGTGAGTACAAAGTGATATGGGGTAACAAAATGGAAACTTGTTGGCTGTAATGAATGGACAGTGGTGTCCATACTATCGTGGTATCGATGCTGCTCTTATCTGTATTTTTTGTACCTCTGTATGTGTGCTCAAATTTTTAAATAAATAAATAAATAAATAAATAAATTTGAGCATCACAACCAAGGAAGCTTTCCTTCAGGCCAGGACGTTAGGCACTGAACTCCGAGGGAAAACTACAAACGTACGTAGCAGGATCACCTAAGCTAATGATCAATAGAAATTAATATTCAACAAAGCTTTAAGTCCTTTCACGAAAACAGTCATTTAAAAAATTAATGGTGAGAACCTAAAATTATACAAAACCTGTCTGTCATCTTGCCCACTGTTAAACAAGAAAACTGAAACTGCGAGCTTAGCCCATAGATTCGCCACGGGCATCCCAAAACCTCAACAAGACTTCAACTGCATTGTTGAAAAGCACAAACAATAAGACACCAACCACAAAAACGGCTATTTTCAAGTCATGTACTTGCAGCACAAGCCATGTATTTCCTGCATCAGAAAATTGACGACTTTCTCGACCTTCCTGTTCCACCGCAAGACTTTGTAGATTTTACTGAACTGTGTTGGCTTTAACTGTTTTTAAAATGCTCCTTTTCAACAGACTTTTATATATTAGATGATAACATGGTTATAAATTACCATATTTTTTAAAGGGGTGGACCGGTAAGCCTGTCGAAGGCCTCGGTCAGATGACCTAAGGTGGGTCATCATCTGACAAAGACCAGCGTCAGGAAAAACTTGTCCTGTTTCCTGACGAACCTTACCTAACCTAACCTAACAGACTTTTTGCTTACCAATGGGTTCCCCATAATGTACTGGCGAACCTATACATTTAACATCTCGAAGCTGAGCGATTTTCCTCCATTACCTCCTCTGTCACCTAGCTCCTATATGTTAACGACATCCTTAACATCTTTTAACATAAGAAAGGAGGATCACTGCAGCAGGCCTGTTGGCAGGCCCTTTACAATTCATCCCACTAACATAAGAACATAAGAACATAGAAGATTCGACGTCCCTCCACTCCAGCAGAAGCTCAGCTAGATCGACCCATCCAGCCGCCTCAAACCTGAAGAAGTCGACCATCCCTGATGTTTTACTCTGTAAATCTGATCATGCACTCCATTCCGAAATGTACCGTAAAACCAACATTCAGCACGATCTTTGTGTCATCATCATAGGCTTCTAAGTGTTCTTCATGACTGCAGTAGTGATTTCCTTGAAGAAGAATGCTCGTTCCTCAAGTCTTTTCTAAACTGCACCGTCCTCACCCTTTCAACAAAGATTGTGGACGCTGTGCACATAACGTCTTAACTCACCCTGGCGCTGGTAAAAGAAAAAAAAAAGCGATCAACATGATATTGATAGTTTTCCCTTCGTTATCGCCTTCCATTGCTGTACCTGTTCTCAAGGTGAATGGAAATAAAGTCACGGGAAAAAATCACAGAAAAAAAGGTCACAGACTCCAGGTAAAAAAAAGTTACAGGGTAAAAAAGTCACAGAGTGAATTTACAAGGTAAGGTTAGGCTACATTATGTTAACCTAGATAAGTTCTACCTAGGCTACGCAAAGTTAAATTAGGCTAAGTTAGGCTAAGTTACGTATGCCGACACCATCTCCAGCTACAAGATTTGACTTTTTTCTTTGACCTTTTTTTATAGGATTCGTTCTAAGTTCCACTGAAGGTGAACGTGCATTCTAGGACACCACTGTACCTTATTCTTCCCCAACAAACACCGCTATTCCCCTTCCTCGGATCAAACTTGCTGCGAGTATTCAAGTGTTGAACCGAAGTTATACACACAATGTCGTGCATTTAATACATTGTAAAAAAATATACCCATACTCAACCCCTATTATTATTATTTTATGATCATGGGGAGCGCTAAACCCGTAGGATTATACAGAGCATGTGGGGGAGGGAGGTATTCAGGCTGAATTCAGGGAACTGGAGCACAGATCCAATTCCCTAGATCAAGAGTCCCTCACCAGCGTCAAGGAACCTCCCTTGAAGGGACTCAACCCCTAGCCAGGCATTGGGCTGTGCCGACACACTGGCTAGTCCTACCCTAGGGTACACAATCAAAAGAATGATCTGATAACATTTACAAAACATACTAACCTAAAAAAATTACCTGGTGAAACATGCATTGTTGAGCTACCGTTCATTGGGGGTGAGTGGGTCGACCATGACTAGTTTATTTACCCACGTGAGAGTGTAAACACTGAGGCCTCCTGACCAAGGTGGCAAGCAAACACCACCTTAGGTCAAGTCTTTGCTATCACCCTGTATTACTTTCAACGATGACCTCGCTCACTGCTAACGTACATGATAATTCACATGACCCATTACACGAGTGTGAATTTGAATCCATCCTTAGATAAAAGGCATATAACTCCGAAAAGTCTCTGCAACTGTATTACTAAATATTTCTGGCCTACTTTATGTACGTAACCTACTCCCATAAAAGGACCCCGCCCACATGTAATCATGTCTACAACTGCTGCATCTCTCCACTGACTCCACCATAAAAGTCCCCGTCCCCAGGCCTCAGTACAAAACTGAAAAAAAATGAAGTAAAGTGTCTCAATACAGATACCCAGATGCTACCTTGACACCCGAAATCCGTATAATTCATAAACTAAGACAGTAACCTACTGCTGTGCAATATTTTGAATTCCGAAATTTTCTTTCAGTAGATATATGCTGTTCAATGCTTTTAATGAACCTCTGTGACCACACAGCTCTCAGTGCATCACCGGCAAGATAATTGCAAAATATTATATATCTTTAGTGTTGCTTTAAGATTTTTGCAAATTGTACCCTCGGTAAATCTGATTACCATTTAGCCATTGTTTCTGTAGCCGTCAACACAAGTTGCGTCAGTGTTAATTCATGCATCGGAGAACACACTGAGAAAGGTGTGAATCACCTAGTCAAATTTATTCAGCAATCACACACACACACACACACACACACACACACACACACGAGAGTGAAGTAGTGGAGGAAGGATCCATACATACATAGCATTAATAAGAGATGCGATTGGGCTCTTGGAGCAGGGAGAGTAGACCTAGTAGCGACTAGCGATGGGGCAGGACCAGGAGCTAAGACTCGAGCCCTGTAACCACAAATAGGCGAGTACAAATAGGTGAGTACACACACACGACGGTAATCCCCATTCAAAAAATAACTTAGGAATGAATGTAATTACCAGAGACACAAATTAAGCAAATTGCAAGTTTGGGTAACAATGATCCAAGTTACGTACCTCCTGTCTCTACTGACCCACAAACCTTATAACGTCCTTAAGTTACAGATTAGTATCATCAAGCAGCCCAGGAGCTGAGGCTCAATACTAACAAGAGAACCAGCAGCTGGAAATCAACTCTTCCAGAAAAAAATTAATTGGAAGTATTATTTTAAAGGTATCCTGAGTGTAGGACCTGTAAGTCATTGTCCTCAAGAGGCCCAGGAGCTGTAGTAATACTAAAATTTATCATCAGTCAGACTAAGTATTACAACCAGGATTCCAAATGGCCTGTTATCCCGGGTGTAATGGGAGCAAAATAAACACAGCAGAAAAAGTTTAGACTTATATTATCCTTCACCAATTTAGAACAGTAATATGTACACTATGTACAGTGATAAGTATAGTGCACTCCACGGTAAGCAAGGCAGAAATAGAAGCCACAAGATAGCAGACCGTGCTTCAACCAGCTCTAGAATGGGAATGACAAGGGCAGACAGGAGAGCGGTACCCACATAACCTCTGCGATTGCCAAAACCATCTTCTTATTGGCTAGAACCTGGTCACTAGTTGAACGACGGGGCCCCATCATCAACTCTTAGCAACCTGGTTCGCTGGTTGGGGGAGATAGCCTGTAAATGAGGGTGTGTACATGCACCGAATAAAGGTTACGTACTCTTTGCATGCCACACCCCCACCCCGAGAAGGCTCAGGATTAGGCTGCCACCTCCCAGTGGTAACCGTGCCGCCATGGCACAAAATAATGGGACCGCCTTTCCTCTCCACCATCCAACTCTTAGATAGAGCTCAGCTTTTCGTGACCGAAAAGCCAAACCCTAAACTTAGAGTGAGACAGCAGTCAGACAGGCTAGCATAGGTCCAAGATACAGGCGGATGGTAGCCCGCATCCCCTCACTAAAAAAAAACCCCACACCAGGGGATAAAAAAAAGAGCGTGAAAAGGGGTTGCCACAAATAATATAACATCCTAACCTAAATAAATAAAAATATTAGACTCTAGATAAAGAGTCTGCCAACATATTTTCTTTGCCGGCAATATTTAATGGAAATATTATAGGGCTGCAGCCTTAGCGTCCAGCGCATAAGCCTTGTGTTGTGGTTCTTCATGGCTTGGAGATATACTAGAGGATTGTGATCACTGTAGACTGTGACCACCTGCGATGTCTGGTCCACATAAACATCGAAATGCTCCAAAGTCAGTACCAGCAGCGAGGGCTTCTTTTTCAATGGTAGAGTAAGCCCTCTGATGTGGCTGGAACTTGGCTGAAAAGTATGCTACAGGCTGCAACTCCTCGTTCCCGATTTGTAATAGTACTGCCCCAACCCAGACTCACAAGCATCAACCTGTAATGAAAAAGGTTTGGAGAAGTCTGGAGACAAGAGAATGGGTGCAGTACACAATAATCTTTTTGCTTTATTAAAAGCAGTGTTACAGTCTGAGGTCCAATTAAAGGGAACTTTGTGACTGGTAAGAGAGGTAATAGGGGCTACAATATCTGAGAAATTCTTACAGAATCTTCTGTAAAATCCTATCATGCATAGGAAACGTTAAAGAGATTTCCTATCATGAGGAACTGGATAATCTTTAATAGAAAGAACTTTAGCAAGTTTAGGTGCAACTTTACCACTACCTACTTCATGGCCTAGAAAAGTGACAGTGGCCTGGCCAAAGGAAGATTTAGATAAATTAACTGTTAATGGGAACTCTTAAAGGTCTCAAAAGAGCCTTAAGTCTAAGTAGGTGTTGATCCCAAGTATCAGACACCACAACAATATCATCTAGGTACGCTGCCGTGCCTTCAAGTCCTTTAATAGCCTGATGGATAAGTTTCTGGAATGAAGAGGGGGAATTTTTCATTCCGAAGGGGGTAACTGTGTATTGATAATGACCTCCTGGAATTACGAAGGCAGAGATTTCCTTCGCCTTATCTGTCAAAGGTACCTGATAGTAGCCTTTAAGGAGATCTAACTTGGACACAAAAGTAGCCTTACCCACAAAGTCAATTACGTCATCCAGACGAGGAAGAGGGTAAGCATCTGTAATTGTGACCTCGTTCACTTTACGGTAGTCTGTACACATACGAAACCCTCCATCAGTCTTCTTCACAAGGATGCACGGTGAAGCCCATGGACTAGACTCCTCCTCCACTAAACCATGCTTTAACAAAAATTCTACTTCCTGCTGAAGTAGCCTTTGCTTTTCAGAATTAGCTCTGTAGGGGGAGAGTTTAATTGGTTTAGAGTTTCCCACATCTACATCATGATAACCTAACTTACATTTTTTCGGAACATCCGAAAAAAATATTAGGATATGACTGTAGAAGCTCAGTTAAATTTGTTGCTTGGGTTTCAGATAATCCCTCCATTAAAGGGCTAGGATCCTTGAGGAGGACAGAATTTGAAAGTTTAATATTAATTTCAGAGATAGAGTGCAAAGAGTCAGAGTCGTCCTCAGAGGTAGAGAACAGAGTCATTACTGGGACTTTATCTGGTGTATGGAAATACTTTAATTGATTAATGTGGTAAGTTTTAGTTTTTGAGGTCTTATCAATGGGAGCTACCACATAATTTACATCAGATAATCTACTTACAATCTGCATAGGTCCCGTAAATCTAGCTTTCAAGGTGTGGCCAGGTATAGGTTCCTGCACCAACACCTTGTCTCCTGGATGGAAGGAGCGGAATTGTGCACTTCTGTCATACCTCTGTTTCATCTTACTTTGAGCTGTCTTTAGGTTAGCCTTGGCTAACTGACGTGCCACCTGCAACCTTGAAGACGGGTTGTAGAGTGTTGAGCTAACGTCTTCTCCCATCCATCCTTCTTTGAGCACCCGAAGAGGACCTCGTACATTGTGCCCAAAGATCAGCTCAAACGGACTATACCCTGTAGACTCTTGCAGTCTCTCGTACTGAGAACAGCAACAAAGGTAGTGATTCATCCCAGTCTGTAGGAAAGTGCATGCAAAAAGTTCTCATCATTGTTTTTAATGTCTGATGGAATCTTTCCAAGGCGCCTTGGGACTGAGGATGATAGGCAGTGGATAAGTTGTGGATTATCCCTAACCTAATTAATACTTCCCTAAATGCTTTGGCAGTAAAGTTAGTACCTTGATCACTTTGAATAGTTTTAGGAATGCCAAAACAAGAAATGAATTTTGTTAAAGCTTTGAGAATAGCTTTAGTATTAATACTGCGCATGGGAATTGCTTCAGGGTATCTGGTTACTTTATCCATAATCGTAAATAAATACTGATTTCCAGTTTGACCTAGGTAGTGGACCTACACAATCTATAATTAAATCTGCAAAAGGTTCTCCATCAGCAGGTATAGGTTGGAGAGGTGCAGGTTTAATGGAATGTCCAGGTTTCCCAACTTGCTGACATTCTCGGCAACACCTAATATGATTCTTCACATCTTTCTTTAATTTTGGCCAATAAAATTCTTTTGTGATTCTATACAAGGTTTTTGTAATTCCTAAGTGACCTCCTAATGACGTTTTATGAGCTATATTTAATATTTGAGGTCTATACTTTGTTGGAACCACTAACCTGTCATACAATTGCCGGCCCTCTATCTCCTTACCAGTCTCAGTGCAGATCAAATACATGTAATCGTTTTTAACTTCATACTTGACCGGATGACCCAAAGAGGATTTACCCATGGCTGCCTCAAAAGCGAATTTTAAAGAAGGGTCCTTTCGTTGTTCCTCCCGGAAGGACAGTCCCTCGGGCATGGAAACAGAGACATCTGGCAATCCTGCAACCTTGGAATAGGAAGGCTTGATCGGGGTCTGTTCACTTGATCTACGAGGCTCTGGCCAGTTTTCCTCGTAAAACAATGTGGCTATTCCGAGATCGGAGTCGTCCAAGGATAGGTCAACATTCCCTCCAGACAACCCTTGGGATGTTGCCCGAGTTATGGCCAACACCGGAGAAGAATTAATCATTATAGGTTCAGGACACGAACTAACAGTAGTAATGTTATTACCCAGTAATAACATGGCATCTTTCATGGGGAATCCTTTTGAGACACCTACAGTCAAGTACCCAGTGTAATATTTGCACTGTACATAAATTTTATGCAAAGGAACAGAATATATAGCTCCTCCAAATGCTTCCAATAAAACAGAGGAATTCAAAGAAGTATTCTCTGAAAGGGGTAATATTCCTTCTCTTACAAGTGAGCAATATGCTCCAGTATCTCTAAAGGTCTTTACTTTAGTTGTTTCTGAGTTTTCCTGAAGGGAAATTAGACTCTTGCAATAATAACCTGGAGTACCTGGAGTTTACCTGGAGAGAGTTCCGGGGGTCAACGCCCCCGCGGCCCGGTCTGTGACCAGGCCTCCTGGTGGATCAGAGCCTGATCAACCAGGCTGTTACTGCTGGCTGCACGCAAACCAACGTACGAGCCACAGCCCGGCTGATCAGGAACCGACTTTAGGTGCTTGTCCAGTGCCAGCTTGAAGACTGCCAGGGGTCTGTTGGTAATCCCCCTCATGTATGCTGGGAGGCAGTTGAACAGTCTCGGGCCCCTGACACTTATTGTATGGTCTCTTAACGTGCTAGTGACACCCCTGCTTTTCATTGGGGGATGTTGCATCGTCTGCCAAGTCTTTTGCTTTCGTAGTGAGTGATTTTCGTGTGCAAGTTCGGTACTAGTCCCTCTAGGATTTTCCAGGTGTATATAATCATGTATCTCTCCCGCCTGAGTTCCAGGAAATACAGGTTCAGGAACCTCAAGCGCTCCCAGTAATTGAGGTGTTTTATCTCCGTTATGCGCGCCGTGAAGGTTCTCTGTACATTTTCTAGGTCAGCAATTTCACCTGCCTTAAAGGTGCTGTTAGTGTGCAGCAATATTCCAGCCTAGATAGAACAAGTGACCTGAAGAGTGTCATCATGGCTTGGCATCCCTCGTTTTGAAGGTTCTCATTATCCATCCTGTCATTTTTCCAGCAGATGCGATTGATACAATGTTATGGTCCTTGAAGGTGAGATCCTCCGACATGATCACTCCCAGGTCTTTGACGTTGGTGTTTCGCTCTATTTTGTGGCCAGAATTTGTTTTGTACTCTGATGAAGATTTAATTTCCTCGTGTTTACCATATCTGAGTAACTGAAATTTCTCATCGTTGAACTTCATATTGTTTTCTGCAGCCCACTGAAAGATTTGGTTGATGTCCGCCTGGAGCCTTGCAGTGTCTGCAATGGAAGACACTGTCATGCAGATTCGGGTGTCATCTGCAAGGAAGACACGATGCTGTGGCTGACATCCTTGTCTATGTCAGATATGAGGATGAGGAACAAGATGGGAGCGAGTACTGTGCCTTGTGGAACAGAGCTTTTCACTGTGCCTGCCTCGGACTTTACTCTGTTGACTACTACTCTCTGTGTTCTGTTAGTGAGGAAATTATAGATCCATCGACCGACTTTTCCTGTTATTCCTTTAGCACGCATTTTGTGCGCTATTACGCCATGGTCACACTTGTCGAAGGCTTTTGCAAAGTCTGAATATATTACATCTGCATTCTTTTTGTCTTCTAGTGCATCTAGGACCTTGTCGTAGTGATCCAATAGTTGAGACAGACAGGAGCGACCTGTTCTAAACCCATGTTGCCCTGGGTTGTGTAACTGATGGGTTTCTAGATGGGTGGTGATCTTGCTTCTTAGGACTCTTTCAAAGATTTTTATGATATGGGATGTTAGTGCTACTGGTCTGTAGTTCTTTGCTGTTGCTTTACTGCCCCCTTTGTGGAGTGGGGCTATGTCTGTTGTTTTTAGTAACTGTGGGACGACCCCCGTGTCCATGCTCCCTCTCCATAGGATGGTAAAGGCTCGTGATAGGGGCTTCTTGCAGTTCTTGATGAACACGGAGTTCCATGAGTCTGGCCCTGGGGCAGAGTGCATGGGCATGTCATTTATCGCCTGTTCGAAGTCATTTGGCGTCAGGATAACATCAGATAGGCTTGTGTTAACCAAATTCTGTGGCTCTTTCATAAAAAATTAATTTTGATCTTCGACTCTCAGTCTGGTTAGTGGCTTGCTAAAAACTGAGTCATATTGGGACTTGAGTAGCTCACTCATTTCCTTGCTGTCATCTGTGTAGGACCCATCTTGTTTAAGTAAGGGCCCAATACCGGACGTTGTTCTCGACTTTGATTTGGCATAGGAGAAGAAATACTTTGGGTTTCTTTCGATTTCATTTATGGCTTTTAGTTCTTCCCGCGATTCCTGACTCACTATAAGATTCCTTTAGCTTAAGTTCGATGTTTGCTATTTCTCTGACCAGTGTCTCCCTACGCATTTCAGATAGATTGACCTCTTTTAGCCGCTCTGTTATTCTTTTCCGTCGCCTGTAAAGAGAGCGCTTGTCTCTTTCTATTTTACATCTCCTCCTTTTTCTTAGAGGAATAAGTCTTGTGCATACATCGAGTGCCACCAAGTTAATCTGTTCTAGGCATAAGTTGGGGTCTGTGTTGCTTAGTATATCTTCCCAGCTTATTTCGGTTAGGACTTGGTTTACTTGGTCCCACTTTATGTTTTTGTTATTGAAGTTGAATTTGGTGAATGCTCCCTCGTGACTAATCTCATTATGTCGGTCTGGGGCTCTGCGCATACATGTCTGAACCTCAATTATGTTGTGATCTGAGTATATTGTTTTTGATATGGTGACATTTCTTATCAGATCATCATTGTTAGTGAAGATGAGGTCTAGTGTATTCTCCATTCTAGTAGGCTCTATTATTTGCTGGTTTAAATTGAATTTTGTGCAGAGATTTAAAAGCTCGTGTGAGTGTGAGTTTTCATCAGAACTGCCTCCTGGTGTTATTACTGCAACAATATTATTTGCTATATTCCTCCATTTTAGGTGCCTTAAGTTGAAATCCCCCAGGAGCAAGATGTTGGGTGCAGGAGCTGGAAGATTTTCCAGACAGTGGTCAATTTTTAACAGCTGTTCCTGGAATTGCTGGGATGTTGCATCCGGAGGCTTGTAGACTACCACAATGACTAGGTTTTGGTTCTCGACCTTTACTGCTAAAACTTCAACTACATCATTTGAGGCATTAAGCAGTTCTGTGCAAACAAGTGACTCTGCAATGTACAGGCCAACCCTCTCCCCCCTTTTGCCTGTTCACTCTGTCACATCTGTATAGGTTGTAACCTGGGATCCATATTTCGTTGTCTAAGTGATCCTTTATGTGGGTCTCAGTGAAAGCCGCGAACATTGCCTTTGCCTTTGCAAGCAGTCCACGGATGAAAGGTATTTTGTTGTTTGTTGCTGGCTTTAGACCCTGTATATTTGCAAAGAAGAATGTCATCGGACTGGTGGTATTGTTGGTACTGGGGGGGGATTTTTTTTCCGGCATTAGTATCTGTATCTGTTGGTTTGGAGTGGAGGCCATAGACTGTGGTTCCACTCCAGGAATGACTGGATTTGGTGTACAATTTCTGCCATTTCCTGCCAGTTTTTTTTTCCTTCCTGGCACTAAAAAACCTCTCCCTCTTGAGTGGCTGTGGCTACCCAGGTTTTCCCATGGCCTGGATGTTTTGTATCTTTTTGTCCCCTTTAGATGGTATGCCTGGCAATTTAAGTTATAGCACAGTCTTTCCTGTACTGAAGAGGTACACATTTCAGGGTGAAAAAGCTTACAGGAAGGGAGTTTGCATTTTCCTGTTGTCATATGGGCACGGCATTTTCTAGGGTGGTCATAGTTGCACGTCCCATCTGTTTTTCCAGATTTCCCATGTCTGCAGATACCAAGTGCATAGTATGTGCACAGCCATACCTTTTTCTACTTCTCTAGGGGACATGTTACTAGGGATATTAGAGATTTTCCCAATGGGTTGGGGTTTATGGGGGCAGTTGGGACGGATGTGACCTACTTTGTTGCAGAGGAAGCAGACGACAGGCTTGCCCTTTACTCCCTGCTGACGTTGCAAATGGTGTCGTTCTGGCTGGTGTCTCTCTAGATACTGTTGTCGAGATGCACCATGAGTAGTTTGCCTCTCCGCAGGTGGACCATAGGTTGAGGAGCGTGGCTCACCCGGTGGCTTAGTTGGCTGACGTAGACGTTCTCCCTCCGGCTGGCACTTCATTCTCCAAGGTTGATGATCTCTGCTCATGCCAGGCTGTTGAAAAGAGAGACAGGACCGCTCGGACAAGGAGCGGTTAGTTTCGAAGGTATCAGCCAACCTGGCTGCCTCCAATGCAGTGGTTAAGTCACGATCCTGCAGAAAGACTCGAACCTCTGGTCCCACAGACTCCAGCAGGTTATCAATCAGAATAAGCTGCACCAGCTCCTCAAAGGTAGAGACACCACTTGCTTTATACCAGCTGGTAAAAGCTTTGGTTTGCTGTCTCACAAAGTCCACTAGGGATTGACCAAGCTGTCGTCTGCCCAGCTTAAAATTTTTTTTATATTTGGCTGGGATACACGTATATGCTCCCAACACTGTGGTCTTCACTACTTGATAATCAGAAAATTCAGCGTCATTTAATACTGACGTAAATTCCTGTGCCTTACCCAATAATGCTGTATGAACCAACGATGCCCAATGCTGTTCCGGCCACCTCAAGGCTCGAGCCTGATTTTCGAAGCTTTCGAAAAATTGCTCTGGTTCGGCCTCATTGAAGCGGGGAACAAGCTGTACTGCTTTTTGTAAACTAAAATCATTTACAGAATGCGAGAACTGCCTCCTTTCTCTTTCCCCATCAAATTCTTCCCTTGCGAATGCTCTCTGTTCCCTAGTTTGCTCAAGATTGATTTTTGCCAGCTCAAGTGCCAACGACGCTGATTCACCTTGAGACAACCCAGCTGCACTATACTGACCATTTTGCTCCGTAGGTGTATCATCTTCCTCGTGCGAGAACATAGGAGTTTTTGCCCTAGCTCCCATAGAGGGAGGAGTCTGATGTGCCATTTCTTCTTCTATAAGTTTGTCAGCAATCAGTGAATGCAGTTGCACAGCTGTGAGAGTGCGTTTGTATTTAATGCCAATGGAACGAGCAATTTGCCAACAATGCTGTAGGGACAATTTAGGTAGGTTATGCAAAGTATATGCCGACACCAGACGTCTGACTCGTCTAGGTGGCGTAAGTTATTCGCTATGCACAGTACGATTGCAGAATACCCCAATGTAACACGTTAATTTGCAGAACACGCTTAGCTATGCACAGTACGATTGCAGAATACGCATACAAGCAAAGTTGACTGCAAAATTCTCCACACTGAACAGGCTAGTAACAACTGACAAGCAAAATTTATAAAGCAATGCCAGACAGCTACACTGTTCTAGAAGATTGACTGTAGCAAAGCGAGCACACCGAACAAGCTAGTAGTGAGCTGTTGAACGATCACACAATAGCAAGGCTGACCATAAAGCAACTGACACGCAAAATTTGTAAAGCAATACCAGACAGCAAGCTGCACAATGTTCCTACTACGAGCTTCACCCTAAGCTCAACCGTTTCTCAAAGTCCAGCTCCAGCTCCCGGACAGGCCCCCATATTACAACCCAGGATTCCAAATGGCCTGTTATCCCGGGTGTAATGGGAACAAAATAAACACAGCAGAAAAAGTTTAGACTTATATTATCCTTCACCAATTTAGAACAGCAATATGTACACTATGTACAGTGATAAGTATAGTGCACTCCATGGTAAGCAAGGCAGAAATAGAAGCCACAAGATAGCAGACCGTGCTTCAACCAGCTCTAGAATGGGAATGACAAGGGCAGACAGGAGAGCGGTACCCACATAACCTCTGTGATTGCCAAAACCATCTTCTTATTGGCTAGAACCTGGTCATTAGTTGAACGACGGGGCCCCATCATCAACTCTTAGCAACCTGGTTCGCTGGTTGGGGGAGATAGCCTGTAAATGAGGGTGTGTACATGCGCCGAATGAAGGTTACGTACTCTTTGCATGCCACACTAAGCAATGTGAAGATATCCTCAAGAGGCCCAGGAGCTGAAAATCATCCGTGTCAATAGGCCCTATAAATTAATAAAAAAAGGGGGGGGACGAGGGGTTCGAAACATGGTCCCATCTTTCCGCTTATTCATGTTCTGTTCTATAGTATTTAATTTACTCATAGACCAGTGCTGCTCTTCAAGTATCTCACCTATTTATACACGCCAGTTTGTGGTTGCAGGGGTCGAGTCTCAGCTCCTGGCCCCGCCTCTCCCCTAGCTGCTGGCTCTTTCATTGCTATTAGCATCAATTTCGAAATTGACTACTAGTTATTCAACCTCAGTTGATTTGCTTATCAAGGCTAATGGATCTAACACTCTATCAAGCCTGAGGGACTGATTCCCACTTCTTCCTGTCTCCGGTATATAATCTTTATAGTGATCTGAAAAAGAAAACACTGACTGGTGATACGTCTTCATAAATATATATACCCAGGTATTCCACATGAGTTTTATTTATCAGTTTGTCGATAATGATGATTTATGTGTAGCTCGGCTGTGTACATTAACGTGCCAACGTTATTTATACTCTCACTAATCATTCTCAGGCTCTTAAAAAAAAAGTTTTGGCCTCAGTTCGTGTCACTTTGATATTTAAGTGTTGATCCGAAGGCAGTGTTGAGAGAGAGAGAGAGAGAGAGAGAGAGAGAGAGAGAAAGAGGGAGAGGGGTGAGAGGAGAGAGGAGGAGAAGAGGAGAGGAAGAGAGAGAGAGAGAGAGAGAGAGAGAGAGAGAGGAAGAGGGAGAGGGGTGAGTGCAGAGTGTTAGAGTTCCCACACTAGTTGATCACTCACTTTATTAACTTCTCACCATATTGACACCCGCCTCTCCCTAATACTCCCTCCCTGAGGAGGACCTGCGGAGGCGTAGGTCAGGGGATGGGGAGAGAACCTGGAGGACAGAGGGGAAACGTGGGGAGAGGAAATGGAGAAGTCGAAGACAAGAAAAGGAGAAGCGCAAGAGACATACTTGAAAGAGGAATTTGAGTCTATAGGAATTAGAATAAAATACGTAAAAATGGAGAGTTGAAATATCCCAGGATGAAGAAGAGAAAAATATATGAGAGTACAAATTGTGTTGTGTAATATGTTCTTCCGAGTACATTGTTTTGTACACGCTTACAACACCCAGTTTATATTTTCGTCACTAGGGATTTTCTTTACGTCGTTCAGTGTACAAGCTAAGAGCCGTTGTCCAACGTCAGCTCATTTACAAGCTAAGAGCTGTCATACTGTCTCAGCTTACATGCTAAGAGCTGTTATCCTATCTCAGCTTACTTACAAGCTAAGAGCTGTCATCCTATCTCAGCTTACTTACAAGCTAAGAGCTGTCATCCTATCTCAGCTTACAAGCTAAGACCTGTCATCCTATCTCAGCTTACTTACAAGCTAAGAGCTGTCACTCTATTTCAGCTTACATACATGCTAAGAGCTGTCATCCTATCTCAGCTTACTTACAAGCTAAGAGCTGTCATTTTTTTCTCAGCTTATTTACAAGCTGAGAGCTGTCATCCTACCTCAGCTTACTTACAAGCTAAGAGCTGTCATCCTATCTCAGCTTACTTACAAGCTAAGAGCTATCATCCTTTCTCAGCTTACTTACAAGCTAAGAGCTGTCATCTTATCTCAGCTTACTTACAAGCTAAGAGCTGTCATCCTACCTCAGCTTACTTACAAGCTAAGAGCTGTCATCCTATCTCAGCTTACTTACAAGCTAAGAGCTGTCATCCTATCTCAGCTAACTTACAAGTTAAGAGCTGTCATCCTATCTCAGCTTACTTACAAACTAAGAGCTGTCATCCTATCTCAGCTTACTTGCAAGCTAAGAGCTGTCATCTTATCTCAGCTTACTTACAAGCTAAGAGCTGTCATCCTACCTCAGCTTGCTTACAAGCAAAGAGCTGTCATCCTATCTCAGCTTACTTACAAGCTAAGAGCTGTCATCCTATCTCAGCTTACTTACAAGCTAAGAGCTGTCATCCTACCTCAGCTTACTTACAAGCTAAGAGCTGTTATCCTATCTCAGCCTACTTACAAGCTAAGAGCTGTCATCCTATCTCAGCTTACAAGCTAAGAGCTGTCATCCTATCTCAGCTTACTTACAAGCTAAGAGCTGTCATCCTATCTCAGCTTACAAGCTAAGAGCTGTCATCATATCTCAGCTTACTCACAAGCTAAGAGCTGTCATCCTATCTCAGCTTACTTACAAGCTAAGAGCTGTCATCCTATCTCAGCTTACTTACAAGCTAAGAGCTGTTCATCTTATCTCAGCTTACTTACAAGCTAAGAGCTGTCATCCTATTTCAGCTTACTTACAAGCTAAGAACTGTCATCCTATCTCAGCTTACTTACAAGCTAAGAACTGTCATCTTATCTCAGCTTACTTACAAGCTAAGAGCTGTCATCCTATCTCAGCTTACTTACAAGCTAAGAGCTGTCATCCTATCTCAGCTTACTTGCAAGCTAAGAGCTGTCATCCTATTTCAGCTTACTTACAAGCTAAGAGCTGTCATCCTACCTCAGCTTACTTACAAGCTAAGAGCTGTCATCCTATCTCAGCTTACTTACAAGCTAAGAGCTGTCATCCTACCTCAGCTTACAAGCTAAGAGCTGTCATCCTATCTCAGCTTACTTACATGCTAAGAGCTGTCATCCAATCTCAGCTTACTTACAAGCTAAGAGCTGTCATCCTATCTCAGCTTACTTACAAGCTAAGACCTGTCATCCTATCTCAGCTTACTTACTTTGCAAGAGCTGTCATCCTATCTCAGCTTACTTACAAGCTAAGAGCTGTCATCCTATCTCAGCTTACTTGCAAGCTAAGAGCTGTCATCCTATTTCAGCTTACTTACAAGCTAAGAGCTGTCATCCTACCTCAGCTTACTTACAAGCTAAGAGCTGTCATCCTATCTCAGCTTACTTACAAGCTAAGAGCTGTCATCCTACCTCAGCTTACAAGCTAAGAGCTGTCATCCTATCTCAGCTTACTTACATGCTAAGAGCTGTCATCCTATCTCAGCTTACTTACAAGCTAAGAGCTGTCATCCTATCTCAGCTTACTTACAAGCTAAGAGCTGTCATCCTATCTCAGCTTACTTACAAGCTAAGAGCTGTCATAAGAACATAAGAAAGAAGGAACACTGCAACAGGCCTACTGACCCATGCGGAGCAGGTCCATGTCCCCCCCGGATTATCCCAATGACTCACCCAGTCTGGTCATCCCCACTCAGCTAAGAGCTGTCATCCTATTTCAGCTTACTTACAAGCTAAGAGCTGTCATCCTATCTCAGCTTACTTACAAGCTAAGAGCTGTCATCCTATCTCAGCTTACTTACAAGCTAAGAGCTGTCATCCTACCTCAGCTTACTACAAATCCCAGCCCGACCTGAAGCATAGCACCACCCTCCCAGGATGCCACCCACAATAGTCAACAAACATCAATGTACCTCAGTGTACCTATATACCGCCAGGTGAACAAGGACAGCAGGTGTGAAGAAAGTTATCAATTGTCTCCCCTCGCTCAGATTTGAACCCGGGGCCCTCGGTTTTGACCTGAAGGCGCTATCACTAAGCTACAAGCCAACTCTCACCTCTGAAAAGGACTGACTGAACGACTAATTTTCATGAAAAATTATATAAATTTTGTCTCTACGGCATCTTGCTGCATCTACACGTGTGACGCACCGGAAGCTGCACTGGCACCTGTGAGGGACTCTTGATCCACGGAGGTAGACCTACCCTTCTCTTCACTGGATCGAATTTAATTTCCTTCCATTCCGAATGCTCTGTATGACCCCTACAAAATCAATGCTTCTCCTTGAACAATGATGATGATAATAATAATAATAATAATAATAATAATAATAATAATAATAATAATAATAATATCTATATGTCTGATTTATTGACTGGGTTCACTACCATACCAGATATATAACAACTGAAACCACGGAACGGGCGGAGTTTGAACCAGTGGCTTAGGCACTGGCATGGAGATTTACAGCTCATTCCCCATGAGTTCAAACTCCACCCGTTCCGCTTTTGCAACGTGTATTATATTCGTGAGTCGAGATGCAAATTTTACTTCCCCCCATCCCCTTTCTGTATCTTTTGGCGGTCCTCACTTTTTGGGATTCTCCTCTTAGTTCTGGCGTGTTGTGTTGTGTTTTTTGTGTGTGTGGTGTGTGTGGGGGAACAAAGGAGGGGTTTGGTTATGAGGGGGGAAGGACAGGGAAAGGGAAAGGGGGTAGAAGAGGGGGAAAAGAAAAGGTAGAAAAAGGGGCTCAGTTTTTGCAACACGAACCAGCGCTAAATACGTATGGGAGGTACACCCGGAAAAACCCCCCCTTTATCTCTTTAACCCATTCATAACACTACTGTCGGGGGGAGGGGGGCAGACGAAGGGGAGGAAGGGGGAGAAAAGGGGGGAGGAGAAAAAACGGGCAACGAAAAAGGGAAAGGGCCGCGGGACGAGGAGGGCAGAACGGGGTTTTGGATGGCAAAAACCCTTTCACCATTGTATTTACGCTTTCCCTTTTATTATAACCAAAACTAAGCGCTAAATCCATAAGGGTCATACAAGGTTCTGAGTGCCGAGAACCCACAACTGATCAGGCAGATTGTTAGTGGTAAATGCCTACACTGAACATAACAGCTTAGGTCGCAATTAGAGGCGTGTCTTAACGTTCCTTGAAACGCAGGTGATTTTTTTTTAGTTCTTAGTAATTAGAATTGTTTGCTTTTATCATACTCATGGAGGATCAGTAAACCCGTACGAGTCATACAGTGCCTGGGAGAGCAGGAGACATTCGGATTCGCTCAGAGGAAGACAAGAGCAAATCCAGTTCCGCGAATCTGGGGTCTATTCAGTGGTATGTATTACATACCTGGAAGTGTACCTGAGGGGGCTTCTGGGGTCAGCGCCCCCCCCGGCCCTGCGACCAGGTCATACAGTAGACACTATATAAATGTTCAGTGAATGGATGATTTTCCCAAAAATAGCAGCAAGTGATTTGAGAATGGAAATTCTTACTGGAGAGGCGCCATATTGTTTACAGTGTGGAAAGCACCTTTTTTTTCCCAGAGGAAAACATTAATAAGTAAAAAAAATCATTATAAGGAAAGACTATCAGTATAGAACGTATACTTTCCAGTTCACTTTTATTTAGCACAGCACGTGAAGATTCACACTGGTGGGGCACCATGTTAGTGAAGCTTCACACTGGTGGGGCACCATGTTAGTGAAGCTTCACACTGGTGGGGCACCGTGTTAGTGAAGCTTCACACTGGTGGGGCACCATGTTAGTGAAGCTTCACACTGGTGGGGCACCAGGGTTAGTAAAAAGCTTCACACTGGTGGGGCACCATGTTAGTGAAGCTTCACACTGGTGGGGCACCATGTTAGTGAAGCTTCACACTGGTGGGGCACCATGTTAGTGAAGCTTCACACGGTGGGGCACCAGGGTTAGTGAAGCTTCATACTGGTGGGGAAACCATGTTAGTGAAGATTCACACTGGTGAGGCACCATGTTAGTGAAGCTTCACACTGGTGGGGCACCATTTTAGTGAAGCTTCACACTGGTGGGGCACCATGTTAGTGAAGCTTCCACTGGTGGGGCACCATGTTAGTGAAGCTTCACACTGGTGGGGCACCAAATGTTAGTGAAGCTTCACACTGGTGGGCACCATGTTAGTGAAGCTTCACATGGTGGGGCACCTTTGTTAGTGAAGCTTCACACTGGTGGGGCACCATGTTAGTGAAGCTTCACACTGGTGGGGAAACCATGTTAGTGAAGCTTCACACTGGTGGGGCACCATGTTAGTGAAGCATCACACTGGTGGGGCACCATGTTAGTGAAGCTTCACACTGGTTTGGGGCACCATGGTAGTAAAGCTTCACACTGGTGGGCACCATGTTAGTGAAGCTTCCACACTGGTGGGGCACCTTTGTTAGTGAACTTCACACGGTGGGGCACCATGTTAGTGAAGCTTCACACTGGTGGGGCAACCATGTTAGTGAAGCTTCACACTGGTGAGTGCACCATGTTAGTGAAGCATCACACTGGTGGGGCCCATGTTAGTGAAGCTTCACACTGGTGGGGCACCATGTTAGTGAAGCTTCACATGGTGGGGCACCTGTTAGTGAAGCTTCCACTGGTGGGGAAACCATGTTAGTGAAGCTTCACACGGGTGGGGCACCATGTTAGTGAAGCTTCACACTGGTGGGGCACCATGTTAGTGGAAGCTTCACACTGGTGGGGCACCAGTTAGTGAAGCTTCACACTGGTGGGGCACCATGTTGTGAAGCTTCACACTGGTGGGGCACCATGTTAGTGAAGCTTCACTGGTGGGGGCACCAGTTAGTGAAGCTTCAAAAACTGGGGGGGCCCACCATGTTAGTGAAGCTTCACACTGGTGGGGCACCATTTTAGTGAAGCTTCACACTGGTGAGGCACCATGTTAGTGAAGCATCACACTGGTGGGGCACCATGTTAGTGAAGCTTCAAAACTGGTGGGGCACCATGTTAGTGAAGCTTCACACTGGTGGGGCACCATGTTAGTGAAGCTTCACACTGGTGGGGCACCATGTAGTGAAGCTTCACACTGGTGGGGCACCATTGTTAGTGAAGCTTCACACTGGTGGGGCACCATGTTAGTGAAGCATTACACTGGTGGGGCACCATGTTAGTGAAGCTTCACAACTGGTGGGGCACCATGTTAGTGAAGCTTCACACTGGTGAGGCACCATGTTAGTGAAGCTTTCACATGGTGGGGCACCATGTTAGTGAAGCTTCACACTGGGGGCACCATGTTAGTGAAGCTTCACACTGGTGGGGCACCATGTTAGTGAAGCTTCACACTGGTGGGGCACCATGTTAGTGAAGCTTCACACTGGTGGGGCACCATGTTAGTAAGTTTCCCAAAACTGTGAGGCACCATGTTAGTGAAGCTTCACACTGGTGGGGCACCATGTTAGTGAAGCTTCACACTGGTGGGGCACCATGTTAGTGAAGCTTCACACTGGTGGGGCACCATGTTAGTAAAGCTTCACATGGTGGGCACCATGTTAGTGAAGCTTCACACTGGTGGGGCACCATGTTAGTGAAGCTTAAACACTGGTGGGGCACCATGTTAGTGAAGCTTCACACTGGTGGGGCACCATGTTAGTGAAGCTTCACACTGGTGAGGCACCATGTTAGTGAAGCTTCACACTGGTGGGGCACCATGTTAGGGGAAGCTTCACACTGGTGGGGCACCATGTTTAGTGAAGCTTCCAACGGTGGGGCACCATGTTAGTGAAGCTTCCACTGGTGGGGCAACATGTTAGTGAAGCTTCAAAACTGGTGGGGGCACCATGTTAGTGAAGCTTCACACTGGTGGGGCACCATGTTAGTGAAGCTTCACACTGGTGGGGCACCATGTTAGTGAAGCTTCACACTGGTGGGGCACCATGTTAGTGAAGCTTCACACTGGTGGGGCACCATGTTAGTGAAGCTTCACACTGGTGGGGCACCTTGTTAGTGAAGCTTCACACTGGTGGGGCACCATGTGTGAAGCTTCACACTGGTGGGGCACCATGTTAGTGAAGCTCACACTGGTGGAGAGAAACCATAATAATAATAATAATAATAATAATATATATTATATTATATATATATATATACACATACATATATATATAATATATATATATATATATAATAATATTATATATATATATAAAATATATTATATATATTTATAATATATGTTATTATTATTGTTATTATTATTATTAACACACTGGCCGATTCCCCACCAAGGCAGGGTGGCCCGAAAAAGAAAAACTTTCACCATCATTCACTCCATCACTGTCTTGCCAGAAGGGTGCTTTACACTACATTTTTAAACTGCAACATTAACACCCCTCCTTCAGAGTGCAGGCACTGGGACTTCCCATCTCCAGGACTCAAGTCCGGCCTGCCGGTTTCCCTGAACCCCTTCATAAATGTTACTTTGCTCACACTCCAACAGCACGTCAAGTATTAAAAACCATTTGTCTCCATTCACTCCTATCAAACACGCTCACGCATGCCTGCTGGAAGTCCAAGCCCCTCGCACACAATACCTCCTTTACCCCCCTCCCTCCAACCTTTCCTAGGCCGACCCCTACCCCGCCTTCCTTCCACTTCAGACTGATACACTCTTGAAGTCATTCTGTTTCGCTCCATTCTCTCCATTCTCTATAGGTAGTAGGTTGGTAGACAGCAACCACCCAGGGAAGTACTACCGTCCTGCCAGATGACTGTGAAAAAGAAACCTGTAACTGTTTTGCATGATGGTAGGATTGCTGGTGTCTTTTTCTGTCTCATAAACACGCTAGATAACAGGGATATCTTGCTACTCCTACTTACACTTTGGTCACACTTCACAGACACGCACATGCATATATATATACATACATCTAGGTTTTTCTCCTTTTTCTACATAGCTCTTGTTCTTCTTTATTTCTTCTATTGTCCATGGGGAAGTGGAAAAGAATATTTCCTCCGTAAGCCCTGCATGTCGTATGTGGCGACTAAATGCCGGGAGCAATGGGCTAGTAACCCCTTCTCCTGTAGAAAATTTACTTTAAAAAAAAGAAGAAGAAAAACTTATTAAAACTGGGATGCTTGAATGTGCGTGGATGTAGTGCAGATGACAAGAAACAGATGATTGCTGATGTTATGAATGAAAAGAAGTTGGATGTCCTGGCCCTAAGCGAAACAAAGCTGAAGGGGGTAGGGGAGTTTCGGTGGGGGAAATAAATGGGATTAAATCTGGAGTATCTGAAAGAGTTAGAGCAAAGGAAGGGGTAGCAGTAATGTTGAATGATCAGTTATGGAAGGAGAAAAGAGAATATGAATGTGTAAATGCAAGAATTTGTGGATTAAAGTAAAGGTTGGATGCGAGAAGTGGGTCATAATAAGTGTGTATGCACCTGGAGAAGAGAGGAATGCAGAGGAGGAGAGAGAGATTTTGGGGGATGTTAAGTGAATGTATAGGAGCCTTTGAACCAAGTGAGAGAGTAATTGTGGTAGGGGACCTGAATGCTAAAGTAGGAGAAACTTTTAGAGAGGGTGTGGTAGGTAAGTTTGGGTGCCAGGTGTAAATGATAATGGGAACCCTTTGATTGAACTTTGTATAGAAAGGGGTTTAGTTATAGGTAATACATATTTTAAGAAAAAGAGGATAAATAAGTATACAAGATATGATGTAGTGCGAAATGACAGTATTTTTGTTGGATTATGTATTGGTAGATAAAAGACTGTTGAGTAGACTTCAGGATGTACATGTTTATAGAGGGGCCACAGATATATCAGATCACTTTCTAGTTGTAGCTACACTGAGAGTAAAAGGTAGATGGGATACAAGGAGAATAGAAGCATCAGGGAAGAGAGAGGTGAAGGTTTATAAAGTAATAGAGGAGGCAGTTAGGGAAAGATATAAACAGCTATTGGAGGATAGATGGGCTAATGAGAGCATAGGCAATGGGTCGAAGAGGTAATGGGGTAGGTTTAAAAATGTAGTGTTAGAGTGTTCAGCAGAAGTTTGTGGTTACAGGAAAGTGGGTGCGGGAGGGAAGAGGAGCGATTGGTGGAATGATGATGTAAAGAGAGTAGTAAGGGAGAAAAAGTTAGCATATGAGAAGTTTTTACAAAGTAGAAGTGATGCAAGGAGGGAAGAGTATATGGAGAAAAAGAGAGAGGTTAAGAGAGTGGTGAAGCAATGTAAAAAGAGAGCAAATGAGAGAGTGGGTGAGATGTTATCAACAAATTTTGTTGAAAATAAGAAAAAGTTTTGGAGTGAGATTAACAAGTTAAGGAAGCCTAGAGAACAATTGGATTTGTCAGTTAAAAATAGGAGAGGAGAGTTATTAAATGGAGAGTTAGAGGTATTGGGAAGATGGAGGGAATATTTTGAGGAATTGTTAAATGTTGATGAAGATAGGGAAGCTGTGTTTTCGTGTATAGGGCAAGGAGGAATAACATCTTGTAGGAGTGAAGAAGAGCCAGTTGTGAGTGTGGGGGAAGTTCGTGAGGCAGTAGGTAAAATGAAAGGGGGTAAGGCAGCCGGGATTGATGTTAAAAGCAGGTGGGGATATAGTTTTGGAGTGGTTGGTGCAATTATTTAATAAATGTATGGAAGAGGGTAAGGTACCTAGGGATTGGCAGAGAGCATGCATAGTTCCTTTGTATAAAGGCAAAGGGGACAAAAGAGAGTGCAAAAATTATAGGGGGATAAGTCTGTTGAGTATACCTGGTAAAGTGTATGGTAGAGTTATTATTGAAAGAATTAAAAGTAAGACTGAGAATAGGATAGCAGACGAACAAGGAGGCTTTAGGAAAGGTAGGGGGTGTGTGGACCAGGTGTTTACAGTGAAACATATAAGTGAACAGTATTTAGATAAGGCTAAAGAGGTCTTTGTGGCATTTATGGATTTGGAAAAGGCGTATGACAGGGTGGATAGGGGGCAATGTGGCAGATGTTGCAGGTGTACGGTGTAGGAGGTAGGTTACTGAAAGCAGTGAAGAGTTTTTAACGAGGATAGTGAGGCTCAAGTTAGAGTACATAGGAAAGAGGGAAATTATTTCCCAGTAAAAGTAGGCCTTAGACAAGGATGTGTGATGTCACCGTGGTTGTTTAATATATTTATAGATGGGGTTGTAAGAGAAGTAAATGCGAGGGTCTTGACAAGAGGCGTGGAGTTAAAAGATAAAGAATCACACATAAAGTGGGAGTTGTCACAGTTGCTCTTTGCTGATGACACTGTGCTCTTGGGAGATTCTGAAGAGAAGTTGCAGAGATTGGTGGATGAATTTGGTAGGGTGTGCAAAAGAAGAAAATTAAAAGTGAATACAGGAAAGAGTAAGGTTATGAGGATAATAAAAATATTAGGTGATGAAAGATTGGATATCAGATTGGAGGGAGAGAGCATGGAGGAGGTGAATGTATTCAGATATTTGGGAGTGGACGTGTCAGCGGATGGGTCTATGAAGGATGAGGTGAATCATAGAATTGATGAGGGGAAAAGGGTGAGTGGTGCACATAGGAGTCTGTGGAGACAAAGAACTTTGTCCTTGGAGGCAAAGAGGGGAATGTATGAGAGTATAGTTTTACCAACGCTCTTATATGGGTGTGAAGCGTGGGTGATGAATGTTGCAGCGAGGAGAAGACTGGAGGCAGTGGAGATGACATGTCTGAGGGCAATGTGTGGTGTGAATATAATGCAGAGAATTCGTAGTTTGGAAGTTAGGAGGAGGTGCGGGATTACCAAAACTGTTGTCCAGAGGGCTGAGGAAGGGTTGTTGAGGGGGTTCGGACAGGGAAAGAGAATGGAGCAAAACAGAATCTTAAAGAGTGTATCAGCTGTAGGGGAAAGGAAAAGGGGGGTAGGGGTCGGCCTAGAAAGGGTTGGAGGGGGGGGGTAAAGGAGTTTTTGTGTCGAGGGGTTTTGGACTCCGCGGGCATGCCTGGCGGTTTTGATGGGAGTAAGGGAACAAAATGGTTTTAATACTTGACGTGCTTTTTGAGTGTGAGAAAAGTAACATTTTATGAAGGGGTTCAGGAAAAACCGGAGGCCGGACTTGGCCCGGAATGGGAAGTAAGTGCCTGCACTCTAAAGGGAGGGGTGTTAAAGTTGCAGTTTAAAAACTGTGGAAAAGCCCCTTCTGGCAAGCAGGAGGATGAATATTGAAGTTTTTTTTTTTTTGGGGCCACCCTGCCTTGGGGGAATGGGCCAGTGTGATAAAAATAATATATATATATATAAAAAATATAAAATATATTTTTAAAATATATATAAATATATATATATAATATATAAATTATAAAATATATTATATTATATTTTAAAATAAAATATATATAAATTTATATATATAAATAATAAAAATATAATATATAAAAAATATATATAATAAATAATTTTTCCCAAAAAATTTAAAATCAACTATTCACCTACAAAGAACGCGACCTATAAATTTGTATGAACCGGTTCGAACTTATGTTTGGTAAAATTTTGAAGGAACTCTTAACTTAACCACGATGGACGTCGGGTAAAAAAAAAGGGTAACTTTTTTCCTCTAAATCTCTCTTCAAATTCCAAATCCTTCAAATTTTTTCCCATCCCTCGCTCCTTTCTTTCGTGTCGCCCGATATTTTTATTCCATTCTCATTAGTTAGGTCATTCCCACATTCAGCCCTTCCCCTCCCCCCCCCTCCTCCCCTCCTCCCTGATTCCTTTTTTTTTTCTCCACAATTTCTTATTCCTTCTCATTTTTTTCCTTTTCCAAACTTTCCCTCTTCCTCCTAGCCCCCATTTATCCCCTAATTTTCATCCTCTAACCATTCGTTTTAAATTCATTCTTCTCCCACCCCTTTCCTTTGCCGATTCTCCCCCCACCAACATTGTTTAGTATTTTTTAAAGGTCAGAGGGGGGGAAATAAGACATGAGGGGTGAAAAAAAGGGTCATAGGGGAAAATAATGGTCAGATGTGGTAAAAATGGGGATGGTTTGGGTAAAGGTGTTTGGGGGAAAAGCGAGGGGGGGTTAGTTTGTCATCCTAACATATGAGTTACCCAGAAAATTTTCACTATTGGGCTGGTTTCAATAAACCCCGAAATTGTGTTACAAGTCTGTATACTCGTATTCAAGCCTGATACTCGGTTGCGGGCTTCACATACCTGGTTTTCACTATAACAACGCAAACATCAAAAAGCAAAAGTTAGCCTCAGAATAATTGCTTTTTCCACATATCCTATCCCACACCGAACTGCTACGTACAAAATGTACAAGGAGATTCGTCACGAGCCATCTTAGTATTAAACAGTGAATACAACTGTCACAAAGAGCCAAAGGGCACGGCGAGAAATGCACCATCTGACTGTCTGAAAGTGTGAGTGAATGGAATGATTACCAAAGACGAAGTGATCGAATCCACTAGATGGCTCTGGTTACCGTGTTTACAGCTGGCAACGATGACTACGGGATTATAGTTGGTCTTGCGCCGAATACAGTCGTGCTTGGCGCACGCAACAGCTGCCCTCCTGGGATCTAAGTCCTGAGACTTAGACTCCAATTTCTGTGGTTATAGTTTAAAACTAAATCTCTGTGTTGATGACCCGAATGATAACTTCATTTGCGTTAAATATTTCTGAAGTTATTTACACATCCAGCGTAATTATGTGATTATATGAATTGACAAAACACTACGATTAGCAAGCTTTTACGAGGTATTGAAGAAATGTGCTTACACTGATAATAATGTAATACGTCCGGAAGGGGGAGGAGGTGTGGGGGTCCTCGGGGGTGAAGTGAAGGGGAAAAGTTAGAGGGACAGAAGGGAGGGGGGCTCTGGAAAGACAGGGGAGGACCCTCTGGGAGGAAAGTGAGAGGTGAGGAAAGGGGGGAGGGCAGCTTAGGAGGGAAGACGAGAGTGTATGAAGAAAAGAAGTGAAGGACGATGGCAGCCTCGGGAGGAGAGGTGAGGGGAGGTCGTGGGGCCTCAGGAGGGGACGTGTGTGTGTGTGTGTGTGTGTGTGCAGCTCTAAACCCGTCTCGTCGGCAGGAGCCACGCGCTCCCGGCACACCAATCCCTCACCATTGCTTAGGAGACCAAGGTTTTAATTCCCGCAGCGATAACATTTAAGACGCGCTGCAACTCGGCCAGACACCAGGAGCCTAAGCCTTCACGTCCCTGACGAAGGTCGGGATTTCAACCCACGGATCTCGCGGCACAAGGGCGATAACAGAGGTGCTGTCTTAGCATGAGGAATAGACCCTTCTGCCAGCCAGGAAGAAAGATCCGACTAATATTAAATCAAATATGTCTAATTGAGAGAGAGAACTTGAGGCACACTGGCTAATCCCATGAAAGACGCGCAGGGGGCGAAAAAGACCTTGGAGAATCAATACGTGCATTCAACAACAAGCTAATCCCATACTAGGGGATTCCAGACGTCTTGGGGAAAATGATTAGGTCGTGTCCTCGAGTCCTTGGCGATGCTTGTCTCTAAGGGAAGGGATCAACAATTTTTATATTTATCATAAAGTCTCTGATGTTTCGAAACTGATTGCACGGATTTTTTCATATTTTTAGATAAATAGTTTGAAGCTGGAGGTAATATTTATGAAGTTGATGCTGAACGTCATTAGTTGAGACTGGGAAAATGAAAAAAAAAGTATGAGCTGTCATGGACATACACACAGACACACTAGAAATGGACCCAGGAACAGGTAGTATTATAATCAGTGGAAAATATACATGTATGACAGACTGAACAGTGTAAACATCGTGACAACACAAGCACAACTCTGCTCCTCTAACTATATGACATGCAATATTACATGGATTCCTATAATAAACAAAACCTCGCTGTGTTTATGGAAGTTGAATGACACAAACGGACAAAGTGGCGAAGACACATTTAATATGGAGTTTCGAGGATGTGTACTAGAGCGATTATGGTGCACAATTATTATTACAATCATAAGTAAGCGCTAAACACACTAGGGTAATACAGCGCTGACCATGGCGTACAGTCAGAAGTTATGTAGCGGGACAAGATTTGAGAAGATACCCAAAAAAACATAACTAGGTGAGTATACCTTCATGAGCACGAAGAACTAGACAGAAAGACCTGCTCATGGGCCGGGTCGCTGGTGCGTTGACCCTGGAACACCCTCCAGGTGTATCCTCCAGGTAAAGATAGTAAGAGAGAGAGAGAAACACACTAAGATAAGCAATAACGAGGCAGTGAGGCAGTAGGAGACGGAGATAGTGAGAGAGAGAGAGAGAGAGAGAGAGAGAGAGAGAGAGAGAGAGAGAGAGAGAGAGAGAGAGAGAGAGAGAGAGAGAGAGAGAGAGAGAGAGAGAGAGACATTTAAGCGAGTGAAAAGTGCCAAATTTTTGAAGAGTGAGACACAAGGAACGAAAAGTACCCAGGCAGACAGGGAATGTGATAGAGCTGGTGGAGGGAAGACAATTAGAGAGACAGGAGGGAGAGAGAGAGAGACAGACGGAGAGAGAGAGAGAGAGAGAGAGAGAGAGAGAGAGAGAGAGAGAGAGAGAGAGAGAGAGAGAGAGAGAGAGAGAGAGAGAGAGAGTCACAGAAAAAGAGGAAGGCAGGCAGGTAGAGAGACACCGAAGACAGGTATCGGCAGCATACGACAAATAGGTCGGGGGGACCAGCGACCCAGCCTGCCAACTTGGCGACCACATATGGAAAATCCATAGCGCTCCCCTCCCCAACGACTTTCCGATATTACATTGGGAACATTAAAATGAGAAATTCGCCTGTCCTCTACCACGCTGTCAGCTGGATGAACTTGCGTTGAAGTCACCAAAAACAAGCGAAGCACGCAATCCACTTCGGTGGGAGGGGTGGGGGTGAAATGGATGGAAGTTGTTGATACTATGAGGGGAAGGGGTAAGGGGAAGGGTTGGTTGATGTAAGGAGGAGGTAAGTGAAAGTACACTTTAAAGGTATAACCTTGATGATAGAAAACCGGTTGCGTTGTATACGAGTTGAGGTAAACTTTAAAGAATAAAAGTTGCCTTGAAAATGGCATAAAATACCGACAAGTTGATGACTGAGACACATCTACAACACTTAAGTATCTCTATAGTTGAAACATTTCGCCTACACAGTGGGCTTCTTCAGTCAAATATAAAGTCAGCAGGTGTAGTAGTGAAATTAAGATGATGTAATTAGCCCATCAACCTTGGAGAAAAGTGTTTGAGGTGGTCAGTCCCTCAGCCTGGAGAAGAGTTCATCTCCATGGTCTGAGAAGATATCGTTCCAGACCATGGAACTCAAGGATAATAACAAATAATCCATTACTCAAAGCAGTATTGGTCACTCTGTATAAGAATGACTGAACCTAAGAGACAAAGGTAATATTAATGGTGGAAGGTGAAAAGCTTCCATCTCGTTCTTACTTAAGGAGCTTTAACGACGTTGTTGAGAAGTGACAACAGGTGATGTACTCAGCCAGGAGATAACCTCATACACAATATAACAATTATTTTGGACTTACCCAGTTGCCCGTAATTACAACGATAACAATAATTAACATTGCTGCCTCTGTGTCAGTATATGGGGGTAATACAATCAGAACTAGCTAACTAAACACATATATAACTACGTGACAAGGAAAGTACTGAATATGTATGAAAGAGTCTCCTGTTACCTCACCAGAAACTGTGGTCAGAGAACGTCATATAACCGCTGGAACAACCCTCAGTTTCTTGGGTTAGATTAGGTAAAGTTTGTCAGGAAACAGGACATGTGTTTCCTGACGCGGGTCTTAGTCATATGATGACCCGCAGCTGGAGCTTTTGGTCATCTGATCGAGGACTTCCGCTGACATACCGGTCCACTCCTTCAAAAATTATGTTATAACCATTATTTATACATGCCAATTTCTTGTTTTTACCCTGATACGGCTTACAAGACTAAATATGAAGAGACGGCATATGTATGAGCAGCTGGTATCTTATTTCCAGGGAAGACACAGCCTGACACAAGCAACAGGGGTGCTAGTGAAGGGTTGTTTTCCAGGGATAGTAGCTACCTGGCGGTACCTCGCCTCCTGCTCCTCCTGTTCCTCCTGTTCCTCCTGTTCCTTCTGCTCTTCCTCCTCCTCCTCCTATACTCACACGTGTCTTCCTGCTGCTGTACATCTCTACATCTTCATTTGCTGATCCAACTTTCACATCTAATTGTATCCTCAGTATTTTTTTGGTAAGGCTATAAAAGGTATGACAAGAATAGGGAAAGGAAGGTCTATGGTAGAATAAAGCAGTGAAAAAGGTAATGGTTAGAGAGGAGGGAAGATGTAAGAAAGGTTAAATGGCCTGGCCACATTAGCTTTTTTTTGTCACATAGTGATGATGGTTGTGGGTCCTTTCGTCTTTCATTTTATTATTGTCCTCTTTTTTATGCCTCTATTTCCTATTCATGCTCCTTTCAGTTCGTTTCCCTGATTCTCTTCTTCTTCCATCTCTTCCTTTATCTATCTCTTCTTATTCCTCTTCCTCCTCCACCAGTTCATCTTCTTATCCTTGTAGTACTCTGGGAGGAGAAACGTAGAAGGGACGACTTGTCGTAGTATAAGGGAAGGAAAGGGGGAAGGAAGGGAGGGAGGGATGAAGGGAGGAAGGAAGGGAGGGAGGGAGGGAGGGAGGGAAGGGAGGGAGGGAGGAGGTCGTGAGGGGTCGCCAAAAATGCCAGAGTTGAGTCAGTTTGAGCAACTTTTAATAATGAAAGAAGTTGCTCCTCGCTAACTTTAATTACTTTTCGGTCACCCATTAGCATTTACACCCGCCATTTACCCTCCCAATTGTGTTTATTGTTTGCGCGATTGTCTGCATTTTAAGATTCTTAGTTGTTTAGTGTGTGTGTGTGCGTGTGTGTGTGTGTGTGTGTGTGTGTGTGTGTGTGTGTGTGTGTGTGTGTGTGTGTGTGTGTGTTCCTTAAGTCGCTCTTGCTTTTTCTTCGCCATGTGGAATATTGACTTGGTATCCAGGTTGACCCTCTAAAGAACCCCAATGGAAATAGGTCACTCTGACTTTTGTGGGTTATCCTAGGTTCTCTACATATATGCTGCTATGTATGATAATCTATGTAACTGTATTTGTGTATACCTGAATAAACTTACTCTGGTCCCTGACCAGCCTTGATGCGAGCCTCTTCAATTTCTCAATCTTGGGCTGGTGATACATGTTCTGGGACTGACCTGACGTAAGTAACATACGTTGCCCTGAACGACTTCTTGTTTATGTTCTCAAATGTTGCTTTTTCTAGGTTTGTTAGGAGCATATGTCGCCAGGGACACTTGGTTGATTCTCACCCCCGGCGATATGTTTGGTGGTGTACCGACCCCGAGGTCCCTTAGTTGCAAGTGTACTCTATATCTGAGAGAGCTCTAGCTCTTGTTTATATATTCTCTGACCACGAGAGCGCGTTGTTCGAAAGGAGACACAATATAACAAAAGTAAATTCAAAGTCATGGAGAACTGAGTGGAAGCCAGGCTTTCGTACACACCTTCCTCAATTTCATAAGAAAATACATTTCTAAATCAAAACAGTCTAAGATCAATTCAAAACATTATAATTAGTTAAGTACTCTGCAGTGATGTACACAGGGAAAGAGATACAAAGAGCCTTTGATTAATTTATTAAAGGGCCAGATGCCACATAAATCATGGATCACAGAATATATTTTCTAAGTGGAGTATCACGCCGCTGACAGTTAAAAAACAAAAACTATGAAGAGAGAGAGATTGATTCATTTGTGTTTACAGATTTTCTCTCTCTCAGTACAAGTTTTTTTTGTGACTGTGATGCTTAAAGCTTAACTGAGGTCGATTTTGTAATGTTGATCCGAGATTACAATAGTTATATTTCAATATTTCAATAGGGAAGCAGCAGCAACAGCATCACGCATTGTACCGAACCATAACTACCAACATTTTTACTACCCATTTTCTTTATTAATAAGTCATATCATACTTAAATTTCCTGACGAAAAAAAACAGGGTAAACTTTTTTTTTTAACCAAAGGCAACTTTTCAACTGATATTTTAGTCTGTTCAAGTGAACAAGTCTGGTGCGGGAGATGAAGCAATGATCCAGCCAGTGTTTGTGTCCAGGATCCTCTCATACTCGTGTTCTGAATCTTATCTGTATCGCCTTTGGATTGTATTTCGACAACGTTATCATTAGTTGTAACAAAAATACTTCCTAAGAGGCTATTTAATATAAGAAATTAAGTGTGATGTATGAGACAACTATATTCACCAATCGTCGAAATTTTCTCGCTAGAGTGAATACGTTCTTACTCTTGAATATATACAACTTACTACTATATCGGAACTCTGGCTGAAATCTTAGTTCCGTCTATGTTTACACGATTTTTTAACGTTTTACGAGAATGGGAAAAGTAGTGAGTCATATCAAATCAAGGCACAAACTGCAAGGGAGAAATGTGACTAAGTTTGTGGTTCCGATGGAGTTAAAGATGGTTGAAACAGTGGCTGGGTTTGTCAGAGGTGGCGAAGGAGGCATTCTTCCCGACGGTGGCGCTGCTCGAGGCTTACTTGCCGATGATTGACCCTACGCTGGGCTCCGACATTCTGACCCGAGGCTGTGGCACCCTTGTTTGACCCAGCCTGCAGTCCGATGACCGTCTTGGAGGCGGCCAGCACCTCTTCAGAGAACTCTCTCTTGTTTTCCTTCACAGGGGGAAGGGAAGCATTTCCTTTTGGCCAAAAATTTTTTTTTCGGGGGAAAAAGGTAGGGTTATCAAACAACAAAAATTCCCAAGGGAAAAAGGGAAATTTTGGGAAAATAATTTAAAAGGGTTGAAAAAGTCTTTTGTAATAAAAACCCCACTGGGGGAGGAAACCTCGTATCCCCCCTTTCGGGGTCCGACTTTAGACCATTTCAAAGTCACGGGTCGGGGCGGCCGTTCTTCCCTTAAGAATTTTTGTTTTTTCCCTTGGGGGGGGATACCATTTGGGAGGGGTGGGGGTGTTGGTTAAAAAAAAATTTAAGAAAAATTTGGGAAAATAATAAATATATAAAAATATTTTAATAAAAAAAATAAAAAAAAATTAGAAAATTTTTTCCGGCCGTTGGCATTTTAAAAATTTTACTATTTTTGTTTTACGGTTTTGGAATAAATTTTAAAGGGGAACAACCCTTAAGGTGTGTGCTGGTTCTATAAAATTTATTAATCAAAAAAAAAAAAAAATTTTAAATAAAAATTTAAATAAAAAAAATTTTTTAAAAGGGGGCAGGGGTTTTCATTTTTAATTTTTTTTTTTAATTGGGTTAAAAAATCCGGGGAATTTGGGGGCCCCCCCCTTCTTTCTATAAACTTTTTTTTTTTCCCCAAAAAAAGGTTTTGTTTTTTTTGGGGGTTTAAAAAAATTGTTTGAGGGGGTGGGGTTTTTTTTAAAAAAGGGGTTTTTTTGAAAGGGAGGGGGGGGGGGGAGGCCCCCCCCCTTTTTTTCCCGGGGGATTACTTTTCTTCAGGAAAATTGTAATCCTTTGCCGGGGGGGTTAATATTCATAAGGAGGGATGGGGGGGTGTTGGGGCTGGGGGGGGGGGGGGGGGAAATGTTTTGGGGACCGGGGATTTTACTTTTGGGGTTTTAATATTTTTTATAAATATAATCATACGAATGAATAATATTAAGGTTTATTAAATAACCATACCCCAAATTTATTTCTATAAACTTAATTGGTTATAAAATAGGTTCTTATTATTTTAATTCTTTTATAAATCTCTTAAAATATATAAAATTTCCCCTTTATCTGTTTGATCTTAAAGGTATTTTATCTAAATTATCTTATTTATTCCCTATTTTTTATAATATTTATATTAAACTTATTATCTTTACCCCCTATAATTCTCTTATATATTATTTTATAACCCTAACTTTTATTATTTATATTAGATAAAAATATTATAAAATCACTCTATTAATCGAATTACTTTTTATATCTAAAATAAACTTTTATTTATATACTTATTTTTTATATAATATTTTAATATATCTTTCTCTTTAATCTCAAAAGTTTAAATAATTTAGCTTTTTATATATAAAAGGGGAAAATTCTATCATAAAACATTTATCTCTTTTTCCTCTATATATTATATTTTTTAATATTTAAACTTTTGCCCCAAAAATTTTCTTTATAAAAAATTATATATTCTTTAGTTCCTATATACCCTTTCCTTCCTCTTCCTTCAAAATCCTTTTTCTATTCTTCCCCACTCCCCCCTTTACCCCTTTTTCCCCCGATCTCTCTAATAACTAACCCAAAAATAAACACACATCCAAAAACCATCACCTCCACCACAAACCCCAAGCTCACCCCCTCACACACCTCCAATCACCTCACCAAAAACCCAACCCAACTCCCCACCTCCCCCAACTCCCACCTCCTCAAAACACAACAAACAAACCAACACTACACACTCAACACTCAAACCAAAACTCCCCCCCTTTTAACACACCTCCCAACAAACCCCAACACCCACGAACCCCAAAAACCCCCCCCACCCTCCCACACTCCCCCCCCCCCCCACACACACCCCAAAAACACACCACACCACAACACACACTCACACACACCCCACACACACCACACACACACACACACACACACCCCACTCACACACACACCACCCCCTCCACACACACAACCCCACCCACACCCCACCACCCCACACACAACCCCACTCACACACAAAACTTCAAACAACCCACCCCACCCCACACCACACACACTAAACCACATAAAACCAAACACACACACCCCCTCAACACACACTCCCCACCCCACACCCCAACACACACACACACTCAACCACCCCACAAAATTCACACACCCCAACACACACACAAACACACCACACACACCACCACCCCACACACCCCTTCACCCACACACACACCTCACAACACACCACACACACACACAAAACACACACCCCCACACACACACCCCCTCACCTCACACTAACACTCACCACACATCACACCCCAAAATTTCAAAACTCACACACACACTCACACACACACTCACACACACACTCAAACCCACACATTCCACCCCACACCTCACACCCCACACACCCCACACTCAACAACCACACAAACCCCAAAACTTCACACCCCCAAAACAACACCACACACAACCACCCCACAACACCACACACACACACCACACACACACACCACCACACAACACCACACACACAAAACCTCACCTCACAGCGGTAGAAAAAGAGGCGGGGTCAAAAGCAGTGACTTAACCCCTGAAAAAAAAAAATAGGCGAGTGCAAAAAGGGGGAAAAGTAACGGTTTGATCAGTTAGATTTTTCCTGATGGATATCACATAGAAAGGGTTTTTAAAGAGAAAAAAACCCTCTCCCACGGGGCTCCCACAAATTCCACGGGACACGACAGAGAAAAAGTGTCGTGGTTTAAACATAAAGGATGGTTAAATCGAAATAAAGTTAAAAGGAATAAAAAATTTTTTTTAAGTATTAGGTTAGGTTAGATCAGGTAAGATTCGTCAAAAACCCAGGACAAGTCCATCCTGTTTGGGGGGTCTTAGTGTGATGACCCGCCTTTGGGCTTTTGTTTTGTGACTGAGGCCTTCTGCTGGCTTACGGTCCACCCCCTTTTAAAAAATTTTTGTTTATATTCCTAACCCTTTAGTAAAATTTCAGATGTAAACTTATAATGGGAAATTTTTTATAAAAATAAGTGTGGAAAGGGTGGTCTTTAATTGGAAATTTCGTTGGGCTCTAGACGGGAAAAAAAAAAAAAAGAATACAGATATGAAATGTTTTTGAATGAGAAAAATGTTCGAGAGAGAGAGGGGAGGAGAGAAGAGAGGAGAATTAGGAGAGAGAAGGGAAGAAAAGGGAGGAGAGAGATGAGGGAGGGGGAGGGGAGGAAAGAAACAAGGGGGAGAGAAAAGAGAGAGAGCCCTCACTTCCCGGGCCCTACCAAGGGAAAACCCTCAGGAAAAAATTTGTTTCACAGGTGGCGTCCCCACCTGGCTTTCCTGGTAACCTGACCGGGGATTTGGAAGGGACGGAAAAAGGGGTAAAAAGGGGCAGAAAAAGGGGCGGGGGAAGAAAAGAGAGGGCTGGGAAAGGGGAAGGAAAAAAAAAAATAGATGAAAGGGTGATGAAACAAAAAAGAAGTGTCCAAAACAGCAACTCGGGGAAATTTGTTTGGGATGCCCGAAAAAAGATTTTTTTTTTTTAAAAAAAAGTGTAAACAGCGTAGTGTGGACGCTTAATATATAAATTACTGAGTAAAAATAAAAAAAAATTTTAAAAATAATAAAAAATAATAAAAATAATAATAATAATAATTATAATTGAAATATCTTGGTAGTTGGGGGGGGTGCTACTGGGGGAAAGGTGAGGGGATATAATGGGGGGGAGTAAGGGTGAGGGGTGGTGGTGGGTGAGGGGGGTAGTTAGGGTTTTCTTGACGTCAGTGTGCAGGGGGGTGAAAAATTAAATGACAAACAACCGATTGGCTTAAAACTTGTTGAGACGTCTGTTTTGTTGGTTTTGAAGATCTTCGTCTTAATAATTTGACCCCAGACTTCCTTTCCAAAGTGTTCTATGCCCTTACCCATAACCAATTAACAATCAAAATCCAAAAAGGAATTGGAGGAAGGTGGGGGGTACCCCCCGCCGTCCTAGGGGGAACAGGCCCTGCAGACTGTCGCCAGGTCCTTCTTTTCAAAAAGATCAGCCCTCTGGGAAAGTCCCGGGTGCTCACCCATACTTTCCCACGCATCTGAGATCTGTCGGATTTTTATATATATTATATATATATATATATATATTAATATATATATTTAAAAATATTATTATATATATATATAAAAATATATATATATTGTAGTTAAGCAGTAGTTAAGCACAGGAAGACTGATCAAATAACTTGGTTAAAAGATTTCATTGCACTATGAATTGGTATCAGTTTCTGTCTGGTAAGTGAGCGCAGCAGGCGCATGACAAAAATTTTTGCTCCCTAGAGGTGAACAGAGGGGAACAGAAGGGAACAGAAAGGTGGGAAAACAGAAGGGAACAGAAAGGGAACTCACTTGTTTTTCCATTCTTTAACTGACGCCGTGGTGTGGGGCTTGGGGGGGGGCCTGGAGACAGCTTTTACAGTCGACACAACACCCCAAAAACACCAAGCTGTTTAAAATTTGGAGCTATTTCTATTAGGTCCGTGTTTCAAAAACTTTGGGGGGCCCGTGTTTCCTTAAGACACCTGCTATTCCGTTCCCCTTTGCATTTAAATAGGAAACCTGGGTGTTAGCCAAAATGTGGGGGGTCTCATTTGAATTAAAAATTTAAACCCCTAACTGGCTAAAAAATGCTCTGCATAAAAAAAGGGTTTTATATACCCCCATTGATGTAGAAGGGTCGTAAAAGGGTTGTATGTTGTGCGTGTAGAAATAAAGTTTAATTATTATTATTATCATTTATTTTGCCTTGGTTGATCGGTTTAATACCCGGTTTGATTGGGCCCCCTGACCCCCATAAAACCCTGGTCACAGACCAGCCGAGGGGCGTTGCCCCCCGGAACTCTCCCCCGGTTTTACTCCGGATTAAAAAAATTTAAATTTCATCAAAAAAGTGATTTCCCCGATTCCATGCGTTATTTACACAGTGGGGGGAAAAACGTTAGCTTTATTTTTCCCCGGGTCATAGCCCTTCAAGGGGAAAATCACTTTAACACGGGTGTCGAAAATGGGTCGGCTGGGGCTGGGAGACTTCAGAAAGGTGATGAGGATTTCGCCAAGTTTTCAATGAAGGTTCAGCAGCTCTTAAACTTGGTAGAATGGGAAGACTTTTAAGACGGGCAGGGAGGGATACAAAAGTTTTAGGGAAAAACATAGGGGAAGTCACTTTTTTTAAGACAGACAAAATATAAAAAAGATAGGCAGGCTGAAAGACCATGTAACAGAAGGGAGACAGGCAACCCAAGCAGATATAAGCAGGGCAGACAGTAAAGGGCCACAGCCATATTATAAAATAATTGAATTAAAAGAAAATTTTCCCAAAGAAGGACTAAATTTCTCTTGAGTATAAATTAATAATAAAAAATAATAATAATAATAATAATAATTTAAAAATAATAATTTTATAATAATAATAATAATAAAAAAATTTTAATAATAATAATAATAATATTAGCTGTTCTGAAAAAATTGAAAAAAACACAACACACACCACACACACAAAACCCCACAAAAACACACACACACACACACCCACACACACAACCCCACAACCCCACACACCACACACACACAAAAAAAAGTACAAATAAAAAATATCATAAATCACGAAACCCCACTATCCCACAATCCCGTTCGTGACTCACTTCCGTGACTAATATCACAGCGGGTTGTTCAGGGCCCCTTCCAAATAGGCACACAGCAGTGCCGCCCGGGACACAGGGGCTGCACGAAGGGGACACGCAGCTGCACGCAGGGGAAACCCGCAGCTGAAGCGGCACACACAGCCCGCACGAGGGACACAAACAAACTGCAGCAGGCAAAACAGCAGCTGCAGCAGGCACAAAAGCAGCCCGCACGGGCAACACCCCCGCTGCACGCAGGCACCCCCGCAGCTGCAAAGCAGGCACAAAAGAGCTTTCAAAGCAGGAAAAAGCAGCTGCCAGGGAGGCAACAGGGGCTGCCGCAGGGGACACAGCCCAAAGGGGGCACGCACGCACCCCAGCAGTGGGACCACGCATTTCAGCAGGCCATAACAAGCAACAAACGTGCACAAACGCCCCCACAGCAGCTTTCAGGGAGGCCCAGCAACTGCACGCACGCACACGCGCTGCGCGGCACAAACCCCCCCTTTCAACAGGCACACAGCAGCTGGGACGCACAACCCCTGCATTGCAAGCACCACAGCAGCTGCAGCAGGCCAAACAGCAGCCGCACGCACACACACTGCAGCTGCACGCACGCACACTGCAGCTGCACACACGCACACACGTTTGATAAACATTCTCTCTACTGACTGCAGTAACTGACTCGTTAAATAATTCCATAACTCTGTTAAAAAATAAATTATATTCACAAACAGCTTATAAAACGCACTGTAACATGGTAAACATTTCGCTCAGCGTTTAAGATGTTTATGAATCTCAGTGTATATACGCCGAGAGTTGTCCCTCAGCGTATATACACCGATATGTGTATGTGTCTACACGTATATACACACTGAGAGGTGTGTGTTTCTCAGTGTATATACACTGAGAGTTGTCTCTCAGCGTATATATAAACTGAGAGCTGTCTCTCAGCATATATACACTGAGATTTTACTCTAAATTCCAGTTCTGTGGATTAAAATATTCTTGACTGGTGGTGAACGGGTGAGACGCCTCATTAATGACGCTCGTGTAGTAGATAGGCGTAAAACCCCAGTACACTCACCTGGTGAATAAAAATACACGTGCCCACCTGGATATCTCCATCGAACTTTGTTTTCTGCCGTCTTCAGTACTGTGTCACCTCTGTATTCAAATGATAAAGCCTGCTATGCAGGAGAAACGTTTCTCCAGGAAAAATAGCTGAGTTTTGCACGTTTCTTCCTCATCAGGTTCAGGGTATTTCGTGCCATGGGAAACTTTCCTATGGAAGCGTTTCGCCAACAAGCGGCTTCCTCAATCCAGTACGGAGATGAATGCCTAAGGATGAGCTTGGGGGTAATCAGTCCCTCAGCCTTCTCGTCTTCCATCATTCATCTCCGTACCGGACTGAGGAAGCGCCTGTTGGCGAAGCGCTTCCAAGACAAAGATACCTAAACGTCTCCAAAGCATCTAATTCTTCTACTTGTCGATTTTCCTAAACCATTTACATCACATTCGTAACACAATACATACCTGGCCGTCCCGCAGAATGTCTCCGAAATCCCCATGAGGGACGGGTTCTCCCAGTACTGTGAAGATCCATTCCAATGCTTCCTTCTCCTGTTCGGGCTCCCTCTTGCCCATCATCTGAAATACAAAAGCAAGGGATTAAAATCTTCTTCATCTCTGTTAGTGCAAAGGATAAATGCCATGACCCCCTTTCATCCTCACAGTGTGGGATAGTTAGAGGAATGTTAACTCCATCGAGGGGTCGCTGCCCCAGGGGGAGGCATAGTCATGTCTATGCTTCGTTTTTGTATAAGGAAGTTAATATTGCTGTAAGTAATATTCAAATTATTGTCACCTGCGAGATGAGCCATCAGCAGCCAGGTGTACACAGAAGGTTTTATTAACTACAGCCCGTTTTAACTCCTCTGTTTATAACTTGAAGACCACTGATTAAGGCACAGAGACTACTCTCTAATGGATAGTCATGTGATTTCACAGTGGTAGTAGTGGTAATAGGTACGTTGGTTGTTTAATGGTATTTAAAGATTACCAATTACAATAAGGTCATAAAGGCTGTGAGTTAACTTTGTCACCACAAAAAGATTTTGATCTCTTAAATAGGGGTTGATGTAAGTTCAGCGTGTGTACGCTGAGAGAAAGTACACATCTCAGTAGTAGTAGTAATACTAACAATAGTAGTAGTAATAGTAGTACTAGTAATCGTACCAGTGGTAATAGTAGTAACAACATTAGTAGAAATAGTAGTAGTAGTAATCGTAGTAGTGGTAATAGTAGTAGTGGTAACAGTAGTAGTAGTAGTAATAGTAGCAATGGTAATAGTAGCAGTAATAGTAATAATAGTGGTAATAGTATTAGTAATAGTAGCAGTAGAAAGAGTAGTAGTGGCAGTAATAGTAGTAGTGGCAGTAATAGTAGTAGTAGTGGTATTAATAGTAGTAATAGTAATAGTAGTAGTAATAGTAGTAGTGGTAATAGTAGCAGTAATAATAGTAGAAATAGTAGTAGCAACAGTAGTAGTAATAGTAATAGTAGCAGTGGTAGTAATAGTTGTAGTAGTAGTAGTAATAATAGTAGTAGTAATAATAATGGTAGTAGTAATAAGAATGGTAGCAGTAGTAGTAAGAATGGTAGTAGTAGCAGAAGTTAAACTACTATTAATACTACCACTAATAATAATAATCATAAGAGCCAGGTGTAAGGCTCACACCAGCATCTCCACATCAGTCAGGTATTGAAGTGGCAGTGAAAGTAATCAGCTGGTGGACCCAGCTAAATTGGGCTTGTGTCGTCCCGTGTGGAATTACTTAATTCCTTAATGAGAGAAAAATAGAGCGATTACTTTAACCCAAATAACCTCTCTAAATAACTGATTGTTTATAGAGCAAAGACCGCTAGTGTTTTAACCTCTGGTGCTTTATCAATTTATTTTCTCTCTCGTGTTGCTTGTTATGTTTTTCTAATCGCGTTTTTTTTCCTCCTTTTTTTTTTGTAGTTTGAAGAGGCATAATACCGTGACTGGAATAATACACAAATAACCCGCACATAATGTGAGGACGTTACGGTTCGGCTTAGACCATTTACAAAGGCACAGTGTGACTTTGTAAATGGTCTAATGCGGACCGAAACGTCGTGGTTTACCACTCTCTCCTATGTGCAGGTTATTTGTGTACTTTTTTTAGTGTGTTGTGATTTGTATTATTTCCGGAGCTTGTCGCGTCTCCTCTCCCTTCAAAGGTGTGCTTTGATGCCGCCCAAGGGCTCTTGATCCATGGAATCTAGAGCGAGGGATTGGTAGTGTGTGTCCCCCGTTATGGATTACATAGACCTAATATCATTAGAATTTTCTTTATTCTTCAACATGTTTCGCTCACATGTGTATGTGTGTGTGTGTGTGTGTGTGTGTGTGTGTGTGTGTGTGTGTAATAAAAAATTGGGAGGTGGAAGTCGAGCAGCCAACAGGTGTGTCACGTTTATTTACGAGGACATGTGCAAGAACAGGTAGAGAGAAGCAGGTGGTGAAGCGGGAACAGAAGAAGGCGGAAGAGGAGAGTGAGAAAAAGAGACAAAGGGGAAAAAATAAGTGGTGGACGAAGAGGAGGAGTAAGAGAAGGAAGAAAGTGGTGAGGAGGAAGGGAAAAAATGTGTTCGAAGTAAAAGGAAGCTGAGGAGGAATATGACGAGGAGAAGTAGGCGTTTAAAGGTGGAGGGGAGGAGAGAGAGAGAGAGAGAGAGGAGAGAGAGAGAGAGAGAGAGAGAGAGAGAGAGAGAGAGAGAGAGAGAGAGAGGAGTAACTGGAGAAAAAGAAGACAAGAATTGGATAAACAATAGTTGACCAAAAGATAAGCACCGTAAGTGCTTGTCTTCCTAGAACTTACGCCAAGGTCTGAAGACACACATGTCAAGGCGCTGTTCTCTCTCCCCAGAGGACACACAGTAAAGCGTACATAAGAACGTATAAAAGAAGGAGCACTGCAGCATGACTACTGGCCCCTGTTAGGCAGGTCCAAGTCACCTACTGGACAGACACAGTTGACAAAGCTCTCTTATCCTGAAAGCGTGCGTTAGGTAAGGTTTGACTCGGGTCATAGTCATATGATGACCCGTAGCTGGAGCTTTTGGTCAATTGACCGAAGCCTTTTACTGGCTTACCGGTCTACTCCTTTAAAAATTACGTACGGAAAGAGATGCAGACACAAGCGTCAAGATTCCAAGTCCCAATGAGGACGTATGCAAAGGACACACAGAAGCACAGAAGTCAAGACACATTTTTGTAGACGTGTCCCATAGATGGACTTTATAATAACATGGTGAGTGGGATACAAAATATGAGTGAATGTATCCCGTTGAAACGAGTGTGAGGTAGAGGAAGGGAGGGTGGGAGGTGGAATGGGTAATGAAGGAGGAACTAGAACTGGTGAGGATGATGAAGTAATGGAACTACTGCGTCTCGTTGCATCACCTTAATTAATGTCGCTCCACGCTATATTAGTGTTGCAATATGTGATGTGATATTATGAGAGCCTAAAACTTGATACAAAAACGTACTGCCGTCAGTAATGAAGAAAAGAGAGGAGTAGAGTAAGTTTATATTGAGACAACGTGTTGCCCTGTGTAGAGTTTTATTAAGTCTTGATTTGGCTCTACAAAGAGCGAAATGTTTTCACATTAAAAACTTCCTCTGCACGCTCTATGATATGTTATATTGTGTGGACACCTAGTGGCGCACTCTTCTGTCTTCCATTTTAATTAGTCTCTTAGCGTTGGTCTGTGCTCTGACGTGTGTGTGGCGGTGGGTTAAGCATGCATTGTTGGTGTTATGTGTGGGCCAAGCATATAAATGATCATGAATCACTGTACTAATGTTGAGTGATGGCTCTTGCATCACGATCAAACACTTTTTCCACCTCCTTCTACCTGCCCCCCTCCCCTCACATACACCTTTCGCAGCCAGGGCATGCAGGGCTTGTGTACCCTC
>NC_069445.1:11621040-11681040 GCF_026875155.1 Cherax quadricarinatus
AGTGCTTATGATATATATAGTGTCTCAGTATTATGTAACTACGCTGCAGCTGATAGGTAGGAAGTTATAGCTGCTCACAACTTATCTAACTGATTTGTTCCCATATTTCCTAACATAAACCATTGTAGCTGTTCGTGGGTCTTACCATCCAATGAAATCCGGCTTCCTTGCACCTCACCAGCTTCGGTATTTATAATCGTTTTAGCACTGAGTGACCTATACGAGTTCAAGGCTATTTCTGTAAATTTGATAATTTATGTTCGTTGCCATCTTCCTGTGCATGTCTCCTGCCCTTGCATTCGTCTGTATTTATCCTGGGATAATTTTTCTGTAAGGAATTCCGGCGATACTCTTAAGATACACATCGCACCTTTATGCTCACATCTGAGGTAGTCACAACATATAATGTCATCGTAAGATCAGACTTATAAAAAATGAATTTGAAGGTGCATCGAGAGGAAGGTGCTGGTGGAGAAATGAGAGAGATAGAGACAGGTGCTGGTGGAGAAATGAGAGAGAGAGAGAAAGGTAAATATACACAATTTGCTTCAGTAATCTTACGGTTGAGAGAGACAAACACAACCATTGCAGTCACAACACAGTGGTGGTGATGTATCACAGGAACGCACTACTGATGTTAGGTTAATATTTTCCAGATTAAATCGTTCATGTAAAAAAATGTTTTGTATAACAAGATGAGAAAAACCAAAACCTACTATTTATCCAGGAAGACGAAGATCTTTGTGGTAAACTAGGAGAAAGTGTTCTAGCTGGTCTGACAAAGTGACTCTCATGTCGAATACACATATATCAATATACAGACAAGAGGTAGACATTCTTTGCCTAATAACGGTTATACACATGTGCGGTAGATAGTTCACATTCAAGTAACGAACACCCATTTACCTAAATTGGGATACGCTTCTAGAGAGGACTACTTCTGGGGCTCGACTGACCTCTCACAGAATGTTATTAACATCTAAACGACTCAACTGAGAACTCACAGAAAGCCATAAACACATAAACATCAGTGAGGACCGACAGATTGCTATCAGCACTTTAAGGACTCCGGGTCTGATGACTTAGACAATACTTTACTGAGTTAATGTGAGGAATTTAAGGAACGGATCTTTGCTTCTCTTAAAGTCTTTCCTCCGAGATGGTTCTGTATATGGAAGTCTCGGGTCTAAGGTCTTCAAGAATGCTCAACTGAGACAATATGAGGAATTCAAAGAATGGGTCTTCATTTCTCTTCAAGTCCTTCCTCTGTGATGGTCCTGCACATTGGAATTCTCTGCATACGTTGGCGGTGCTCTGTGTGGGTAGAAAAATTTTTTTCGTGGATCTTTGGGTAGGACTCCAATGTTAGAGGTGGAATTCTCTTGTCTCAGTCACATTCTAGGACACGGCTGTCTGAGAGTGTCACAACTACACATCTGAATTTTCTACGAAAGAGCATTCAACATGTACACAACTGAACACTACACAGAACACGAGACAGTCATGCATACTACACAAGCTACTCTGAGACATCCTACCAAACAATTTTAACAATATCCAAAGGAAAAACGATAGCCGGGGAATAAAAAAAATATAGCAGGAAGTCACTACGAGAGACATTATTCACGTTGAAGTTCACTATTTATGACCACTCGCCCACCTAGCCTTTCCTACCCAGCATTCTTATGTTAAGTGGTATGTGGTGACTTTATGGCAGTGTGTGGAGGTACCATGAGATGGTAGGGTGTGTGACGGTACCATGAGATTGTAGGGTGTGTGGAGGTACCATGAGGTGGAAGGGTGTGTGAAGGTACCATGAGATTGTAGGGCTGTGTGGAAGTACTATGAGATGGCAGTTTGTGTGTGTAAGTACCATGAGATGGTAGTGTGTATTTGTGGAGGTACCATGATATGGGGATGTGTGTAAAAGCATCATGACTTAGTGTGAGGGACACCATGACTTAGTGTATGAGACACCGTGACTTATGGTCACGTCTGTCGAATAGGTAGTAAGTTGCCGGAAACGCTGCAGAGTTTTTGTGAGCTCGAAACTCAGGTTAGGTATGTAGAAGAGAGAAGATTATTGTTCTCGAGTAAGAGTGTACTTTAGACGAGCATCAGTGCTGTCTCCTCGGTTGTTTTGTGTATTTGAAGATTGAGCTATGAAACAAATGAAGATTTTTTTTAAATAAGATTAATAAAAATCTCCCTGGGGCTCCTCCCAAAAAAGTGGTATACAGTTACGGTTTAATCTCCTGTCCTTAACAAGTAGATGTAAACTAGCCAGATGATATCATGGTGCAACAATATATATATATAATATATTTTTATATATATATATATATATATATATATAAATATATAATATATATATATAATATATATATAATATATTATATATATATTATATATATATATATATATAAATATGTAGTGCCGAATAGGCAGAACTTGCGATCTTGGCTAAAATAGCAACGCTCATCTTGCCATATAGGACAAGTGAAAATTTGTGTATGTAATAATTTCGCCAAAATCATTCTGAACCTAAGGAAAAAAATATATTTCACTGTGTTTGTTTAGTATTAAATTATTGTAATCAAATCTAAAATATATTTAGTTGGGTTAGGCTAAAATAAATTGTTCTTGTTATAATAAGGTTAGGTAAGTTTTCTAAGATTCTTTTGGTGCAAAATTATAAATTTTTACATTAATATTAATGAAAAAAATATATCTTTAAACATATAAGAGGAAATTTTAGAAAGAACTTAATTTTAAATGAGTTCTTGCTAATTGACCAGTTTTTACATATTCGGCACGACATATATATATATATATATATATATGTATAAATAGCATATTATCTTCTAATAGCAATATCTTATATAGGAAATGTGAGAATTTGAGTGTGTTTTGTGCTTGTGTGTATATGTCCTGTGTTTGTTGTATAAAATTGTAAAAAATTCAAAGGTTTTAGGCAAAAAATTTCGCTGTTAATAAGCTTGGTAGTGTTTTAATCCTTTGTGCATAAATCTTACAATGAAACAACAACTCGTTAGAGAAAATTTCCGACTATTTCGATGTTGCTAAACCCCGTTTAAGATAATTTCGGCAGGACATATTATATTACTATATACTAATATTAGTATTGAAAAATTAACTTTTGCTTTTATAGAAGTCACTAAATAATTTGTCTAGAGTCACCGGTGTGGGATCATCATTTGTGGTGTGTTGTGTCAATATCAATGTGAAGATTGTGTGTATTGTGTTTTTTTTTTTTTTTTGGAGGGCTTGGTATTAATCGTACTGATGTTGGGTCATTCACCAAAACATTATCCAACTAGAATTGCCCAGGGTACAAAACCAAAAAAACACCAATTATTCAAACAACAATAAGACCCAAAAAAACCAATTCAGTTAAATAATTTTTTAAAAACCCACCCAACTCCCCCTCCTGAAAAAAAAAAAAAAAAAAAAGGAAGGTTTATGTATGTAATATTACGGTCCTCACAATACCCCCTCCCTTCCCCCCGTCTTACTAAGAAATATATATCACCATTAATCCTCTGCTTAAATTAATAGCAAAGTCAACTGGACCAAAATCAATCTTTCACCTGACAGTCAACGAGACAGCATCACAAATTACACAAACACAAATGGATCTAAACACGAGTCCTTTCCTGCAACAGTTTCTATCACTGTCTCCTCAGCAAGTGGAGCTGATGTATTGATTTAATAAATTTATATTGTATGATAAACTTAATTACATGTAAAGTTATGAGAATAAATTTCACTCATGTCTACGTATGTTGACAAGAACGTTAAGTTGCAAGTTCCTCTGGTTGTTTAGCATACACTCAGATCATCAAACTCGTAAATAATGTAATGACCATTATGGTCTCATGATCACAGTGAGAGATATAACCGAGCAACAGAACATAAATCTATATTAAAATCAAAGGGGCATTATTCATATAGCTACGATATTAGAAACTCTTACGATAATGTCCTAAACGTGTTGTCAACATGCACGAAATTTTTTGTCAAATGACAAACTTGTAAGTAATATATAGTAAGCAAGTGTACACCTGTTAAAGTCTTTTATGATCTAATTCCCTGGCATCTATACATTCTAATATAAACTCTCGCGCTACCGTCCACAGCGTAGATATACGCTGTATAATATACTAGCCACTACCGTCCACAGCATGAATGTTGAGTATACAGTAAAGTAGGTTTATCGGCTGTAAACCATAAATTAATTTCAGATACTTGACACAGTTAAGTTTATTTTTTAGCAAAATTGTTAATTTGCTTATGTTGAAATGTGTTTATTCTCATAAATAAACTTTGTTGAGGGTTATGAAGGATTGTGGTGAGGGAGTACTGGTGAAAGAGGTGATGTTAGTGGTGGTGGTGATTTTTGTGGGTACTTGGTGGTGGTGGTGGTGGTGGTGGTGGTGGTGGTGGTGGTGGTGGGTGTGTGGTGGGGGTGGTGAAAGGTTGCTGGTACTTGAGGTCTGGGTGTTGATGTTGATGATGGGTGTGGCACTTCTCTTCTCGTCTCCCCCACCTCCTTTAACCCTCCTCTTCCCTCTCCCACCCACTCCAACTCCTCCTCTTAAACGGCCCTGGCACCATACCTTGCCCGTGGCACTCTCTCTCACACACACACACACCCCACCCACCACTGTTGGTGCCCTCAGCTTCACCCTCTGCCGGAGTCAGTCCCCAGCAGGTCGTGGTGGTGACCAGGTTGTCTCTCCCAGCCTCTTCTAGCATCAACAAACATGCCGGTAAGTGCCATACAGTGACACTGGCCTTGGCTCTCAGCATACAGGTGCCACCTTAGCAGCAGCAGCGCGGCCCTGACCGTGGCATTGGCATTAATAGACTTTAGTGGCACTGTATCTCACTGTATCTCACCTTAATAAAATGTAGCTCTATCTAAAGAACTCAAAATCTACGTTTCCTTTACGAGGATAAAAGCAATGGCGAGAGGGCTTTTGAACAGGGTCCTAGAGCTGCAGCTCAGCCATCACTCAGCACCAGTGAGTGCACAAAACGAACCTAAACTTTGAATCCAGTCGACTACACAATCTTCAGAATATACACGAAGAGCATCACCGCGCTTTCGTGAACAATTCCTGGGTTCTAGTGAAGGACTCACGATCCTCAAAACACTGGAGCCACCCCTTCCCTTCTTTGGATCAACCCTGATTACCTCCCATTCCTTCCGGATTTAGTAGTTCAATATAATAATAATAATAATAATAATAATAATAATAATAATAATAATAATAATAATAATAATAATAATAATAATAATAATAATAATAATAATAATAACGTCAAATCATAAAGGTTCATTCACATGGAAGTAAGGGAAGTGGAACAGAGCGTTGAGAAACACGAGTCTGGGAAGAAATCTTGGATATGTATACATAAGGAGGTCATGGAATTACGATCGTGCATAGAGAGAGGGAGAGAAATACAATGGACACTGATATAGCACAATATGACAGCCATGTCAATAGTTGCTACGGTGACAACTTTGCAAGCGGGAGTTGGTTGAGGTGTTGCTGCTGTGTTTGAGGTGTTGCTGAGAGAGCTGTTGCTCTCTCAAATACAAGACATTGCCCATGTTGTTTGGGTCGTGTCTTGTATTTGAGAGAGAGAGAGAGAGAGAGAGAGAGAGGAGAGAGAGAGAGAGAGAGAGAGAGAGAGAGAGAGAGAGAGAGAGAGAGAAAGAGAGAGAGAAAGGAGTACAAGAGGATATCGCTTATTATTTAAATACTCCTCCTTCAATATAACTGTCAAGAATTTTGATGATCGTGTATCGTTTAGCCGATATTTCCCACCAAGAAATTTCGCTGTCTTCAGTTTGTACAGTACTTCGTCCGTTATCTTCCGCCGATGTATTCCCCCTGGGTTTCCGTGAATTTGTTTCACTAGCGTACTGTCTTCCGCGAAGGTAGTCTGCATGAAGACGCGCTAGACAGCACAGCATGATAGTATCTATGGATTTTTTTTTACCTCTTTTCTCTATTCTGTTTTTTTTTTCTTTTCTTACGTTAAAAGTGGGTTGGAAAAATATATGAGCGAGAAGGGTTGGGATGTGAGAAGAACGTGCCTAGCATGGGCCAGTAAGCCTGCGACAGTGTTCCATTCGTATGTCTTTATGGGTGAAAGGACACATAGGACGTCTTTACTGAAAGCGTTTCGGTCTTGGGACTTCGGTCTCAGGGGCGAAACGTAGAAGTTGCAACACCGTGTTCCATCTTCTACTTTCATTTATGTTCTTATACATAAATAACCCGCACCTAGGAGAGAGAAGCTTATGTGACTTGTAAATGGTCCAACTTAGACCCGTCTCTTTCTATGTGAAGGGTCATCTGTGTATTGTTCCTGTCACGTTACTGTGCCCTTTTTTTTGTTCATGCTCTTATGGTAAAACTACACTGCGAGAAAAGATGGCACATGCATTCGTTGCTAGAACAGGTGCAGCACCGAACACCTGGTTGTAAATTCGACCACGCCCACTTCCAGGTAGAGGTGCGCCAGAGGTCGACAGATGGCACCTACCCTCCAATATTTTTTTGTTTACGGACTTGCATTCATTTCCTCTTTGGCAAGTGGCACTGATGGTGCTGCCAACTCTGCCGCTCTCCCACGCCCGCCCCTCCGCTTCACTCTTTGCTGAAGTGGGGAAGTCCGATTCTTGTAATAGGGTGGGGCATGTAGAGATGGGTAGGGGAGAAGTGTTGGAGAGACAGTGGGGGAGGAGAGAGAAGAGAATCATTAGGTACGAGAGGATAGAGGAGCTTAGATCCGGGTCGAGATGGGTTGGGAACAGCAAACAAGACTTTTTTGAAGTTAATAGTCTGGGTTAATAACCCAGAATAACCCCAAGAATTGTGGCATATACCCTAGGACGCAACCCACAACAGTTGACACACAGGTACCTAATTACTTGCTTGGTGAACATGGACATCTGGTGTTAGGAATTTATTTCAGACTTGCCTCACCTGCGACTGAACCCGCGACTGAGGTACCCTACAGAAGTACCCCACAAAGGTACCATACAGGGGTACCCCACAAAGGTACCCTACTGAGGTACCCCACAAAGGTACCCTACTGAGGTATCCTACTAGCAGCAGCAGAGGGTAGGAAAGGGTATAGAAACTTACATCTAAAAACCTTGCTGGCCTCCCTGGAGGTAAACAGAGTTCAGTGAGACACATTGCATTTCGAAGGTATGTAGCACCTATACTTACGCAACGTTTCGCTCCTCCCCACCCTGTTGGCCGAAACGTTATCGTAATACGTTTATCTAGCGTTGTATATGTGTCTGGACACACCTTCTCGATGAAATCATTATTAGAAGCCCTTACTAAACCAGCTAGACCATCCATACGCTCATCCATCCTGCCATGCAACCATCCATCAGCTCATCCACCCTTTAATTCAACTGTTCATTTACTCAGTTATCCAAGCGTCTACCCATCAATTCATCCACTAGTCCATCCAGCCATCAATCTTCCCATGCACTCAGACCCTCCATTCATCCATCCCTTCATCCATGACTTAGGGGTAATGGATGCATACAGGAGACACTTTTCCTGCCATTAAATTTTCGCTCCCCTCTCTCGCCCATTAAATCCCCTCTTACTTTCCCCTCATGTACACACACACACACACACACACACACCACACACACACACACACACACAACACACACACACACACACACACACACACACACAAGGACTCCATCAGTCACTATCTAAGATAACAGAAGAGGTATTTCTCCTGTTTAAAATACAAAACTTAAGAACTTGATCTTTCACATTAGCCTAGAAATTTGCATAAACCAACCATTATATCCGGCAAAAGCAACCACAGCATCAAAATGAAAACAAACACAGCCCAAACACCATAGAATTTGATATTATTGAGACCCCTCGTGTCAAAATAATCTGTTAAAAAAAAGTAAAAATAATTGAAATATATCGAAAAATAATTGGAAATAGATTGAGAAATAATGAAATATGTAGATCAGAATAGTAACAAAAAAGGTCACAATATATAAAGAAATAAAAGGCAAGTGAAAGGAACGATTACAAGATAAATAAGAAATATCAGAAAATGCTTCCAGAAATATTGAAATGGAAAGAAGAGAGAACAACAACAACAACAACAACAAAATATATAACTATCAGAACTAGCGTAATAAAAAGGGAATTTAAAATAACCCCCAAAAATAAGGGAAAACTGTTGATATAGACTAACTTACGTATTTAAAGAGAATAAAAATAAGTAAGTGAATGGAAGAAAGATGGAAAAAATAGGATAAATGGATGTATAGCACTAGAGGCATTATGGTTTTAATTATATATATGATGAGGGGTAACTTTAATTTATATTTTAGGTGTTAAAGTATTTTTGACTGGTGGTAAACTGGTGGTTTGGAGTCTAAATGACCCTCATGTAGCCACTTTCACTTCTAACTCTCTTATGGTTTCCTTGCTCTCACCTTAGACTCTTAAACTCCCTCAGTCACCTTAGACTCTTAAACTCCCTCAGTCACCTTAGACTCTTAAACTCCCTCAGTCACCTTAGACTCTTAAACTCCCTCAGTCACCTTAGACTCTTACACTCCCTCAGTCACTTTAGACTCTTACACTCCCTCATCACCTTAGACTCTTAAACTCCCTCAGTCACCTTAGACTCTTAAACTCCCTCAGTCACCTTAGACTCTTACACTCCCTCAGTCACCTTAGACTCTTACACTCCCTCAGTCACCTTAGACTCTTACACTCCCTCAGTCACTTTAGACTCTTACACTCCCTCAGTCACCTTAGACTCTTAAACTCCCTCAGTCACCTTAGACTCTTAAACTCCCTCAGTCACCTTAGACTCTTACACTCCCTCAGTCACCTTAGACTCTTACACTCCCTCAGTCACCTTAGACTCTTACACTCCCTCAGTCACCTTAGACTCTTAAACTCCCTCAGTCACCTTAGACTCTTACACTCCCTCAGTCACCTTAGACTCTTAAACTCCCTCAGTCACTTTAGACTCTTGCACTCCCTCAGTCACTTTAGACTCTTACACTCCCTCAGTCACCTTAGACTCTTAAACTCCCTCAGTCACCTTAGACTCTTACACTCCCTCAGTCACTTTAGACTCTTACACTCCCTCAGTCACCTTAGACTCTTACACTCCCTCAGTCACTTTAGACTCTTACACTCCTCAGTCACCTTAGACTCTTAAAACTCCCTCAGTCACCTTAGGCTCTTACACTCCCTCAGTCACCTTAGACTCTTACACTCCCTCAGTCACCTTAGACTCTTACACTCCCTCAGTCACCTTAGACTCTTAAACTCCCTCAGTCACCTTAGACTCTTACACTCCCTCAGTCACTTTAGACTCTTACACTCCCTCAGTCACCTTAGACTCTTACACTCCCTCAGTCACCTTAGACTCTTACACTCCCTCAGTCACCTTAGACTCTTAAACTCCCCTCAGTCACCTTAGACTCTTACACTCCCTCAGTCACCTTAGACTCTTACACTCCCTCAGTCACCTTAGACTCTTACACTCCCTCAGTCACCTTAGACTCTTAAACTCCCTCAGTCACCTAGACTCTTACACTCCCTCAGTCACCTTAGACTCTTACACTCCCTCAGTCACCTTAGACTCTTACACTCCCTCAGTCACCTTAGACTCTTAAACTCCCTCAGTCACCTTAGACCTTACACTCCCTCAGTCACTTTAGACTCTTACACTCCCTCAGTCACCTTAGACTCGTACACTCCCTCAGTCACTTTAGAACTCTACACTCCCCTCCAGTCACCTTAGACTCTTACACTCCCTCAGTCACCTTAGACTCTTACACTCCCTCAGTCACCTTAGACTCTTACACTCCCTCAGTCACCTTAGACTCTTACACTCCCTCAGTCACCTTAGACTCTTACACTCCCTCAGTCACCTTAGACTCTTACACTCCTCAGTCACCTTAGACTCTTAAACTCCCTCAGTCACCTTAGACTCTTACACTTCCTCAGTCACCTTAGACTCTTACATTCCCTCAGTCACCTTAGACTCTTACACTCCCTCAGTCACTTTAGACTCTTACACTCCCTCAGTCACTTTAGACTCTTACACTCCCTCAGTCACTTTAGACTCTTACACTCCCTCAGTCACTTTAGACTCTTACACTCCCTCAGTCACTTTAGACTCTTACACTCCCTCAGTCACTTTAGACTCTTACACTCCCTCAGTCACCTCAGACTCTTACACTCCCTCAGTCACTTTAGACTCTTACACTCCCTCAATCACCTTAGACTCTTACAGTCCCTGAGTCACCTTAGACTCTTACATTCTCTAAGTCACTTTAGACTCTTACACTCCCTCAGTCACTTCAGACTCTTACACTCCTTCAGTCACCTTAGACTCTTACACTCCCTCAGTCACCTTAGACTCTTACACTCCCTCAGTCACCTCAGACTTATACACTCCCTTACCTCAGATTCTTATGCTCCTTCACTCTCGTCTCAAACTCTCACCCTTAGGCTCTCACTCTCCCCTTCACTTCTTCCCTCATGTCTCCAGGGGAAGAGAGCGAGATATATTGAGAGCTAAAATTGTCCTCTCTCCCTCTCTCCCTCACCCCTACAGAGACACCCAGACCTTCACCACCCATCCACCTACATAGACAGACAGACACACACACACACACACACACACACACACCGCACACACACACACACACGCACACACACACACACACACTCCCTGCTCTTGGAACAGGGAGAAAGAGTAGACCTAGTAGCGACCAGCGAAGAGGCAGGGCCAGGAGCTGTGAATCGACCCCTGCAACCGCCAACAGGTGAGCACACACACACACACACACACACACACACACAAACATTCAATCAACATCGACCTACTACAGACTCCACGGTCAGCAACTAAGACAATGTCTAATTGCCCGTCTGTCTATCTGTCAGTTTGTCTGCCAGTCTCTCAGTCTATCTGTCAGTCTGTCAAGCTGTCAGTCTGTCTATCTGTCAGTCTCTCTGTCAGTATGTCTATCTGTCTGCCTCTGTTAGAACCAGTTATGTGACAAGTGAGTATGCAGATTATCTCGGCATCCCGGTCTCTTCCTCCTGATGCCTGAAGGATGCCTGAAGGATGCCTGAAGGATGTTCCAGGGGTCAACGCTTATGTTCCCTGGCCTTTGAAATGTATATTTTATGTGAAAATAAAAAAATGAAAGGCAGTGCCAAGTTAAGAGTCGTCAAGAGAGCTTGAAGAACCCCCGGTGTCACCAAGAGTCTTCAAGAGAGCTTGAAAAAACCCCTGTGTCACCAAGAGTCTTCAAGAGAGCTTGAAAAACCCCCTGTGTCACCAAGAGTCTTCAAGAGAGCTTGAAAAAACCCCTGTGTCACCAAGAGTCTTCAAGAGAGCTTGAAGAACCCCCTGTGTCACCAAGAGTCTTCAAGAGAGCTTGAAGAACCCCCTGTGTCACCAAGAGTCTTCAAGAGAGCTTGAAAAAAAACCCTGTGTCACCAAGAGTCTTCAAGAGAGCTTGAAGAACCCCCTGTGTCACCAAGAGTCTTCAAGAGAGCTTGAAAAAAAAACCTGTGTCACCAAGAGTCTTCAAGAGAGCTGCAAGAACCCCCCGTGTCACCAAGAGTCTTCAAGAGAGCCTGAAGAACCCCCTGTGTCACCAAGAGTCTTCAAGAGAGCTTGAAGAACCCCCTGTGTCAACAAGAGCCATCAAGAGAGCCTGAAGAACCCCCCTGTGTCACCAAGAGTCTTCAAGAGAGCTTGAAGAACTCCCCGTGTCACCAAGAGTCTTCAAGAGAGCTTGAAGAACCCCCTGTGTCACCAAGAGTCTTCAAGAGAGCTTGAAGAACCCCCTGTGTCACCAAGAGTCTTCAAGAGAGCTGCAAGAATCCCCGGTGTCACGAAGAGTCTTCAAGAGAGCTGTAAGAACCCCCGGTGTCACCAAGAGTCTTCAAGAGAGCTACAAGAACCCCCTGTGTCACCAAGAGTCTTCAAGACAGCTTGAAGAACCCCCGGTGTCACCAAGAGTCTTCAAGAGAGCTGTAAGAGCCCCCGGTGTCACCAAGAGTCTTCAAGAGAGCTTGAAGAACCCCCGGTGTCACCAAGAGTCTTCAAGAGAGCTGTAAGAGCCCCCGGTGTCACCAAGAGTCTTCAAGACAGCTGTAAGACGCCCCGTCGTGACGCCAAGCTAAGAGTCTTCTAGACTTCGATATATCAGAATATATTCCAACCTTCACGACATATCTAAATCCACCTTTATTTAATACCATATTTTTCCTCTAGCTGCGCTACGAGAGCGACAACAAAGACGAAGAAAACGACGACCCCGACAACTAGGCCACGACGACGCGACGTACGACGGCTATGCGTTGACACATGGTCGACGTACCTCTCCCTTGCGCCAGGAAGGGAGATAGATAAGAACGTAAAAACGGAGATGGGGAAATAAAAAGAGAGTTATTTGTGAACAACACGACAGGTGCGGAGGGAGAAGAGAGAGAAGAGAGAGAGAGAGAGAGAGAGATGATGAGAGAGAGGAGAGAGAGAGAGGAAGAGAGAGATGAGAAAGAGAGAGAGAGAGAGAGAGAGAGAGAGAGAGAGAGGAGAGAGAAGAGAGAGGAGAGAGAGAGAAGAGAGAGAGAGAGAGAGAGAGAGAGAGAGAGAGAGAAGAGAGAGAGAGAGAGAGAGAAAGAGAGAGAGAGAGAGAGAGAGAGAGAGAGAAGAGAGAGAGAGAGAGAGAGAGAGAGAGAGAGAAGAGAGAGAGAGAGAGAGAGAGAGAGAGAGAAAGGGTGCAGAAGAAGGGGAAAAAAAAACAAGACATGTAGAAGGAAAGAAGACAACAGAGGGAAGGGGGAAATATAACGGAGAATGAGACTATAGAAAAGTAGAAACAGTGTGTGTTGTGTGTCTTGGAAGATGGACGATGAGACGAGGAATGATGGAGACTCAGAGATGGAAGGCACTACAGTGATGGAAGTTTAGTGCTTACTCAGGGAAAGAAAGGGAGTGTACATCTTACACTATAAACCACATGGACCCACTTCACACACAAATACATATACTATATATATTATATATATATAATTATATTATATATATAAATAATATATATATATATATATATATATATATATATAAAATATATATATATATATATATATATGAAATGAATGAAAAGAATGAAAGAAGTTGGATTCCTGGCCCTAAGCGAAACAAAGCTGAAGGGGGTAGGAGAGTTTCAGTGGGGGGGAAAAAATGGGAAATTTAAAACTGGAGTATCTGAAGAGTTAGAGCAAAGGGGAAAGGGGTTTGCAGTAATGTTAAATGATCAGTTATGGAAGGAGAAAAGAGAATATGAATGTGTAAATTCAAGAATTATGGGATTAAAGTAAAGGTTGGATGCGAGAAGTGGTCATAATAAGCGTGTATGCACTGGAGAAGAGAGGAATGCAGAGGAGGGGAGAGAGATTTTGGGAGATGTTAAGTGAATGTATAGGAGCCTTTGAACCAAGTGAGAGAGTAATTGTGGTAGGGGACTTGAATGCTAAAGTAGGAGAAACTTTTTGAGAGGGTTGGTAAGGTAAGTTTGGGTGCCAGGTGTAAATGATAATGGGAGCCCTTTGATTGAACTTTGTATAGAAAGGGGTTTAGTTATAGGTAATACATATTTTAAGAAAAAGAGGATAAATAAGTATACACGATATGATGTAGGGCGAATGACAGTAGTTGTTGGGTTATGTATTGGTAGATAAAAGACTGTTGAGTAGACTTCAGGATGTACATGTTTATAGAGGGGCCACAGATATATCAGATCACTTTCTAGTTGTAGCTACACTGAGAGTAAAAGGTAGATGGGATACAAGGAGAATAAAGCATCAGGGAAGAGAGAGGTGAAGGTTTATAAACTAAAAGAGGAGGCAGTTAGGGTAAGATATAAACAGCTATTGGAGGATAGATGGGCTAATGAGAGCATAGGCAATGGGGTCGAAGAGGTATGGGGTAGGTTTAAAAATGTAGTGTTTTGAGTGTTCAGCAGAAGTTGTGGTTACAGGAAAGTGGGTGCAGGAGGGAAGAGGAGCGATTGGTGGAATGATGATGTAAAAGAGAGTAGTAAGGGAGAAAAAGTTAGCATATGAGAAGTTTTTACAAATAGAAGTGATGCAAGGAGGGAAGAGTATTGGAGAAAAAGAGAGAAGTTAAGAGAGTGGTGAAGCAATGTAAAAGAGAGCAAATGAGAGGTGGGTGAGATGTTATCAACAAATTTTGTTGAAAATAAGAAAAAGTTTTGGAGTGAGATTAACAAGTTAAGAAAGCCTAGAAGAACAAATGGATTTGTCAGTTAAAAATAGGAGAGGAGAGTTATTAATGGAGAGGTAGAGGTATTGGGAAAATGGAAGGAATATTTTGAGGAATTGTTAAATGTTTTATGAAGATAGGGAAGCTGTGATTTCGTGTATAGGGCAAGGAGGAATAACATCTTGTAGGAGTGAGGAAGAGCCAGTTGTGAGTGTGGGGAAGTTCGTGAGGCAGTAGGTAAAATGAAAGGGGGTAAGGCAGCCCGGGGTTGATGGGATAAAGATAGAAATGTAAAAGCAGGTGGGGATATAGTTTTGGAGTGGGTTTGGGGCAATTATTTAATAAATGTATGGAAGAGGGTAAGGTACCTAGGATTGGCAGAGAGCATGCATAGTTCCTTTGTATAAAGGCCCAAAAGGGGGTAAAAGAGAGTGCAAAAATTATAGGGGGATAAGTCTGTTGAGTGTACCTGGTAAAGTGTATGGTAGAGTTATAATTGAAAGAATTAAGAGTAAGACGGAGAATAGGATGCAGATGAACAAGGAGGCTTTAGGAAAGGTAGGGGGTGTGTGGACCAGGTGTTTACAGTGAAACATATAAGTGAACAGATTTAGATAAGGCTAAAGAGGTTTTTTGTGGCATTTATGGATTTGGAAAGGCGTATGACAGGGTGGATAGGGGGGCAATGTGGCAGATGTTGCAAGTGTATGGTGTAGGAGGTAGGTTACTGAAAGCAGTGAAGAGTTTTTAACGAGGATAGTGAGGCTCAAGTTAGAGTATTAGGAAAGAGGGAAATTTTTTCCCAGTAAAAGTAGGCCTTAGACAGGAATGGTGATGTCACCGTGGTTGTTTAATATATTTATAGATGGGGTTGTAAGAGAAGTAAATGCGAGGGTCTTGGCAAGAGGGGGTGGAGTTAAAAGATAAAGAATCACACACAAAGTGGGAGTTGTCACAGCTGCTCTTTTCCGATGACACTGTGCTCTTGGAGATTCTGAAGAGAAGTTGCAGAGATTTGGTGGATGAATTTGGTAGGGTGTGCAAAAGAAAAAAATTAAAGGGGAATACAGGAAAGGGGTAAGGTTATGAGGATAACAAAAAGATTAGGTGATGAAAGATTGAATATCAGATTGGAGGGAGAGAGTATGGAAAAGGTGAACGTATTCAGATATTTGGGAGTGGACGTGTCAGCGGATGGGTCTATGAAAGATGAGGTGAATCATAGAATTGATGAGGGAAAAAGAGTGAGTGGTGCACTTAGGATTTGTGGAGACAAAGAACTTTTTCCTTGGAGGCAAAGAGGGGAATGTATGAAGTATAGTTTAACCAACGCTCTTATATGGGTGTGAAGCGTGGGTGATGAATGTTGCAGCGAGGAGAAGGCTGGAGGCAGTGGAGATGTCATGTCTGAGGGCAATGTGTGGTGTGAATATAATGCAGAGAATTCGTAGTTTGGAGTTAGGAGGAGGTGCGGGATTACCAAAACTGTTGTCCAGAGGGCTGAGGAAGGGTTGTTGAGGTGGTTCGGACATGTAGAGAGAATGGAGCGAAACAGAATGCCCTTTAAGAGTGTATCAGTCTGTAGTGGAAGGAAGGGGGTAGGGGGCGGCCTAGGAAGGGTTGGAGGGGGGGGGTAAAGGAGGTTTTGTGTGCGAGGGGCTTGGACTTCCAGCAGGCATGCGTGAGCGTGTTTGATAGGAGTGAATGGAGACAAATGGTTTTTAATACTTGAGTGCTGTTGGAGTGTGAGCAAAGTAACATTTATGAAGGGATTCAGGGAAACCCGGGAGGCCGACTTGAGTCCTGGAGATGGGAAATACAGTGCCTGCACTCTGAAGGAGGGGTGTTAATGTTGCAGTTTAAAAACTGTAGTGTAAAGCACCCTTCTGGCAAAGACAGTGATGGAGTGAATGATGGTGAAAGTTTTTCTTTTTCGGGCCACCCTGCCTTGGTGGGAATCGGCCAGTGTGATAATAAAAAAAAATATATATATATATATATATATATAGTTATTTTGTGTCCTTTTTATCTGTGTATTTCCTAATATTTATTTATTATCGTTATTATTGTTATTATTTTGTTATTAATGCCATTAATAAAAATTTATTAGTAAATAAAAACGGATGGAATAATTGCAAGAAGTTGTCTTCAGTAGATATTATTTGTCTGTCTGTCTTCCGTCTGTCTGTCTGTCTGTCTGTCTGTCTGTCTGTCTGTCTGTCTGTCTATCTGTCTGTCTGTCTCTCCTTGGTTGTCTCCATTCTTCTCTCCTTCTCTCCTTCCGTTGAGAGATGGAAAGTGAAAGCAGAGAACGAGAGAGAGAGAGAAGAGAGAAGAGAGAGAGAGAGAGAGAGAGAGAGAGAGAGAGAGAGAGAGAGAGAGAGAGGGGGGGTTTTCCCCTAAATTAAAAAAGGGATTTTTGTGTCCTTTTACGGATCCTATTTTATAATTAAAAAATTTTTTTAATATTATTTTTGGATTACAAATAAATTTATGAAATTAAAAAAACCGGAAAGGGGGAATAATTGCAAAGGATTTTTGTTCATTTTAAAAATTATGTCCCCCCTTCTGCCGTTGGGGTTGGGGGGGTTTTTCTTTTCCCCCCTGTTTGGTAATGGGCATTGTTTTTTTTTTTTTGTTATTTTTTCCCTTTTTTCGTGTTTTAAATTTTTTTAAAAACGAAGAAAGAAAGAAAAAAATTTTTAAGAAAAAAAAAGGAGGGGAATAATTTGAAGAAGGCCAGAAAAGCTTTTGGGGGGGGGCGGGGGAGGCGGGGCCCCTTTTTTTTTTTTGGGGGAGAGAGGAAATTTTGAAAAGAGAAAAAAGGGAGAGAGAAGAGAGAGAGAGAGGGGAGGAGAGAGAGAGAGAGAGAGAGAGAGAGGAGAGAGAGGAGAGAGAGAGAGGGGAGAGAGAGAAGGAAGAGAGAGAGAGAAGAAGAGGAGAGAGAGAGAGAAGAGAGAGAGAGGAGAGAAGGAAAAAAAGGGGGAGAAAGAGAAAGAGAAAGGGAGAAGAGAGAAGAAGGGAGGAAAGAAAGGGGGGAGAGAGAAAAAGGGAGGGGAAAAGGAGGAAGAAGGGGGAAAGGGGGGAAGAAAAGAGGGGGGAAAAGAAGGGTGGGGAAAATTTTTAGGGCAAAAATTTTTAAAGGGAGGAAAAAAAAGGAGGTGAATTTTGGGTACAAGGAAGGGGAAGTGAAGTAAGGGAAGGGGAAACGGGGGGGAAGAGGGGTAAGGGTTGGGGTGTGAAACAGGGAGTGTTTGTAGGGTGGGGGAAAGAATGGCGTGGTGTGTGTTCTGTGGGGTGGTAGGGGTTTTATTTGTATTGGGTAGGCATTGGGTGTGGTCGGGGGTAGTGGGGTACTGGTGTGTGGAAAAGTGGTGTGGGACAGTGGTAGTGGGTTTAAGTGGTAGTGGGGGTCAGTGGTAGTGTGGACAGTGGTGTGTGGTACGTGTATTGGGGTCATGGTAGTGTGGTCAGGGAAGTGTGGTCAGTGGTAGTGTGGTCAGTGGTAGGGGTCAGTGGTATTTGGGGGCAGTGGTAGTGTGGTACAGTGGTGTTGGTACAGTGGTAGGGGGTTGGGGTGGTGCAGTGGTAGTGTGGTACGTTTGGGTAAGGGGGTTGGTGGCATGGGGGTTGGTAGTGTGGTCAGTGGTAGTGTGGTGCAGTGGTAGTGTGGTCAGGGTAGTGTGGTCAGGGGTAGTGTGGTCAGTGGTAGTGGGTACAGTGGTTTGGGTACGGGGTAGTGTGGTCAGTGGTAGTGGGGGTCAGTGGTAGTGGGTGCAGTGGTAGTGGGGTTTACAGGGGTGTGTGGTCAGTGGTAGTGTGGTCGTGGTATGTGGTGCAGGGGGGGCAGTGGTAGTGTGGTACAGTGGTATGTGGACATGGTAGTGTGGTCATGGTAGTGTGGTCGTGGTTTGGGGTGCAGGGGGAGTGTTGGTTTAGTGGGTAGTGTGGGGGCAGGGGTATGTGGTACAGGGTAGTGTGGTCAGTGGTAGTGTGGTCATGGTAGTGTGGTACGGGGTAGTGGGTACAGGGGTAGTGTGGTACAGGGGTAGTGTGGTACAGTGGTAGTGTGGTGAGTGGTATTGGGGGTACTGGTAGTGTGGTCAGTGGTAGTGTGGTAAAGTGGTAGTGTGTCAGGGGTAGTGTGGTACAGTGGTAGTGGACAGGGGTAGTGTGGTTACAGGGGTAGTGGGGGTACATTTGGTGTGTGGTAAGTGGTAGTGTGGTCAGTGGTAGGGGGTACAGTTTTTAGTGGGGTTTAAGTGGTATGTGGTACAGTGGTAGTGGTACAGGGGTAGTGTGGTGGGTTTTTTGGGTCCGGGGTTAGTGTGGTACAGTGGTAGTGTGGTACAGTGGTAGTGTGGTACAGTGGTAGTGTGGTACAGTGGTAGTGTGGTACAGTGGTAGTGTGGTACAGTGGTAGTGTGGTACAGTGGAGTGTGGTCAGGGTTGTGGTCAGTGGTATTTTTGGTCAGTGGTGTGTGGTACGGGTGGTGTGTGGTTTACAGGGTGTGTGGTCATGGTATTGGTCGTGGGTGGGAATGGGTAGGTGGTAAGGGATGTGGTGGGTAGTGGGGGAAGGGTGAGGTCGGGTATTGGTCAGGGTGTTTTACGGGGGGGGGGGGTGGGGGGGGGGGGGGTGGGGTTGGGGGTGGTGTGGTGCGTGTGTGTGTGTGTACCCCCTAATTGTACTCCCCAAATTGGGGTTTGCGGGGGTCGAGACTCAGCTCCCGGCCCCGCCCTTCCTGATCGCTACTGGATCCTCCTCTCTTGCTTTTCCGAGCTTTGTCATCCTCTTTTAAAAACTATTATGGTTCCTGCCCCCACTACTTCACTTGCTAGGCTATTCCCCTTGCTGAAACTCTATGATGAAGAAATACTTTCCCAAGTCCCTGTGCTCGTTGAGTCTTCAGTTCCAGTTGTGACCCTTGTCCCGTGTCCCCTCTCTGGAACATCCTATCTCTGTCCCTTTTTATTCCCGCAGTATCTTGTATGTCGATCAATCCCCCTGACCCTTCTGTTTTTCCGTGTCGTCAGTCCGATTTCCCCCAAACCCTTTCCCCGAGAATTCCCCCGAGATTTGGGACTAGCCTTGGGTGCAAAACCCTTTTTACTTTTCTAATTTTTTGACGTGCTTTACCCGGGGGGGGGGTTCCAGACTGGTGCTGCATACTCCAGTTGGGCCCAAATACACAGTGTCAGTGCTTGAAAGATTCCTTATTAGGTTCGGAACGCTATTCCAGTGTGTGTGTGTGTGGGTGTGTGTGTGTGTTGTGTTGTGTGTGTGTGTTGTGGTGTGGGTGTGTTGTGTGTGTGGTGTGTGTGTGTGTGTGTGTGTGTGTGGTGTAGTGTGTTGGTAAAAACCCCGTTGGAAAATGTCTAATTTGCACTCACGTTTAAAGGGGTAAATATTGCAGGTAGCTCTTGCCATTTTCAAAAAACCCTTTTCGGAACAAGTGTCACTGATACGTGAAGATTTCTTCCAAAGAATACCCATGGACTGCCTCAGCAAATGGAGTGCCAGATGACTGAGAAGGCTGGAGTGTACGTGTTTACATCTGTGTGGCACTGACAGGTGTGTAGCTTAGCATAATGACCTCATTACCTCAACACCTGCCTCCCAGTCGCACCTGATCAACTCTAACATCTGTCTTCTCCACCTCAACTGGTGTTATATAGAGTAACGAAGATTTTTTTTTTGCCTTCGTTAAATTATGATTTAAAATCTTATTTTAAATCCACTCAAAAATTACCCTGATAATTTACATTATGTTGTGTAGCTTGTGTATACGCCGTATGTATGTAAATGGATACATGCATACATATGTGCACATTTCAATTCGTTCACTTATACCTGGAGGGTGATCCGGGGGTCAACGCCCCCACTGCCTGGTCCTGGACCAAGGTTCATGACCTTGTCTAATATTTTTTCCTGTTCATTATCTCTTTCAGTAATATATAGAATAAGTATTTTAAAGAGAGAGAGAGAAAGAGAGAGCGATCTACCAACAATACATTTGTATTCTCCTCCACAGAGTCGTCAGAAGGAGCTGGAGCAGGAAGTGATGGCATGGGTGGAGGCTGTCCTGGGAGAAAAGCTCCCTCCTGGCAACTTTGAGGATGTCTTTAAGGACGGTGTTGTGCTGTGTCACCTCATCAACAAGATCGCACCCAACTCCGTCAAGAAGATCCAAACTTCTGGCGGATCTTTCAAACTCATGGAGAACATCCAGAGGTGAGAGAGAGAGAAGGAGAGAGAGGAGAGAGAGAGGGAGGAGAGAGAGAGAGGAGAGATCGAGAGAGAGAGAGAGAGAGAGAGAGAGGAGAGAGAGAGAGAGAGAGAGAGAGAGAGAGAGAGAGAGAGAGAGAGAGAGAGAGAGAGAGAGAGAGAGAGAGAAAAAAAACAGAGAGAGATACAACTATGTGTGTCTAAGCTACATGAAAGATTGGTGTTTCAGGTTCCAGGAAGCCATCAAGAAGTACGGAGTGCCCCACGAGGAGATCTTCCAGACTGCTGACCTCTTTGAGAGACGTAACATTCCTCAGGTGGTGCTCTGCCTCTACTCCCTCGGACGCATAGTGAGTACTTGTCGGCGAAATGAAAGGCAGAAAGTTAGAAAGACATGTAGGCAGGACAGAAAGCAGAGGAAACAGCCTAGCAGTAATGCACAATGGTAAGCAGGTAGGACGGTAGGGGAAAGGGGCGGTTATGTACGCTGACAGACATGAAGAAGTCAGGAGAATTATATAACACCATAAGAGATGAAGGCATATATTCTTGATCCAGGGAATTTACAGGAAAAAAATGAGGCAAATAACATTCACAAGAGCAATAACTCAAAGTTACCCTGTCTACCATGCATTTAAATATGACAAGATAGGCTATTATCACCATCCGACCTGAAGGTGTAATGTCTGGTAGGAATTTTCATTCCCAACAATACCAGGTTTGTGGAGAAAAGACACTGAGGAAGCCACTGTCTGACTGACCACCAGAAGACCTTGTAGACCGAGGTCAACCGTGAGGTGACAGAGAGAGTAGCAATGTTATCTTAGTAGCAGTGACTGGTGCTTTTCTGATTGAGTGGTTGGTGCGACGTGATAGGCCTTTGTGTACATTACTTGTTGTAATTAAATGCATCTTTGTCTTACCTATACCTGAAGCTTCGCAGCACTCGCAGTATGTGTATGAGTACTCAAGGTTTATTGTAATCTGATTTTTAACCATAAACAATTTTTTAATCGTCTTCTGTGATTTAAAAATAATTCTGAAGTTAAATAAAGTTGGATGGTCCAATTATCAACTATCCAAAGTGAAGTTGGATGGACCAGTTATCAACTATCCATACTGAAGCTGGATGGTTCATTATCAACCATACAAACTGAAGCTAGATGGTCCATTATCAGCCATCCCAGCAGAAATGTTAGTTAAAGAATTAAGAGTGTTAATAAGGCAGGTGTTTACAAAACTCAGATTGAATCTTATTTTGTCTAGTGTAAATCTCAGGCAGTTTAAGTCAGAGTGTTGTATACGTCAGAGTGTTGTATACGTCAGAGTGCTGTATACGCCAGAGTGCTGTATACGTCAGAGTGTTGTATACGCCAGAGTGTTGTATACGCCAGAGTGTTGTATACGCCAGAGTGTTGTATACGTCAGAGTGTTGTATACGTCAGTGTTGTATACGTCAGAGTGTTGTATACGTCAGAGTGCTGTATACGTCAGAGTGCTGTATACGTCAGAGTGTTGTATACGTCAGAGTGTTGTATACGTCAGTGTTGTATACGTCAGAGTGTTGTATACGTCAGAGTGCTCTATACGTCAGAGTGTTGTATACGTCAGAGTGCTGTATACGTCAGAGTGCTGTATACGTCAGAGTGTTGTATACGTCAGAGTGTTGTATACGCCAGTGTTGTATACGTCAGAGTGCTGTATACGTCAGAGTGTTGTATACGTCAGAGTGTTGTATACGTCAGAGTGTTGTATACGTCAGAGTGCTGTATACGTCAGAGTGCTGTATACGCCAGAGTGTTGTATACGTCAGAGTATTGTATACGTCAGAGTGCTGTATACGTCAGAGTGCTGTATACGTCAGTGTTGTATACGTCAGAGTGCTGTATACGTCAGAGTGTTGTATACGTCAGAGTGTTGTATACGTCAGAGTGATTTATACGTCAGAGTAGACAATAATTTTTTGTTTGTGATTAAGAATAAAGGACAAAAACTTACTACAAAAACATGGAGAAGTACTAAATCTGTAGGGCATCTTACACCTGGGAAAAGGGAGGCAATCAGGTTTGATCCAAGGGACGGTGGTTCCATTTCTTTGAATTAAGAGTCCTGAATAAAAACACATCTTTAATATAAGCATGTGTACAAAATTTTGTCTTGTAGTTCTCTCAGTACAAACGTCAAAAATTTATGAAGTTTGGTTAGCCTCTGTTTTTAAAGTCAATTAATTATTAAATCTTCTGGAGTTCACATATTCACAGAATAAAGGAATTTGGTCCGACGACTTGAAAAAAAAATCAAGAATGTGGCATCAACATACCTATGATGAAGACGAGGTGTTTTTATTCAGGACTCTTAATTAAAAGAAATGGAACCACCGTCCCTTGGATCAAACTATTATTAGTTCGTGAAAATAGTAAAATATATCGCTGAAAGTAGAGCCCAGAGGGTCACCCATAGCCACACCATAACTATATTTGCACACCAGAGAAACACACCAGACGAGCATGTTATTACAACGAAGTCGGGAAGGTAATTACCAACAACACATGTGACCAATTAGGAGTAATTAACGTGGTAAAGAACAATAATAAAGTCGCGGCAGATACTTTATCATTTAATATACAAGTTTTACAAATTTGTTGCGCGTTTTAGCATATCTTAGAAATTTTACAATAATATCCACACAGTATAGGATCGTTAGTCTCGCTGGTGTGGCTGGTCATAGTTAAGGTCCTGCGTGATTATCCTTCGTTTTATAAATTCTAGATGGTAAATTTTGAAAAGTTTTTCTGGGATGTCTAATATTACAATTAGAAAGGACGAACGAATTCATATTTCTAGAAGAATTGTTATTAGTCAAAAATGAATTTGAATTTCTTGTACTGATACTGAATAACGAATTTGTAATAATTTGAATATTTTTTAATTATTTAATATTTAAACCTTCATGAGAATATGCATCTCCAAAAACAAAACATATATATATATATATATATATATATATATATATATATATTATATATATATTTATATATATATATATATATATATATATATTATATATATATATATATATATATACATATATATATATATATATATATATATATATATATATATAAAATATTTATATATATATATTATATATATTATATATATTATATATATATATATATATATATATATATATATATATAGGTAGTAGGTTGGTAGACAGCAACCACACAGGGAGGTACTACCGTCCTGCCAAGTGAGTGTAAAACGAAAGCCTGTTAATTGTTTTACATGATGGTAGGATTGCTGATGTCTTTTGTCTGTCTCATAAACATGCAAGATTACAGGTATGTCTTGCTACTTCTACTTACACTTAGGTCGCACTACACATACATGTACACGTTCATTTATACACACTCATCTGAGTTTTCTTTGATTTTATCTTAATAGTTCTTGGTCTTATTACTTTTCCTTTTATATCCATGGGGAAGTGGAATAAGAATCTTTCCTCCGTAAGCCATGCATGTTGTAAAAGTCAACTAAAATGCCGGGAACAATGGGCTAGTAACCCCTTTTCCTGTAAAGATTACTAAAAAGAATAAGAAGAAGAAAATTGTCAAAGTGGGAAGTCTGAATGTGCGTGGATGTTATGCAGATGATAAGAAAGAGATGATTGTGGATGTTATGAATGAGAAGAAGCTGGATGTCCTGGCTTTAAGTGAAACAAAGCTGAAGGGGGTGGGAGAGTTTCAGTGGAGAGGAATAAATGGGATTAGGTCAGGGGTTTCAAATAGAGTTAGAGCTAAAGAAGGAGTAGCAATAATGTTGAAGGATAAGCTACGGCAGGAAAAGGGGGACTATAAATGTATTAATTCAAGGATTATGTGGAGTAAACTAAAGATTGGATGTGAAAAGTGGGTTATAATAAGCGTGTATGCACCTGGAGAAGAGAGAAGTGTAGAGGAGAGAGAGAGATTTTGGTAAATCTTGAGTGAATGCGTGGGGAGTTTCGAATCAAGTGTGAGAGTAATGGTGGTTGGGGATTTCAATGCTAAAGTGGGTAAAAATGTTACGGAGGGAGTAGTAGGTAAATTTGGGGTGCCAAGGGTAAATGTAAATGGGGAGCCTTTAATTGAGCTATGTGTAGAAAGATATTTGGTAATAAGTAATACATATTTTATGAAAAAGAGGATAAATAAATATACAAGGTATGATGTGGCACGTAATGAAAGTAGTTTATTAGATTATGTATTGGTGGATAAAAGGTTGATGGGTAGGCTCCAGGATGTACATGTTTATAGAGGGGCAACTGATATATCGGATCATTATTTAGTTGTAGCTACAGTTAGAGTAAGAGGTAGATGGGAAAAGAGGAAGGTGGCAACAGCAAGTAAGAGGGAGGTGAAAGTGTATAAACTAAGGGAGGAGGAAGTTCGGGTGAGATACAAGCGACTATTGGCAGAAAGGTGGGCTAGTGCAAAGATGAGTAGTGGGGGGGGGGTTGAAGAGGGTTGGAATAGTTTTTAAAAATGCAGTATTAGATGTGGGGCAGAAGTTTGTGGTTATAGGAGGGTGGGGGCAGGAGGAAAGAGGAGTGCTTGGTGGAATGATGAAGTAAAGGGTGTGATAAAAGAGAAAAAGGTAGCTTACGAGAGGTTTTTACAAAGCAGAAGTGTTATAAGAAGAGCAGAGTATATGGAGAGTAAAAGAAAGGTGAAGAGAGTGGTGAGAGAGTGCAAAAGAAGAGCAGATGATAGAGTGGGAGAGGCACTGTCAAGAAATTTTAATGAAAATAAGAAAAAAATTTGGAGTGAGTTAAACAAGTTAAGAAAGCCTAGGGAAAGTATGAATTTGTCAGTTAAAAACAGAGTAGGGGAGTTAGTAGATGGGGAGAGGGAGGTATTAGGTAGATGGCGAGAATATTTTGGGGAACTTTTAAATGTTAAGGAAGAAAGGGAGGCGGTAATTTCATGCACTGGCCAGGGAGGTATACCATCTTTTAGGAGTGAAGAAGAGCAGAATGTAAGTGTGGTGGAGGTACGTGAGGCATTACGTAGAATGAAAGGGGGTAAAGCAGCTGGAACTGATGAGATCATGACAGAAATGTTAAAAGCAGGGGGGGATATAGTGTTGGAGTGGTTGGTACTTTTGTTTAATAAATGTATGAAAGAGGGGAAGGTACCTAGGGATTGGCGGAGAGCATGTATAGTCCCTTTATATAAAGGGAAAGGGAACAAAAGAGACTGTAAAAATTATAGAGGAATATGTTTACTGAGTATACCAGGAAAAGTGTACGGTAGGGTTATAATTGAAAGAATTAGAGGTAAGACAGAATGTAGGATTGCGGATGAGCAAGGAGGTTTCAGAGTGGGTAGGGGATGTGTAGATCAAGTGTTTACATTGAAGCATATATGTGAACAGTATTTAGATAAAGGTAGGGAAGTTTTTATTGCATTTATGGATTTAGAAAAGGCATATGATAGAGTGTATAGAGGAGCAATGTGGCAGATGTTGCAAGTATATGGAATAGGTGGTAAGTTACTAAATGCTGTAAAGAGTTTTTATGAGGATAGTGAGGCTCAGGTTAGGGTGTGTAGAAGAGAGGGAGACAACTTCCCGGTAAAAGTAGGTCTTAGACAGGGATGTGTAATGTCACCATGGTTGTTTAATATATTTATAGATGGGGTTGTAAAAGAAGTAAATGCTAGGGTGTTCGGGAGAGGGGTGGGATTAAATTTTGGGGAACCAAATTCAAAATGGGAATTGACACAGTTACTTTTTGCTGATGATACTGTGCTTATGGGAGATTCTAAAGAAAAATTGCAAAGGTTAGTGGATGAGTTTGGGAATGTGTGTAAAGGTAGAAAGTTGAAAGTGAACATGAAAAAGTAAGGTGATGAGGGTGTCAAATGATTTAGATAAAGAAAAATTGGATATCAAATTGGGGAGGAGGAGTATGGAAGAAGTGAATGTTTTCAGATACTTGGAAGTTGACGTGTCGGCGGATGGATTTATGAAGGATGAGGTTAATCATAGAATTGATGAGGGAAAAAAGGTGAGTGGTGCGTTGAGGTACATGTGGAGTCAAGAAAACGTTATCTATGGAGGCAAAGAAGGGAATGTATGAAAGTATAGTAGTACCAACACTCTTGTATGGGTGTGAAGCTTGGGTGGTAAATGCAGCAGCGAGGAGACGGTTGGAGGCAGTGGAGATGTCCTGTTTAAGGGCAATGTGTGGTGTAAATATTATGCAGAAAATTCGGAGTGTGGAAATTAGGAAAAGGTGTGGAGTTAATAAAAGTATTAGTCAGAGGGCAGAAGAGGGGTTGTTGAGGTGGTTTGGTCATTTAGAGAGAATGGATCAAAGTAGAATGACATGGAAAACATATAAATCTATAGGGGAAGGAATGCGGGATAGGGGTCGTTCTCGAAAGGGTTGGAGAGAGGGGGTAAAGGAGGTTTTGTGGGCAAGGGCCTGGACTTCCAGCAAGCGTGCGTGAGCGTGTTAGATAGGAGTGAATGGAGACGAATGGTACTTGGGACATGACGATCTGTTGGAGTGTGAGCAGGGTAATATTTAGTGAAGGGATTTCAGGGAAACCGGTTATTATATATAACCGGACTTGAGTCCTGGAAATGGGAAGTACAATGCCTGCACTTTAAAGGAGGGGTTTGGGATATTGGCAGTTTGGAGGGATATGTTGTGTATCTTTATATGTGTATGCTTCTAAACTGTTGTATTCTGAGCACCTCTGCAAAAACAGTGATAATGTGTGAGTGTGGTGAAAGTGTTGAATGATGATGAAAGTATTTTCTTTTTGGGGATTTTGTTTCTTTTTTGGGTCACCCTGCCTCGGTGGGAGACGACCGACTTGTTGAAAAAAAATATATATATATATATGTATATCAGTGCAAATATCTATTTCCTCTTTTAATGGAATGTTTGTGATTAAAGACTCGACATAGAATTTGGACAGAATTTTGAAATATATTTAAGAAAATTAACAGCATTCTTGACTGTATATTTCTTCATGGTTAAGTCCACTAATATCGTGACTAAAAATTTAGCTAAGTCAAAATTAAATATACAGTTAATAGTCAAAATGGGACGGATTGGAACTTTCTTTATGAGTCTCTGAAAACCCATATATTGTATTAGCTTATTTGGAGAAATTGCCACAAAATCTATGAAGAGTGAAACAATACCTTGACTTTATTTACTGTAAATAAAGCTAATAGTGCCATTAATAACTCATTGCAGTTGTTGTTAGATGTAGACGTGTGAATGGTTCATTGCCTTTGTAATTTGTTCAGCCATCAACTTTATAGCCCGGTCCCTGGACCCATTATGTACCTCTGTAATCTCTTTGACCCATTATGCACCTCATACCCACAGGATGGGTATGAGGTGCTTAATAAAGATATTAAACTTACCTTACTATCTTCAGTGTGAAATATAAAACATTGCTGCTTCATATAATGAATATATGTTCAGTTTGTTGCGGCGTATCACAATATAATGAAACTGTTTCCACAGACGCAGAAACACCCGGAGTACACAGGACCACGTTTGGGACCCAAGATGGCAGAGGAACAGAAGCGAGAGTGGGATGAAGACCAGCAGAGGATGCTGAGGGATGGCCAGATAGGCCTCCAGATGGGACAGAACAAGGGCGCCACCCAGGCAGGCCTCGGCTCCATGGGCAACACGCGCCATATGTAAAAGACTTCGACAGTATCAGCAGCGTGCAGTATACTCTTCTTCTATTATCATTAACATTCAGTATCATCTTTCTCCTCTGTTTACTACCAACAACATTCAGCTACCGTCTTTTCATCCTCTATCATCAGCAATGTTCAGCGAACTCCTCTGCTCTATTGCAAAGTCTGAAGTCCTCTTCTTGTTTGCCATCAACAGCGTAGTCCTTCATCTTCTTGTGAACAATCTGCAAAGTCCAACGTCTAAGTTCTATTCACGTTAGCTCTAAAGAAGACCTGTCCTTCATCTCGTGCTCATCTACTTTGCCCTTATGGAGCGTCAATGTTCCTGTGCAGTAGAGATTAGGCTTCCAGTGATGAATCATTTTTACAGGGTACTGCTGCTCTTCCTGGCTGCTGCTGATCTTGCAGCAGCAGCCGCTCATTCTCCGCTGTCACATAGCTTGCAATAGGAACCCGAGACTTCCAGGTACTTCTGCTATTACGTATAAAACAAACTTTCAGCAATGGAGACGAGAGCGAAGCTCGAACTCACAACTAACCCGCAAATTGGACATGAGAACGAGACGATGTACCGGTCCGTCGACGACTATTTCTGTGACGCCAGTGAGGTGTTGTAAATTCTTACAGCTACTCTACTGTGACTTATATTCTTCACCGATCCTTCAACATGGAAAACACTCTTTTCCAGCAGCTTGCTGGGTAAACATTTTCCTGAGAGCTGCAGCCGGTCTCTTTATTGTCTCGTGAAGCAGCACTTCAGCTACATTTTCTTAAGACAGTTCAGCTGGCGAGGAAGGAAGGCAGCGACCATTAAATGTAAATATATATATATATATAGTTTGCTCGGGAAAAAAATTAAGCAATGTTATTTTTTTACTTTCCTTTCGTGTTAGCATTTTAAGTTCGATGTTGATGTTTGGGAGTTTGTGGTTTATTATGAAGCTCGATTGACGCTGAGGTCCGGAACTTAAATGGAAGTTAGCGCTCTCTTTCTTTCTCTCTAAGATCTGACAACTCCTGACCTCTGCGTTGACTCTCAGCATGACAGCCTCCCTCATTACATATTAATGTTTACCTATTCTAGAACCTGACAGTCAGCCATGCCGCTGTCATCCACCCGAGACAACGATAGTCGCCGCTATCATCCACCTGAGTGAATGATACACCCCAATGACGCTGTCATCCATCGGCGAGAATGATAGACGCCACTATCATTCACCCGAAAGAACGATAGACGCCGCTAATCATCCGCCCGAGAGAACGATAGATGCCGCTATCATCCATCTCAAAGAATGATAGACATCATCTCAGATTTTGGCTTAAGCTGTGAATTATACTAATTTAGCAACTATATGTCAGGGCAAATAAGCAGCGGCCTTACTAACAGCATTTGTTGTTTAAGCAACCATACCCAGAGCCTAGAGGACCCAGAGCCTAGTGGACCCAGAGCCTAGTGGACCCAGAGCCTAGTGGACCCAGAGCCTAGTGGACCCAGAGCCTAGTGGACCCAGAGCCTAGCGGACCCACAACCTATTAGACCCAGAGCCTAGAGGACCCAGAGCCTAGTGGACCCAGAGTCTAGTAGACCCAGAGCCTAGTGGACCCAGAGCCTAGTGGACCCAGAGCCTAGTGGACCCAGAGCCTAGTGAACCCAGAGCCTAGCGGACCCACAACCTAGTGGACCCAGAGCCTAGCGGGCCCACAGCCTAGCGGGCCCACAGCCTAGCGGGCTCGGAGCTTCGCAGGCCCTAAACCCAGGTTTGAGATATTTTCCTGCCCATGGCAGTTCTTGGTCTCACGGGGGCCCGTAGCTCAGTTCTAGGAGCCTACAGCTTAGCTTAGATAAACCTCGGGGGCCCACAGCAATTCTGAGACACCTCAGGGGCCCACAACCTAGTATTGGGACACCTCGGGAGGGCCCACAACCCAACTATGGGACGACACTTGCTAAATCATTAACCTTCAGTATTATCATTTGCTTGTATTTTATTACTCAATAAATCATAATCACTCAGTTATTATGTTTCTTGTCCTTTTATTGACAATAAAGCAAACACTGGCCTGATAACAAACTTTTAAAACACGCACATACACACACACACACACACAAACACATATCGGATTCATACATAGCTTTAAGAACAGGTACGATGAGGTCCTCAAGGCTAGGAGAAAGTGAATGTAGCAAACGGCACGTTCAGAGGAGGGGCCAAGAGCTGAGATTCAACCCCTGCAACCACAAATAGGTTGTGGATAAATAGGTTGGTACAAGAAGATAATTGGACATCTATATACCTGGTTATGCTACTGGTTATATTCTTGGCTATATACCTGGAGATATACCTGGCTATATATCTGGCCATATACCTGGCTATATACCTGGCCATATACCTGGCTATATATCTGGCCATATACCTGGCTATATACCTGGCTATATACCTGGCTATATACCTGGCTATATACCTGGCTATATACCTGGCTATATACCTGGCTATATACCTGGCTATATACCTGGCTATATACCTAGCTATATACCTGGCTATATACCTGGCTATATACCTGGCTATATACCTGGCTATATACCTGGCTATATACCTGGCTATATACCTGGCTATATACCTGGCTATATACCTGGCTATATACCTGGCTATATACCTGGCTATATACCTGGATATATACCTGGCTATATACCTGGCTATATACCTGGCTATATACCTGGCTATATACCTGGCTATATACCTGGCTATATACCTGGCTATATACCTGGCTATATACCTGGCTATATACCTGGCTATATACCTGGCTATATACCTGGATATATACCTGGCTATATACCTGGCTATATACCTGGCTATATACCTGGCTATATACCTGGCTATATACCTGGCTATATACCTGGCTATATACCTGGCTATATACCTGGCTATATACCTGGCTATATACCTGGATATATACCTGGCTATATACCTGGATATATACCTGGCTATATACCTGGCTATATACCTGGCTATATACCTGGCTATATACCTGGCTATATACCTGGCTATATACCTGGCTATATACCTGGCTATATACCTGGCTATATACCTGGCTATATACCTGGCTATATACCTGGCCATATACCTGGCTATATACCTGGATATATACCTGGAAAATAACACAATTCGCATGTGAATATAAAATAAAGTTAAATATCATCTTAACATGATTATCTGACAATAATCATAATTATCATTATCATCATCTTGGTTAATCGCTAAACCCGTAAGGGTCTACAGCGAACGGAGACTGGGACATGATCAGGAGGATAACTCTGATTCCCTGGATCAAGAGCCTTTCACCATCACCAAGATTCCCCCCAAATTTTTTAATATATATATGTATATATATATATATATATATATATATATATATATATAATATATATAATGTATATGTATATATATATATATATATATATATATATAAATGTATATGTATATATATATATATATATATATATATATATATATATATAAATGTATATGTATATATATATATATATAATATATATATATATATATAAATGTATATGTATATATATATATATATATTATATATATATATATATATATATATATATATATATATATATATATATATATATATATATATATATATATATATATATATATATATATATATATATATATAGTATTAGCATTGTTGTAAGGTTAGGTCAGGTTGTGGCAGTAACGAGGAAATTTCATTATTTTTGCCTGATTAGAACCTCCTGGCATAACTAAGTTCACAAACATGTCTTGGACGCACTCTCATGCATACACACACTTTTCTCCCCCTGTGGTGACACATATGTGTCCTGTGAGCCTGTACACTTCTTATTATCTCTCTCTCTGGTGAGAGGCGGGAGATGTGTTGTAGCAGAGAGCCTGGAAAAGGTACAATAATAAGAAATATGTAGAGAGCAGCAGAGCAGGAGAGTGACCAGTAATCCCAGGTGAAGCGGGCGAGCGGCGGTGCCAGGACGAGCCACTGTGGACTCGATAAGCAACATTCCCAGGCTGATGGTTGGGTAATGAGGAGAGCCGGCCCGCTCAAGTGGTCATCGCCGGCCCACAGCGCTTCACACAGGCTTTTTGTTGCCGCGAAAACACCCGAGATATACAGGCGGCCGCTATTACATGCATCAGGTGGTTCCCGCCGCTTATTGAACGGTTTCTGCGGGTCTGGTACCCTACACTACCTTCCCCCCAAGGACCCGGTCCGGCACCCGCCGCTGGACGGCCCGGGTCATGCTAGCCTCAGGGTCCCCTCTGGTAAGCGCCCTAGGAGCACCCCCAGGGTAACCCAGCACACCAGGCACGCAAACACCCTATTTCAATCTTCATTGAAGTGATTCCGAACGCGGTTGCATCGATACAACGGAATTACAAGTAAAATTGGAAACTACTGGACGGTTCCCGTAGTAGGCTTTCCAGAGAGACATCTTGTCATTGTCATCAGCGTTTACTACGAACCGTGGCACAACATGCAAACCATAATTAACTTCATGCATTGCTCTTCCCGTTTCATTATGACGCTCTATATTTACTTCTTCTAATTTTCTAGGAATCCCTTTATTTTGTACTTTACTGCAGGTAGATATGCGGCACCTGTAATTACTGAGGGTCGTCTCGCCTTGGCACTTTATGATAATTGACGCCATAATGACACAGACGCGCTCGTGGCACTCTCAGTAACAAGATGTTTACAGCTGTTGTTTTTGCTGTTCCTCCCGTGTTAAGAGGGCCTTTTTACCCTCATTTTCTTAACGGGTGACATTTGTATTCACTGGGCAATCGCAGCGAGGTAACTCATGGCTATCTGGAAGCCTATCGAAGCCAATCACTAACTCTTCTTCTCTAATCTAGGAGCTATTTTTCCCCTTCTTGCTCTGGGAACTCTCATGGCTTCGTTGCCAGTATTTTGGATTCTAGTTTGAAGCACTGCTGAAGGCCTACTGGCCAATGTTAGGCAAGTCCAAGTCACACCCACACTCACTCATGTACATGTCTAGCTTATTTTTAAAGCTCCACAAGGTTTTAGCTTCACTGACGCTTCGCCTTTCAGAATGTGTTCGAAATTCCTTCGGAACTGTTGGAAAATGTATGAAATACCGACGAGTTGAAGATTAAGACACATATGAAGAATTGAGACACTTATGCAACACATGGGAATCTTTATTGAAGAAACGTTTCGCCACACAGTGGCTTCATCAGTCCAATACAAAGTAGAAATGGGTAAGGAGAGTAGAAGTTTGAGGTAATCAGTCCCTCAACCTGGAATCGATGTGTTCAGTTCATCACTCTTGTAGGAAGTGCAGCACAGGGCCAGAGAGGTGGCTTATATACTGCGATGAGATGAGTTGAAGCAGGAGGAGGCGGGATCACAGTGGCAGGTCCCACTGTGATCCCGCCTCCTCCTGCTTGTTGATGGACTGATAACATCATTGATGTATCAGTCAGTCCATTATTGTTGATAGTCTAACTGACATAGTTCTGAAGAAGTTATTGTATGGCGAAACGTTTCCAGAATAAAGATACCCAAGGACAAGTGTCTCATATATCAACTACTTCGCATGTAATGGATAATAAAAAAAGGGGACACATATTCCTCATTTATATGTGGGAGGATCACTCATCACCCAGAGAAAGTGAATGTGACCTGACCTAACTAGGTTAGGGCATTGGCTTAAACCGGTAGGAGACTTAAGAACATAAGAACGAAGGAACACTGCAGAAGGCCTACTGGCCCATGCGAGGCAGGTCCAAGTCTCCTACCGGCTTAAGCCAATGCACCCAACCTAGTCAGGTCAGGTCACATTGACTTAAGGGAGGAACACGGCAACCGACCTGTTAGCACAAGCTATCAGGTCTAACTCACACCCACCCACATCTACTCATGTATTTATCCAACCTATTTTTAAAGCTACACAACGTTCTGGCCTCTATAACGGTACTTGGGAGTTTGTTCCACTCATCCACAACTCTATTACCAAACCAGTACTTTCCTATATCCTTCCTGAATCTGAATTTTTCCAACTTAAAACCATTGCTGCGAGTCCTGTCTAGGCTAGATATTTTCAGCACACTATTTACATCCCCTTTATTTATTCCTGTCTTCCACTTATACACCTCAATCATATCCCCCCTAATTCTACGTCTTTCTAGAGAGTGCAGTTTCAGGGCCCTTAGTCTATCCTCATAGGGAAGGTTTCTGATACATGGGATCATCTTTGTCATCCTCCTTTGTACATTTTCCAGAGAATTTATATCCATTCTGTAATACGGTGACCAAAACTGTGCAGCATAATCTAAATGAGGCCTAACCAAGGATGTATAGAGTTGAAGAACAACCTGAGGACTCCTATTATTTATGCTTCTTGATATGAAGCCAAGGATTCTATTAGCTTTATTGCGAACACTTATGCACTGTTGTCTTGGTTTCAGATTACTGCTAACCAGAACTCCTAAATCTTTTTCGCAATCCGTAATATTAAGATCTACATTATTTAGTTTATATGTGGCATGGTTATTGTCCTGTCCAACATTTAGACCTTTGCATTTGTCTATATTAAACTGCATCTGCCACTTCTCCGACCACTGCATCAGTCTATTCAAATCTTCCTGGAGTGCTCGAATGTCCTCGTCAGAATGAATTCGACGGCCTATTTTGGTGTCATCGGCAAACTTGCCGATGTCGCTCTTTATGCCCTCATCTATGTCGTTTATGTAGATTGTGAACAGCAGGGGGCCCAACACTGACCCCTGTGGAACACCGCTCGTGACTCTTCCCCACTCTGATTTCTCCCCATTTATGCAAACTCTCTGCTGCCTATTTGTCAACCATGCCTCTATCCAGGAAAAAATTTCTCCTCCTATTCCATGTGCTTTAATTTTCCTCAATAGTCTCTGATGTGGGACCCTGTCAAAAGCCTTACTGAAGTCCATATACACAATATCATATTCATTACCATGATCTACCTCCTCAAATACCTTAGTGAAAAAAGTTAATAAATTCGTAAGGCAGGAACGCCCCTTTGTAAAACCATGCTGAGATTCGTTGATTAATTTATGCTTTTCAAGGTGGCTACGAACTGCCTCGGCAATTATTGATTCCATAAATTTTCCCACTATGGAGGTTAGGCTTATTGGTCTATAGTTCGAAGCTAAGGACCTGTCACCTGTTTTGAAAATAGGTATCACATTTGCCATTTTCCACTTATCTGGCACCATGCCAGTTTGTAGTGATATGTTGAAAAGATTAGCCAAAGGTGTGTCTAAGCTCCTCTTTACATTCCTTTAGAACCCTTGCATACAGTTCATCAGGGCCTGGGGATTTGTTAGGTTTTAATTTATCTATTTGCCTAAGGACCATGTCACTTGTGACCCTAATAGTGCACAGTTTATTATCGTCCTGTTCTACATAATTTATCATTACTGGAATATCACTGGTATCCTCCTGTGTAAAAACTGAGAGGAAGTATGTGTTAAAAATTCTACACATTTCCTTATCACTGTCAGTGAGCTGACCCGAGGAACTTTTGAGTGGGCCTATCTTGTCCCTGATCTTACTTCTGTATACCTGAAAGAATCCTTGGACTTTCCTCGCATGGACCAGTAGGCCTGTTGCAGTGTTCCTTCTTTCTTACGTTCTTATGATTCATTTATCAACCGTTAATACACAGAGGCGAAGGAAAAAACAAGAATGGAGAATTAACTGAAAAAATCAGAAGGTATGCTGAGAAATAATTCGTAAATAACAATGTACCCTCCCCCCCCTACAAAACAAAAACATATATATGTTAGGTAAGATCTGTCAGGAAACAGAAGTGTTTCCTGACGCGGGTCTTAGTCATATGATGACCCGCCGCTGGAGCTTTTGGTCACTGATCGAGGCCTTCCGCTGGTTTACCCGTCCACCCCTTTAAGAATTATGATAACCATTTTTTTTTGATAAATTAAACACATATGCAACTTGTCGGTTCTCTGAACTATTTATCTACATTTTTTTTGGCATAGTGTTACAAAAATAGAGAAGTTATGTATGTGGGTGGGTGACAGAACAGCAACAAGTGGAGAACTTCGGGAAGTTTGGGATAAGTTTCCTTACGTATGTAACCTGTCAGAGATTTCTCTTTAGTAACAAGGTGTTGGATCACGGTCACAACTGGCTGTGTTTAGTGTAAATGATCAACTTAATAGGATTTTGTAAATTATAACCAGGAGACAATAATCCGACAAAATAATTTAATATCTTTAATATTAACGTGTCTTAAAAGAACTAATGTAAATACTCTCTCTTTCTCTCTCTCTCTCTCTCTCTCTCTCTCTCTCTTGTTGAAAAATACAGAATGGTACTTTTGAGTACAATAACACTATGGACCATAATACAATTTATGAACATTTAGTTACTGACATTTCCGTTGTCACGAGTCGTGTAATTCACCATCTATACACATAGACGAAGTGTCTCGCTATAGATCGACTCTATATACGTACAAGGCTAAATACATCCGTCCTCGAATAATCACAAGCTTCAAGTATGATAATCCACCAAGTAAGAAGCTAACCTAGAGACGGAGACATTTGTCAAAATATAACAAGCGATTTTAACGAAAAACAAAAGCACACAGCTGAGATATTCAATAGAATATAGGAGTCCTAATACTCCCTTCTTACTGAATAAGATCGACTCACTTCAAAATCAAGACTACGGTAATACGTAGAGGTCACAGTTAAATCCACTGAATGACTTTATAACGTCAGAAAAACACGGGATCTTAGTAGATATCAAAATCTCTCAGCCCAGAATTAACACTGTCTTTCGCAAATAGTGTTGCAAGAAAGAGGATCCGTCTCACCAACGGAACCGTCTATTATCCAAAACTTCGAGGAGATGTTTCCGAGGCTAGAGGTACTCTGCTACTCACTCTAGGGAGGTTTCTTGACGCTGGTGAGGGGCTCTTGATCTAGGGAATTGGATCTGTGCTCTAGTTCCCTGCATTGAGCCTGAATGCCTTCCATTCCCCCCACAGACGCTATATAATCCTACAGATTTAGCGCTCCCCCTGATTATAATAATAATCTAAGCCAGACGTCAACTTGGTTCATGAGACACCTACCTGAGAGGCCGACTGACTCTTAACTTAATTCAATAAAACACATCCTGGCATTATACATAGCTAAATAATATAAAATTAGATAATAATAAGCAAGATATCTTCATTTTACCAATTAATGAAGATATCGGCAATATAATAAGTGGAAAAATATACAAATATAATAACAAATACCTCCCTTGGGTCCCATACAATGGACGCAACACACAGGAACACACTGATTCCCTGGATATAGAACACACTGATTCCCTGGATATAAATCTAATTTGGGACACAGTGTTATCTAGAACACAATGCTACTGGTGTTGCTAAGACCCGGGAGCTGTTGACTGGTTTACTAGTCGGAGATAAAAGGTATAAAATACCGACAAGATGGATAAATTAAATATAAATGCAGTCTAATGCAATCCTTTGCTGACTATTTTCCGGCCACACAGTGAGCTTTAGCAGCGCTGTACGACCCTTGTGGGTTTAGCACTTACTTATGATGATAATAATAATAATCATATCAAGTCGCAAACAGATCCGTTAATTACTGGATAAACCCCACTGTGTGGGCGAAACGTTGGGATTAACGGACATTATATTTCGACATAGTATCTAATAACCAAGATTTTACCTTCTAGTGGTATAGCTTTATTAGGCTAGTGGTATAGCTTTATTAGGCTAGTGGTATAGCTTTATTAGGTTAGTGGTATAGCTTTATTAGGCTAGTGATATAGCTTTATTAGGCTAGTGATATAGCTTTATTAGGCTAGTGATATAGCTTTATTAGGCTAGTGGTATAGCTTTATTAGGCTAGTGATATAGCTTTTAGTATTTAGGTTATAGTGATATAGCTTTATTAGGCTAGTGGTATAGCTTTATTAGGCTAGTGATATAGCTTTATTAGGCTTTTGTATTTTAGCTTTATTAGGCTAGTGATATAGCTTTATTAGGCTAGTGGTATAGCTTTATTAGGCTAGTGATATAGCTTTATTAGGCTAGTGATATAGCTTTATTAGGCTAGTGGTATAGCTTTATTAGAGTAGTGATATAGCTTTATTAGGCTAGTGGTATAGCCTTATTAGGCTAGTGATATAGCTTTATTAGGCTAGTGGTATAGCTTTATTAGGCTAGTGGTATAGCTTTATTAGGCTAGTGATATAGCTTTATTAGGCAAGTGGTATAGCTTTATTAGGCTAGTGGTATAGCTTTATTAGGCTAGTGATATAGCTTTATTAGGCTAGTGGTATAGCTTTATTAGGCTAGTGGTATAGCTTTATTAGAGTAGTGATATAGCTTTATTAGGCTAGTGATATAGCTTTATTAGGCTAGTATAGCTTTATTAGTCTAGTGGTATAGCTTTATTAGGCTAGTGGTATAGCTTTATTAGGCTAGTATAGCTTTATTAGGCTAGTGGTATAGCTTTATTAGGCTAGTATAGCTTTATTAGGCTAGTGGTATAGCTTTATTAGGCTAGTATAGCTTTATTAGGCTAGTGGTATAGCTTTATTAGGCTAGTGGTACAGCTTTATTAGGCTAGTGGTATAGCTTTATTAGGCTGGTGGTATAGCTTTATTAGGCTAGTATAGCTTTATTAGGCTAGTGGTATAGCTTTATTAGGCTAGTATAGCTTTATTAGGCTAGTGTTATAGCTTTATTAGGGTTGTACAGCTTTATTAAGCTAGTATAGCTTTTTTAGGGTTGTATAGCTTTATTAGGGTTGTATAGCTTTATTAGGGTTGTATAGCTTTATTAGGCTAGTAATGTAGCTTTATTAGGCTAGTATAGCTTTATTAGGCTAGTATAGCTTTATTAGGCTAGTATTATAGCTTTATTAGGCTAGTATAGCTTTATTAGGCTAGTATTATAGCTTTATTAGGCTAGTATAGCTTTATTAGGCTAGTGGTATAGCTTTATTAGGCTAGTATAGCTTTATTAGGCTAGTTTAGCTTTATTAGGCTAGTAATATAGCTTGTTAGGAAACCCGTCAAGCTGAAGAATAAAACACTTGTGCAACATTTTGAGAGATTTGCTGAGGAAATGTTTGAGGAAACGTTTCATTAATAAAAGTTTCCAAATATTGCACTTGTTCCATTCTTCATCTTTATTAGGCAGCCCATACGGTTTTACTGAGGGTTCGGAATGATAGTAATGGACTGATCTCATTATCTTCACGTGTCCCTTGCTTCTGCTGTCTCCACACCTCTGTATTCGACTGATGAAGCCTGCTATGTGGGTGAAACGTTTCGGAATAAGATACCTAATTGGTGCACGTGTTATCTTGTCAGCTTATAGTTTTGTATGACTTTATTGCACTGAATAGAAATGAGTTGTTTAGTCATGAAATTATCAAACAAATCGCAGAGGTGGTAGGGCTCGAACCATGGCAGGAGCGTTCTAAAACTGACCCTGGGATGTTGAAAAATGGTACAAAATACCGATGAGTTGAAGATTAAGACACATGTGCAACAGCTGGGTGTCTTTATTGATGTAACGTTCCGCCTACATAGTAGGTTTCTTCAGTCAAATACTCAGTCTTGGAGTTGAACTCTTCTCCAGGCTGAGGGACTGACCACCTTAAATATTTTTTGTCCGTAGCTGATGGACTGATTACATCATCTTGTTCGTCAGGAAACAGAACAAGTGTTTCCTGATGCGGGTCTTAGATGATGACCCGCCGTTGGAGCTTCTGGTCATCTGACGGAGGCCTTCCGCTGGCTTACCGATCCACCCCTTTAAAAATCATGGTCATAGTTATAAACATTTAGCATACCAACAATAAAGATACCTAACTGTTGCACATGTCATAATCAACTACCCTTGGGAGTTTTCAGGACTCCCACGCCATAGGTTCGAACCCCACCCGTTCTATTTTTCATAAATGACAGCATTACAGTGTAGCTGTGTGTGATTATCTGTCAGTCTATCTATTTCTCCTCTTTTCTCCCTATGTATTTCTTCTTTTTATTTGTTTTTGTGTTTTTTTGCGTATTCTGAGGCTGTTGGAGTGTCAGCTTACCAATATGAAGGATTTCGATGAAACCGGCTAGCCAGACAAGCTCTACACTCTATAGAGCTTGTATTGCAAAGCTTGTCCTGCAATACACAAATAACCCGCACATGAGAGAGAGAGGAGCTGACGACGAGGTTTCGGCTCTACTTGGACCATTTACGAAGTCACAGTGTGACTTTTTCGATCCAAATCTAACCGAAACGTCGTGGTAAGCTCCTCTCTCTTATGTGCGGGTTATTTGTATATTGTTCCAGTCACGGTATTGTGCCTTTTTGTTCCTCTTGTTCTTCAGTGTATGTATTCTCGATACTGTCAGAAGAATACTCGGAGCCAGTTCGAGGTGTGTCTGGTAGCTGCCGAAGTGACTGTGTTATGCAGAGCTCACTGTGGCTATATGGAGGTCACCGTGACGGTACGTGGAGCTCTCCGTGTCGGTACGTGGAGCTCCCCGTCACGGTATGTGACGGTGTGTGAATCTCCAAGTGACGCAACACACTCCCTCTCCGCCCGCCTCACCAATTACCAAGGAAGTCCAAACAATAGGAGAAGCAGCGTTATCATCAACGCTGTGACCACATTGATGTTATCCCTCTCTCTCTCTCTGTGATGTACCATGTTCACAGCAACAGCGTTATCTCTCTCTCTCTCTCTCTGGACATCGTAATCACAGTGACCTTATCCCTCCCTCAGTGATATCTAAATAGTGTTTGATCCTGTCTCGGGTACAAGTGAAAAGAGATCACATTCGCTGATAGCGTTCAGCAGAGTCGAGGATTTGTAGAGAGGAGCTTTACCGAGACGTTTCGCCCGTAGACCAGCCTTCTTCCGTCGGGGAAGACTCAAGATGCACCAAGACTAACTTACTGAACACCTTCAAGGCTGAGGGACTGATTGCCTCATTTAGCACTGTATCCACTTTATAAACTATCTATTGAAATGGAAAAGCTACTGATGGGCGAAACGTCATCAATATAAAGATGCCCAGGTGTTGCATATGTGTCTTAGCCATCAAATTGTCCGTAGTGAATAACGTAATAGCTACGGCGTATGTCAGTTCTTTACGTCAGTTCGTTACGTCACTTCTTTACGTCAGTTCGTTATTGTAAATTCCGTTTTACCTGAGCTGCTTTTGGACGGGTAGTGAGCCCAGCCACTTTCCCCAAATTTCTGGGATTACAACTTTAATACGGAGCGCTGCAACCCACCATCACACCATGATTTTTAACCACTAGATACAACTGCATTTTTCCCCTGTCATCACCAACACCTGTCGTTTACACTATCACCTGTCGTTTACACTATCGCCTGTCGTTTACACTATCACCTGTCGTTTACACTATCGCCTGTCGTTTACACTATCGCCTGCCGTTTACACTATCGCCTGCCGTTTACACTATCGCCTGTCGTTTACACCATCAACATCGTCATCATGACTATTGTTATGATAATCATTAACAATTAAGATGATCAGCTGCGTTGTTACCTTAATTATTATTACCAACCTTGATCATCAACACCGTGACCAGTACTATCCCCAACACCATGACTGTTACTATCCTCAACGCCACCAGCGCCACCAATCAACATCACCACCCCAACCACGACAACTCCACCTCCAACATTACCACAAACATTACCAACACCACTTCAGCACCATCCCACCACCATCACCAACACCATCATCACCACCATCACCACCAGTGTAATGATCTGGCTGGGCTGGGTGATTGGGAGGGGAGCAGTGTAGGATCAAGTCATTTAGTAAGCCCGCATAAGCTCCATCAGTCAGCTTGTGCGGAAAATTCGTTCCCGCGCCACATGTTGGGTCACAGAGGGCTGGTGGTGCCGCGCTGACGCCGGCGCTGACACTGGTGCAACACCCTGCAACACTGCCTGATACCTCCTTCCTTCTCTCCTCCTGCAGCACTCTCTGACACCCCATCCCTTCCTGTTCTTGCACTACTGACACAACACTCTGCAACACTGCCTGATACCCCTTTCTCCCAGATCCTGCACTGATACTGACACAACACTCTGCAACACTGCCTGACACCCCTTTCTCCCAGATCCTGCACTGTTGATGCCGACACAACACTCTGCAACACTGCCTGACACCCCTTTCTCCCAGATCCTGCACTGTTGATGCCGACACAACACTCTGCAACACTGCCTGACGCCCCTTTCTCCCAGGTCTTGTAATTTGCTATGGACACGCGCTCCCATACCACCCAATATGCACTTATGTATGTTGCACCTTTGCTACATGAGACACCCAAAGGTCACCCATATATTACTTCAGACACCCAAAGGCACTCCCAAAGGTCACTCATGTGTTACTAGAGTCCCCCCAGAGGTCACCATTGCCTTGAATCTATGCCACAACACACGTGAAAACACTTCCCTCAGAGTGCAACACTACGTTACATAGGATGTAACGTAGCGTTGCCACTTTGGAACACCGCAAAATCCAAAATGTCAGACTATCTCCTAGTCTCAATAGTGTTTACTTAGACCTAATATAAACTATGTCTCAGTGCGAGAGCGAGAGGACGCTTCTCACAGTCACAGTTCTGTGTATCTCATCGGCTCCCGCTACCCAAGTCGCAAAACTATGCTACAAGCAGACAAAAATATAACGAAAACACGTATCCTGGGTTGAGGGCAGCCTCACCGCGGAGAGGTGAGATTATTATCATGTTTTTGGTCATTAGGACATGAAAGTGGAATAGAAGGAATGTTTGCTGGTGCTTCCAACCAGACAGACGAGTATTTTTTTTATCACTAGACCGTTTAGGCGCTGTATGATCCCTATAGATTTTGCGATGTCCCATAAATTTAATAATAAAATATCTAAACTGTCGTATCTGTGCGACTCTGGCAAGACAATAATAGCGTGAATGATGGTGAAAGTGTTTCTTTTTCTGGTTACCCTGCCTCAGTGGGAGACGGCCAACATGTTGAAGAAACTATTGACGGTCTAAAGTTTGCAACAGTATTAGTCTTAGAGTTGCGGGAATTAAGCAATGAGAAGATTTTAAGGACTGGACGTTCTATTCTGTTGTAGATTCGCCGGTATAATCGCCCGGCCCGGCCTTGGCTCCCTGTTGTGGGAGTGTCACAGACCAATGTCTGCCATGGGACAAACTGGACTTAATTGACTGAGTATTTGACACGTTGACAGGGACAGTCTCCTGGAGGGACGAAACCAAGGAAGAGTTTCACATAACTAGGAGGAATGTAAGGGAAACACAATGTCGGGGGAACTGAATTTAAAGACGACCCTGGAGTAGAGCAGGGTGAGGCTAAAAACGACCCTAGAACAGAGCATGGTGAGGCTAAAGACGACCCTGGTGTAGAGCAGGGTGAGGCTAAAGACGATCCTGGTGTAGAGCAGGGTGAGGCTAAAGACGACCCTGGAGTAGAGCAGGGTGAGGCTAAAGACGACCCTTGAGTAGAGCAGGATGAGGCTAAAGACGACCCTGGAGTAGAGCAGGATGAGGCTAAAGACGACCCTGGTGTAGAGGAAGGTGAGGCTAAAGACGACCCTGGAGTAGAGCAGGGTGAGGCTAAAGACGACCCTGGAGTAGAGCAGGATGAAGCTAAAGACGACCCTGGTGTAGAGGAAGGTGAGGCTAACGACACCTGGTGTAGAGCAGGGTGGAAGGACCTATAAGAAGACGACCTGGTAGTAGAGCAGGTGAGGCTAAAGACGACCCTGGTGTAGAGCAGGTGAGGCTAAAGACGACCCTGATAGAGCAAGGTGAGGCTAAAGACGACCCTGGTATAGAGCAGGTGAGGCTAAAGACGACCCTGGTATAGAGCAAGGTGAGGCTAAAGACGACCCTGGTATAGAGCAAGGTGAGGCTAAAGACGACCCTGGTATAGAGCAAGGTGAGGCTAAAGACGACCCTGGATAGAGCAGGTGAGGCTAAAGACGACCCTGGTAGTAGAGCAAGGTGAGCTAAAGACGACCCTGGTGTAGAGCAAGGTGAGGCTAAAGACGACCCTGGTGTAGAGCAAGGTGAGGCTAAAGACGACCCTGGTATAGAGCAAGGTGAGGCTAAAGACGACCCTGGTGTAGAGCAAGGTGAGGCTAAAGACGACCCTGGAGTAGAGCAGGATGAAGCTAAAGACGACCCTGGTATAGAGCAAGGTGAGGCTAAAGACGACCCTGGTATAGAGCAAGGTGAGGCTAAAGACGACCCTGGTATAGAGCAAGGTGAGGCATAAAGGACGACCCTGGTATAGAGCAAGGTGAGGCTAAAGACGACCCTGGTATAGAGCAAGGTGAGGCTAAAGACGACCCTGGTATAGAGCAAGGTGAGGCTAAAGACGACCCTGGTATAGAGCAAGGTGAGGCTAAAGACGACCCTGGTATAGAGCAAGGTGAGGCTAAAGACGACCCTGGTGTAGAGCAAGGTGAAGCTAAACATCATTACAACATATATAAACCAAAAAGTAATCGACAGAGGAGAGATAGAGTGAGACGAAGGAACAAAGGGCCAGAGATGGGAGCTAAAGTCAAACACGAATCATAGACATGTGAGAAAAGAGTATTTATTTCGTGACAAAGGGGAAGAGAAGTGGATGAGCTGGACCCGGACGTGATGAAGGCAATATTCACTGACTTTTGTTTTTAAGGATAGGAATGATAATGTTCGGAATCCAGGATCCAATAAATATTGGCCACAACAACTTCAGATGTGAGATCAGGAGCTATGGCTCGACCCCTGTAAACAACTCAGTGGACACACACACACACACACACACACACACACACACACACACACACACACACACACATGAGCTAACAGACTACACCCCTGCAACCACACAATCAAGACACACACACACACACACACACAGTAATAGTGACGATACTCTTTGTCGAGGAATTTAATAAATAATCACTTTTATAAATTGGTTTATTAACGTAGTAAATGTATATACATTTATGTAGGCAATTATAATTTATGTTAGGCTCCTGTATACATGATATATCTATGCAGTTCATAATTATACATATATGAGTACTGTATCAAGTAGGCGTATCTATCCATGTACACATTAATGCATATATAAATTTATTGATAGGTAAATTCGCGTGTTTGTGTAATGTATATAGATATATATGCAACAATAACACTTTTTATCATCAACTTTGTTTCCGGTTCACGTTAAAAATACTTTAGTAAAGGCAGGAGATATTAACAGCATCAATGGAAGATTTGATGGGCTGTATTTTTATTTTCAGAAGATAAGTAATTTGTGATGAGATTTTAGGAAAATATTCCCCCAGGTGGGAAGTATTTGTGAGGTTGTTAGTGGTTGTTAAGGTGGCCTGGTGGCTAAAGTTTTCGCTTCACACACGGAGGGCCCGGGTTCGATTCCCGGCGGGGTGGAAACATTTCGCCGTGTTTCTTTACACCTGTTGTCCTGTTCACCTAGCAGCAAATAGGTACCTGGGTGTTAGTCGACTGGTGTGGGTGGCATCCTGGGAGACAAGATTGAGGACCAATTGACTTTCTTCGGTTATTCTGGATGGCTAACCCTCCAGGGTTAAAAATCCGAAAAAAACGCTTATCTTATCTTAACTATATGCATGGTATTTGAAATTGAATAATCAACGAAGTTGATTAATACTGAGTATTGAACATTAAGTTTAGGAGAGGCAAGTTGAAAGAGATTCAGAAACTTCTTACGAAATACCGTTGTAAGTCATCATCGTTATCATTAGAATTATCATCAGTTGCGTCATGGCCGTCATTATCATCATTGTGGTATGCGCCGTGGGGCTTTAGGCGGCTGCACTTATTTTACCTCCATGACTCACGAAATCGCATTAACAGGACTGCAGACAAACCAGGGTACGGGAGGGGTTAGAACCCATGGCAAATGAGTCGTGAAACTCCAGGCCTGTGCGTAAGCCACTGGCCTAACTGGTTAACGCACTGGCCTGGAGTTTTACGACTCATTCGCCATGAGTTCTAACACCTCCTGTACCCTGGTTGATTTTTTTCAGCTCCCTGTAACGGAACATTCGCTCTGTGTTCGATACATATTGCAAAACCACTATCTAGCGAGTCAGAAACACGGTTAGCCACAGTCTTCTAGGATGTGTCACCCATTTCTAGCACGGTGTGTTTAAATGCGGCCTTCTAGTATATCAGGAGGGTGGTGGCCTGGACGAGGGTTACCTCACTTCTAACAACTCAAAATGCCCAGACTCTCTCACACTTCTTGCTGACTCACACCACACTCAGCCCCATCTTTCTCAATCAGTTTTTAACCTGTTCCAAAACTCTCTACATAGTAGCACACAATGTACATGAATTCTGGTGAGAATTTATTCCACCGTAAATTCTTTATTTTTTTATTGTTATCTGAGCTAAAAGCTGGTTCCTAACTGGTTCGTGATAATCATTATTGTTATTATATCAGCATCATCGTTATTGCCATTTGATTATGACCACTAAATTACTCTCCCTACTTTCTACTACTACTGTTTCTTCTACTGTTACTTCCACTACCTACCTTACCACTACCAGTGCTTCCTCTTCTTCCTCTCTTGGTCCCGTCCCTGTCTGCCTCGCTTATATATACCGGTTCCTTCACTCTCTTCTGTCAGTGTGACTGTGTAAATGGTCCCAGTCGGACCGAAACGTTTTCGTAAGCTTCTCTCCCCTATTGTGCGGGTTATTTGTGTGTTGTGTAATGACCACTATCATTGGTGGGATGATGCTGGTAATGACTGTGTCGTCGGCATAGTCATCACCACCATCAGTAGCACCACCACCACTATCACCACCACCGCCACCACTCCACCACCACCATCACCAGCACCACCACACCACAACGCCCTATGCGACCCTTCCCTCTCACTATTATCTGCAGGAGAAAATAATTACTCAGCCTGGAATGCAATCTGACTCTCCGTGTCCCTCATCTCCAACACTGCCTCATCTCCAACACTACATCTTCTCCACAACTGCCTCATCTCCAACACTGCTTAATCTCCAACACTGCCTCATCTCCAACATTCCCTCATCCCCAACACTGCCTCATCTCCAACACTGCCTCATCTCCAACACTGCTTCATCTCCGACACTACCTCTTCTCCAACACTGCCTCATCTCCAATACTGCCTCATCCCCAACACTGCTCATCTCCGACATTACCTCTTCGCCACTTCCTCATCTCCAACACTGCTTAGTCTCCAACACTGCCTTTTCTCCAACACTGCCTCATCCCCAACACTGCTCATCTCCGACACTACCTTTTCTCCACCACTGCCTCATCCCCAACACTGCCTCATCTCCGACACTACCTCTTCTCCACCACTGCCTCATCTCCAACACTGCCTCATCCCCAGCACTGCCTCATCTCCAACACTGCCTCATCCCCAGCACTGCCTCATCTCCAACACTGCCTCCTCCTATAATTATCACTAACACTATTCTCCAAATCTCCTTCCCACCCTTCAAAATTAAGACATCTCCATCATCTCCAACAATATTTGAGTTTCTCCATCATTAATAAATTCTCCTACAACCATCTTTTACGGACCCAAAAAAAAAAAAAAAAAATAAAAGGGAAACAATAAAGAATAATTCAATAGAAAATAATTTGCATAGGTGACAGTGATGTAAATAAAGAGAATATGTGAAAAAATAGGCATATTCAAAAATAGGCCTATTTAAAATGTTGAAATTGTTGCAACAGACATATACAAGATGTCTGTTCTTCACTATTTTATAGATTCATCTTAAACTCATCAACTCATTCATCAGTTCCACTTTATTAGTTTGCTTTATTTAGGTATGATGATGTTCGTGTCATCAACTGATTCATCATCAGTGTCATTATACTGTCATGATTATCATGGCAGTTATCACCAGCGATTCATCAGTATTATGATAATTCATCATATAATTGACTTTGTATTCATTCTCATGATTCTTCGTCCTCGTGGCACTTCACCATTACACATCATCATTATCATCATCATGGGACATTATTCTCATGACACCTTGTCACGATGATCATTATCATCACTCGTTCTTTCATTCATCATCTTCAAATTGTCACAGCAACCACCATCACTACCACCACTACCACAACTACCACTACTACCATCACCATCAATACTACCACTAGCAAAACCACTACCACCACCACAACCACCATCATCAATACCGCCACCATCAATACCACCACCACCACCACACCACCACCACCACCATCACTACCACCATTACTACCACTACTATCACCATCACCACCACTATCATCACTCCCACTAACACCACCACCACCACCACCGCAATACCACCACTATCACCACTACCACCACCATCACTACCACCATTACTACCATCACTACCACCATCACTACCACTACCACCACCACTATCATCACTCCCACTAACACTACCACTACCATCACTACCACCACTGCCATTACCACCACTGCCATTACCACCACCACTATCATCACTCCCACTAACACCACCATTACCATCACTACCACCACTACCACTACCACCACTGCCATTACCACCACCACTATCATCACTCCCACTAACACCACCACTACCATCACTACCACCACTACCACTACCACCACTGCCATTACCACCACCACTATCATCACTCCCACTAACACCACCACTACCATCACTACCACCACTACCACTACCACCACTGCCATTACCACCACCACTATCATCACTCCCACTAACACCACCACTACCATCACTACCACCACTACCACTACCACCACTGCCATTACCACCACCACTATCATCACTCCCACTAACACCACCACTACCATCACTACCCCACTACCACCACCACTGCCATTACCACCACCACTATCATCACTCCCACTAACACCACCACTACCATCACTACACACACCCATCACCACTGCCATTACCACCACCACTATCATCACTCCCACTAACACCACCACTACCATCACTACCACCACTCCACTACCACCACTGCCATTACCACCACCACTATCATCACTCCCACTAACACCACCACTACCATCACTACCACCACTGCCACTACCACCACTGCCATTACCACCACCACTATCATCACTCCCACTAACACCACCACTACCATCATTACCACCACCACCACCACCATTACTACCACTACCACCATTATGATCCTGCTAATGAGACAACAAGGTGGACCCTAGGCTATAATTCACTGATTGACTAGACAATTCAGCGCTAATGAGGTATATAATTTACCTGGTGTCGCATTATAGATACACGAGCGACGCAACAAAAAAATTATAGAGATTTTTCCTTATCTGATTAAAATTAAACTTTTTTTTGGGCGATGCTCAATTTCATATGACTTTTTTTTTTGTTGTTGATCAGTGTAATGGGATTATTTTATTTCCTTTTATTCTTTTTCTTTATTGGTTTATTTGCTTTTTGATTCATTCTCTTTTGTATTTTAATTTGTATTGGTCTTTATTGAAGAGAATTCTGACTTCTGTTTCTGTTTCTGGGAAAAATAAGACGCGGGAAAATAAGGCACGAATGCATTGTAATGAGATTCTCTATTGACTATATTTCGCGAAACGTAGTCAATAAAGCCTCGCATTATACTGTATTTGTCTATTTTTCCACCGTGTCGGTATTTTATACCATTTATCTCCATAAGACTCTATGGGACTGAGAGCCTTGCGAGTTATTTGACGAAGTCTCGTTCTCTTTGCTTGGGTTGAATGCAGCAAAGACTCAACGCTGATGTTCGAAGAGCGAGTTACCCGTCTTCGCGGGAGCGTCCAGCGCGGAGCATCCACTCGCTGGCGTCCTCTTCTGCACAGCGGCGAGGGGAAATCATCCTCTGATTGACCAGCGAATTCAACAGCCGGTTCCTTGATGGCAGTACTCGGGTTTTCGAATGAGTCTTTCATTGGAGATCCCTTGAAGCCTATTAAACCAGACCAGCTTTCATGAAGGCAGTAAACAATTGCGCTCAGATAGCAACAAGGACGGATATCTACGCAGTAAGACCTGAGGAAGTACATGGTAAGGCAGGAGCTTGTCTTCTAGCTGAGAGAGCTACCGTAATCATGTTGATGATTCCTTACTAACTGTTCATAATTAGTTTCCGGGTGATAAGGAGCTTTCCAGGACACTCTCCTCCACTCATAAGCAATCTACATTGGTGTATTTATACACCTGGCGGCTCCAGTCCTCCCCGAACACAGGTGTGCCTGTGACAGCGAATCGGCAGACCAATTTGGCTTCTGTAGTCTCATCTTCATTAGATTAGAGGGAAAGAACTCAAGACACTATGCGGTCAGAGATATGAGGTAACTTCACCAAAGGCCGCAACCCATCACGAAGGATATCCAGAGGAAGTCAGCTTGCTTCCCTAGGAAGGGACAAAAATCAGGTAGTGTGGGAGTACACACGTGCTTCTACTATGGCCAACACCTGTCTGTGACACAGGAAAACTGAACAAACATATCAAGGCAATGTTAAGACATGGCACTGTAGTCAATACATAATATTGGATTCAATATATAACCATTGTGTGTAATAGGTAGATAGCAAGCCCCAGGGAACTGTATATATATTTTCTGAGATTAATATGAAATAACTAAAATGTCTGAAGTAATATCTTATCTACAGAACAATTTTTTTTTTGAAGTTCTTGTGCGATAAGCGAGGCGTAAATATATCACTAACAAACTCACTAAGCTGAGAATCATTCACCAAAATCTCAAGGATACAATTTGTGTTGGATCTGGACCAGTATAACGCATCGTTGCTTTCAACATTCCTGTCGAGGTGAGGGTCCATGGCAGAGTCTGAGGGCACACACACACACACGTGCCCAGGGGGCGTACGTGGATAGGGGACAAGGAAAGGGGCGCAGGCGAAACGCAAATACATCAGGAAGGAAATTGTAGTGGTGATCAAAATCTGTGGTGAGTGAGGTAGCAGTGTGTGTGTGGTGGAGCGTGTGATGGAGACCTCCAGCGCGCCTCCATCACATAGGACACGTCTCACTCTGGTTGTGTTCACATCACATCTCCCTCTTTCTACACTCCTCCAAAACACTCTCAGCCGTTCAGGGCTTGAGAAACACAGGGAGTTAGATTGGAAGGAAACAGAGAGAGGGAGGGAGAAGAGGCTGTAGAAGAAAGGGAGAACAAAGAAAGAATAAGAGGGAGGAAGGAGAGGATGTTTGGTCCAAAGGGAGAGAGAGTGAGGCTTTTAGCATTCCGAAGTTCTGTGAGATGAAGTCATTATGCGGGATACTTATTATTTGGCCGAATTTTGTGTGATCAATGCAGGGACTGTGCCGAGTTTTATAGAACGATGATGCCTGAATTTTGAGGAGTTGCGTGAATCTGAAGATGATTTGCGTAACTATCTGGTGACGCCCTGACATGCGCTGCTACCTTAGCGTGTATGCTTGAATGGAAAAATATAGACACACATGCAGTATAATGAGATCCTCTATTGACGTTTCGCCCACGCACTGGGCTTTATCAAGTCACGCGCACACCCACCCACCAGGTAAATAGTCAGATGTAAATTCTTCTTCTACCCACGCCCACTGCCACCCATACTTGCGACCACGCCACCCACTCCCGTGATCACCAAAACCCATGATAATGATTACCACCATCCAAGTCCGTGATTACCACCACCCAGGATCGTGATTACCACCACCCACGTCCGTGATTACCACCACCCACGTCCACGGAAGTTAGCACCAAGCAAACGTCCTTGACCAAAATACTGCAGCTGGGACACCCTTCCTCCCCTACCATCATAAACTGTTAGGGACACCCCCGTCCCATTCCCTTCCCCACTTCCCTTCTCTCCCTCCCCTCTCCCCACTCTACCTCCCCTTCCCCTCTTTACCTCCTCTTTCCCTTCCCTGTTCTCTGACATACTCCCACATCTCCTCTTAACAGTGTGTATATACTGAGGGTATACTGAACCCGAATGTACTTACTTATTCACTTACTTTGACTTAATTACTTGCTTACTTACTTAGCTTAATTACTATATTTACTTGCTATTGGGAAAATATTTCCCCCTAAGAGAAGAGCTTTAAGACATCATGGATGTCTTTAGACATGCACCATGATGTATTATGACATCATGAATATCTTCAGACATACACCATGGTGTATTAGATGGTTAAATCCTACTTCAGGATTTTTTCTCAAAGACATTACAGTATAAAATTTCCTTGATACACTAGTTAGTTCTGCCTATCTTATCCTCTCATTTATCTCTCCATGGTATTGTCTCTCCTCTTATGTCCGGTGTTTCTCGGCGTAAACATCCTGTGCTGGGTTGTGTACTTGAAGTATGCTATTTAGTTCACAATATCTCTCATTATCTCACTTCATGTCACGTTTCAAGATTATCTTTCATGAGTTGTTTCTCTCCCTATCTCTCTGTCTCTGTCTCTCTGTTTATATGTCTCTCTGTCTCTCTGTCTCTCTGTCTCTCTGTCTCTCTGTCTCGTCTCTCTGTCTCTCTGTTTATGTCTCTCTGTCTCTCTGTCTATCTGTCTCTCTGTCTCTATCTATCTCTCTGTTTCTCTGTCTTTCTCTCTGTCTCTCTCTCTCTCTCCTTTCGTGTATTTTCTACACATAATTCTCTAATCACTTCTCTGTTTCCTCTCTCAACGTCAAATTGTCAATCATATTTTCTTTCTTCTACTCGTGGTTTGATCTTTTTTTTTTTTGGTCTGAAGCCAAAATCCTCATGACATCTTTAAGAAGCATCTTAATAATGGACCGAGACTTTGACACGTGAGTAAATACTGATTCCTTTTTTTATTTTCTCTCTCTCTCTCTCTCTCTCTCTCTCTCTCTCTCTCTCTCCTGCCACTTACTGACTTCTTTATGTCTTTCGTCACATGTCCTCTCATAAAGACTTCTATTTAAACTTTAGCGCACGCGCGTGTGTGTGTGTATTCACCTAATTGTACTCACCTAATTGTGGTTGAAGGGGTCGAAACTCAGCTCCTGGCCCCGCTTCTTTACTGGCCGCTACTGAGTCCTCTCTCTCCCTGCTCCATGAGCTTTATCATACCTCATCTTAAAACTATGTATGGCTCCTGCCTCCACTACATCACTTGCCACACTATTCCACTTCCTAATAACTCTGTGGCTGAAGAAATACTTCCAAACATCTCTCTGACTCATCTGAGTCTTCAGCTTCCAATTGTGACCCCTTGTTTCTGTGTCCCATCTCTGGAACATCCTGTCTCTGTCCACCTTGTCTATTCCACTCAGTATTTTGTATGTTGTTATCATGTCTTCCCTGACCCTCCTGTCCTCCAGTGTCGTCAGACCGATTTCCCTTAACCTTTCTTCATAGGACATTCCCCTTAGCTCTGGAACTAGCCTTGTTGCAAACCTTTGCACGTTCTCGAAATTTCTTGACGAGTTTGACCAGGTGTGGGTTCCAAACTGGTGCTGCGTACTCCAGTATGGGCCTGACGTACACAGTGTATAAAGTCTTGAACGATTTCTTACTGAGGTACCGGAACGCTATTCTCAGGTTTGCCAAGCGCCCATATGCCGCAGTAGTTATCTGGTTAATGTGTGCTTCTGGCGATGTACTCGGTATTATACTCACTCCTAGATCTTTCTCCTTGAGTGAGGTTTGCAGTCTTTGGCCTCCTAAACTATACTCTATCTGCGGTCTTCTTTGCCCTTCTCCGATCTTCATGACTTTGCATTTGGCGGTGTTAAATTCTAGGAGCCAGTTGCTGGACCACGCATCCAGCCTGTCCAGGTCTCTTAGTAGACCTGTCTGGTTCGCATCTGATTTAAATTCTCCTCATTAACTTCACATCATCTGCGAACAGGGACACTTCTGAGTCTATCCCTTCCATCATGTCGTTTACATATACCAAGAATAGCACTGGTCCTTGGACTGACCCCTGTGGGACCCCGCTCATCACAGGCGCCCACTGTGATACCTCATCACGGACCATGACTCGCTGTTGCCTCCCTGTTAGGTATTCTCTGATCCATTGCAGTGCCCTTCCTGTTACATGTGCCTGATCCTCTAGCTTCTGTACTAATCTCTTTTGAGGAACTGTGTCGAAGGCCTTCTTGCAATCCAAGAAAATGCAATCAACCCACCCTTCCCTCTAATTTCTTACATCAGTTACCTTGTCATAAAACTCTAGTAGGTTTGTGACACAGGATTTGCCTTCCATGAATCCGTGCTGGCTGTCGTTTACAATCTTGTTCCGCACCAGGTGCTCCACCACTCTCCTCCTGATAATCTTCTCCAAGACTTTGCATTCTATACACATCAGTGACACTGGTCTATAGTTTAATGCTTCATTTCTGTCTCCTCTCTTAAAGATGCTGATTACATTTGTCTTCTTGCAGACTTCAGGTAGTTGCCCAGTTTCAAGGGAAGTGTTGAAGATTTTGGTTAGTGGCACACATTGTCTCTGCTCCCTCTCTAAGGACCCACTGAGAGATGTTGTCCGGTCCCACCGCCTTTGAGGTATCAAGGACACTTAGGAGCTTCTCCACCTCCTCCTCAGCTGTGTGTAATTCATCCAACACTTGTTGGTATATCCCTTGTTGATGTGTCCCACTGTTTTGTCTTCCCAGTGTCCCTTCAGCCTCCACTGTAAATACTTCCTGAAATCTCATGTTGAGCTCCTCACATACTTCTTGGTCATTTCTTGTGAGCTCCCCACCTTCTTTCCTCAGCCTGATTACCTGGTCCTTGACTGTTGTCTTCCTCCTGATGTGGCTGTAGAGCAGCTTCGGGTCAGACTTGACTTTCGATGCTGTCGTTTTCATACTGCCGCTGCGCCTCCCTCCTTATCTGTACATACTCATTTCTGGCTCGTCTACTAATCTCTTTATTTTCCTGAGTCCTTTGCCTTCTGTACTTTTTCCAGTGTGTGTGTGTGGTGTGTGTGGGTGTGTGTGTGTGTGTGTGTGTTGGTTTTTCAGCAGTGTATTGGGTGGTGTGCGGGGAAGTGGTAGACTCATGGGTGTGAGTTTGTGAGTGGTGACTGGGTTAGTGGGTGGATTAGTGGGTGGGTAGGTGGGTGGGTAAATTGTAGTTGCAGGTGGGCTAGCACTGGGTCCTCACAAACACATATTTCATGAGGATGACTGATTATAACCTCGCATTGAAGTTTTAGTTCTTTGGTTGGTATTTTGTAGTATGAGTTGTTTGGTAGTATGGAGGTAATGTTGTAGTACTGGAGGTATGTTTTAGTACAGGAGGTAATGTTTGTAGTACTGGAGGTAATGTTTGTAGTACTGGAGGTAATGTTTGTAGTACTGGAGGTAATGTTTGTAGTACTGGAGGTAATGTTTTGTAGTACTGAGTAATGTTTGTAGTACTGGAGTAACTTTGTAAGTACTGGAGGTAATGTTGTAGTACCGGAGGTAATGTTTGTAGTAACTGGAGGTAATGTTTGTAGTACTGGAGGTAATGTTTTAGTACTGGAGGTAATGTTTGTAGTACTGGAGGTAATGTTTGTAGTACTGGAGGTAATGTTTGTAGTACTGGAGGTAATGTTTGTAGTACTGGAGGTAATGTTTGTAGTACTGGAGGTAATGTTTGTAGTACTGGAGGTAATGTTTGTAGTACTGGAGGTAATGTTTGTAGTACTGGAGGTAATGTTTTGTATACGGGGAGGTAATGTTTGTAGTACTGGAGGTAATGTTTGTAGTACTGGAGGTAATGTTTGTAGTACTGGAGGTAATGTTTGTAGTCCCTGGAGGTAATGTTTGGATATTTTATACTGGAGGTAATGTTTGTAGTACTGGAGGTAATGTTTGTAGTACTGGAGGAATGTTTGTAGTACTGGGAGTAATGTTTGTAGTACTGGAGGTAATGTTTGTAGTACTGGGGTAAGTTTGTTTGGAGGTAATGTTTGTAGTCTGGAGGTAATGTGTAGTACTGGAGGTAATGTTTTGTAGTACTGGAGGTAATGTTTGTAGTACTGGAGTAATGTTTGTAGTACTGGAGGTAATGTTGTAGTACTGGGGGTAATGTTTGTAGTACTGGAGGTAATGTTTGTAGTACCGGAGGTAATGTTTGTAGTACTGGAGGTAATGTTTGAGTACTGGAGGTAATGTTTGTAGTACTGGAGGTAATGTTTGTAGTACTGGAGGTATTTTTGTAGTACTGGGGGTAATGTTTGTAGTACTGGAGGTAATGTTTGTAGTACTGGAGGTAATGTTTGTAGTACTGGAGGTAATGTTGTAGTACTGGAGGTAATGTTTGTAGTACTGGGGTAATGTTTGTAGTACCGGAGTAATGTTTGTAGTACTGGAGGTAATGTTGTAGTACTGGAGGTAATGTTTGTAGTACTGGAGGTAATGTTTTGTAGTACTGGAGGTAATGTTTTGTATACTGGAGGTAATGTTTGTAGTACTGGAGGTAATGTTTGTAGTACTGGAGGTAATGTTTGTTGTACTGGAGGTAATGTTTGTAGTCGAGGTAATGTTTGTAGTACTGGAGGTAATGTTTGTAGTACTGGAGGTAATGTTTTGTAGTACTGGAGGTAATGTTTGTTGTACTGGAGGTAATGTTTGTAGTACTGGAGGTAATGTTTGTAGTACTGGAGGTAATGTTTGTAGTACTGGAGGTAATGTTTGTAGTACTGGAGGTAATGTTTGTAGTACTGGAGGTAATGTTTGTAGTACTGGAGGTAATGTTAGTAGTACTAGAAGTAACATCTAGTAGTATTGGAGTTGAGAGTGATTGTAAGGTCATTCGTTGGCGTGCGTGGGCATGTGGGCGTGGGTGGGCGTGCCTCTGAGTACAGTGTTGCACAGGGCACTGTGGGCTGGTGTGGCGGGGGAGGGATGAAGGAGCTGGCGACTGATTTAGGTGAGTACGTTTACGTAACCCGGCGTTCTTGCCTTTCTGTGCCCGGAGGATTGAGTCTCCAACGCTCCTAAGAGTTGAATGACCCACGCGGGTTTAAAGCTTCACGAGAAATATGCTTAGGCAAACTTACTCTGCTCCTCTGACTGTCATGCTCCCTGTTTTCTTCAAGATTCACTGTCGTCTAAGCTGCTGACAGATGCTGACAGTTGTACAGCAGTGGGTGATGCTGACAGTTGTACAGCAGTGGGTGATGGAGAAAGGTCACACACACACACACACACACACACACACACACACACACACACACACACACACACACACACACACACACACACACACACACACACACAAGGAAACTGGGAAAACCTGGAGCCACATGGGGGTCCCAAAACATGGAGAGCCAAGATAATGGATGTAGTACTGGAAAACTTCATGAATCAACATGTTAGGAACACTGCCAGAGAGAGAGGTGAGGATGAACCAGCAAGACTGGACCTCGTATTCTCCCTGAGTACCTCGGACATCGAGGACATCACATATGAAAGACCCCTCTGAGCTAGTGATCACGTGGTTCTGAGCTTTGAATACATAGTTACAAAAAAAAGTTACAAGTGGAAAGGGGAACAGGAGTAGGATGGGAGAAACCAAATTACAAAAAGGGGGACTACACAGGCATGAGGAACTTCCTGTAGAAGGTTCATTGGGAAAGAAAATTGGTAGGAAAATCAGTAAACGAAATGATGGACTACGTGACAACAAAATGCAAGGAGGCAGAGAAGAGGTTTGTTCCCAAGGGCAACAGAAATAATGGGAAGACCAGAACCAGCCCTTGGTTTATCTAAAGGTGTAGAGAGACAAAAACTAAGTGTGCTAGAGAATGGAAAAAGTACAGAAAACAAAGGACCCAGGAAAATAAAGAGATTAGTCGAAAAGCCAGAAACGAGTATGTACAGATAGGGAGGGAGGCCCAGCGACAGTTCGAAAACGACATAGCATCGAAAGTCAAATTTGACTCGAAGCTGTTGTATAGCCACATCAGGAGGAAGACAACAGTCAAGGACGAGGCAATAAGGCTGAGGAAGGAAGTTGGGGAGCTCACAAGAAACTACCAAGAAATATGTGAAGAGCTCAACGTGAGATTTAAAGAAGTATTTACGGTGAAGACAGAGAGGACTTCTGGAAGTCAGAACAGGGGGGTACACCAACAAGGGATATACCAACAAATGCTGGATGAGATACACACAACCGAGGAGGCAGTGAAGTAGCTGCTAAATGAACTTGATACCTAAAAGGCGGTGGGACCGGACGTCTCTCCGTGGGCCCTTAGAGAGGGAGCAGAGATGCTATGTGTGCCACTAACAACAATTTTCAACACATCCATTGAAAATGGGCAAATACCTGAAGTATGGAAGACGGCAAATGTAATCTCCAATTTTAAGAAAGGAGATAGACACGATGAACTAAAATACATACCAGTGTCACTGACGTGTATGGTATGCAAAGTCATGGAGAAGATTATCAAAAGGAGAGTGGTGGAGCACCTAGAACGGAACAAGCTTTTAAACGACAACCAGCACGGATTTAGGGAAGGAAAATCCTGTGTCACAAACCTACTGGAGTTTATGACAAGGTAAGAGAAGTAATACACGAGAGAGGTAATGATGGATAGATTGCATTTTTCTGGACTGCAAGGAGGCCTTCGACACAGTCCCTCACAAGAGATTTGTGCAAAAGCCAGATAATTAGGCATGCATATCAGGAAGGGCACTGCAGCTGATCAGAGAATACCTGACAGGGAGGCAACAACGAGTCATGGTATGTGACGAGGTGTGAGAGTGGGCGCTTGTGACTAGCTGGGTTCCACAGGGGCCAGTCCTAGGAGCAGTGCTATTTTTGGTATATGGGAATGACATGACGGAAGGGATAGACTCAGAAGTGTCCCTGTTTGCACATGATGTGAAGTTAATGAGGATAATTAAATTGGATGAGGATCAGGCAGGACTACAAAGAGACCTGGACAGGCTGCAAGCCTGGTACAACAACTGGCTTCTCGAATTTAACCCAGCCAAATCCAAAATCATGAAGATCGTGGAAGGTCGAAGAAGACCGCAGACAGAGTATAAGCTAGGCGGCCAAAAACTGCAAACCTCACTCAAGGAAAAGGATCTTGGGGTGAGTATAATACCGAGCACATCTCCTGAGGCGCACATCAACCAGATAACTGCTGCAGCATATGGACGCCTGCAAACCTGAGAATTACGTTCCGATACTTCAGTAAGGAATCGTTCAAGACTCTGTACACGGTGTCCGTCAGGCCCATACTGGAGTATGCAGCACCAGTTTGGAACCCACTCCTGGTCAAGCACATCAAGAAATTAGAGAAAGTGCAAAGGTTTGCAACAAGACTAGTCCCAGAGCTAAGGGAAATGTTAAGGGAAATTGGCCTGACGACACTGGAGGACAGGAGGGTTTGGGAAGGCATGATAACGACATACAAAATACTGCAAGGAATTGGCAAGGTGGACAAAGACAGGATGTTCCAGAGATGGGACATATAAACAAGGGGTCACAACTGGAAGTTGAAGATTCGGAAGAGTCAAAGGGATGTTAGAGTTGTCAGGAAGTG
>NC_069445.1:11683540-11686040 GCF_026875155.1 Cherax quadricarinatus
CTGTACGTTAAAAGGACTAGCTGGCTTTTATTTTGCTATTGTTGTCCATGTTAAAGTATACTATCTATGTTCTATAATAACCCACATGAAGATAGAAACTCAGGAGATTAATTGATCTGTATATTTCGACCCCCTTCTGGGATCCTCTTCAGTATGTTGAGATACAGTGCTTGTGACTGTCAAAGCAAATGGAAGGAGCTGAATGAATATGTGCTGGAGGGAAATTCCATAATATTTTTCTCGGAGCTGGACTAATAAGTCCCCAAGAAACTGGGAACCAATAATGCTAACAGGGTGTTGTTTGTTATTGAATTCCGACTCCACATTAAAGTTAATGGAAGCACTTAACTGATCTAATTTGGTGTAAAAAGTTGAGGAATTGCTCCATTTGTTGTTCGTGCTTGGATGAGCTAGCAATTATAGGTAATCAACAAATTGACTTCACTCTATAAAGTCAACAAATCCGCCAAATTATGTCAACTGTTTTTGAAGTAATTATTCCAGATAAGTCAAGAAGCCCACATGTCCAAACTTGTTATATACAGAAAGTTTCACCCTGCAATAAAACTTTATAAAACCTGAGTATACTGACTTCTACCTTCAGGAAAGATCACGTGGAATTAACCACAATTATCATAAATTATATCTACCGACTCCCAGATAATACACAAAATATAAAATAATCATCTTCTCCACTGAAAAAAAAGTAAAAAAATGAGCAAATATCTATCATAAATTCCACGTATCCAAATAAAATAGACAGTTTTTTCAAAAAATGTAAGAACTAATGACTTTGGGTGAGGATCGCACTTCCAAAGGTCTACTCTCCCTCAACCACACACAAAAACCACCGCGCTGCGTTGCGCAGAGTACGTCTGCATCTATTAGTTAGAGTGTAAAGCCAACCACATCTGTAGTTATTTTTGCAGATATAAAACACTGTAATCAAAGCCATCTAGTGGTTTATACATCTCTAGGTCGCCAGTTGATGTATCGTGTCTGCTGTGGCATTTTGAATGTCAGGCGGAAGTTGGAGAGATGAGGAGATTCGATCCCTCGTCTGTGGTATTCTTTCTTGCTCAGACACACTCAGGTCGTCAACTGGTGCATATCACCTGTGACTGTTTGATTCTTTGTGACAGTTGGTCATACTGTTTTTAACAGTATTGGCCTTTGTTAGCTTCCTTGTTCACTTGTATGTGTGCCGCATTAGTTATTTGGTGAAGAGTGAGATATCTTAAATTACACCAAGGTTATTTACTGTATAACTTTTGTCATGTTTGGACTGTTAGTGTTGTTTTAGTACAACACACAGTACTGCAGGTATGCACACCAAGTGCCGGAGTTCGTGAAAAACCACGACCTCTAACCACCACCAACACAACTATTACTCCTTCCCCTAACAAACAACAACACAACACCGTGCCCACTCTGCCACCACCACCACTGCTCTTCCACATAATTTCCTCTACAACTGTAAGCAAGTGTCAGAGGTCGGCATCAATATATGTTAGGGGACTTACATATTAAATTACCCTGTGAAAAATGCGATTCACGGAAAGAGCCATAAACCATTCCAAAAAATGTTTCGCTTATTGTCAGGAAACATATTTATCCAACATTTCTCACTATTTTCCTGTTAATAAACACAACATCCAACACAAACATTCATAAACATCCAGCAAATACAATTATTTCGAGGATTTGAATGAAGGGACAAAGAAAAAATAGATATGTAAAACATTTATTGTCGGCAGATAGACATTACATTAAGATTTGTACTGTCTTAAGAGAGCTATGTACATACGAAGGACTTCTCGATCCAAGGAACTAGGCCTCTCTCCCGTTCCATAGATCAACACTGTTTCCTCCCAGGCGCCTGCATGACCGTAGGGTCTAGCTCTTCTATTATAATAATCATAATAATAATAATAATAATAATACTAATAAGAATGATAATAATAATAATAATATGTACACCACTTTGGCACGAGAATTCACTTTAAAACTTTGGATTGACAACAGAGAGTACTTGAAGACAATAGAGCTGATATACCAGCTTAAACTTAAAGCTGACTGACCAGCTTCATGTAAACAAAAGCTGAATGGTAAGCTTTCATGTGAACAACAGCTGGACTGACCTAGCTTTCAGGTAAACAAAGCTGAACTGATCAGCATCATGTATACAAAAGCTGACTAAAATAGCTTCATGTAAACAAAAGCTGAATTGTTCAGCATTCATGTAAACAACGGCTGTACTCATCAGTTCTTGTAAACACGTACTAATTCTATTAATCATTTACATATTAATTAACATTGGCTGGTTTAAACGAAATCTCAAAATTCTCAGCGACTGAAAAAAAATGACTTTTATGTCAATTGATAAAACTAATGAAATTCTTAGAAATCTGGATATTTGAACATTAATTCCCCCCCCCCTTTTTTTTTTTAATGTTATTATTGAAGAACAGGTAATAGTGGTGGAAAATTTTGAGAGTTT
>NC_069445.1:11688540-11701040 GCF_026875155.1 Cherax quadricarinatus
TGTAAATGCCTTTGAGGAAAGCGTATCGAAAAATGTATAGTAGGTACTGTAAAGCTTTTCTTTGGATATGTCAGTAAGTTTTGGATTGCACTTATTCAATCAGTCTGAGATTCGATCTATAAGAAAAACAGGCTGAATATTCTTCTACTTTATAAAGTCCCTGCGTGAACGATGGGTTTTCTAATTATCATAAACCGATTGTCCCATCGTATTTCCAGCCTCGAGAAAAAGCTTATGGGATACGCTCATGTAATTGCAGAGCGGGAGGAAAATATTAGGGAGATATAATCCATGTAAAGTATACTCGCGTGGGTAAATGAGCGGAGGAGCGAAAGACTCTATAGGAAAAACCAGAGAAAGGGACCAATTTATAGGATTTCTAACACAGTTTGTATTGAAGGCAGATTTTAATGAAAAAATAGATGTAAATTGTTTTACCATTTCCAGTGATGCGTTGAGATGGAGGGACAGGAGCTGAAGTTCAGCCTCATCAAACACAGGTGATTTAAGGTAGTTGAGTACAAGCTAGGTGAGTATAGGCAGGTGAATCGGCTAGGCGCGTACAGCTAGGTAGGACAGCTTAAGTGAATACAGCTAGGCGAGTTACGCTAGTGATTACAGCTAGGTGAGGCACCGATGGCGAGTACAGCTAGGTGAGCGCAGGCTAGGTGAGCACAGCTAGGTGAGCACGCTAGGTGAGTTATTACAGTTAGGTGAGCAAGCTACGGTGAGTACGCTGGTGAGTACAGCTAGGTGAGTACAGCTAGGTAGAGCACAGCAAGGTGAGCACAGCTAGGTGACCACAGCTAGGTAAGCACAGCCTAGGTGAGTACAGCTAAGTGGAGCACGCGCTAGGTGAGTACAAGCTAGGTGAGCACAGCTAGGTGAGTACAGTAGGTGAGCACAGCTAGGTGAGTACAGATGTGGGGTTTTTTTTTTCACAGCTAGGTGAGGTACTGCTAGGTGAGCACCACATCATCGACCTTTGTTCCAGAACACATATACTTTAAGGTTCAACATATACATATATACAAACATTAAAACCTAAAAATACTATCCATGCGTTAAGAACATTCTATGCATATATTATACTCGTATTCAAAACACATATGAATAACCTGCGTTGAACACTATGAGAGTACTCAAATACTGCGTTGAACACATGTGAGAACTACTCAAATACCTGCGATGAACATCATGAGAAACTGCTCACACACCTGGTTGAACACCCTGAGAATACTGAAATCTCCTGGTTTACCACCGTGGTGAGAATAACTCACTATCTGCGTTGAACACCATGAGAGTACTAAGACATCTGCCATTAAAACGCAGTGACAATAACTCAGATATCTGAGAATTGCACACCAGTAGAATTACTCAATACCTGCCGCTATTTTTTCGCCTGGTAAAATGTGAGACATTGTTATCATCTTACCAACGCATAGCTCCTCAGCAGAAAACCATGAAGGTTTAACACTTCAAGGATTTTACCCTCCTGTCCCTAATGAACGATAGCTTCAAGCTTAGCTAAGATGAACCACGTCACACTGTCAACGTCTTCGGTGTGTTGAAAGGGGTATGATGTGTGTATTTTGACCTACAGGTGGCTGATGCCCATACATGCGAGGTCCTCTTCCAGGCAAATATGCTGAAGAGGACTCACTTTCGCGGTCAAACGCAGTCTTGTGTAACATTCGCATGGAGCACTCGTCGGGACGCTTCGTAGCATCGTCTCTGCTGTGCTATTCAAGTTGTGCTGGTTGACCGCGTGTCTTGTCTAGTATTCAAGTATCAATAAGATGCACCGTTGATGTATCAATATTGATGCAACATTGATGTATCAATATTGATGCAACATTGATGTATCAATATTTGATGCACCCCTAGATGAATCAATATTGATGCACACAATTTGTTGCATCAATAAGGCTGGACATATATTGTTTATAACAAGGATATTTGACTCAAAATACATAGATTATACTCTCTGTGTATTACACAGGGCTTACACACCTCGAAGACATGTAGATTCTACACTTCGGGAATTAATTTATCATTTAAGAATATTTTAACTCGCAGGGATATTTATATATCGTTATCGGTATAGGTAATAAAATAGTTATTTTTTATTAATTAGTATTGTTGTATAATTTATTTAATTAAAATTTATATTATGATGAAAAATACGCGACAACTGATTTCTCAGAGTGCATTTACAAAATTTTTATTAAACAGGAAGTTTTCATTAAAAGCTGTCATGATCCTGTGATTACAGAGATCCTCCTGTATGGTGGTTTCGACTGAGAGGAGAGAGAGAAGAGAGAGAGAGGAAGAGAGAAGAGAGTGAGAGAGAAGAGAGAGAGAGAAGAGGAGAGTAGAGAGATGAGAGGAGAGAGAGGAGGAGGAGAGAGAGAGAGAGAGAGAGAGAGAGAGACAGAGAATAAATGTTTATCTCTAGGTAGAGGTGAAAAAAATTATATGTGCCGTTTGGTTGCCCAGGCGTCACGCAAAAGAGGACATTTCTCTCGCAAACCAAAATAAGAAGTTTACCATAAACAAAGGAGACAAAACATGAAATTACAATACATTCACTTTGAGAGTCAGGTGTCTTCTCTTCCCTGTAAGAATATCGAGGAATGTGTAGCATACTGAGCATCGTAACTCGTAGTTGTAGTGACCACAATGGGACACAGATGATGACATTAGATTTTTCGTAGTAGTTGCTACCAACCAAAAACTAAGAAGATTTTTTTTAATTGTCTAGAGATAGGGTGTCCCCCAACCTGCAGCCTGCGGCCGGATGTGCCTCGCTTTTAGGAATGGATTGCAGCCCTCACATGTTGGTTCCACACTGCAGGTGTCAACAAAGCTGTGCGGCCTCATAAATATTTGAGCATCAGATGTATGTTGGAAGGTTTGGATGGACGATGCTCTAGAGCGATACAGGTGTATGTTAACAAGGAAGTTCCTTGCATCATCCTTCTACATTTTCCTATCCAGGAGGAAGGAAGGAATGGTCATGCCTATAAAGTTGCGAGTGAAAAAGTCCTTTGGGAACTGTGTGTTACGCAATGAGATCATTATGATACTCGTGCGTTGGATATGTTTGAGTCTCTCCTTCAAATTCTCTGTTTATCTTCTTCTCTGTCATATTACGCAGATGTTTGAAGTGGTAGTGTGTTGATTTTTCCAGTCTGGTTTGACTTCCACTGCATCTGTTTTGTGAAAAACTTTCATGTACAGAGTCTCATCTTTAGGCTAGGCGTGAATTAATTTAATAATGTAGACGCGAAGAGATTTAAAGTAAATTAGTTATGTGATTTGATATGTAAAGCTTAAGATTGTTAGAGAGTGTGGACTGCAACCAGGGACGTGATTAGTTTGAGTACTGTTGAAGGAAGATGACATGATGAGATGCTGGGGTCTTGCCTTTGTACGAGCATAGCTTGTAAGAGGCTGAAGAAACTCCCTCGTTTTATATTCCTTGTCGGGTAACTTATTTCCTGAGCTAAACACGTTCAGGTTTGTTTATTAATCTTCACTTGAAAAAAAATGCAAAGAATACTAGTGCTCGAGGGTCCTGCTTCCAAATAATCTTCTCTTTGTAAGAGATTTGGTACAAACATAAAACATTCTTGAGTTTTTTCCCTTTGTGTACTATTTACTACAATCAGATTCAGCGTACATGCGTCCGATATTTGATAATGTTCGTCAGAGAGAGATATTCTCAACTCGTAATCATGGAAAGTGTGTTTAGCACGCGAATTTTCAAATGACAAAACGACAACAACGTCTTACGTGTTGTATGCGGTCTGTGTCTATTGTTGGTCAGTGCCTCGTTTACCGATCGGGGGGAGCAGCTGAGGGGCAAACATAGACAACTCACCCAGGCTTTGATTACCCGGAGAACAGAGGTGATTAGTCGGCATCAGGAATGAAGCCTCGGACATGTAGGATTTGGCAGGTTGAGGGGCAGCCTTCTGAGTGTTCATCCTGAACACGATTTTTTTGAAATTAGGAATGATGAGCCGGAGATCAGAAACTGACGAAACCGTGGTGTGTGCAAAAGCTGTTGCAGAAACCGGAGCTCAAGAGCCGATTAACTGGAGTTCACGGCTGGAGATCCAAAGATTCACATCCAGATCCACACTCCAGTCTCACACTCTAGATCTCCACACTCCGCAGGCTCCACACTCCCAGGTTCCACAGCCAGGTGGCACACGCAGTCTCCCCACTCAGGCTCTACACGCTACGGTTCGGGAGGAGGGGTGAGTCTACTCACACCCTCCCTGGTCGTTTTGTCCATGGTGTACATATCGAGACGAGCTGTGTATTGGCGTGTCTCCCACGTGTCTTGAAGAAGAGGCCTCTCATGTCGAAGCCGCACTGTCTTCAGCACAGGCAATGCAACAGGAGTCGTTCCAAAGCGAGTCGGTGCCTCGGTAACCTGTCGAAGTAGTCGCTAAGATGCATGGCCTGGTCCTGCAGCATCTTACGGGCTGGACTTCTACGAGGCCACTAGCATCTGCCGAAAGGAGGGAAAGAGGCGACTGCTGAGTTTAGTCTCGGTTAGCCAAACAATAATTTTCTCGCTTGATTAGAAAAGCTTCAAGAATTTTATAGATATATTAGGAATGTTAGTCGTATAGTATTTAGCGCAAATAATTTTGAGTATACGGCCCCCAGGCACATCAAACAAAATTTTTTTGTGACGGATGATCGTATTTTTAATACTGAAATCATTATTTACCTGTAATAATGTAAGTCAGTGATAAATAAATTTGCTACTACCAATAAAGATGAAGCACATGACAGAAAAATTATAAGTCTTAAGTGAGGGTTAATGACGCTGTTGCTGATAAGGCATTTATTGGGGGAGAAACTTTTCTAGCGTAGAGCTTAATCAAGTCATGACTTAATAAAATCAGGGATGGTTTTTCCCTTAGCCTGATGGCTGTGAGTGTTGCGCGTCTGTTAATGTTATTCGGAAGGAGGATCGAGCTCCCATAATCATGCGCTGAATGACATCTTACGAACAAGTACTTTTAATTATTCAAGGCAACTTTCATTTGTTTGCAGGACTCTGGATTGAAAACCTAGATAATAAACTTATTTTCAACAAATTACAAAATTAGTGAAAGATAAAGGATTGGAAAATAAGGAAGATAGATCATATGTGGAAATCCTAGAGAGAGGAACGAGCTGAATTAAGAGTGAATGGCATAACATAAGATTGGGCATCCAAAATGGAGATTATTTGCAATTTTGTATAATAACTGAACAGTATTTGATTATATCCCACGAGACAAGTACGAAAAACTAGATGAAATTAAGAAATATATACTCGTGTGTGTCCAGTTGAGACGGAGACTCATGACTCGGAGAACGGCCGTCATTTTTCCCTAGATCGATATGACCGACCAAGGGGACACGACACGATGAGGGCCAGAACTCACCTGGTTTGAAAAGGACGACTGCTTAGAAGCACACTTGTGTTGTCGGGAGTACAGGTGTCGGAAGGTTCAAACACATCTGTCTAGTAGCTAGCTCAGGGCTGTCGCTCGTCACTGCAAGCCTGTCAGGGGCGACGTAAACACAGCATTCACACTTCCGCTTAACCTATGCAATACTAGTGAGAATAACCAAAACTCTTCATATATACTGATGTATGAAAATGACTCTGATATCTGAGTGATGGAGTTAGCAGTCGTATTAGAGAATTTTGTTAGCTACGTGGAGTGTTAAGAGTTACCTGGAGTGTGCTGCTGGGGATGTAGGAGAGCACTGAGGTCGAGTGGGAGGTACCACTGAGCTAGATGCACCAGGAACAGCTCCTTATTCCAGGACTCCTCACTAAACACACATGTGGTGAAGAGAATACCACACCTTCACTATCACCACACTGTGGAAGAGAATAACACACTTCACTATCACACATGTGGAAGAGAATAAACACCTTCATATCACACACAGTGGAAGAGAATAACACCTTTCACTATCACACACTGTGGAAGAGAATAACCAACCTTCACTATCACACACTGTGGAAAGACAATAACACACCTTCACTATCACACAGGCTGGAAGTCAATACACACCTTCACTATCACACACCACCACTATCACACCACCATCACTATCACACACCCCACTAACACAGTGTGGAAGAGAATAAACCACCTCACTATCACACACTGTGGAAGCAGAATAACACCACCTTCACTATCACACAATGTGGAAGAGAATAACCACACCTTCACTATCAACACTGTGGAAGAGACTAACACCACCTTCATAATCAAACACCACCCACTAACACATTGTGGAATGAGGTAAACAACCTTCACTATTCACACACCACCCACTAAAAACGTGGAGAGAATAACACACTTCACTATCACACACCACAACTTATCACACACCATCAACTATCACACACCACCACTACACACTGTGGAAGAGATAACACAATTCACTATCACACACCACCATTATCATACACCATCATATCTCACACCACCACTAACACACTGTGGAAGTGTAATAACACACCTTCACTATCAACACCACGTTATCATACAACATCACTATCACACACACCACTAACACATGTGGAGAGAATAACACACCTTCACTATCAACACCACCTCGATCACACCCATCACTATTACACCACCACCACTAACACAGGTGTGAAGAGAATACACACCTTTCACTATCACACACCACCACTATCACACACTATCACTATCACCACACCACTAAACACCACTGTGCGGAAGAGAATAAACACCTTCACTATCACACACACCATTATCATACACCATCACTAGCACACACCACCACTAACACACTTTGTGGAAGAGGAATAACACACCTTCCACTATCACAACCACCACTAAACCTGTGGAAGAGAGAAATAAACACACCTTCACTATCACAACATCACTATCACACACCACCATACCACACTACCACCCACACACACACACACACAACACACTCACCACACACACACTCCCAACACACACACACACACACACACTCCTAAACACTATAACACGCACCATCACATTCTAACCGAACCCAACTTAGGTACTAACACAACCTACTCTAATCTGCTCTATCTCAACGGCGATAAAGTTATCTTTCACGTTTAGATATTTAAGTGATTAAATAAGCAAATGTTTTCACTTTACTCCAAACTGTGAAATAATTAATCTCCTGTTAGAGGGAAAATAATTTATATAGAGAGACAAACAAGATGATTAGCTGTCTGTATTTTACGACCTCCAACTGAGGTCCTCCTCAGTGGATGTCTTCCTCAGCATTATTATTTTAATGAACTGAAGCGCTATGGGAGTTGTTCTTCTTAGGCTCACTAGCAGGTGGACGACGTTCAAGCCGCTCCTAGTCAGCAGGGAAAACGTTATAGGCCTCTCCTAGCCCAGCAGTTAGACGTTTCAACCGCTCCTAGCCACAGGGAGGTTGTGTCAGGCCGCTCCTGCGAGCATGGAGACTTCTAGCAGTTCCTAGCCAGCAAGGAGAACATTCAGCCGCTCTAGCACGAGCAAGGAGACGCTCCAGCCTTCCGAGCCAGCAGAGAGACGCTCCAGCCTTCCTAGCCAGCAAGGTGCGTTTTTCCCAGCCGCTCCTGCGAGCAGGGAGGAGACATTCAGCCGGGGCTCTAGCGAGAGGGAGACATTTTCAGCCGTCCTAGCGAGCAAAGGGCGACGCTCCAACTACCTAGCCAAACAGAGGGCTTGTCTCACCTCCTACGCCGAACCACTCAGTCATTCGAACAAACACGGCCTTAGAGGTGCAGTTTTCGAACAACCACCTGAACGCAATATTGATCGTTTGAAACCCTTTACTCATATTCTTATTATGAGTGCACGGTAACATGCGGCCCTTTTGCCAAGGAACTGGATCTACTCCATCACCTTTTTGGATGAACCAGTTACCTTCAATTCCTAGGGCCGTGACACCTCAATCATTTATGCTGCCTAAAAATATAATTAAAATATATATTTGTACAATAATAAAAAATAAATAAATATTACTACTACTACAATACTACTACTACTACTACTATAATCATAATAATAATAACATAACATATCACTATTATTTAACATAAATTGAATTATACAATCATTATCATTAATAATGATAATATTAATATTAATAATATTAATAATTAATAATAATAATACCTAATAATTATTATACTAATCTAATTAATTTTATTATTATTATTATTATTATTATTAATATTATTATGATTTATTATTATTATTATTATTTTATTATTATTATTATTATTATTATTTTTATCTATTTTATTTCTTACCTGGTTCAGACTGGAGTGCGTCTGGGAAAGGAGCAAGAGATTCTTATCCATTGCCAATCTGAAGAAGTTGGCTGGTCGTCTCTGTAGAGCCAGCATCAGACTTCGTTAAACCATCATACACACACAAATCATTAAACAAAGGTATTCATTGTGGACGTTAAGGACACTTTCTTTGCTAGAAATAACTAGCGTAATGTTCATAGAAACCCTATTATATTATATATATATATATATATATATATATAATATATATATATTTTATAATATATATTATATTTATATATATGTATATATATTATTATTTATATATATATATATATATATAGATATATATATTCTATATATATATAATTATATATATATTTATATATATTATATATATATATATATATGTTTTTATATATTATATATAAGTAGTGAGAAAGCTAGCTGATCGGTGTATCCGGTTTTTCGGCATGCGGCTCTGAGCGGTGTATCCGGTTTTAGGGGTGCGCGTGCGGTGTATCCGGTCTAGGACCAAGTCGCTATCAGGATCAGTGAGGGTCACCTTTTTCAACTAGGTGTTACTTCCGGTTTGACCATGATCTCGCCTCGAGAACCTCACCCTTGACCCCCCAATCAATACCCCCCACACCACGGACCCCCCAGCTCGCGACCCGCACATCGCGCCCGAGCGCCCGCGGGCCCGCCCGCGCGCCCGCCGCCGCCCCGCGCGCCGCCCGCGCGCCCCGCCCGCCCCGCGCGCCCTTCGCGCGCCCCGCCCGCGTGTGTGTGTGTGTGTGTGTTGTGTGTGTGTGTGTGTGTGTGTGTGTGTGTGTGTGTGTGTGTGTGTTGTGTGTGTTGTGTATGTGTGTGTGGGTGTGTGTGTGTTGTACTCTCCGGAGTAGCTGTTTGCATGTTCGATTGAAATCTCAACCTCTCACTCCTGGTCTCTCAAGGGCATTTTTACCAATCCAGTAAAAATACTTACGCTGGATGGTAGTTTCAGAGTGAGTGAGTGTGAGAGAGATGAAGAGAGAGAGAGGAGAGAGATGCGAGAGGAGGAGAGAGGAGAGAGAGAGGAGTTAGAGAGAGGAGAGGAGGAGAGGAGGACTGAGCGATGAGAGATAGAGAGAGAACGTGGTCTACCTTTTCTTGATAGGAGATTCGAGAAAGGGTCATTTGGAGTGTCAGTCTGGGCACTTTGTGCACTTCTAAAAGAGCACTCAGGTGGTTGGTATACTGCAGCTAGGAAGAGACTGCTGGTACTGGCGAGGGGCCAGTACCAGCTGGGTGGACACCAGCTGCGCTGGACGAAGGTTCAGATTCTGCAGAAAAGAAAGGACCAGCTGCAGCTGGCGATGGTCTCAGGGGAACACATTTGTTAGTGAGTCCAATTTCCGCATTGAAATTTGGCAGAAATTGATCATGTGGTCCCACGTGAAAACACACACATACACATACTCCACCCACACACACAACACACAACACACTAACACACACACCACACACACACACACACACACACACACACACACCACACACACACACACAAACACACACACACACAGTAGTAATAAACCGACAATTAACATTTATCCACTATCTAATTTCTATATGACTGGTTAAATTGCTGTAGAAGAGGTTGAACAGCTGTGCTTTATATAACGTTTAAGTGGTTTTGCTCTCTCAGGGGTAACATTAATATTCTAGCTGAGAGAAGAGCATCTGCGTTTACGTCGATACTAAAACAGTTTGCTTAATTCAGGAAAATCCAGTGGGGTTCAAACACAAACACGGTTAACTGATGTCTGGAGAGAGAGAGAGATCAACACTTTATATGTAAAGGAAGATTATCAGTCTGTCTTCTGTGTTCATTCTTCCCCGTGTTGCTCCTTGAACGTTCCTTGTGTGTTTCCTGTGGATGCCTTGTGCGTTTCCTTGAGGAACAGTTCCTTGTTCTATGTCTTGCGTATCTCTTGTATGTTCCTTGTGGGGATGTTTCCTGTGGTGTGTGTTCTTGCATTTCTTTTGTGTTCCTTGTGTATTGCATGGACAGGTACGTCAGCCGTTTACGGCTCCACCTCAGACCGTTTTTAATATATGGATACCCTTGTACCCAACACCTGGATTCGACCAGCAGGGACGACAGGAGCTTTCGTACAAGGACTGGAGTGGTTCCTTACTATGTTATACACAACATTCTAGATGGATTGATAGAGTTGTCCAGAGACTGTTTCCCTCGATGTGAGCCTAACAGTCGACTAATGCAAGAGGTGCACATTTTTTACTGATATAATGGGTAAGGTTACAAGGGATGCGAGGATGGATAGTGGCCATAGGTTTCTCCATTCCTGAACTGAACCCGGGACCCTGCAGTTGTGATACTGGTAAGTCTAAGCGGTGAACCCGCCCATGTTGACGTGTTGAGTCATAAGATGACGGCTGCAAGGTTCCTACTGTCACTCTGGTAAATAAAAGAAGTTGTATGTGGTGTGTGGGTGGGTTGCCGGAGGGTGGTGGAAAGGGTGGCCCCCAAAAGGGATGGTGGGTGTGGAGGGTGGTGGGGTTGGAAAAACTTTTTTACAGGCATGCATGGGTGACAGGGGTGGGTGTGCCACGCCTCGAAGCTTAGGTCACTTGTATGTTGGTGGGTTTGAGACCCAGCCCTCGTTTTTTGATGATTACCACTCTACCACACAAACACACACCACCCCTATCACACCACACACCCATTTTGACACCACCACCAACCCTACCAACCACCACCATCCCTACCACACACCACTACCTACCACTCCACCACCCGCTACCACACACCCCCTTACCAACACCAACCACCACACTATCACCACCACCACCACCACCACCACCACCATGTGTGTGCATAATTGGCCTTCGTATACCCACCACCGCAAGATAACACCACCACAATTCTACCCACGAACAATGCACATGAAATTGCCGCACGTATGAAATAAATTGTGACATCAATTAAGTGGTACAGATGTACAACTTTCGCTGACGTCTAGCCAGAATGGTGATGTTCAACGTCTCATGTTCCAGCCCGAGAGCGACCGTCTAATGACGCCGCTATCCGGCCTACACACGCTCATTCCAAATTTTGATACGGCACTTAAATCTTGACACAGCGATATGAAGTCTTGTTCCAGTATCAGATTATCATATGGTTGATGCGACTTACGACACAGAAAACCCACTTGATACATACTAAGAAGTAGAGTGTTGCTCTTCGTGTGTTTCTATTCATCAAATTTCTATTATTCTCTGAGCCTCGATGGAGTTAGGTGAGCTGCTAGAGATAACGATAAATCAGGAGCTCACTAAGGGCCTTCGGATTTTTGAGAATCACATAGCGACCTTCGTGTTTTACAGAGCTCAAATAGGGGTTTATGTAAGTCTTAGAGACTCTACAGGCGGATCTGTTGCTTGTTAGTGCTAAGCACTTATTTTCATGTTATTCTCTTTCTGTTTTAATTAATGTAAGTTCGATCGTGGGACTGTGGATACGTTGGCCAGTCAAAGATAATTGTCCACTGCAAGCATGACCAGCCGGGAAGAGGGCCTGGCTCACAGCTGAGGAACAAGGAGATGAGAAACGAGAGATGTGAAAAGCCTACAATGAGGATATAGCAGGCTGTGACCTGCCAGAGTCAATTGCTTCAATTTCCTAAACAATTCTGTATGGTACAAACGAAGAAATTTTTTGAATAAAATATACGAAAGGTTAAACAAAAAAGTCTGGTGGGCCGGGCGGGAGGTAGGAAGGGTTGGAGGGCGGACGTCGAGGGTGGGAGGTGGTATTCAGGAAAGACCAGGGCCGTCCTTAATAATTTACACTTCCAAAGGTCTACTCTCCCTCAACCACACACAAAAACCACCGCGCTGCGTTGCGCAGAGTACGTCTGCATCTATTAGTTAGAGTGTAAAGCCAACCACATCTGTAGTTATTTTTGCAGATATAAAACACTGTAATCAAAGCCATCTAGTGGTTTATACATCTCTAGGTCGCCAGTTGATGTATCGTGTCTGCTGTGGCATTTTGAATGTCAGGCGGAAGTTGGAGAGATGAGGAGATTCGATCCCTCGTCTGTGGTATTCTTTCTTGCTCAGACACACTCAGGTCGTCAACTGGTGCATATCACCT
>NC_069445.1:11706040-11714043 GCF_026875155.1 Cherax quadricarinatus
CCTGCGTTGAACACTATGAGAGTACTCAAATACTGCGTTGAACACATGTGAGAACTACTCAAATACCTGCGATGAACATCATGAGAAACTGCTCACACACCTGGTTGAACACCCTGAGAATACTGAAATCTCCTGGTTTACCACCGTGGTGAGAATAACTCACTATCTGCGTTGAACACCATGAGAGTACTAAGACATCTGCCATTAAAACGCAGTGACAATAACTCAGATATCTGAGAATTGCACACCAGTAGAATTACTCAATACCTGCCGCTATTTTTTCGCCTGGTAAAATGTGAGACATTGTTATCATCTTACCAACGCATAGCTCCTCAGCAGAAAACCATGAAGGTTTAACACTTCAAGGATTTTACCCTCCTGTCCCTAATGAACGATAGCTTCAAGCTTAGCTAAGATGAACCACGTCACACTGTCAACGTCTTCGGTGTGTTGAAAGGGGTATGATGTGTGTATTTTGACCTACAGGTGGCTGATGCCCATACATGCGAGGTCCTCTTCCAGGCAAATATGCTGAAGAGGACTCACTTTCGCGGTCAAACGCAGTCTTGTGTAACATTCGCATGGAGCACTCGTCGGGACGCTTCGTAGCATCGTCTCTGCTGTGCTATTCAAGTTGTGCTGGTTGACCGCGTGTCTTGTCTAGTATTCAAGTATCAATAAGATGCACCGTTGATGTATCAATATTGATGCAACATTGATGTATCAATATTGATGCAACATTGATGTATCAATATTTGATGCACCCCTAGATGAATCAATATTGATGCACACAATTTGTTGCATCAATAAGGCTGGACATATATTGTTTATAACAAGGATATTTGACTCAAAATACATAGATTATACTCTCTGTGTATTACACAGGGCTTACACACCTCGAAGACATGTAGATTCTACACTTCGGGAATTAATTTATCATTTAAGAATATTTTAACTCGCAGGGATATTTATATATCGTTATCGGTATAGGTAATAAAATAGTTATTTTTTATTAATTAGTATTGTTGTATAATTTATTTAATTAAAATTTATATTATGATGAAAAATACGCGACAACTGATTTCTCAGAGTGCATTTACAAAATTTTTATTAAACAGGAAGTTTTCATTAAAAGCTGTCATGATCCTGTGATTACAGAGATCCTCCTGTATGGTGGTTTCGACTGAGAGGAGAGAGAGAAGAGAGAGAGAGGAAGAGAGAAGAGAGTGAGAGAGAAGAGAGAGAGAGAAGAGGAGAGTAGAGAGATGAGAGGAGAGAGAGGAGGAGGAGAGAGAGAGAGAGAGAGAGAGAGAGAGACAGAGAATAAATGTTTATCTCTAGGTAGAGGTGAAAAAAATTATATGTGCCGTTTGGTTGCCCAGGCGTCACGCAAAAGAGGACATTTCTCTCGCAAACCAAAATAAGAAGTTTACCATAAACAAAGGAGACAAAACATGAAATTACAATACATTCACTTTGAGAGTCAGGTGTCTTCTCTTCCCTGTAAGAATATCGAGGAATGTGTAGCATACTGAGCATCGTAACTCGTAGTTGTAGTGACCACAATGGGACACAGATGATGACATTAGATTTTTCGTAGTAGTTGCTACCAACCAAAAACTAAGAAGATTTTTTTTAATTGTCTAGAGATAGGGTGTCCCCCAACCTGCAGCCTGCGGCCGGATGTGCCTCGCTTTTAGGAATGGATTGCAGCCCTCACATGTTGGTTCCACACTGCAGGTGTCAACAAAGCTGTGCGGCCTCATAAATATTTGAGCATCAGATGTATGTTGGAAGGTTTGGATGGACGATGCTCTAGAGCGATACAGGTGTATGTTAACAAGGAAGTTCCTTGCATCATCCTTCTACATTTTCCTATCCAGGAGGAAGGAAGGAATGGTCATGCCTATAAAGTTGCGAGTGAAAAAGTCCTTTGGGAACTGTGTGTTACGCAATGAGATCATTATGATACTCGTGCGTTGGATATGTTTGAGTCTCTCCTTCAAATTCTCTGTTTATCTTCTTCTCTGTCATATTACGCAGATGTTTGAAGTGGTAGTGTGTTGATTTTTCCAGTCTGGTTTGACTTCCACTGCATCTGTTTTGTGAAAAACTTTCATGTACAGAGTCTCATCTTTAGGCTAGGCGTGAATTAATTTAATAATGTAGACGCGAAGAGATTTAAAGTAAATTAGTTATGTGATTTGATATGTAAAGCTTAAGATTGTTAGAGAGTGTGGACTGCAACCAGGGACGTGATTAGTTTGAGTACTGTTGAAGGAAGATGACATGATGAGATGCTGGGGTCTTGCCTTTGTACGAGCATAGCTTGTAAGAGGCTGAAGAAACTCCCTCGTTTTATATTCCTTGTCGGGTAACTTATTTCCTGAGCTAAACACGTTCAGGTTTGTTTATTAATCTTCACTTGAAAAAAAATGCAAAGAATACTAGTGCTCGAGGGTCCTGCTTCCAAATAATCTTCTCTTTGTAAGAGATTTGGTACAAACATAAAACATTCTTGAGTTTTTTCCCTTTGTGTACTATTTACTACAATCAGATTCAGCGTACATGCGTCCGATATTTGATAATGTTCGTCAGAGAGAGATATTCTCAACTCGTAATCATGGAAAGTGTGTTTAGCACGCGAATTTTCAAATGACAAAACGACAACAACGTCTTACGTGTTGTATGCGGTCTGTGTCTATTGTTGGTCAGTGCCTCGTTTACCGATCGGGGGGAGCAGCTGAGGGGCAAACATAGACAACTCACCCAGGCTTTGATTACCCGGAGAACAGAGGTGATTAGTCGGCATCAGGAATGAAGCCTCGGACATGTAGGATTTGGCAGGTTGAGGGGCAGCCTTCTGAGTGTTCATCCTGAACACGATTTTTTTGAAATTAGGAATGATGAGCCGGAGATCAGAAACTGACGAAACCGTGGTGTGTGCAAAAGCTGTTGCAGAAACCGGAGCTCAAGAGCCGATTAACTGGAGTTCACGGCTGGAGATCCAAAGATTCACATCCAGATCCACACTCCAGTCTCACACTCTAGATCTCCACACTCCGCAGGCTCCACACTCCCAGGTTCCACAGCCAGGTGGCACACGCAGTCTCCCCACTCAGGCTCTACACGCTACGGTTCGGGAGGAGGGGTGAGTCTACTCACACCCTCCCTGGTCGTTTTGTCCATGGTGTACATATCGAGACGAGCTGTGTATTGGCGTGTCTCCCACGTGTCTTGAAGAAGAGGCCTCTCATGTCGAAGCCGCACTGTCTTCAGCACAGGCAATGCAACAGGAGTCGTTCCAAAGCGAGTCGGTGCCTCGGTAACCTGTCGAAGTAGTCGCTAAGATGCATGGCCTGGTCCTGCAGCATCTTACGGGCTGGACTTCTACGAGGCCACTAGCATCTGCCGAAAGGAGGGAAAGAGGCGACTGCTGAGTTTAGTCTCGGTTAGCCAAACAATAATTTTCTCGCTTGATTAGAAAAGCTTCAAGAATTTTATAGATATATTAGGAATGTTAGTCGTATAGTATTTAGCGCAAATAATTTTGAGTATACGGCCCCCAGGCACATCAAACAAAATTTTTTTGTGACGGATGATCGTATTTTTAATACTGAAATCATTATTTACCTGTAATAATGTAAGTCAGTGATAAATAAATTTGCTACTACCAATAAAGATGAAGCACATGACAGAAAAATTATAAGTCTTAAGTGAGGGTTAATGACGCTGTTGCTGATAAGGCATTTATTGGGGGAGAAACTTTTCTAGCGTAGAGCTTAATCAAGTCATGACTTAATAAAATCAGGGATGGTTTTTCCCTTAGCCTGATGGCTGTGAGTGTTGCGCGTCTGTTAATGTTATTCGGAAGGAGGATCGAGCTCCCATAATCATGCGCTGAATGACATCTTACGAACAAGTACTTTTAATTATTCAAGGCAACTTTCATTTGTTTGCAGGACTCTGGATTGAAAACCTAGATAATAAACTTATTTTCAACAAATTACAAAATTAGTGAAAGATAAAGGATTGGAAAATAAGGAAGATAGATCATATGTGGAAATCCTAGAGAGAGGAACGAGCTGAATTAAGAGTGAATGGCATAACATAAGATTGGGCATCCAAAATGGAGATTATTTGCAATTTTGTATAATAACTGAACAGTATTTGATTATATCCCACGAGACAAGTACGAAAAACTAGATGAAATTAAGAAATATATACTCGTGTGTGTCCAGTTGAGACGGAGACTCATGACTCGGAGAACGGCCGTCATTTTTCCCTAGATCGATATGACCGACCAAGGGGACACGACACGATGAGGGCCAGAACTCACCTGGTTTGAAAAGGACGACTGCTTAGAAGCACACTTGTGTTGTCGGGAGTACAGGTGTCGGAAGGTTCAAACACATCTGTCTAGTAGCTAGCTCAGGGCTGTCGCTCGTCACTGCAAGCCTGTCAGGGGCGACGTAAACACAGCATTCACACTTCCGCTTAACCTATGCAATACTAGTGAGAATAACCAAAACTCTTCATATATACTGATGTATGAAAATGACTCTGATATCTGAGTGATGGAGTTAGCAGTCGTATTAGAGAATTTTGTTAGCTACGTGGAGTGTTAAGAGTTACCTGGAGTGTGCTGCTGGGGATGTAGGAGAGCACTGAGGTCGAGTGGGAGGTACCACTGAGCTAGATGCACCAGGAACAGCTCCTTATTCCAGGACTCCTCACTAAACACACATGTGGTGAAGAGAATACCACACCTTCACTATCACCACACTGTGGAAGAGAATAACACACTTCACTATCACACATGTGGAAGAGAATAAACACCTTCATATCACACACAGTGGAAGAGAATAACACCTTTCACTATCACACACTGTGGAAGAGAATAACCAACCTTCACTATCACACACTGTGGAAAGACAATAACACACCTTCACTATCACACAGGCTGGAAGTCAATACACACCTTCACTATCACACACCACCACTATCACACCACCATCACTATCACACACCCCACTAACACAGTGTGGAAGAGAATAAACCACCTCACTATCACACACTGTGGAAGCAGAATAACACCACCTTCACTATCACACAATGTGGAAGAGAATAACCACACCTTCACTATCAACACTGTGGAAGAGACTAACACCACCTTCATAATCAAACACCACCCACTAACACATTGTGGAATGAGGTAAACAACCTTCACTATTCACACACCACCCACTAAAAACGTGGAGAGAATAACACACTTCACTATCACACACCACAACTTATCACACACCATCAACTATCACACACCACCACTACACACTGTGGAAGAGATAACACAATTCACTATCACACACCACCATTATCATACACCATCATATCTCACACCACCACTAACACACTGTGGAAGTGTAATAACACACCTTCACTATCAACACCACGTTATCATACAACATCACTATCACACACACCACTAACACATGTGGAGAGAATAACACACCTTCACTATCAACACCACCTCGATCACACCCATCACTATTACACCACCACCACTAACACAGGTGTGAAGAGAATACACACCTTTCACTATCACACACCACCACTATCACACACTATCACTATCACCACACCACTAAACACCACTGTGCGGAAGAGAATAAACACCTTCACTATCACACACACCATTATCATACACCATCACTAGCACACACCACCACTAACACACTTTGTGGAAGAGGAATAACACACCTTCCACTATCACAACCACCACTAAACCTGTGGAAGAGAGAAATAAACACACCTTCACTATCACAACATCACTATCACACACCACCATACCACACTACCACCCACACACACACACACACAACACACTCACCACACACACACTCCCAACACACACACACACACACACACTCCTAAACACTATAACACGCACCATCACATTCTAACCGAACCCAACTTAGGTACTAACACAACCTACTCTAATCTGCTCTATCCTCAACGGCGATAAAGTTATCTTCACGTTTAGTTATTTAAGTGCTTAAATAAGCAAATGTTTTCACTTTACTCCAAACTGTGAAATAATTAATCTCCTGTTAGAGGGAAAATAATTTATATAGAGAGACAAACTGAAGTGATTAGATGTCTGTATTTTACGACCTCCAACTGAGGTCCTCCTCAGTGGAGTGGTCTTCCTCAGCATTATTATTTTAATGACTGAAGCGCTATGGGAGTTGTTCTTCTTAGGCTCACTAGCAGGTGGACGACGTTCAAGCCGCTCCTAGTCAGCAGGGAAAACGTTATAGGCCTCTCCTAGCCCAGCAGTTAGACGTTTCAACCGCTCCTAGCCACAGGGAGGTTGTGTCAGGCCGCTCCTGCGAGCATGGAGACTTCTAGCAGTTCCTAGCCAGCAAGGAGAACATTCAGCCGCTCTAGCACGAGCAAGGAGACGCTCCAGCCTTCCGAGCCAGCAGAGAGACGCTCCAGCCTTCCTAGCCAGCAAGGTGCGTTTTTCCCAGCCGCTCCTGCGAGCAGGGAGGAGACATTCAGCCGGGGCTCTAGCGAGAGGGAGACATTTTCAGCCGTCCTAGCGAGCAAAGGGCGACGCTCCAACTACCTAGCCAAACAGAGGGCTTGTCTCACCTCCTACGCCGAACCACTCAGTCATTCGAACAAACACGGCCTTAGAGGTGCAGTTTTCGAACAACCACCTGAACGCAATATTGATCGTTTGAAACCCTTTACTCATATTCTTATTATGAGTGCACGGTAACATGCGGCCCTTTTGCCAAGGAACTGGATCTACTCCATCACCTTTTTGGATGAACCAGTTACCTTCAATTCCTAGGGCCGTGACACCTCAATCATTTATGCTGCCTAAAAATATAATTAAAATATATATTTGTACAATAATAAAAAATAAATAAATATTACTACTACTACAATACTACTACTACTACTACTATAATCATAATAATAATAACATAACATATCACTATTATTTAACATAAATTGAATTATACAATCATTATCATTAATAATGATAATATTAATATTAATAATATTAATAATTAATAATAATAATACCTAATAATTATTATACTAATCTAATTAATTTTATTATTATTATTATTATTATTATTAATATTATTATGATTTATTATTATTATTATTATTTTATTATTATTATTATTATTATTATTTTTATCTATTTTATTTCTTACCTGGTTCAGACTGGAGTGCGTCTGGGAAAGGAGCAAGAGATTCTTATCCATTGCCAATCTGAAGAAGTTGGCTGGTCGTCTCTGTAGAGCCAGCATCAGACTTCGTTAAACCATCATACACACACAAATCATTAAACAAAGGTATTCATTGTGGACGTTAAGGACACTTTCTTTGCTAGAAATAACTAGCGTAATGTTCATAGAAACCCTATTATATTATATATATATATATATATATATATATAATATATATATATTTTATAATATATATTATATTTATATATATGTATATATATTATTATTTATATATATATATATATATATAGATATATATATTCTATATATATATAATTATATATATATTTATATATATTATATATATATATATATATGTTTTTATATATTATATATAAGTAGTGAGAAAGCTAGCTGATCGGTGTATCCGGTTTTTCGGCATGCGGCTCTGAGCGGTGTATCCGGTTTTAGGGGTGCGCGTGCGGTGTATCCGGTCTAGGACCAAGTCGCTATCAGGATCAGTGAGGGTCACCTTTTTCAACTAGGTGTTACTTCCGGTTTGACCATGATCTCGCCTCGAGAACCTCACCCTTGACCCCCCAATCAATACCCCCCACACCACGGACCCCCCAGCTCGCGACCCGCACATCGCGCCCGAGCGCCCGCGGGCCCGCCCGCGCGCCCGCCGCCGCCCCGCGCGCCGCCCGCGCGCCCCGCCCGCCCCGCGCGCCCTTCGCGCGCCCCGCCCGC
>NC_069445.1:11714543-11729543 GCF_026875155.1 Cherax quadricarinatus
ATTTTAATAGTACTTAGTGGAGTGGAGTGATTTTCATTGTTTATTTTTCTTGAAAATCCCAAACGTATACTGGAACCCCATAAACCTGTAGTTACCGCGGTCGCAATAAAACAAACGAAAGAAAATATTACTACAAAAAAAGCGTCCTTCCCAAAATTTCCACCAGTAATATATGAAAAAGCATTTTTTGTGGTGGGAGGGAAAAAAAAAACCTAAAAAAGCAGATCAGTGATGATAAAAAGGGTTGGGGGTCGACAATTCGTCATGTGGGAGCTCCCACATCCCCGGTTTTAACACGCAATTTTATACTTTTTGTTTATCAAATAACATTTTTGGGGTAAAACTTCCAGTAATCCTTCATGTGTTAGCCCAAACCCGACCAGTATTTTTTTAAATAAGTGACCCATGCAAATCGACGGTTCAAACCCCTCGACGGGTCCAAACCCCTCGCCCGATTCAACGGTTCGTTGGAAAAAAAAGGAGATGTAAACGGATGGGTTGTAGGGCCCTTAAAAACACAAAAAATAAATAAAAAACAGGAGCGACTCCGGTAAGCTGTCCTAAATACAAGAAAGTTAAAAAATGAAAAAAAAAATAGCTAAGCTTCACTTTAAGGGAGGTTTTAATAGAATTCAAAGGTTGCTATAGAATTACATAAATAAACCATTCAAATCATTATGAAAGCTCTGTGTAGTCTGCAATCAACAAAAAAGGGTTCCACATGGATAAATGTTTTTTTTGTGAAATTGGTGTCACCCCCCTTGTGAAGTACCCCAAGAACTAGCTACAAGAAAGTATTAAAACAGGGAAGTGTTTTTGGGTATGTCCAAATGAAAAAAAATCTTGGGATTAATATCACATTGGTTTTAAAAAAAGGGATAACACAAAGCTGCTTTCATAGAAAACCTGGAAGCTTTTACAACAGAGGGGAAAAAAAAAGTCGGGGCTGGGATGACTGCCTTGATGCGGGTTGTAAACAAAATTAATTGGGGGGTTTGTGTCTGTTTTGTCGTAAAATGTGGGGCTGAAGTGCGTCCTGGAGCGTAATGGTAAGCTGGAGATTTTGTCCGGGTATCGGGAATTGTAGCAGGTGGAATGCTATAAATGACCTCATGGGAGACAGGAGCCGTAGTGGGAATCAAGTTAGTCAAAAAAATAAAACCCCAATATTGCAAACTAGAAATACCCGGGAAATGCAAAAAAGAGGACTTACTAGAAATTTAGTGGGGTATTTACCAAAAAAAACTGGTGGGAGTTCCTTTTTTTTGGTCTAGGGAGGATGGGAATAAGACAGGTAAACATGCACCAACAGGGAATCCCGCCCCAAAAAACCAAGGCAACATGCACCAACAGGGAATACAGTCCAAAAACCCAAGGCAAAGGGAAAACCAAAGCCTGTGCCGTACTTGCATTGGTATCTGCAGCATGGAAATCTGGAAAAAACGGGGATGCAACAATGACGTCCTAGAAAATCCGTCCCCAAATTTTACAACGGAAAATGCAAAACCCCCTTTCCGTAAGTTTTTTTCACCCTGAAATGTTTCCTCTTCATACAGGAAAGACTTGCTATAATTAAAATTGCCGGGGCACCCCCCTCAAAAGGGGACAAAAAGATACAAAAAATCCAGGCCATGGAAAACCGGGGTCCCACACCACTCAAGAGGGAGAGGTTTTTTGTGCCAGGAAGAAAAAAAAAAGGAGGAAATGGCAGAAACGTTTTCACCAAATCCAGTCATTCCTGGGGTGGGAAACCCCAGTCGATGGCCCCCACTCCAAACAAAAAATACAGATACTAATGCCGGAAAAAAAAAAAACCCAGTCAATAAAACCACCATCCGATGACATCTTCTTTGCAAATAACAGGGTCTAAACCAGCAACAAACAACAAAAAAACCCTTTCATCCGGGATGTTTTAGAGGCAAAGGCAAGTTCGCGGCTTTCACTGAGACCCCCCATAAAAGGGTCACTTGGACAACGAAAAATGGACCCCCGGTTACAACCCCTACAGATCACAGAGTGAACAGGCAAAAGGGGGGGGGGGGGTTTTCCTGTACAGCCCGAGTCACTTGTGTGCACGAAAATGCTGAATGCCCAAATGATGTAGTGGAAGTTTTAGCAGTAAAAAATCGAGAACCAAAAAACCCAGTCATTGGGTGTCACAAGCCTCCGGATGCAACTCCCCCATTTCCCGGAAAGCTGTTAAAAATTGACCATTCTGGGAAAAAATGCCAGCTCCCGCACCCAACATCTTTCCCTGGGGATTTCAACTTTGGACCAAAATGGGAATATAGCAAAATAATATTGTTGCGTAATAACACAGGAGGCATTTTTATGAAAACTCACACTCACAACTTTTAAAACTCGCACAAAATTCAATTTAAACAGAAATAATAGAGCCCCACAACGGGGAAAACACTAGACTCATCTTCATAAAAAATGATACTGATACGAAATGTCACCTATCAAAAACAATATACTCAGATCACAAAATAATTTAGGTTCGACATGTATGCGCGGGGCCCCCGCCGACATAATGAGATTGTCAGAGGAGCATCACCAAATTCAACTTCAATAACAAAAACAAAAGTGGGACCCAAATAAACCAAATTAACGATTAAGCTGGGAAGATATATAAGCAAAACAGACCCCCAATTTTGCCTAGAACAGATTAACTCGGGGGCGTCGATGTATTTCACAAGGTTTTCCCCTAAGAAAAAAGAGGAGTAAATGTAAAATTGAAAGGGACAGGCGCTCCCCTTTTCGGCGACGGGAAAAGAAAAACAGAGCGGGTAAAAGAGGTCAATAAATTTTTGAAAGGCGTAGGGGGAAACTGGGCAGAAAAATAGCAAGCATCGAATTAAGCAAAGGAATCTTTAGGAGTCGGAAGCGGAAGAACTGAAAAACCATAAAGAAAACGAAAAAAAAACCCAAAATATTTTTTTTCCTTGCCAAATCAAAATCGAGAACAACGTCCAGATTGGGCCCCTACTTAAACAAGATGGGTCACACGATGACAGCAAGGAAATGAGTGAGCTTCAAAACCCCAAAATGACTCATTTTTTGAAGCCGTAAACCCGGGACTGAGAGTCAAAGATAAAAAAATTAAATTTTTTTTATGAGAGCCACAGAATTTGGTTAACCCCAAAACCTTCGGATTTTTATCCTGACCCCCAAAAAAATTTTTTTTTTGGATTTTTCGAACAGGCGAAAATAACTGCCCATCCCACTCTCCCCAGGGCCAGACTCTTTGGAACTCCGTGTTCATAAAGAACTGCAAGAAGCCCCTATCACGAGCTTTTACCATCCTATGGAGAGGGAGCATGGACACGGGGGTCGTCCCACAGTTACTAAAAACAACAGACATAGCCCCACTCCACAAAGGGGGAAGTAAAGCAACAGCAAAGAACTACAGACCAATAGCACTAACATCCCATATCATAAAAATCCTTCAAAGGGTCCTAAGAAGCAAGATCACTACCCATCTAGAAACCCATCAATTACACAACCCAGGGCAACATGGGTTTAGAACAGGTCGCTCCTGTCTGTCTCAACTATTGGATCACTACGTCAAGATCCTAGATGCACTAGAAGACAAAAAGAATGCAGATGTAATATATACAGACTTTGCAAAAGCCTTCGACAAGTGTGACAATGGCATAATAGCGCACAAAATGCGTGCTAAAGGAATAACGGGAAAAGTCGGTCGATGGATCTATAATTTCCTCACTAACAGAACACAGAGAGTAGAAGTCAACAGAGTAAAGTCCGAGGCAGCTACGGTGAAAAGCTCTGTTCCAAAAGGCACAGTACTTGCTCCCATCTTGTTCCTCATCCTCATATCTGACATAGACATGGATGTCAGCCACAGCACCGTGCCTTCCTTTGCAGATGACACCCGAATCTGCATGACAGTGTCTTCCATTGCAGACACTGCAAGGCTCCAGGCGGACATCAACAAAATCTTTCAGTGGGCTGCAGAAAACAATATGAAGTTTAACGATGAGAAATTTCAATTACTCAGATATGGCAAACACGAGGAAATTAAATCGTCATCAGAGTACAAAACAAATTCTGGCCACAAAATAGAGCGAAACACCAACGTCAAAGACCTGGGAGTGATCATGTCGGAGGATTCACCTTCAAGGACCATAACATTGTATCAATCGCATCTGCTAGAAAAATGACAGGATGGATAATGAGAACCTTCAAACTAGGGATGCCAAGCTCATGATGACACTCTTCAGGTCACTTGTTCTATCTAGGCTGGAACATTGCTGCACACTAACAGCACCTTTCAAGGCAGGTGAAATTGCTGACCTAGAAAATGTACAGAGAACCTTCACGGCGAGCATAACGGAGATAAAACACCTCAATTAGGGAGCGTTGGGGTTCCAACCGTTTTCCCCGGGAACGCAGGCGGGAGAGATACTGATTATATACCTGGAAAATCCTAGGGGGACTAGTCCCAAACTTGCACAGAAAATCACCACTACGAAAGCAAACCTTTGGCGCGATCCCAAAAACCCCCCAATGAAAAGCGGGGGGTGTCACTAGCCGTTAAGAGACCTAAATAAGTGTCGGGGCCCCCGAGATGTTAAACTGCCTCCCGCATCAAAAGCGGGTACCAACAGCCCCTGGCAGTTTCAAGTGGCACTGGACAAGCACCTAAAGTCGGTTCCTGACCCCGGGCTGTGGCTCGTACTTGGTTTGCGTGCGCCAACTAACGCCTGGTTGATCGGGCTTGACCCACCAAGGGGGCCCCTGGCCCCACAGACGGGCCGCGGGGGCGTTGCCCCCCGGAACCCCTTCCAGATAAACTCCGGGAAAATTCTGCATAACAAGCGGCTTTTTATAGAAATTGTTTTGACGTAATAGGCCCTTATACCTTACATGACTGTAAAAATAAAGAAAATATTTTTTTTTTTTAAAAGATAAAAATCACAAGGGGGGGGGGGTAGCTTAAGTACTTTGATGAAATACTAAATACAGACTTCCCTATACGACTTTTGCTGCGAATCACAAACGGTAAGGAAATCACATTACTTCAGAATCCCCCAGAAGGTGCTAGGTGATCAAGCCCCGGGCCCATTCCTCCCCGATGGAAGGTTTCTGAGTGATGCTAGAAAGAATCGATGACGAAATGAAGAAACCTAAATGTTTCCTCGCCATCTTCTAGTAATACATTATATATTATTATAATATATATATAAATAATATTATTATTATATATATATATTATAAAATATATATATATAATATATTATTTATAAAATATAAATAATAAAATATATATATATTTATATAATATATATAATTTTAATTATTTATATATATATAATTTTATATAAAAATATATAAAAATATATATTTATAATATATATATATAATTGGTGCAATTTTTTAAAATAAATGTATGGAAGAGGGAAATACCAGGGATTGGCAGAGAGCATGCTATTCCCTTTGTAAAAAGGGAAAGGGGGACAAAAGCGGTGCAAAAATTATGGGGGAAAAAGCTTTTGATAACCTGGAAAAAAGTGTAGGGTAGGTTAATATTGAAAAAATTTAAAATTAAGATGAGAATAGGTAGCAATAACAAGGGGGGCTTTAGGAAAGGTTAGGGGTGTGTGGACCAGGTGTTTACAGTGAAACATGTAAGTGAACATATTTAGTAAGGAAAAGAGGTCTTTGTGGCATTTTGGTTTGGAAAAGGCGTATGACAGGGTGGATGGGGGGGGCAATGGGCAAATTTTGGGGGGTTTTTATGGTTAGGAGGTGGGTTTATGAAAGCAGTGAAGGTTTTTACGGGGGATAGTGAGGCTCAAGTTAGAGTACATGGAAAGAGGGAAATTATTTCCCAGTAAAATAGCCTTGAAAAGGGATGTGTGATGTCCCCGGGGTTTGTTTAATATATTTAAGATGGGGTTGAAAGAGAAGTAAATGCGGGGGTCTTGAAAGAATACCAAAAAGTGGGAGTTGCACAGTTGCCTTTTTGATGACACTGTGCTCTTGGAGATTCTGAGAGATTTGCAGAGATTGGTGGATGAATTTTGGGTTTTAGGGGGTGCAAAAGAAGAAAAAAAAAAGTGAATACAGGAAAAGGGAAAAGGTTTGGGATAACAAAAATTAGGGAGAAAGATTGGAATCAGATTGGAGGAGGAGTATGGAGGAGGTGAATGATTCAATATTTGGGGTGAGTGTCGCGGGGGGGCTATGAAGGATAGGTGAATCATAAAATTTGATGGGGGGAAAAGGGTGAGTGGTGCACTTAGGGTCTGTGGAGAAAAAGAATTTGTCTTGGAGGAAAAGAGGGGAATGTTTTGGAGTAAGTTTTCCCAAACCTCTTATATGGATTGAAGCATGGGTGAAAATTTTGCAGCGAGAGAAGCTGGGGGCAGTGGAGATGTCAGTCTGAGGGCAATTTTTGGTGGAATATAATGCAGAGAAATTTGTGTTTGGAAGTTAGGAGGAGGTGCGGGATTTTCCCAAACTGTTTTCCGAGGGCTGGGGAAGGGGTTGTTTAGGGGTTGGACATTGAGAGAATGGAGCGAAACAGAATGACTTCAAAAGTGTACATCTGTAGGGAAGGAAGGCGGGGGAGGGGTCGGAGGAAAGGTTTTGGGGGGGGGGGTAAAGGAGGTTTTGTGTGCGAGGGGCTTGGACTTCCAGCAGGATGCGTGAGCTGTTTGATAGGAGTATGGAGACGAAGGTTTTTTTAATTTCTTTCGTGCGTTGGAGTGTGAGCAAAAGTAACATTTATAAAGGGGGTTCAGGGAAACGGGAGCCGGGCGATCCTGGGGGAGGGAAGTCAGTGCCTCACTCTGAAAGGGGGGTGTTAAAGTTGCAGTTTTTAAAAAATGAAATGTAAAGACCCTTCTGGCAAGGCATGATGGAGTGAATGATGGGGAAAAAAAAAATTTTTTTTTTCGGGCCCCCCTGCCTTGGTGGGAAAACGGCCGTGTGAAAAAAAAATAAAAAAAATATAAATATATTTAAAATTTTATATTAAAATATATTTATATTAATATATATAAATATATTATTTATATATATTAATATATTTATGTATATATTATTATATATTTTTAAAATATATATATATATATTTAAAATATATATATAATTTATACATGATGTTAAAGGGTGTGTTGGTGTGTGTGTGGGGGTGGTGTGTGTGTTGTGTTGTGTGTTGTGTGTGTTGTGTGTATGTATGTTGCTAAGAGTCGAGTGGGGAAAAGTTGGGCGTCGCTAGGTGAAGCGAAGGGGGAAAATGACGGTGAGAAATAGTTAGCGAATATGGTGAAGGGAAGGTAGGGGAGAAAGGAAGGTACAGGTATGGGAATAGAGAAAGTATAGGAGGGGTATAGAGGAAGGTGAGGTACATGGGGACGGTGCAATGGTGTGTAACCTAGAGTAGCCTCGGGGTCATAGCCGTTCCGCGCAGGGGGCCTTTTGAGGGCAGCCCAGCGTAGAACCCAAAATAAAAAAACTTTATTCCAGGTTTTAGTAAACATTTTTTCCCTGTGAAGTTTTTTTTGCTTTGTCAGATATAAATGATTTTTTAAAACACGGTTTTTCCCTGGGTCAAATTTTTCAAAATAAGTACAGGAGGGTAAGGCTTTAAAAATGCCGTACTAGATTAAATGAATCTTACATCAAAAACCCTCAAGGAGAGGTACCTGATGCTAGTCAAGTACCCTATCTAAGGAAAAAAGAGCTAGCCTTCCTTTCTTAGATCTAACCCCGGTTTCCTCCCCTTCCCAAAGACAAAATGGGTATGATGATGATGATGATGAGAGATGTGTGTGATGATGATGTATGATGAATGATGATAGTTATGATGATGAATGAGATGATATAAAATAATAATAATAATAATAATAATAATATAAAATATAATAAAAATTTAAAAATAATAATAAATAAAAAATAATAAATAAAAATAAAAAAAAAAATAAAAAATAATAAAAATAATAATAAAAAAATTAATAATATGGAAGAGTGTTTTTAAAAAAGAAAATATGAATTTACCTTATTTTAGTTTGAAATACTGACTAAGACAACTGAGAATTTTCGTGATACGTATTTGTCAATTATAAATGTCAAAAAATTAAGTTGTTTCATGAATAAAAGTAACTCAAATACGTCTTAAAAATACACAAACAGGCATATTGATGCGTTAAATACTCACAAAGGCGCCGTATTGTTTTCTAATCTGGCCATACGTCAAAATGCGTCTGGGTCTACGTCCATAGTAGTAGCCAGGGTAACTGTATGGTGTAGCCTCCACCAAGCTGGCAGCCACTACCATCACCACCAACACTGCTGTCACCTAGTGGAACAGTAGTATACTGTGTTAGGCAGCAGAGTTTACAAACATATTCAAGCATATCTTAGAAAGCCTGGTAGCTAAAGCTCTCTCTTCACACAGTGAGGTGTCCAGGTTCGGTTCCCAGCTAGGGTAGAAACACTGAGCGTGTTTCTTTACATGTGTTGTCTATGTTCCCCACCACACGGTGAGTGTCCGGGTTCGATTCCCAGCTAGGGTAGAAACACTGGGCGTGTTTCATTACACCGGTTGTCAATGTTCCCCATCAGTAAAATGGGTACCTGGGTGTTAGTGGACTGGTGTGGGTCGCATCCTGGGACAAAACTGACCTAATTTGCCCGAAATGCTCTGCATATCAGGCGGCTTTCTATATAGTAGTATGTCATTGATGTCATCTAGGCCTGTATATCTTGTACATGTATTTGTAAAAATTAAGACAGTATTATTATAACTCAGATGAGAATGGTGTATTTCGACCCATTGTAAACATCCATACATTGGACAAACCAGTAGGAACATCAACACAGGAAACATCATACACTAATGACAGAACAAAACTGATCAACTGCTAGTGCATACCAAGAATTTCGACACCTCACAAGGACAACAGAAACACGATGCTGTCGTTACAGTGAGGTCAAAGTCTGTGCGATCACCTGTTCGTCATGTCACTTAATATTTAATCATTTACCTTCACATAATGTTTCAGCTGTTAACAATAACTCAAGTGAGTTCGAAACATACGTAATAGTTATAGAATGATTTGTGTTACTTCTTTATTTTCTTTTAAATTTCTTGTCCTTGCTAGGATCTAGTGGATTAAAGTAAATGTTGAATGTAAGAAGTGGGTTATAGTTGGTGTTTATGCACCTGGGAGGCGATACAAGTGTACAATAGAGAGAGATTTTGGAGGTGTTAAGTATATATTTAGAGAAATTTGAACCAAGTGAGAGAATAATTGTATTTACAGTGAAACAATACTTACACTAGGTAAGGGTAAGTAAATACTTGTCGCATTTATGGTTTTAGAAAAGGTGGATAGGGAAGTAAGGTGTCATATGTAATATTATGTAGAAGGCAGTAGGTTACTAAAGTAACATTTAGGTCGAAATAAGCGATAGTTTTGCGTTTTATCAAGTGCATGGTTATTGCAACAGGTGGAGAGTTTTGGTTAATTCCTTCAACATGTGGTAACATCAAATGGCTTCGTCAAAACAGACTAGACAACACCTCTCACTTTCTCATGGACGAATCACATGATGAATCTTAATGCATTCTTAGCCAAGGACACGGCTCATGTCACCATCCATGGTGTGTATGGTAACACGTCATGTGTAGTGTCATCTTAGGTGGCGGCTCTCTGTTTTAATGGGTAATAATGATGACACATATCCGATGATGACACATAACCGGGCTACTACTAGCTGCGGTAGGCCAGCCACGTGTCATCACCAGGCAAACACACGTAACATGAGGTGCATATTATATTTCCTGACGATTAAAACACCACCACTATCTGTATTTCCAGGGACCATGGTTAGAAAAACAATTCAGAGTTAACGTGGGCTCTGAATCAACTTTTAGCTTACAACGAAATTGTCTGAGGAGCACGTCTTCCACCCCTCACATTACTAATCATTATTATTCTCTGCTGTTTCAGTACCCTAAACCCGCAGGGCTTACCTTGATAGCTGTTCTCCTCATCAATACTGCGAAGCTGGTGATAACCTAACTCATTTAAACGACGTTGAAAATTATTTTAATATTAGTAACAGCAACAGCATTAGCTAGCATTATTTAAAATAATTATCTAGGCATGGAGCATTAATTTGACATAACTCATTTTAAGTGTGACCAACAGCATTGCCAAATTGGCACCAGGACCTAGAGTTTATTATCATTGTTGTTATTATTATTATTATTATTATTATTATTATTATTATTATTATTATTATTATTATTATTATTATTATTATTATTTTTTATTATTATTATTATTTTTATTATTATTATTATTATTATTATTTATTATTATTATTATTATTATTATTATTATATGATATTATTGTTTTATTTATTATTATTATTATTATTATTATTATTTTTATTATAATTCTGAGAGGGTTAGTCTGGTCTTGATGACCAAGTCTGGTGAGGTCTTTGAGAACAGGACTTTATACTAGATATTCCATAGCAACATTCCTGTCTGAGCTCTTATCACCCAAAATTAACTCTATTCTTTTTTATTTAGCATGAAAAAAATTGTAACAATATTGTAAGTCTATCAGATTGAGATTTGTTTGCATATAATCACTCAATTATTGCGGTATAAAAACAAAAACTAGACCATATTATTACTTGTAATCAAGGTCCTGGGACCTTGATTACAAGTAATCAAGGTTCCAGGGCCGAAAGGTTAGCCCTTTGCCTTTTAAAACAACTGCTACACACATTCACCCAGGTGTAAATACTAGTTACTCTCATAGGAAGTAGGTGTAGAGCCCATCCCTCTGGACCAGATGGGGAACCTACCTTCCAGCAGAGTACCATGTTGATCTCTGGCAGGCTTCCTTCTGAATGTCTTTCCCTTCTGCTCCTCCTCCTGTAATATATCCAAGCCTTGGGGGTCTCCCGGACCCCACCCACCTGCCCACTCTAACACATGGGAATGTATAATTGGGAAAGTCCTTATCGCCCCCGTCACCAGTTACAATTACCCACTGTCATGTGGATTTCATTTTTAAGTACATATCGTCAACATATTCACAAGTGTAAAATCGTTTATTACAGCCACATATACTAAAATCTTAGAAGAGTATGGAAGATGTGCTTTAGCTTCATATAGTCAAGTCAGTCATTTCTTAGCTCGTTTCTAAGAATAATCCACAATACAGCTATCATGAACATATATTGTTACATTGATGTTATAGGTGTATAGCAAGATATTTGATATATGTGCTAAATGTTTAAAAAAATCTACTATGACCATATGCATAACACTGGATCGATTTCCCATTCACAGTGGTAGTTTTAGAAGTGTATATGTGTGTTTGACGCAAAAGTTAGTAAATTCTGGGTTGGTCAAATGCTTGTTAGTGGGATGAATTGTAAAGGACCTGCCTAGTATGGGCCAACAGGCCTGCTGCAGTGTTCCTCCTTTCTTATGTTCTTATGTTCTTATGTAGTAAAGAAGCGAGACCAGGGACTATGACTCGAAAGTTGAAGACGCATTATGTAAGCACATACGCACAGTGCTCTCACTCTGTAAGTGCCCTCTACGGAATCATTAACTTGAAAAACGAAAGTGGCAGACGTCGTTGGAGAAAGTAAAAGTCACTTGATGAATTACAGAGAAAATCATGCTTGGAGTGCAAACCCTAGAGTGAGGCTGATTTATTTTTTTTTTTAATTTTTTTTTTTTTTAATTTTTTTTGGAGAATCTTGAGGTGTGGGAAGGGAAGGTTCAGAATGAAGGGAATATCTTGTTGTAAGAGAAGAGAACAAAGTGAAAGGACACCTGGTGTGAGCTTTCACTACCTAGTTTATACCTCAGGAGGAGAAAGCACGCGAGTACTTTCCAAACCCACTGCAAAAGCCGTCAACAAGCGGTGACCTCTTAGTTCACATTAGCGTTTACAAGGAGGAGGATCAATTTTGGTCCTTTCGGATACCTCCCACTGGAAAACACAGGCAAGACCTTCTCATCTGTGGTAGAAGGTAGAGGTTCACTGTTCAGCTCATTGTCCATACTTCTTGACCCTAACACACGGGGGAAAAAAAGACTAAAATAACTGAGGTAAGTGGATTATTATATTATTATTATTATTATTATTATTATTATTATTATTATTATTATTATTATTATTATTATTATTGTTTTTTATTATTATTATTATTCTTATTATTATTTTATTATATTATTATTATTATTTTATTATTATTATTATATTATTATATTATTTCGTGTCTAGGGGCAAGGAGGAAATAACATCTTGTAGGAGTGAGGAGAGCCAGTTGGTGAGCCAGTGTGGGGGGAAGTTCGTGAGGCAGCAGGCAAAATGAAAAGGGGTAAGAGCCGGGATTGAGGGATAAAGATAGAAATGTTTAAAGCAGGTGGGGATATAGTTTTGGAGTGGTTGGTGCAATTATTTAATAAAATGTATGGAAGAGGGTTAGGTACCTAGGGATTGGCAGAGAGAGCAGTGATAGTTCCTTTGTATAAAGGCCAAAGGGGACAGAAGAGAGTGGCAAAAATTATAGGTGGGATAAGTTCTTTGAGTATACCTGGTAAAGTGTATGGTAGAGTTATTATTGAAAGAATTAAGAGTAAGACGGAGAATGGAAGCAGATGAACAAGGAGGCTTTAGGAAAGGTAGGGGGTGTGTGGACCAGGTGTTTTACAGTGAAAAATATAATGTGGACAGTATTTAGATAAGGCTAAAGAGGTTTTTGTAGGCATTTATGGATTTGGAAAAGGCGTATGACAGGGTGGATAGTGGAGGCAATGGGGCAGATGTTGCAGAGGTGTATGGTTGTAGAGGGTAGGTTACTGAAAGCTGTGAAGAGTTTTTACGAGGATAGTGAGGCTCAAGTTTGAGTATGTAGAAAGAGGAGATTATTTCCAGTAAAAGAAGGCCTTAGACAAGGATGTGTAATGTCACCGTGGTTGTTTAATATATTTTAGATGGGGTTGTAAGAGAAGTAAATGCGAGTGGTCTTGGCAAGAGGCATGGAGTTAAAAGTAAAGAATAACAATAAAGTGGGAGTTGTTCACAGTTGCTCTTTGCTGATGGACACTGTGCTCTTGGGAGATTCTGAGAGAAGTTCAGAGATCTGTGGACGAATTTGTAGGGTATGCAAAAGAAGGAAAAATTAAAAGTGAATACAGGAAAGAGTAAGGATTATGAGAATAACAAAGATTAGGTGATGAAAGATTGGATATCAGATATGGAGAGGTGGAATGTATTCAGATATTTTGGAGAGAGAGTGGACGTGTCAGCGGATGGGTCTATGAAAGATGAGTGATCTCATAGAATTGATGAGGGGAAAAAGGTGAGCGGTGCATTAGGATGTCTGTTGGAGACCAAATAAACTTTGCCCTTGGAGGGAAAGATGGGGAATGTATGAGGGTATAGTTTTACCAACGCTCTTATTATGGCGTGTGAAGCATGGGTGATGAATGTTGCAGCGAGGAGAAGGCTGGAGGCAGTGGAGATGTATGTCTGAGGGCAAGGTGTGGGTGTTGAATATAATGCGGGAGAATTCGTAGGTTTTGGAAGTTAGGAGGAGGTGGCGGGATTACCAAAACTGGTTGTCCAGAGGGCTGAGGAAGGGTTGTTGAGGTTGGTTCGGACATGTAGAGGAGAATGGAGCGAAACAAAATGGAATTCAAGAGGTCATCAGTCTGTAGTGGAAGGAAGGCGGGTAGGGGTCGGCTAGGAAAGGCTGGAGGGAGGGGGTTAAAGGAGGTTTTTTGAGTTCGAGGGGCTTGGACTTCCAGCAGGCATTCGTGAGCGTGTTTCATAGAAGTGAATGGAGACGAATGGTTTTTAATACTTGACGTCGCTGTTGAGTGTGAGCAGGGTAACATTATATGAAGGGATTCAGGGAAACCGGCAGGCCGGACTTGAGACCTGGAGATGGATGTACAGTGCCTTGTATTCTGAAGGAGGTGTTAATGTTGCCCCCCCAGTTTTCCAAAACTGTAGTGGTAAAGCACCTTCTGGCAAGGACAGTGATGAAGTGAATGATGGTGAAAGTTTTTCTTTTTCGGGCACCCTGCCTTGGTGGGAATCGGCCAGTGTGATAATAAGATAATAAAAACATATTATTATTATTACTATTTTATAATTATTATTAATAATTTCATTCATGAGAACATTAAAGTCGTTAGAGTGTGATACAATGCTTTAAAATATGAAATGGTAATCAAGTTGGATGGAGGGTCGTTCACAACCTCGTGGCACAACCTCCGTAGCACCAACATGTGGCACCAACCTTGATGGCACCAACCTGTGGGCACCAAACCTCGTGGCACCAACCTCGTGGCACTACTCGTTGGCACCAAACATAAGTAGCATTTGGTTAATGAAAAAGAAAAAGGGGGGGGGAACCCGGTTGGCAAAAACACACGAGCAAAACTAAGGCAATTCGTAGTATTGGACCTCTGTGAACAAAATTAATGTTAACCATAAAAGAAGGGAAAGGTGACAAGTTCACGAAGACGAGATAACGAACGTATCTTACCAAGGACAGTTCACGTCACTTACAGACCAGGACAAGGTCAATGATCATCACAGGAGTGCAGGCTTGTGATTCAGGTCTCAGGTATTCCCACCGTTCTTAATCTCTCAGCACATATGTCCCTCACATCAGTACTTCACCAATCGTACCAATGATAATATGATCTCAGTACATACGACGTACGCTCTATCAAGTAGCTCCCGGATATTACTTTGTATGTGTTTGTTTGATACTATTTACTACTACTACTACTACTATTATACTGCTACTACTACTGTTACTACTATACTACTACTACTACTACTAATAATAATATTAAAATAATAATAATAATACTAATAATAATATTAATATATTTAATAATAATAATTAATTAACATTGTACGATCGAAAACCAAGCACTTACATAGCCATGGACATGATTTAGGTTA
>NC_069445.1:11732043-11741436 GCF_026875155.1 Cherax quadricarinatus
TATACACAGACACAAACATACAGGTCAAGAACGTCAAGAAGTTAGAGAAAGTACAAAGGTTTGCAACAAGCCTAGTTCCAGAGCTTAGGGGAATGTCCTACGATGTAAGGTTGAGGGAAATCGGACTGACAACACTGGAGGACAGAAGGGTCAGGTGAGACATGATAAAAGAAATACAAGATACTGAGTGGATAGATAAGGTAACCAGAGACAGGATGTTCCAGAGACGGAAACAGAAACAAGGAGTCACAATTGGAAGCTGAAGACTCATACGAGTCACAGGGATGTTAGGAAGTATTTCTTCAGTCATAGGGTCGTCAGGAAGTGGAAATAGAAGTGACGTAGTGGGGCAGGAACCATACATACCTTTAAACGGGTAGAAAAAACTCGGGAGCAGAGAAGAGAGAAGACCTAGTAGCGACCCGTGAAAAAGGCGGGGCCCGGAGTGAGTCCGCCCCCATTCACATTAGGTGAGTACAATTGGTGAATACATGACACGAAACTACACTGGGACATAAAAGTAAAACCACGCCAATACATGAGACACTAATACACTGACACAAAAAAATCGCTACACATAAAAATTTCATACACAGAACACAAACACGACACTGAAAATACAACCTGGGTCGAAAATTTACACTGAACATGAAAAATACATACACTGACAAAACAACATCACTGACTCATGAACATACATACCTGACAATGAACTCATCACTGACACATAAACTACATACACGACACAAAATACATACACTTGAACATAACATAAATTGAACATAAAAGACAATGACATAATATACGACATTAAGTTAGCAAGTACTAATAATTATTAAAATCGTGGCACACGGTACAGCGCTCAGCTCTTAAGGATCACGAAAGGGGAACTGGAATTTCCATACTTGAGGTCCCGAACAAAGGTTTCCCATGTAAGTTTCCAAACATGAGTTTGAGTTTCTAATATAGGCTTCCTAACAATGAATATTCAATAAATAAATAACAGTGTGGGACACTGTCTTGGTCCAAGTCGGACCGACACGTCGTGTAAAGCTTCTTCTTTTATCGTGCGGGTTATTTGTGTATGAATATATTCAAACAAGGTGTGACATCGAGGGCAATTCATTCGTCGAAAATCTAGGATTTAATTAAATTCTATTATTATTATTATAATCAAGGGGAAAGCGCTAAAACCCGTAGGATTAGACAGCGCCTGGTGGGCGGGGATGTGGAAGGCATTCAAGCCTGAATTGGGGGGGGAAAAATGAGCACAGATCAATTCCTATATCTTGAGGCCCCTCACAAACAGGAACTGCCCTGAGGGGGAAGGATAATTCAAGACTGCCTTTGCTAATGATGGATTATTTAGGACACACAGGACCTGCAGAAGTGGAAGTACTGCAGCCTTCTAGAATCTTATTATTGCAAGGAAGCGTTAAATCAGTAGGGTTAGTTTTGCAGCGCTTCGAGACTGGGAAGTAGTCAGATTTGACCAAGTAGATGGGGAGGGAATAGCTCATCCCTCACGTCAATGAGCCTTCACGATTCAAGGCGCCATCAGGTTTTTACATTTCTAATAATCAATCTTCCCAAATCTCGTGTCTCAGTGCACAGTACGTATAGGCTGTTATTGCGAGGATAATCATTCGGCGGTTCTCGAAAACCGGTTTTTTCAAGTCTTACAATTTCCGCTGATATTACACCAAACACTTTGAGTTCAGAGTGTGCTACAACGCATTAAATAATAATTAAGAGAATTTAAAGACACTAGTTTCCGTGGCTAAGCTGTCATAACGCAACGTGCTGCATACTTATGGGATTCCCTCGGAACTGAAGAAAGGGGGGTAGGTGATAGAGAAAATTGATGCTGGTGAAAGGGCTTCTTGATCTTGCACCTACTCCCCTCATTCCTCGGATCAACTATTAATATTATTTATAATCAGGTGGAAGCGCTAAAACAGTAGGATTATACTGGCATATGCGGGCGATGAACGGTCCATTCTCTAATTCAGGAAACAGGAGAACAGATCCAATTCCTAGATCAAGAGACTCCTCACCAGCGTTCAAGGAACGCCCTGAGGGGCGGGATCAAAAACTAAACGCTAAATTTCCCAACGCTCGATTTCATCTTTTACGGGTTTACGCTTATGATGACTCTATTAATATGTTATAACATTATTATATCATAACTAACAACTAGACTAATATGTAATGTCTAAGTATGCGAGGACGGTGTCCTCACCTGTTAGTCAGTGGCAAAGAAAAAATTCCATTGTTCCCCTGCTCCGAGCATAAAGTGTTTTCTTTGTTGTACTTTTACAGAAAACAATATTCTATTAGGGTAGCTTCGGTAAAAATACTTTATAATATTAGTATGTATGTAAGTAAGATTATTCAGTAAACAAGCAAGATTTTGAGAATTGGTATCAGATGTGGCGATCAAGGCATATTCTAGACAGAGGATAAACACAAGAGATGTCTCTAGAGTCTGTGTTGGATCACCTCAACGACATCAATAGGCTAAACCGTTGACACATTACTCCAAAAGCTGATTTAGGGACCTGATGTAATAAGTAAGTAAGTAAGTAAGTAAGTTTATTCAGGTAAACACAAATACAGTAACATAGAATTATCATACATAGCCCTCTTAGCTTCATGTCACAGCCTTCACCTTGTAAGTTTATCGAGGCAGGTACACATAAGTGCCGTTATTCATACACAATGTATATTACCTGGATAACCTTAAAAAAATTAAGGAAAAAGTGATTGATTTCCATAAGGATCCTTGACCCAGTTTCATATTTATGTATTCACAGTAATTTGATAAATAAAACTCAAGCGTGAAAAGAAATCTCATTAATGTATTGAAAGTTCCGATTTACTCAAAATCCATAACATGGTATTCCGCAAACATAACCGTATCTGCTATAAGGAGACAATATATTTGTCATTAGTTATTGAACGCAAAATGGGGAAAAATAATTAGGTTGAAAGTTCATTCCGTGTGATATTATAACATCAAAACCAGAATGCTACAGTCTGTGCTGGACGGAAAACTGTAACATATATGTCAAAGAGACTCTTTAGATTGATAATTTCTTCCTTTTTTTTTTCTAATTATGAGTTAAGGTGTTTTTTATTTTGATAAAAGTATGAGGAAAAGAATAAAATACTGACTGGGATTGTAGACAACATTCTAAGCTTCTTGTTGGACAGTTTCCTTTACTTCCTGAGCTGCGAGGTGTACTTTGTTACTTCTGAGATACGAGGTTTGTTAGGCTTGATACTTCCTGAGTTACGAGGATGTACCGTTGTTAACTTCCTGAGTTACGAGGTTGTCAAGTTGTTACTTCCTGAGCTTACCGAGATGTACCGTTTGTTGCTTCCTGAGTTCGAGGTGTTAGCGTTATTACTTACTGTGTTTACGAGTGTTGTAGCGTTGTTACTTCATGAGTTGCGAGGTGTAGTGTTCATTCCTGAGGACCGAACAGTAGTGTCACCAATTCGCTTGGTTATTCTCCAAGATGGCTGCGAACTGGGGTCTCTAAAGTCTAATCGGTACCAGATTTTTTCATTCATGAGAGAAACTGGTCCACAGCACTGTTAGGATATATCAAGGATTGACGTGAAGATGCAACAGCAGTGACGAGAAAAATGTAACAATGTTGACCGTGAAATGTGGATTAGAGATAAGGAAAGGGCCCTTGCTTTCTTGAATCAACCGATTGCTTCCAATGACTCAGGGGAATATACGACCCCTACGGGTTTTAGCGCTCGCTTTCTCCATTAATAATAATAATTAACTTATATTTGCCTAAACTTATGTTTTGAAAAGCTTTCAAGCAATCCCCTCAGGAGTGATTTAAATGAGTCGGTAATGGCCTTCTGATCAAGGAATTGGATCTGCCTACACCTTCCTTGGATCAAATATATTGTTTCTTTACTTAGGGTAAGCGCTGTACGATTTTATGTTCTCGTTGTTCCCATCCCCCCTTAATGTAATAATTATGTTGGCATATGGGTTATTTTAAGCCTTATAGAACTTCATGAGGTTTAGACAAATATATACTGAAATCCCTATTAAAATAGCGATATTTAAATAAACTTCCAGTTATTACCTTCAGAGTAATACCCCTGCGATATACTAAAATGTAAATAAATAATTAAAAAAGTGTTTGTTTCCTTAGCAATTCGTTGCATTCATCTGCACTATACTGTTAACTCAATTCTTTCCCATTTTATTCTTAATCTAAATTCCACTAACTTCCCTGCCCAGAACATTATGTGTGCTCGTCTTGCGGTCTGACAATAGCATCATGAAGCTTACTAACCATTGATAAACAAAATATGACTCAATTAAATAATTCATAATCATAGCGTTAGTATTAGTAATAAATTGTCCTATGATCGTCTATGGAAATTATTGACTTACTGTCAGGTGAGAGCCACTCAGAATGGTATGTTCACTTGCATTTCGGCCGGATTAGATTTCGTAATCAGTAAGCCGCATGGGTTAAGTACGTCTGTACAATGTCCGTATCGGCCTTCTCTGAGACGTATAATATGCGTATATTTCGTTCATCTGTAAATGAAAGACAATACTTTCGATAACAATTGAATCTGCTTCGTGGGAGATGCGACGTGTTAAATATATCTATATATATTTTTTTTTCAACAGTCGGTAGTCTCCACGAGGCAGGGGACCCAAAGAAGAAAATCCCAAAAAGAAAATACTTCATCATCATACTACAACTTTCACACCACTCACAATTATCACTGCTTTTGCAGAGGTGCTCAGATAAAGTTTAGAAGCATATACGTATAAAGATAAAACAACATATCCCTCCCAAACTGCAATATCCCAAAACCTCCTTCTAAGTGCAGCATTTGTACTTCCATTTCCAGGACTCAAGTCCGACTATATGAAAATAACCGTTTCCCTGAATCCCTTACAAATATTACCCTGCTACATCCAACAGATGTCAGGTCCCACGTATCATTCGTCTCTAGTCACTCCTATCTAACACGCTCATGCACGCTTGCTGGAGTCCAACCCCCCTCCCCCAAAAAACCTCTTTCCCCCTCTTTCCAACTTTGAGGCGACCCCTACCCTTTTTTCCCTTCCCCTATGTTTATATGCTTTCCATGTCTTTACTAAAAATATATTATATATATTATATATTTATTATATATTTTATAAAATTATTATTATATATATTATATATATAATTAGGAGTCTGTTGAGAAAAAGAACTTTGTCCTTGGGGCAAAGAGGGGAAGTATGAGGCATAGTTTTACCAACGCTCTTATAGGGGGTGTGAAATGGGTGATAAATGTTGCAGCGGGAGAAGGCTGGAGGCAGTGGAGATGTATGTCTGAGGGCAAGTGTGGTGTGAATAAAATGAAGAGAATTGTAGTTTGGGAAATTTAGGGGAGGGCGGGATTCCCAAGAGGGTGAGGAAGAGTTGTTCAGGGGTTCGGAAGTAGAGGGAAGGAGGAAACAGAATGACTTCAAGGTGCATAGTCTGTAGTGGAAGGAAGGGGGGGGGTGGGGTGGGCCCTAGGAAAGGTTGGAGGGGGGGGTAATGGAGGTTTTTTGGGGCGAGAGGCTTGGGATTTCCCGGGCTTGCGTGAGGGTTTGATGGGGGAATGGGGACAAATGGTTTTTAATACTTGAGTGCGTTGGAGTGTGAGCAAAGAAAACTTTTGAGGGTTCGGGGAAAACCGGGGCCGGATTTGGGAGCATTGAGTCTGGAGATGGGAAGTACAGTGCTGTTTTGAAGGAGGGGTTTGTTAATGTTGCAGTTTAAAAAATGTAGGGGTAAAGCACCCTTGTGGCAAGACAGTGATGGAGTGAATGATGGGGGAAAGTTTTTCTTTTCGGGCCACCCTGCTTTGGTGGAATCGGCCAGTGTTAATAATTATATATATATATTTATAAAATATATATATATATATATAATATATATATATTATATATATTAATATATGGGTTTGGGAGACGGCCGACTTGTTGAAAAAAAAAAAAAATTTATATATATATTATATATATATATATATATATATATATATATATTTTATATATATATATATATATATATATATATATGTCGTGCCGAATAGGCAGAATTTGCGTTTTTTCTTGGCTTTTAAATGGGCAAGTTCATTTGCCATATAGGACAAGTAAAAATTTGTGTATGCAAAATTTCCCCAAAAATCATTCTGAACTTAACGAAAAAATATATTTCACTGTGTTTATTATTAAATTACTGTAAACAAATCTAAAATATATTTAGTTGGGTAGGCTAAAATAAATTGTTCTTGTTATATAAGGTTAGGTAAGTTTTCTAAGATTCTTTTGGGGGCAAAATTAAAATTTTACATTAACATTAATGAAAAAATATATCTTTAAACGTATAAGAGAAATTTTAGAAAGGACTTTTAATTTTAAATGAGTTCTTGCTAATTGACTAGTTTACATATTCGGGACGACATTTTTATTTGATAGATAGATAGATAGATATAGATAGATATCCAGGCCCAGTAGTCCAATAGAGTTTTACTCTATTGGAGGATTTTCAACATTTTTGTGTTGCGCCGCGGTAACCATGCCCGGGTCACTAAGAAAAAACGTAGCCAATTCACACTCTTCTGCAGGATGCTAACAGATTTCTTCGGCAGTGATCAGCCACAACAAACCTATTGGCAAGTGGCAAACACCATTCTCTGGATCTTGGTATTTCTACTCCAAACCCTCACATTCTCTTCCCCCTAGCTGCCTAGCATTGAAACAAATTTTAAAAAAAAATTGAGGGGAAAATTTTTTTCCCCAATGGGTAGTAACTAATAACAAGGTTGGTAAAACACACCTATAATCATAACAATAATTTAAAGTTGACACAAAACTAGGCTGAATACTGTTTATAGCTTTGTACCCATGATTTACAGTCCCATTGTTATGACTTGCTCCTGTATAGGAATTGCTTGTGTTAGCATTCTAAGCTATGGTGACGAGGTTGCAATTCCTGCCTATCTGATAAAATTAACGAATATCATAGCTGGTAAATATACTGCCCAGATCTAGGCTCTGGCAGAGCGGGGGAAAGTACTGTGTACTTTGATACAGAGTGTGCAGGTTCGAATCCTGCTGTGGACTCAGGGATAATGTTTTTTATTATATATATATATATATATATATATATATATATATATATATATTTATATATATATATATATATATATATATATATATGTGTGTGTGTGTGTGACAAGCGTGCAAATTATTTAATTTTTTATACTCCATATAATACTCATACAACTTAGTCAACGAAATGGTATTAAGGTTTAAAGTCTGTTCTGAATATTCATAAATATTTTCAAGTGCCTTCACAAGCATCACGGTAACCCCCCTTAATTAAAGGGACGAGCTTACGGCAGAGTCCATACATAAAAGATTTATCCAATAATTATATAATCAACTTCCCCGGTAGTGTAATATGCCTAACTGGCACATTTATGAAATCCAATAAGATATATTCCAGGTATACCTTGCACATCCCGCGGCTAGGATATTGAGGAAGATTTTTGGGTAAACTAGAGGCTCCGTTAAAGACTTGAGCAACTTCAGCTGCCAGCTCCTTCACCCTCTCCATTTGTTCAGCCTTCTTCGTTATCACTTCCATATGACTCTGCCTCTTTAGCTGACGCTCATAACTGCGAAAAGCAAGTATATAGTGTTAATTCACCAGTACTAAATTGTATTTATTTAGACGTCGTCGCAAGCTCCTCTCTCTTATATGCGGATTATATGGCCAAGGCAGCCTCTTAAGTTACACATGCACCAGAATCATCTCAAAACATTCTGAATACCCCAAGTCTGTGGAAAATCTGCTGTATGGAAAATAAACACTTTGTATAACAGCATTTCTGGAAACTTTGGCTTCAAGTTGAAAAAGTCGCAATAATAATGATAAAAACTATGTTCACAGTTCAACCGCATAACTTTAGAGAGAATTGTGAACTGTTTCAAAGCCCCTACGAGAATAGAGGAGATATGATAAGCACATAAAAAGTTAAAATGATCAATAAAGTCTAGGTCAAGGCGATTGTTTTCATAACAGCAACATGGGTAACTAGAGATCAAATTTGTAAATCGATAAAAAAAAAGTGGAACCGAAAGGTTACTGGAAAAATTTTCTTCGCAATCAAGAGTGACAGATCAATGGCATAAATTAAAAGAGGGGCGTGGTACGTGCTGCAACCACGAACACCCAAAAACACAACTTTGATTTTGTAGCTACAAATCGGTAATTACAGGGCGACGCACATCGTGACATGGCAAAACACATATGGTGACCTCACCCACTCAAACGAAACTTCAGCATCTTCTCCTTCTTCTCGTACTCGCAGTTGAGATCCTGCACACCTTGAGTGACGAGAGTGGCCTTGTCTAGCTGGCACTGCTCCTCAGTCTCTTTCTCTATCTTCTCCACTTCCAACTTTCCTTGCTCCTCGATGAAAGATTCCATCTTGGCAATCTATAACAGATACATACAACATGATTTTAGCAGAAAAACATACATCATGATTACAACGATACATACATGACTGCCGACTTGTCTGTTTATATATACACAACACACACACAAAACACACACACACACACAATATATATATATATATATATATTATATATATATATTATATATATATTCTTTATTTGTTATTTATTTATTGAGGCCTGGTCACGGACCGGGCCGCGGGGGCGTTGACCCCCGGAACTCTCTCTCTCAGTAGTAGTAACCAGTTACCAGTCTAGTAACCAGTTACCGTAACCGTCCGTTGATTCAACTCATATTGTGCTGAGCTGACACTATTTCAAAACACCCACTACGGGGTACTGGCCAGCCGGCTAGTCAGTGTTACGAGTGGAAGCAAGGAGATAGGTACGGCTGGCGGGCTCTGTCCACATATCAGTAATTATACGTATAACAGCCTACGTGAGTATTTCTACCCTAATCCACGTATCGAACTCCCACATGATAAATGGTGTACAGCGGTGTGGAGCGTGGATTTACGTTTTTAAGGGTAATTCAAAGAGACCTCATCCACCTCACTGGATCAATCTGTTCCACCAGTTGAGGAGAAAGACTTAGCTCCCACTGACTTCCCAGATGAAGTCAAGCGTTTGTTGACTCTGTTGAACAAACGTCGTAAAGCCATTGCTTTACAGGTGAGGAGATGGGTATAACGAACTTATTGTCCCATCGTATTCCACTTGAACCTGGTACTAGACCTATCTACATACCTGCGTACAGAATGCCTCATTCACAAGTTGCTGTCGCGAAGAATTTCAAAAACTTGATGGGGATTATTCACCGCCAAAATTTTGGG
>NC_069445.1:11741936-11756936 GCF_026875155.1 Cherax quadricarinatus
TTGAGCAAAAGGGGAGGGGGGGGGGAGGGGGGGGGGGGAGGGGGCAGGGTTTGGTCTAAGTGTATAGTACAGTGTCACATCTCACCCACACCCTGTGGGAAGTAGTCACCTTATACATCTACTTTTCCTAACCCTCTTCTCTCCTCTTTCTTCAAGTTTTCACTCTCTCTCTTCCTCCTTCTCTTCTCTCTCTCTCTCTCACTATCTCTCATCTCTGTCTGTCTGTTACTCTCTCTCTCTCTCTCTCTCTCTCTGTCTGTTACTCTCTCTCTCTCTCCATCTTCTCTCCTCTCTTCCCTTTACCCCTTCCTCATTTTTCCCTCCTTCCCTCTACCTCCTCCTTCCCTCACCCTCCCCTTACCTCACTTCCCTCGTCTGTCTCCGCCCACGGCGTGCATTAGTGCTACGGACATATTAAAGAGATTATATCATGACTCTGGACCGACATCAATGATAAATTAGCTCCCACGAAACACTAATTCCCACCAACGCTGGCTAGTATTAAATGGAGGGTGGGCAGAGGGCGGATACCCCCCTTAGCGCCGCCTAGCATCATCCCCCCCCCTTAGCATTACCCCTCTTTGGTATCAAATACTGCAGACAAAACTCCTTCAACTAAACGTTTCTTTGGAAGAGAAAGGACATGCAAGAGCCTTTTTCTCTCTTTTTGAAACGTATTTGCACCTTAATAGTTGGGACTATATATAAGACACTTTTGTTCGTGTTGTGTTTGTAAGAAGTGATCTGCTTTGGACGTTTCCGTGCTACCAGGTAAGAAATCTTCCTCTGTTTCTATTGGAAAGACAAACGGAGAATAGAGTCCGCACCATTCCTTGCACTAAATGAGCCATACGGGCTTAGTGCTTTACGTAAATATAAAAAAAATATGTTTTATTACGAAGACAACTGAGACTCATCTTACTCTTTTTCTGTACGTTAAAAGGACTAGCTGGCTTTTATTTTGCTATTGTTGTCCATGTTAAAGTATACTATCTATGTTCTATAATAACCCACATGAAGATAGAAACTCAGGAGATTAATTGATCTGTATATTTCGACCCCCTTCTGGGATCCTCTTCAGTATGTTGAGATACAGTGCTTGTGACTGTCAAAGCAAATGGAAGGAGCTGAATGAATATGTGCTGGAGGGAAATTCCATAATATTTTTCTCGGAGCTGGACTAATAAGTCCCCAAGAAACTGGGAACCAATAATGATAACAGGGTGTTGTTTGTTATTGAATTCCGACTCCACATTAAAGTTAATGGAAGCACTTAACTTATCTAATTTGGTGTAAAAAGTTGAGGAATTGCTCCATTTGTTGTTCGTGCTTGGATGAGCTAGCAATTATAGGTAATCAACAAATTGACTTCACTCTATAAAGTCAACAAATCCGCCAAATTATGTCAACTGTTTTTGAAGTAATTATTCCAGATAAGTCAAGAAGCCCACATGTCCAAACTTGTTATATACAGAAAGTTTCACCCAGCAACAAAACTTTATAAAACCTGAGTATACTGACTTCTACCTTCAGGAAAGATCACGTGGAATTAACCACAATTATCATAAATTATATCTACCGACTCCCAGATAATACACAAAATATAAAATAATCATCTTCTCCACTGAAAAAAAAAGTAAAAAAATGAGCAAATATCTATCATAAATTCCACGTATCCAAATAAAATAGACAGTTTTTTTTTCAAAGAAATGTAAGAGACTAATGACTGATGAGACTCGGAGTGTTTATCAGATTCCTTGTCAAGACTGTGACCTGCTCGACATAGGGACGACAGCAGGTCACCTTCAAACTAAGACTGTGGAACTGAGCTCAAATGTGTGAAATACGGCCAGAATTTCTCGGCCTTCTTCCAATACTTAAAGCATCAGTCTTTGAATAAATAGGGATAAAGCCAAAATATTAAACGAAATTGGAGACACCAACAGGAGAAGAACAATCGAAGCTGATCTTACCGAAACACAATCCAACATTGACACCTCTAGGGTAAGGGGATTCCTGATGTGATTTCAAGATTCGCCCTGAAGAGATACAATGGTGTTCCAGACTTGACCACACACAGGTGATTACCACCTCGTACATGCATCTAGCACATCCGGAAGTTTACGTTAATTACTCTACCCTGAGTCCAGTTTCATTGAATGATTGTTTTTATGTGTCCTATTCTCTATATCATAATATATATATATATATATATATATATATATATATATATATATATATATATATATATATATATATATTATATATATATATGGAAAGGGAGAGAGAGAAAGAGAGAGAGAGGAGGAGAAGAGAGAGAGAGAGGGGAGAGAGAGAGAGAGTGAGAGAGAGAGGGGAGAGAGAGAGGGAGAGAGAGAGAGAGAGAGAGAGAGAGAGAGAGGAGGGGATGGAGAGAGAGAGGAGAGAGAGAGAGAGAGAGAGAAAAGAGAGAGAGAGGAGAGAGAGAGGGGGAGAGATTGAAATGGGGCAGACAGGCAGAAAACGAATTTTTTTTTAAGCTAGATTAACCTAACTCGTTGATGGCCACTCATTATTTATCATCATTATCTGGAAAACCCGTGATTAAGGTCACTATGACAGACTGAAGACCCGCTGCCATTTATAATGCTGATTAACTTCGTTTGGAAGGATTCATGCCAGGTAGAACTGTCCATTTCGTGAGCAAATCCTTCCTGGTTTATATATGATCAAGCTGTGTTACTGAGAGAGAGAGAGAGAGAGAGAGAGAGAGAGAGAGAGAGAGAGACAGAGAGAAAGAGAGAGAAAGGGGAAGGCGTTGGCTCCCTGCTAAATGTTTTGACTCCATCTTCGTGACTGAAGTTGTAAAATGTCACAGAAAACCAGACGTGTCAAGAATATTCTTGGATATTTTAAGGATAGCGCGTGGACTGGGAGGTGACGGGTCAGTGAAGGGGGCCACTCCCTCCAGTGCCGCAGCTGAAGCTTGTCAGCTTTATCACTGCTTAGCTCACCGTAAGTGTTGTCGGGGAGAGGAAGCTCCCTCCAGCTGCTCCAGCTCTTCACCTGTGGCTATTTTCACCTCTCCCCCCCGTTTGAGTCACATTCAGCTCACTCTCGTCCCATGATTTGCCAGAATCCTTCATGGAAAATATTTTTGGTTGTGTGGGAGGGCTTGAGGGAAGGTGGTGGGGGTGGGGGAAGGGGAAGATGATCTCTTGGTTTGGGCCCCACACTGCCTCCTTCCCCCGCCACCTACCTTAACCATCACTTGACGCTGCAGCGACATCCTGATGACTCTTCGTAAGGAGGGAGGGGGGAACAACGACGCTGACCTAGGCGCTGCAGAAGGTGCACTTCACCAAGCAGACGGAGCGACTTATGGAGACCCACACACACTGGAAGATGGTGTACGTGTGAAGGGAGGTTCGTGGTGACCGCCACTTTTATACGCAGCCAGTTTTGCAGTGATGACTATGGAATTGACGGGAGTGGGGGTTAAGTTGGGGGAGGGGAAGAAGGAGGAGGTGGGAGGAGGAGCTTGTGGTAGGGGTAGAGAGGGTTACACAGGCGCCCACACCCCAACGCAGGTGAGCTGGTGGGCCAAAAATACCCCCCTTCCATCGTCAGGATTCTCCGAGATCTGTAATGCTTCGTTCACTGCCGAATGGCCAGTTTGCTTTTCGACTGCTTCGATGTGCTGGGTGGAAGCAGGAAGCCGTGGGCGTCACCATGAGCGTCCTCATGATGCGGGAATATTCCGACACGTGACACAGTTTTCTAGAGCCCTCGAGAACTACGGCAGAAGGTTGGTGGGTGTGTTTACACTGGCAGTCACAGCCCTGCGGCCCCCAGCAGCAGAAAAAAGTTGACCAGTGAGCAGTGTTCCGTGCCAGGTGATGTGCGACAACGAGGACATCCACATCACACACTTGGCTCTCATCACTCGGTAGTCAGCTCATTACAACCAATCGCAGAGAAAATGAAAACAAAGAAGCTTTCAGTATTACGCACTGCAACGTTTCCCGCGGCGCAGGCGGTGGGAAAGGGACGTATAATTTGGGAAAAGCAGAGCTCAGGATGGAACACTAGTGTTAGCAGTTTGAAGATAAACAGCGATTACCCCGTGGCAGGCGGTGATGGGGAAGGAGGGGGATGTGTAGTGGGTGGAGCTATCCACCACCTCCACCACATCATCACCACCACCGCCATAGCATCAGCGTCATCATACCACCACACTACATCATCATCCCGACCTCAAACCACTAACACCATCACACCATCACATAGCTGCTACCATCATATCAATAAAACACGACCAACACCATTCACACCACCACATTCCCATCACACCACCAGGAATCTCCACCATAGATGCACTCAACAATAGACACATTTCCAGCATACATCAGTAAGTCACGATCCTATCACCACCCCATTCATATCATATCACATCATAACAAGAACATGAGGTAGAGATGAACCAGCATGACTGGGCCTGGTATTAACCTTTTTCGAATTGGGCATAGGAATATATTTATTATGAAATCACAACCACCAAAAGCCAGGGACGATTGATAATTTCCGAATACGAATACTAGTCAGAAATGGAACATGGGAGAAGAGGAATAGGAGGCATACAGGAACTAGAGAATAGGATATTATGTAGATGTGATCTTACAAGTGGGGGTATCTTGAGGTTAGTGAGTGGCTCTTGATCCAAAAAATTTGAGTTGCTCTCCCATTTTCGTTGGTCAAATCTGATGATCTAATTTTTTCCAGACTCTGTATGAGCCATTAAAAATAATAATAATAATATTATTATTAATAATAATAATAATAATAATAATAATAATAATAATAATAATAATAATAATAATAATAATAATAATAATACATGGATGAGAGTTTTACTAAATAGAGTATAATGGGATAGGGGATTTAAATTATTATGTTATATTATGATAATTAGGTAATTCAACAGATTATTTAAAATATGCTTATGTGCCATCAAGATGTAAAAACATTGTATCGTCTCAGGGTGATAACTGAAGCGAGGTAGATCAGGAAGAGATGGATGCAGACTCCATACATAGTTCCTTGAGTAAGTAGTTTTACCCCTGCAAACATAACCTGGTGAGTGTGGAGACAACCACACAACCACACAACCACACACACTAGACACTGTTCTTCGCACCAACGCCCTCCTGACGAACATCACAATAAATTGGTCAAGAGGATAACAGTCACAATGACAGAAAACATTTTGATCTCTGAGGAGGAGAGCGAAAGGGAAACAGTTGGTCTGAGCCAGGATAAACAACCCCGAGGCTACATGTCCGCCCTGCCTCAACCAACTCCCATCCCATCCTCTATCTCCTCTACCTTTTTTACTGGGGTCTTAGACACTTCACTGGGGTCTTGGACACTTTACTGGGATCCTGGATGCCTCACTGGGGTCGTGGATGGTCCACTGTCTCTCGTGGATGCTTCACTGGGGTTATGGATGCTTCTTGGGTCGTGGATGCTCCATTGGGGTCTTGGACGCTTCACTGGGGTCCTGGATGCTTCACCGTGGTCTTGGATGCTTCACTGAGATTCTGGATACTTCACTGGCGGTCATAGACACTTTACTACGGTAGAGGAGATTACAGAACAGAGCGTTCAACCTGACTCGCCAGGAATGGAACCACTTCAACTCAGCAAGTGCATTGATGCTGGTGAAGGAGCCTTGATCTAATGTACTGGAGCAACTCTTCTCTTCCTTGGATCAAACCCGATTACCTCTCATTCCCCAGATAAGGTCACAAACACATCATTGCGGCCACCTTCACAAGGTTCAAGAAGCAGATATTTTTAAGCAACAGTAGCCCCTCTAAAGAAAAGACTCATCGCAGAAAGAAAATCTTTATCTTAAGCAGAGGCTTGATAAAGCTTTGTGTAGAGCTTTATCAAGTCGTATTAAAACAAATCTTTGATAGAGTACCTCTTTGAAAGTTACATGAGTTAAATTAAAAGTTACCCAATCTACGACTGATATACAATGTATGGATTAGAGACTTGCTACAAAGGAGAGAGTAAGTAATATTGATTGTTGAGCACTAATGTGAGAAACAAAACAAGTGGGGAACTTGAATTAAATAGCAACTCTCCTCTTGCCGTGAAAGGCAAGTGAAAATTTGTTTATGCAATAATTTCGCAAAACTAATTCTGAACCTAACGAATAAAATATATTTTATTGTGTTTGTTTATTATTAAATTGTTGTAAACTTATGTATAATGTATTTAGTTGGATTAGGCTAAATTAAATTGCGCTTGTTAAAATAAGGTCAGGTAAGTTTTCTAAGGTTCTTTTGGTGTGAAATTATTAATTTTTACATTAACATAAATGAAAAATATATATCATTAAACGTAAAAGAGAAATTTTTAGGAATCAGTTCTTGCTAATTGACCAGTTTTACCTATTCGACACGACACACAGACACACACACAGACACACACACACACACACACATACACACACACAGACACATAACACACACACACACACACACACACACACAACACACACACACACACACACACACACACACACACACACACACACACACACACACACGCACACACACACACACACACACACACACACACACTGGAGTACAGGAGGACAGGAGGACAGGAGGACAGGAGGGTCAGGGAAGACATGATAACAATATACAAAATACTGCGTGGAATAGACAAGGTGGATAGAGACAGGATGTTCCAGTGGGAGGACACAGAAACAAGGGGTCACACTTGGAAGTTGAAGGCCCAGATGAGTCAAAGGGATGTTAGGAAGTATTTCTTTAGTCACAGAGTTTTCAGGAAGTGGAATAGTCTGGCAAGTGAGGTAGTGGAGGCAGGAACCATACACAGCTTTAAGGTGAGATATGATAAAGCTCATGGAGCAGGGAGAGAGAGGGCCTAGCAGCACTCAGTGAAGAGGCGGGGCCAGGAGCTGAGTCTCAACCGCTGCAACCACAATTAGGTGAGTACCACACACCCACACACACACACACACACACACAACACACACACACACACACACACACACACACACACACACACACAATGCAAGGAGGCAGTGGAAAGGTTTATTCCCAGGGGCAACAGTAACAACGGGAAGACCAGAACGAGCCCCTGGTTTACCCGACGGTGTAAGGAGGAAGAAACAAAGTGCAATAGAGAATGGAAAAAGTACAGAAGGCAGTGAACACACGAAAATAGGGAGATCAGTCGCAGAGCCAGGAATGAGTACGCACAGGTAAGGAGGGAGGCCCAGCGACAGTATGAAAATGACATAGCATCGAGAATCAAGACTGACCCGAAACTGTTGTATAGCCACATCAGGAGGAAGACAACAGTCAAAGACCAGGTGATCAGATTAAGGACAGAAGGTGGAGAACTCACAAGAAATGATCAGGAGGTATGTGAGGAGCTGAACAGGAGATTTAAGGAAGTTTTTACAGTAGAGACAGGAAGGGCTGTGGGAAAACAGCACAGAAGGGAACATCAAGAGGGAATATACCAACAAGCGTTGGATGACATACGAACAACTGAGGAGGAGGTGAAGAAGCTCTTAAGTGACCTTGACACCTCAAAGGCGATGGGACCGGACAACATCTCCCCATGGGTCCTTAGAGAAGGAGCAGAGATGCTGTGCGTGCCTCTAACCACAATCTTCAACACATCCCTTGAAACTGGGCAACTACCTGAGAAATGGAAGACAGCTAATGTAGTCCCCGTATTTAAGAAAGGAAACAGAAACGAGACACTAAACTAGACCTGTCTCTCTGACATGTATTGTGTGCAAAGTCATGGAGAAGATTATCAGGAGGAGAGTGGTCGAACACCTGGAAAGGAACAAGATTATAAATGAAAACCAGCATGGGTTCATGGAAGGCAAATCTTGTATCACAAACCTCCTGGAGTTTTATGACAAGGTAACAGAAGTAAGACACGAGAGAGAGGGGGTGGGTAGATTGCGTTTTCCTAGACTGTAGGAAGGCCTTTGACACAGTTCCCCACAAGAGATTAGTGCAGAAGCTGGAGGATCAGGCGCATGTAAAAGGGAGGGCACTGCAATGGATAAGGGGATACCTGACAGGGAGCAGCAACGAGTCATGGTACGTGAAGAGGTATCACAGTGGGCGCCTGTTACGAGGGGGTCCCACAGGGGTCAGTTCTAGGACCAGTGCTATTTTTGATATATGTGAATGACATGATGGAAGGAATAGACTCTGAAGTGTCCCTGTTCGCAGATGACGTGAAGTTGATGAGAAGAATTAAATCGGACGAGGGATGAGGCAGGACTGCAAAGAGACCTGGACAGGCTGGACATGTGGTCCAGTAACTGGCTTCTCGAATTCAATCCAGCCAAATGCAAAGTCATGAAGATTGGGGAGGGGCAAAGAAGACCGCAGACAGAGTATATGCTAGGTGGACAAAGACTACAGACCTCACTCAGGGAGAAAGACCTTGGGGTGACCATAACACCGAGCACATCACCGGAGGCACACATCAACCAAATAACCGCTGCAGCATACGGGCGCCTGGCAAACCTGAGAATAGCGTTCCGACACCTTTTAATAAGGAATCGTTCAAGACACTATACACTGTGTATGTTAGGCCCATACTGGAGTATGCAGCACCAGTCTGGAACCCACACTGGTCAAGCACGTCAGGAAGTTGAGAAAAAGTACAAAGGTTTGCAACAAGGCTAGTCCCAGAGCTCAAGGGAATGTCGTACGAGGAAAGGTTAAGGGAAATCGGACTGACGACTCTGGAGGACAGAAGGGTCAGGGGAGACATGATAACGACATACAAGATACTGCGGGGAATAGACAAGGTGGACAGAGATAGGATGTTCCAGAGAGGGGACACAGGGACAAGGGGTCACAACTGGAAGCTGAAGACTCAGACGAGTCACAGGGACGTTAAGAAGTATTTCTTCAGTCATAGAGTTGTCAGCAAGTAGGGAAAAGCCTAGCAAGTGAAGTAGTGGAGGCAGGAACCATACATAGTTTTAAGAAGAGGTATGACAAAGCTCAGGAAGCTGAGAGAGAGATGACCCAGTAGCGATCAGTGAAGAGGCGGGGCCAGGAGCTGAGTCTCGACCCCTGCAACCACAATTAGGTGAGTACACACACACACACACACAACACACACACACACACACCACACACACACACACACACACACACACACACACACACACACACACATATATATATATATATATATATATATATATATATATATATATATATATATATATATGCAAAACAACCATATATATATATATATATAAACACTGATCTCTGGCTGAAGGAGACTCGAACCTACGAACCTTAGAACAAGGTACGCAGTGCTATACCAATCTACCCACACTGGACAATACCTTTGCGTGTAGCTTGCGCTACACGATGATCCAAGGCAGCCAGAGATCAGTGTTTGTGTATATTTCGTCTGCTCTTGCGAATTCCTTGCATTGTTAAAATCTCTAGTAAGGCTGATGCATGCAGGGGATGAGATGAAAAGCTGTAAGCCTTCTCCCTGAAAGCTGGCTGCCTTGGATCAACGTGTTGCACGAGCTACACGCCAAGGTATTGTCCAGTGTGGGTAGATTGGTAAAGCACTGCGTACCTTGTCCTAAGGTTCGTAGGTTCGAGTCTCCTTCAGCCAGAGATCAGTGTTTATATATATATATATATATATATATATATATATATATATATATATATATATACAAAACTATTATATTATAATGAAGAAACCCAGATAATCTTGAATCTTAGAACTATATGGCATTGAGGACAAAAAAAGGGGGGAAAAAAGTCTGGGGGAAAACAATCAAAAATTTCCAAAAACAAAAAAATAAAATTTAAATAAGATAAACTTTAAAATATTTTTTTGATTGCAGAATGAAAAAGGGGGGGAAAGTGGGGGCCAACCATTTTTAAAGAAATTGCCAAAGCTGGCTAAGAGCCCCAGGCGACAGGAGGGGGGGGAAGGAGCTTTGGTTTTCCCCCTGAACCCCCAAAATATTTAAAAAAAAAAACCCAACCCCCCAAAAAAACCCCCCCAAAAAAAACCCCCAAAACCAACACAAATTTTATTTTTAAATTTTAAATTTTTTTAAAAAATTTTTAAAAAATTTATATTTAAAAACAAATATTTTTATATATAAAAAATTATTTAAAATAAATAAATAAAAACCCATTAAAATTTTTTCTCCCAAGGCAAATTTTTTGGGAGCTTGCCTAACAAAAAGGGGGAATATTTGGTTTTTTTGTTTTTCCCAAAATTTTTCCCTTTTTTTTAAAAATTTTTAAAAAATAAAAAAGGGGGAAAAAAAAAAAAGCTGTTTTTTTGGGGGGGGGGAAAAAAATTTTTCAAAATAAGAAAAAATTTTTTTTGGGGTTTTTTTAAAAAAAGGTTTTTTTGGTTTTTTAAAGTTTTGGGGGGGTTTTTTAAAAATTTTTTAATATTATATATTTAATATATTATTTTTTTAAAAATATTAACCAAAAATAATTTTTTTTTAAAGGAAAACCCAGATAATCTATGAATCTTAGAACCATTGGGCAGTAGAGACCCCCCAAAAAATATATTGACAGATACTGAAAAAAAAACAATGACGTTATTGTAAAGCAGTAAAGGGGGAACGATAAAAATAGTGAAGAACCTTCTCAATTCCATCACCTGGGGAACAAGAAGGATCTTGAACACGGAGGTAAAAGTCCCCATAGCACTGATGGAATGGTGATTTAAGGAAAGTGGTGATGGGGGGGAGGGAATGTTTACTACAATGCGTAAAAAATAATTAAAAAAAAATTATTATTTAAATAAAGAAGAAAGACACACACCCACACACAAAAAACACAACACACCCACAACCCAACAATAAAACACACACACAACACACACACACACACAATTACACACACATGTTAATGTGTTATCATCATTAACTTTATTAAGGACGGTAATGATGAAAAAAACACCCCTGCATCATCATAAGGGTGAATGATAATAATTATTAATCCATCATTTTGTGATTTAAAGATGACACCTAAAACCATAGAATGTAATCAAATGAGGTTTGAAAAAATATGTGAAATGTTTATTTATGTTTATCAGAGAAGATAAACATCAGAGAAGATGGAACACTCTGTTGAGTGAACTCGTGTGTACAATGAGTCTTGACTCTTATGTACAATGAGTTTTGGTTCGTGTGTACAACGATCCTTGAGTGGTGTGTACACTGAGCCTTGACTTGTGTGTATAATAACTCATTATTCGTGTGTACAATGATCCTTCACTCGTGTGTATAGTGATCCATAAATTGTGTGTACATTGAGCCTTAACTCGTGTGTACAGTGAGATTTGACTTGTGTGTATAATGATCCATGACATGTGTGTACAGTGACCCTAGAAACGTGTGTACAATGATCCTTGACTCGTATGTTCAATGACCCTAGACTCGTGTATACAATGATCCTTGACTTGTATATACAATGATCCTTGACTTGTATATACAGTGATCCTAGACTGTGTGTTATAATGACCCTGACTTTGTATCAATGACCTTTACTTGTATTACATGAAACCTTGACTTGTGTATACAGTGATCCTAGACTCGTGTGTACAATGACCCTAGACTCGTGTGTACAATGATCCTTGACTCGTATGTATAATGACCCTAGACTCGTGTATACAATGATCCTTGACTTGTATATACAATGATCCTTGACTTGTGTATACAGTGATCCTAGACTCGTGTGTACAATGATCCTTGACTCGTGTGTACAGTAAGTTTTGACTCTGGAGTAAATTAAGGCTCCGGAGCGGGATGGGATGGGTGGTGTGTTTGTGGTGGTAATGAAGGGGAGTGTTAGCGTTTGAGAGGAAACCTGCCAAGTGGGGTGATTGGAAGTTAGCGTGGGTGGTGTTTGTGTGTTGGTTTTGTTGTGTGTGTGTGTAGTTGGTGTGTGTGTGTGTGTGTGGGGGTGGGTGTTGTGGGTGTGGGGGTGTGTGTGTGGTGGTGTATGTGTGTGTGTGTGTGTGTGTGTGTACTCACGGAGTTGTGTTTGCTTCGATCGAATCTCAGCTCCTGGCTCCTCAAGGACATTTTTACCACAATCCAGTAAAAATACTTACGCTGGAAGGTAGTTTCAAGAGTGAGAGAGAGAGAGGAGGAGAGAGGAGAGAGAGAGAGAGAGAGAGAGAGAGGAGAGGAGAGGAGAGAGAGAGAGAGAGAGAGAGAGAGAGAGAGAGAGAGAGAGAGAGAGAACGTGGTCTACCTTTCTTTAGGAGATTCGAGAAAGGGTCAATGGAGTGTCAGTCTGGCACTTTGTGCACTTCTAAAGAGCACTCAGGTGGTTGGTAAAGAGTTACTGCAGCTAGGGAAGAGACAGCTGGTACTGGCGAGGGGCCAGTACCAGCTGGGAGGACCAGCTGCAGCTGACGAAGGGTCAGTATCAGCAGAAAGAACCAGCTGCAGCTGGCGATGGGTCTCAGGGAACACAATTGTAGTGCAGTCCAATTTCCGCATTGAATTTGGCAGAAATTGATCATGTGCGTCCCACGTGAACACACACATACACTTACACACACACACACACACACACACACACACACACACACACACACACACACACACACACACACACACACACACACACACACACACACACACACACACACACACACAGTAGTAATAAACCGTCAATTAAACATTTATCCACTATCTAATTTCTATTATGACTGGTTAAATTGCTGTAGAAGAGGTTGACAGCTGTGCTATATATCACGGTAAGTGGTGCTCTCTCAGCTGTAACATTAATATTCTAGCTGAGAGAAGAGCATCTGCCGTTTACGACGATACTAAACAGTTTGCTTATAATTTCAGGAAATACCAGCTGGGGTACAACACAAACACGGTTAACTAGATGTCTGGTTTGTGTCAACACCTTTAATGTAAAGGAAGATTATCAGTCTGTCTTCTGTGTTCATTTTCCCTCGTGTGCTCCTTGAGCGTTCCTTGTGTGTTTCCTGTGGATGCCTTGTGCGTTCCTTGTGGAACAGTTCCTTGTTCATTTCTTGCGTATCTCTTGTATGTTCCTTGTGGGATGATTCTTTGTGCGTTTCTTGCATTTCTTTTGTGTTCCTTGTGTATTGCAAGGACAGGTACGTCAGCGTACCGGTCCACTCAGACCGTTTTTAATATATGGATACCTTGTACCCAACACCTGGATACGACCAGCAGGGACAGGAGCTTTCTTACACAGGACTGGAGTGGTTCCTTACTATGTATACACAACATTCTAGATGGATTGATAGAGTTGTCAGAGACTGTTTCCCTCGATGTGACCCATAACAGTCGACTAATGCAGAGGTGCACATTTTTACTGATAAATGGGTAAGGTTACCAGGGATGCGAGGATAGTGGCCATATGTTTCTCCATTCCTGGAACTGAACCCGGGACCCTGCAGTTGTGTACTGGTAAGTCTACGCGGTAAACCCGCCCATGTTGACGTGTTGAGTCATAAGAGTGACGGCTGCCAGGTCCTACTGTCACTCTGGCTAATTAAGGAAGAAGTTGTATGTGGTGTGGTGGGTGGGTTGCCGGAGGGTGGTGGAAAGGGTGGGAAAGGGATGGTGGGTGGTTTGGAGGGTGGCTGGGGTGGAAACTTTTCATACAGGCATGGTGACAGGGGTGGGTGCCACGCCACGAAGCTTAGGTCACTTGGTGGTGTTGAGACCCAGCCCTCGTATTGATGATTACCACCTCTACCACACAACCACCACCACCACCCCTATCACACCACCACCACCCTTTTTACACCACCACCACCCCTACCACACCACCACCATCCCTACCACACAACCACTACCCCTACCACCACCACCCGCCTACCACACCACCACCCTTACCACACCACCACCACCACTATCACCACCACCACCACCACCACCACCACCATCACCACCATATTGGCCTTCGTATACCCACCACCTCAAGATAACACCACCACAAATCTACCCACAACAATGCACACTGATATTGCCTCACGTCTGAATACATTGTGACATCAATTAAGTGGTGATGTACAACTGTACGCTGACGTCTAGCAGAATGGTGATGTCCAACGTATGTCCAGGAGAGCGACGTACTGACGACGTCTGGTACAGCATCCAATTTTGATACGGCACTTAAATCTGACACAGCGATATGAAGTTTGTTCCAGTATCGATTATCATAAGTTGATGACTACGACACATGAAACACTTGACAATAAAGATAAGTAAGTGTTGCACTTGTGTTCTATTCATCAAATATCTATTATTCATCTGAGCCTCGATGGACGTTAGGTGAGCTGCTAGAGATAAGAAAAAAGGAGCTCAATAAGGGCCTTCGATTTGTGAGAACTCAAATAGCGATCTTACGTGTTTTCAGAGCTCAAATAGGGGTCTTATGAAGTCTTAGAGCTCAAACAGGCGATCTGTTGCTTGTTAGTGCTAAAGCACTTATTCATGTTATCTCTTTCTAGTTTATATAATTAAAGTTCGATCGTGGGACTGTGGGATACCGATGGCCAGTCAAAGACTCAGTGTCACTGCAAGCATGACCCAGCCGGAAGATGGGCCTGGCTCACAGCTGTGGAACAAGGAGAGAGAAAACAGAGACAGAAAAGCCTACAAAGAGGATATAGCAGGCTGTGACCCTGCCAGAGTCAATTGCTTCATTTCCTAACAATTCTGTTGTTGGTACAAACGAAGCAATTTTTTGAAAAATATACGAAAGGTTAAACAAAAAGTGCTGGTGGGCAGGCGGGAGTTAGGATGGGTTGGAGGGCTGACGTGAGGGTGGGAGGTATCAGGAAATAACTAGGGCCGTCCTTAATATTTACACTTCCACAGTCTACTCTCCCTCAACCACCACCACAAAAACCACCCGCGCTGCGTGCGCAGAGTAC
>NC_069445.1:11761936-11791936 GCF_026875155.1 Cherax quadricarinatus
ACCTGCGTTGAACACTATGAGAGTTACTCAAATACCTGCGTTGAACACCATGAGAACTACTAAATACCTGCGTTGAACATCATGAGAACTGCTCACACACCTGCGTTGAACACCATGAGAACTACTCAAATACCTGCGTTGAACATCATGAGAACTGCTCACACACCTGCGTTGAACACCATGAGAACTACTGAAATATCTGCGTTTAACACCGTGAGAATAACTCAAATATCTGCGTTGAACACCATGAGAGTAACTCAGACATCTGCATTAAACGCCGTGACAATAACTCAGATATCTGAGTTGAACACCAGTAGAATTACTCAATACCTGCGTTATTTTTCAGCCTGTTAAACATGTGAGACATTGTTATCATCTTACCCAACGCATGCTCCACAGCAGAAACCCATGAGGGTTTAACACTTCAAGGGATTTACCCCTCCCCTGTCCCTATGAAACGATAGCTTCAAGCTTAGCTAAGATGAACCACGTCACACTGTCAACGATTCGGTGTGAAAGGGGTATGTTGTGTGTATTTTGACCTACAGGTGGTGATGCCCTACAAGCGAGGTCCTCTTCAGCAAATCTGCTGAAGAGGACCTCACTTCGAGGTCAAAACGCACGTCTGGTAACATTCGCTGGAGCACCTCGTCGACGCTCGTAGCATCGTCTCTGCTGATGCTATTCACAGTGTGCTGGTTGACCGAGTGTCTTGTCTGTATTCAAGTATCAATAATGATGCACACGTTGATGTATCAATATTGATGCACACATTGATGTATCAATATTGATGCACACATTGATGTATCAATATTGATGCACACATTGATGTATCAATATTGATGCACACATTGATGCATCAATAAGGCTGCATATCATCTGTTTATAACCAAGGATATTTGACTCAAAAATACATAGATTATACTCTCTGTGTATATACACAGGGCTATACACACCCCTCGAAGACATGTATATTCTTCACTTTCGGGAAATTAATTTTATCATATAAGAATTATTTTAACACTCAGGATATTTATATTATCATTTCGGTCATAGGTAATAAAATAGTTATTTTATAATAATATTATTGTTGATATAATTTATTTAATTAAAATTTATATGATGAAAAACGAACTGATTTCTCAGAGTGCATTTAACAGAAATTTTTATTAACAGAAGTTATCATTAACAGCTGTACCTGATCCGTGATACAGATATCTTCCTGAATGGTTGTTTCGACTGAGAGAGAGAGAGAGAGAGAGAGAGAGAGAGAGAGAGAGAGAGAGAGAGAGAGAGAGAGAGAGAGAGAGAGAGAGAGAGAGAGAGAGAGAGAGAGAGAGAGAGAGAGACAGAGAATAAATGTTATCTCTCAGGTAGAGGTGAAAAACAATTATATGTGCCGTTTGGCTTGCCCATGCGTCACGCAAAAGAGGACATTTCTCTCGCCAAACCAAAATAAGAAGTTTACCAATAACAAGGAGACAAAACATAAATACAATACATTCATTGATGATTCATGTGTCTTCTCTTCCCTGTAGAAAATCGAGGAATGTGTAGCTGAGCATTCGTAACTCGTAGTTGTAGTGACCACAACTGGACACAGATGATGACATTAGATTTTCTCGTAGTAGTTGCTACCATACCAAAACTAAAGAAGATTTTTTTAATTGCTCTAGAGTAGGGTGTCCCCAACCTGCAGCCTGCGGCCGGATGTGCCTCTTTTAGGAAATGGATGCAGCCCTCACATGTTGGTTCCACACTGCACGGTGTCAACAAAGCTGTGCGGCCCTCATCACATATTTGAGCATCAGATGTATGTAGGAAGGTTGAGGACCACTGCTCTAGAGCGATAACAGGTGTACTGTAACAAGGGATAGTTCCTTGCATCATCCCCTTCTACATTTTCCTATCCAGGAAGGAAGAAGAAGGGTCATGCCTATAAAGTTGCAAGTGAAAGTCCTCTTGGACTGTGAGTTACGATAGATCTTTAATGATACTCGTGCGTGGAATATGTTTTAGTCTCTCCTTCAAACTTCCTCTGTTTCTCTTTCTTCTCATGTCATATTACGCAGATGTTTGAAGTGGTTAGTGTGTTGATATTTTCCACGTCTGGTTTGACTTCCACTGCAACCAAACAGTTTGTGAAAATACTTTAATGTGACAGTGGCTCATCTTTGGCTAGGCGTGAATTACATATAATAACTGTAGACCCGAAGAGATTTAATGTAAAATTAGCTTATGTGCATTGATATGTAAAGCTTAAGATTGTTAGAGAAGTGTGGACTGCAACCAGGACGTGATTAGTTTGAGTACTGTTGAGGAAGATGACCATGAGAGAAGCTGTGGTCTTGCCTTTCGTACAGCGCATAGCTTGTACTAGAGGCTGTAAGAAACTCCCCTCGTTTTATTCCTTGTCCCTGGTAACACTATTTCCTGAGCTAAACACGTTCAGGTTTGTTATAATCTTCACTTGAAGCAAAGAATAATAGTGCTCGAGGTCCTGCTCTCCACTGAATCTTCTCTTTGCTAAGAGATTAGGTACAAACATAAAAATTCTGAGTTTTTTCCCCTTTGTGTACTATTTACTACAACTGATTCAGCGTTACATGCGTCCGATATTTTGATAATGTTCTCGTCAAAGCTTCTCAACTCGCATATCACTGGAAAGGTGTGTTTAACACGCGAATTTCAAATGACAAAACGACAACAACGTCTTACGTTGTTTTATGCGTCTGTCGTCTATTTGTTGGTTCGTTGCCTCGTTTACCGATTCGGGGAGCTGAGGGGCAAACATCAGGCAAACTCCAACCAGCATCTGATTACCCGGAGAACAGAAGTTGATTAGTCGGACATCAGGAACTGAAGCCTCGACATGTAGGATTTGGCAGGTTGAGGGCAGCCTCAGAGTGTCTCCATCCAGAACACGATTTTTTCTGAAATTAGGAATGATGAGCCGGAGATCAGAAACTGACGAACCGGGAAACAAAAGCTGATGGAGAACCGGAGCTCAGAAGCCGATTAACTGGAGATCACGAGCTGGAGACCAAGATTCACACTCCAGACTCCACACTCCAGTCTCCACACTCTAGTCTCCACACTCCAGGCTCCACACTCCCGGTTCCACACTCCAGGTTTCACACTCCAGTCTCCACACTCCAGGCTCTACACTCTACACGTTCGGGAGGAGGGGTGAGTCTACTCACACCCCTCCCTGGTCGTTTTTGTCCATGGTGTACATATCGAGGACGAGCCTGTGTATTGGCGTGTCTCCCACCGTGTCCTTGAAGAAGAGGCCCTCCACTGTCGAAGCTCGCACTGTCTTCAGCCCAGGCAATAGCAACAGGAGTCGTCCAAAGCGAGTCGGCTGCCTCGGTAACCTCGTCCTGATGTAGTCGCTAAGAATGCACTGTGCCTGGTCCTGCAGCATCTCTACGGGATGGACATCTACGAGGCCACTAGCATCTGCCGAAGGAGGGAAAGAAGGCGCTGAGTTAGTCTCGGTTAGACCAAACAATAAATTTTTTCGCTTGATTAGAAAAGCTTCAAGAATTTTATAGAAATATTAGGAATGTTAGTCGTATAGTATTTAGCGCAAATAATTTTGAGAATAACGGCAGCACATCAAACAAAATTTTTTTGTGAAGGATGATCGTATTTTTAATACTGAAATCTTATTACCTGTAATAACTGTAAGTACCAGTGATAACTAAATCTTGCTACTACCAATAAAGATGAAGCACATAACAGAAACATTATAAGTAATTAAAGTGAGGTAAAGACGCATGTTGCTGAACAAGCATTTATTGGGAGAACTTTTCGCTCAGTGTAGAGCCTTATCAAGTCATGACTTAATAAAATCAGGATGTTTTTCCCTTAGCCTGACTGGCTGTGAGAGTTGCTCGTCAGTCTAATGATTATCGGAAGGAGGATCGAGCTCCCATAACTCCATGCGCTGAATGACACATACGAACGATACTTTTAATTATTCAAGGCAACTTTCATTTGTTTGCAGACTCATGGATTGAAAACCTAGATAATAAACTAATTTCACCAAATACAAAATCTAGTGAAAGATAATGGATTGGAAAATAAGGAATAGATCATATGTGAAAACCTAAATAACGAGATGAATATAAGAGTGAAAGAATAAAATAAGATTGGGCATCCAAAATGAGATTATTGCAATTTTGAAAATAACTGCAACAGTATTTGATTATATCCCACGAGACAAGGCTTACGAAAATAGATGAAATTAAGAAATATTCATACTCGTGTGCAGTGAGACGGAGACTCATGACTCGGAGAACGGCGATCATTTTCACCTAGATCGACACTGAACGACCATGGGCGACACGACACGACTGTGGGCCAGAACTCACCTGGTTTGAAAAGGACGACTGCCTTCAGGCAGCCACACTCTGTGTTGTCGGGAGACAGGTGTCGGAAGCGTCTCAACACATCCTGTATAGTAGCTAGCTCCAGGGCTGTCCGCTCGTCACTGCCAAGCCTGTCATGGCGACGTAAACACAGCACTTCACACTTCCGCTTAACCTATGCATTACTAGTGAGAATAACAAAACTCTTAATATATACTGATGTATGAAAATGAACTCTGATATCTGGAGTGATGGAGTTAGCAGTCGAATTAAGTAGAATATTGTAGCTACGTGGAGCGTTAAGAGTTACCTGGAGTGTGCTGCTGGGGACTGGAGGAGAGCACTGAGGTCGAGTGGGAGGTACCACTGAGCTAGATGCACCAGGAACAGCTCCTTCCAAGACTCCTCCACTAACACACACTGTGGAAGAGAATAACACACCTTCACTATCACACACTGTGGAAGAGAATAACACACCTTCACTATCACACCATGTGGAAGAGAATAACACACCTTCACTATCACACACTGTGGAAGAGAATAACACACCTTCACTATCACACACTGTGGAAGAGAATAACACACCTTCACTATCACACACTGTGGAAGAGAATAACACACCTTCACTATCACACACTGTGGAAGAGAATAACACACCTTCACTATCACACACTGTGGGAGGAATAACACACCTTCACTATCACACACTGTGGAAGAGAATAACACACCTTCACTATCACACACTATGGAAAAGAATAACACACCTTCACTATCACACACTGTGGAAGATAATAACACACCTTCACTATCACACACTGTGGAAGAGAATAACACACCTTCACTATCACACACTGTGGAAGAGAATAACACACCTTCACTATCACACACTGTGGAAGAGAATAACACACCTTCACTATCACACCACTGTGGAAGAGAATAACACACCTTCACTATCACACACTGTGGAAGACAATAACACACCTTCACTATCACACAGTGTGGAAGACAATAACACACCTTCACTATCACACACCACCACTATCACACACCATCACTATCACACACCACCACTAACACAGTGTGGAAGAGAATAACACACCTTCACTATCACACACTGTGGAAGAGAATAACACACCTTCACTATCACACACTGTGGAAGAGAATAACACACCTTCACTATCACACACTGTGGAAGAGAATAACACACCTTCACTATCACACACTGTGGAAGAGAATAACACACCTTCACTATCACACACTGTGGAAGAGAATAACACACCTTCACTATCACACACTGTGGAAGAGAATAACACATCTTCACTATCACACACTGTGGAAGAGAATAACACACCTTCACTATCACACACTATGGAAGACAATAACACACCTTCATTATCACACACCACCACTAACACATTGTGGAAGAGAATAACACCCCTTCACTATCACACACCACCACTAACACACTGTGGAAGAGAATAACACACCTTCACTATCACACACCACAACTATCACACACCATCACTATCACACACCACCACTAACACACTGTGGAAGAGAATAACACACATTCACTATCACACACCACCATTATCATACACCATCACTATCACACACCACCACTAACACACTGTGGAAGAGAATAACACACCTTCACTATCACACACCACCGTTATCATACACCTCACTATCACACACACCACCACTAACACACTGTGGAAGAGAATAACACACCTTCACTATCACACACCACCACTATCACACACCATCACTATCACACACCACCACTAACACAGTGTGGAAGAGAATAACACACCTTCACTATCACAACCCCCACCACTATCACACACCATCACTATCACACACCACCACTAAACACACTGTGGAAGAGAATAAACACACCTCCCCCTATCACACACCACCACTATCACACTAACACACACACACACACACACACACACACACACACACACACACACTAACACACTATAACACGCACCATCACATCTAACCTAACCAAAACTTAGGCTACCTAACGCAACCTACTCTAATCTGCTCTATCTCAACCGGCGTTTTTAAAAAATTTATTTTCACGTTTAGATTTTTTAAATGATTAAAAAAGCAAATTTTTTTTCCCTTTACCCCAAAAATTTTTGAAATAAATTAATCTTCGTTGAGGAAAATAATTTATATAGGAGACAAAAAAAGATGATTACTGTCTTTTATTTTCCCGACCTCCAACTGAGGTCCCCCTCAGTGGATTTTCTTCCTCAGCATTATTATTTTAATAAAACTAAAAGCGCTAATGGGGCCCGTTCTAGCCTCCCCTTCCCCGCGGGGAAGACGTTCAAGCCGCCCCTAGCCATCAGGGAAACTTTATACCCTCTCCTAGCCAGCAGTTAGACGTTTAAAACCCCCTCCTAGCCAGCAGGGGGGGTTTTCCAGCCGCCCCTAGGGCATGGGGACTTTTCTATTTTCCTAGCCAGCAAGGAGACTTTCCAGCCGCCCCTAGCGCCCCCAAGGGAGACGCTCCACCCTTCCCTTTGGGCCGAAGGGTGACTTTCCCAGCCGTCCTAGCGGCAGGGAGTTTTTTCCCAGCCGCTTAGCAGCGGGGAGCCCAATTTTCACCCGCCCCTTTGGGCGAGCAAGGAGACGTTTCCAAACCCCCTTTAGCCAACAGGGGGTTTGTTCCCCCCTCCTACGCCAAACCATCAGTCATTCCGAACAAAAAAGGCCATTGGGGTTTGCAGTTTTGAACTCAACGAACGAAAATATTGTTTGAAAAAAAACCATTAATCACTTCTTTAGGGAGTTCGGTAAATGGCTTTTTGATCCAAGGAAATGGTTAAACCCCCACCTTTTTGGTTTGGGCCCCAGATTCCTCCTTTTCCCTAGGCGCCGTGACCCCCTCAATCATTTAAATTTGCTGCCTAAAAAATATAATAAAAATTTTAATTTGACAAAAATTTAAAAATAAATAAATATTACTATACAATTTACTACTACTCTAATAATAAAAAATAATAATAATTTTAACAATAACAAATAACTTTTTTTTAAAATTAAATTAATAATCCAACCCATTATCTTTAAATTTAAAGGAAAATTTTAATAAAAAAATAATAAAAATTTAAAATAATAATAATAAAAATAAAAATAAAAATAATAATATAATTTTTATTATTATTTTTATTATTATTATTATTTTTATTAAAAAATTTTTAAAATTATTATATTCTTCCCTGGCAGACCTGGGAGCGTCGGGAAAAGGAGCAAGAGATCTTATCCATTGCCCATCTTTAAACGGGAAAGTTGGCGGGCGTTTTCCTTTTTGAGCAGCCGGACCTCTTTAAACGCTCATACAACCCCAATCATTAAAACAAGGTATTCATTGTGCCGCCCTAAGGAACCTTTTTTTTGATAAAAAATAACTGGAAATGTTCATTAGGAAACATATATATATATATATATATATTTTATATATAAAAATTATATATATATATTTATATTTTATATATTATATATATATATATATATAATTTATTTTTTATTTTTTTCAAAAAGTGGGCCCGTTCCCACGAGGCAGGGTGGCCCAAAAAAAAGAAGAAAATTCCCCAAAAAAAAAAAATTATTTTCATAAACATTAAAAACATTTTCACCTCATTTCACACTTTAATCACTGTTTTTCGAGGTGCTCAAAAAACAAACATTTTAAAGAAGTTTTTACGTAAAAAGAAAAATACCCCAAACCCCCCCTTTTAAAGTGCAGGCATTGTATTTCCCTTTTCCGGGGACTCAAGTCCGGTTATATAAAATAGCCGGTTTTCCTGAACCCCTTCCCACTAAAAAATTCCCCTGCTCACACTCCAAAAAGTTGTCAGGCCCAATCCCAAATTGTTCCATTCACCCCAAATCAAACCCCGCTCACGGGGGGCCGGGCGGGAAAGGGCCCAAACCCCCCTCCCCCACAAACCTCCTTTCCCCTCCCCCCCGCCTTCTCGGGGGACGACCCCTACCCCCCCTTTTCCTTTCCCCTACAGTTTTTAAGGGCTTCCGGGCATTCTACTTTGATCCATTCTCTCCCCAAAGAAAAAACCCACCTCAAAAAAACCCCCTCTTCAGTTTTTCCCCCTAAACTTTTTTTAAAATCCAAACCTTCTCCTAATTTTCCACACCCCAAAAATTTTCGCAAAAATTTTTAAACCCCACCCCTTTGCCCTTAGGGGGACATCCCCCTCCCTCCAACCTTTCTCCTCGCGCTGCATTTCCCACCCAAGCTTAACCCCCAAAAAAGAGTTTTGGGTATTTACTATTTCATACTTCCCTTTTTGCCCCATAGAAACCCTTGTTTTTGCTCCCCCATATACCTCAATGCCCCCCAATCCCCTTTTTTCCCCTCATCAATTCTATGTTTAAAACCTCATCCTTCAAAAATCCACCCCCCGCCCGTAAAACCCCAAGTATCTGAAAATATTCACTTTTTTCCATTTTTCCCCCTTTCCCCAATTTGAAAACCAATTTTTCTTTTTTCAAAAATAAATTTTGTCCCTTCCACCTTACTCTTTTCTATATTCACTTTCAATTTTTTACCTTTACACGCACACCAAAACCACACACACACCCACACACACACACCACACACACCCCCACAAACACACAACAACACACCCCCACACACACACACACATATATTTTATATATATATATATTTTTATATATTATATAAAAATAAAATATATATATATCCCTTTTAACCGGGGGGGAAGGGGAATAAGAATCTTTCCCCGTAAGCCATGGTTTTTAAAAAGTAAAACAAAAATGCCGGGAAAAGGGTAGAAACCCCCTTTTTCCCTGTGAAGATTTTAAAAAGAATAAGAAGAAGAAAATTTTTCAAAGGGGGGAAGTCTGAATGTGCGTGGTTGTTGTGAAATGATAAGAAAAGGGGATGATTTTTGGATGTTATGAATGAGAAAAACCCGGTGCCCGGCTTTAAGTGGGAAAAAAAGCTTTTAAAGGGGGGGGGAGAGTTTCAATTTGGGGAGGAATAAATTTGGGGTTAGGTCAGGGGTTTCAATGAGTTAGAGCCCAAAGAAGGAAAAATAGGGAAAAATGGTTTAAGGATAAGCATGGCAGGAAAAGAGGGGCCCACAATGTTAAATTCAAAGGGTTATTAAGTGGGTAAAAAAAAAAGGGTTGGATGTTTAAAAAAAGGGGTTTGTAAGCGTGTATGCACCTGGAAAAAGAGGAAGGGTAAAAGGAGAGAGAGGGGATTCTGGGAAAAGTTTTGTTTAATGCCTTTGGGGGGTTTTTAATCAAAATGTGAGATTAAAGGGGGTTTTGGGGGTTTCAATGCTAAAGTGGGTTTAAAAAAGTTTTTTGGGGGGAAAATAGAAGGTAATTTGGGGTGCCCGGGGGGAAAAGTAAAAGGGGGGGCCTTTTAAATTAGCTAAGTGTAGAAAAAAAATTTTGGGAATAAGTAATACTATTTTTGAAAAAAGAGGATTAAAAAAATATACAAGGGATGAAAGTGCCGTAATGAAAGTAGTTTGTTGTTATGTATTGGTGGATAAAAGGTTGGGTGGGGAGGCTCCAGGATGTACAGTTTTTGAGGGGCAAAATGATAATCGGATCATTATTTAGTTGTAGCTACGTTTGAGTAAGAGGTAGAGGGGGAAAAGGGAAAGGGGGAAAACAAGTAAGGGGAGGTGAAAGGTAAAACTAAGGGAGGAGGAAGTTGGGCGAGATAAAAGCGACTATTGGCGAAAGGTGGGCTTGCAAAGATGAGTAGGGGGGGGGTTGAAGGGGGTGGAATAGTTTTAAAAAATGCAGTTTAGAATGTGGGGCAGAAAGTTTGTGGTTTAGGGGGTTTGGGGGCAGGGGGAAAAGAGGAGTGTTTGGGGGAATGATGAAGTAAAGGGTGTGATAAAAGAAAAAATAGCTTCGGAGGTTTTTACAAAGCAGAAGTGAAAATAAGAAGAGCGGAAAATTGGAGAGTAAAAAAAAGGTGAAGAGGTGGGAGAGGTGCAAAAGGGAGCAATGAAAGAGTGGGAGGGACTGTCAAGAAAATTTTAATAAAAATAGAAAAATTTTGGAGTGGTTAAACAAGTTAAGAAAAACCCAGGGGGAATATGGATTTGTCAGTTAAAAACAGAGTAGGGGAGTTAGTGATGGGGAGAGGGAGGTATTAGGTGATGCGAGAATTTTTGGGAACTTTTTAAAATTTTGAAAAAAGGGAGGCGGTAAATTTTATGCCTGGCCCGGGAGGTTTCCATCTTTTAGGGTGAAGAAAGCAGATGTAAGTGTGGTGGAGGTCGTGAGGCATTCGTAGAAGAAGGGGGTAAAGCAGCTGGAATGATGGGATCATGACAGAAAGTTAAAAGCAGGGGGGGGATATAGTGTTGGAGTGGTTGGTACTTTTGTTTAATAAATGTATGAAAGAGGGGAAGGTACCTAGGGATTGGCGGAGAGCATGTATAGCCTTTATATAAAGGGAAAGGGGACCAAAAGAGATTGTTAAAAAAATTATAGAGGAATAAGTTTACTGAGTTATACCAGGAAAAGTAAACGGTAGGGTTATAATTGAAGAATTAGTAAGACAGAATGTAGAATTGCGGACGAACAGGAGGTTTCGAGTGGTAGGGATGTGTAGACAGTGTTAATTGAAGCAATATGTGAACAGTATTAGATAAAGGTAGGGAAGTTTTATGCATTTATGGATTTGAAAGGCATTGATAGAGTGGATAAGGAGCAATGGGCAGATGTTGAAGTTAGGAAAAGGTGGTAAGTTACAAAATGCTGTAAAAGAGCTTTTATGAGGATAGTGAGGCTCAGGTTAGGGTGTGTAAAAGAGGGGGGAAAATACTTCCGGTAAAAGTAGGTCTTAGAAAAGGGATGTGTAATGTCACCATGGTTTTTAATATATTTATAGATGGGGTTGTAAAAGAAGTAAATGCTGGGGTGTTCGGGGAGGGGTGGGATTAAATTATGGGGAATCAAATTCAAAATGGGAATTGACACAGTTACTTTTGCTGATGTACTGTGCTTATGGGAGTTTCTAAAGAAAAATTGCAAAGGTTAGTGGATGAGTTTGAGAATGTGTGTAAAGGAAAGAAAGTTGAAAGTGAACATAGAAAAAAAGTAAGGTGATGAGGGTATCAATTGATTTAGATAAAGAAAAATTGGATATCAAATTGGGGAGGAGGGGTAAAGGGAAGAAGTGAATGTTTTCAGATACTTGGGAGTTGACGTGTCAGCGGATGGATTTATGAAGGATGAGGTGAATCATAGAATTGATGAGGGAAAAAAGGTGAGTGGTGCGTTGAGGTATATGTGGAGTCAAAAACGTATCTATGGAGGCAAAGAAGGGAATGTATGAAATATAGTGTACCAACACTCTTTATGGATGTGAAGCTTGGGTGGTAAATGCAGCAGCGAGGAGACGGTTGGAGGCAGTGGAGTGTCCTGTCTAAGGGCAATGTGTGGTGTAAATATTATGCAGAAAATTCGGAGTGTGGAAATTAGGAGAAGTGTGGAGTTAATAAAGCATTAGTCAGAGGGCAGAAGAGGGGTTGTTGAGGTGGTTTGGTCATTTAGAGAGAATGGATCAAAGTAGAATGACATGGAAAGCATATAAATCTATAGGGGAAGGAAGAGGGGTAGGGGTCGTCCTCGAAAGGGTTTGGAAAGAGGGGGTTAAAGGAGGTTTTGTGGGTGAGGGGCTTGGACTTCCAGCAAGCGTGCATGAGCGTGTTAGATAGGAGTGAATGGAGACGAATGATACTTGGACCTGACGATCTGTTGGAGTGTGAGCAGGGTAATATTTAGTGAAGGGATTCAGGGAAACCGGTTATTTTCATATAGTCGGACTTGAGTCCTGGAAATGGGAAGTACAATGCCTGCACTTTAAGGAGGGGTTTGGGATATTGGCAGTTTGGAGGGATTGTTGTGTATCTCTATACGTATATGCTTCTAAACTGTTGTATTCTGAGCACCTCTGCAAAAGCAGTGATAATGTGCGAGTGTGGTGAAAGTGTTGAATGATGATGAAAGTATTTTCTTTTTGGGGATTTTCTTTCTTTTTTTTGTGGGTCACCCTGCCTCGGTGGGAGACGACCGACTTGTTGAAAAAAAAAAAAAAAAAAAAAAAAAAAAAAATATATATATATATATATATATCGTGGATAAAAAGACATCAAGGAAGAATATTTGGATTTCTTTCTGAAAGCCGTTTGAATATTCCTCTTTCCCTACCACTCCATCTTTTCATTCTTTTTTATCAATTGGCATATTTTATATATATATTTAATTTATCTGAATATGCAGCATTATCTTCTACTGTGTATACTTGTGTGGGTATGTATGCAGAATAGGCCTTCACATGGGCAAATATATTTTTTCCTCCTTCACACCAATGTCTGTTCCCATAGTTTAATAACTTTCCATATTATTATATAAGCACTCATATTTTCCCTTAGGCAAATACTTCAACCAGATGCAATTTCATGTATCCAGAGTCATTCACATAGGCTCACACACACACTAACTAGCCATAGGCAAGCAAGAAAAATCATGCACACTAGCTAGTCGAGTTGGATAAATCAAACACATCGCTCTTGCTTGTATGTGGCTAGTTAACTGTACACACTAACTAACCACGAACAAACAGGGACAATCACACACACTAAGCCAACAACAAATTCAAAATCATACACTAATACCGCAAGCACGCAATCACACGCTACACATTACCCAAGGACACGCAAGCAGTATCTCCCACACACTTTAACCAGCCGCAGGCTAGTAAACACAATCAACTCTCATATGGGAAGAGTGAAGCTGTAGCTTCTCCCTTCCTACCACTTCGCGACTGGAAAAAAATGTCCACCAAATCAGCTGCCTACCTGAAATATGTCCCAGGAAGGAGCGAAAGGCAGCAAAGTAGGTGCCTGTGGTAGGGACATAGCTACCTCTGACAAGCCTCCGCCTCCGGCCATGCTCGTGATGGGTAGCTTGCCGTTCTGACGGAGGGGAAAAATGAGTTTTAATCCTGAAAATACGAGTGAAGGTGAACAATACCCTGTTACACACGGGTCACTGATGGGCGAGATTAGTAGATATGGAATCGAGTCTCCGTCACCTCTTGTGCTGAATCATCATTAAGATTTCAGCGCTGCATAGAATAGATTAATGTTTAAGCCACACACACACACACACACCACACACACACACACACACACACACACACACACACACCCCACACACACATACACACCCCACACACACACACACACACACACACACACACACACACACACACACACAAAACACACACACACACACACACACACACATTTCACCAGTTAAACAGACAGCTGGCTGTAAATGCACGAGCAGCAAAAATGCACTATGGGGAAAATACTGGTTATATTAAAATGAATGACCATTCATCAGTATTAGGGAAATACATACGAAATATCAAGCATTATATAGGCACATATGCAAAGCAGGATAATAGCTACCATTGCAATAGAGGCCTCGATGTAATGACATTTGTTATCCAACCAACTTTTTTTTCCTGGCCAGTGATGTCTAAATCATATATATCTTTTTTAATAGCTGAATATACCAGTGTATTTTTAGAGGATTTTATGACTCTGGACTTTATGGTGGATCAGTGGTGTAATGTTTAGTTACGTAGGGTTGTGAGTGTGTCTGTGTATGGTGATGGTGTGTGTGTGTGTGTGTGTGTGTGTGTGTGTACTCACCTAGTTGAGGTTGCGGGGGTCGAGTCCGAGCTCCTGGCCCCGCCTCTTCACTGATCGCTACTAGGTCACTCTCCCTGAGCCGTGAGCTTTATCATACCTCTGCTTAAAGCTATGTATGGATCCTGCCTCCACTACATCGCTTCCCAAACTATTCCACTTACTGACTACTCTGTGGCTGAAGAAATACTTCCTAACATCCCTGTGATTCATCTGTGTCTTCAGCTTCCAACTGTGTCCCCTTGTTACTGTGTCCCAATCTCTGGAACATCCTGTCTTTGTCCACCTTGTCAATTCCTCTCAGTATTTTGTATGTCGTTATCATGTCCCCCCTATCTCTCCTGTCCTCCAGTGTCGTCAGGTTGATTTCCCTTAACCTCTCCTCGTAGGACATACCTCTTAGCTCTGGGACTAGTCTTGTTGCAAACCTTTGCACTTTCTCTAGTTTCTTCACGTGCTTGGCTAGGTGTGGGTTCCAAACTGGTGCCGCATACTCGAATATGGGCCTAACATACACGGTGTACAGGGTCCTGAATGATGTGTGTGTGTGTGTGTGTGTGGTGGTGTGTGTGTGTGTGTGTGTGTGTGTGTGTGTGTGTGTGTGTGTATGTGTGTGTGTGTGTGTGTGTGTGTGTGTGTGTGTGTGTGTGTGTGTGTGTGTGTGTGTGTGTGTGTGTGTGTGTGTGTGTGTGTGTGTGGTGTTTCTAGAAAATGCATGTAAATTGAATACCGTGCAGCACAGGAACAAGACTGGATTAAAACACTATTGCTGGAACTCACCTGGAATTTTTCGGCTGAGGAGAGCATATGGAGGAGCCCATGGGGCTGGGACGTGGGCACATGGGGCATGAAGATAGGCGTGGGCGCCAGGATACCCTCGGGGAACATATGAGGGGCGTGGTGCTTGAGCGAGGGCATTGGTGGAGGCGGAAAGAGCAGCGGGGGCACCTTAGACTGGTCCTGGGATGGGTAGTGGTCTGGGTGAAGCATGCTTCCGAGGCCCGCTAGTGGGCTGTCTTTACTCTTGCTCTTGCGAGGCCCCCGTTCATGTTGCACTGCTGTCGGAGACCCACGGCACCGTCACTCTACCAACCACTCACGTAGATGAGTGGGACTCATGTGCAACAGACACTGTTGTACATGTGTCTTACACATCTATTTGATGGTATTCATAATGATACAGCCACTCCGTTCACCGTCACTCTACCAGTCACTCAGTGCACCGTCACTCTACCATTTACTCAGTTCACCGTCACTCTACCAGTTACTCAGTTCACCGTCACTCTACCAGTCAGTTCACCGTCATTCTACAGTCACTCAGTGCACCGTCACTCTACCAGTCGCTCAGCTCACCGTCACTCTACCAGTCATTCAGTGCACCGTCACTGTACCAGCCACTCAACCATAGCCTAAACGGCATCATTACGATGAAAATCAATCCCCCCTCTCTCTCTCTCTCTCTCTCTCTCTCTCTCTCTCTCTCTCTCTCTCTCTCTCTCTCTCACTGAAACTGACATTTTTCAAGTACAAAGATAGCAAGAGATCATCGATAGATGTAAGCTCTATTTTGTCGTGAGTTAAACAATTTATTGACATAGTTCAGAAGGTTAGCAACTTCGATATGACGCTTGCATAGATTAACGATGAGGTACACAGTACGATATGTTAGCTAATTACGAACTAGAATGTGATACCAAGATAAGCATAACAGAGAATTTCACTTTCTCTTTTCTGTACTTAGAACGATGAATGTATTCTAGAGGAATATTAGTACACTATCAACTACCCACACAGACACACAGACAAACACAGACAGACACGGATACAACACGGGCTTTAAGAAGAGCAATCGTAAGCAATGGAGTCCCTCACAGAGCTGCCTTTGGTCCCATACTGTTCTTGGTGCATGGGAATGATTTACCAGCGGGATGGATTTCTGTAGATTGCTCAACGGCAAGGGCCAAGAAACACTCCAAAATAATTAGAACAACTTGAACGAAGGCAGACGACACAATCTCTGGAAGATGTTAACAGACTTCAGGGATGGGTGAAAGGTGGTTACTAGCAGTTATGCCTCATTTAAAGTAAAGTTTTAAAAATTGGTGCAGTGTATTGTATTAATGTATCGTAATCTCAAAATACAAAATACGAAAAGGAGAAAGTAGCACGTTTAATTTACTCTCTAGTCACACGTAAGTGTAGTAACATCAGCAGCTTATGACTAGAAAAACTCTCCACTGTGCGAAACATTGTCTAATGGCTTGTTTTGCCAGGCCTTTGCATTATCATAGTGGAGATGAGTGTTGAGGTAGCCACTGGTAACGAGAACTGGTGGAGGAGCCGGTGATAATGTGTGGTGAAGCCTTTGTTGATGGGTGTTAGGTCTCTGCTGGTTGGTCTTAGTGAGGTCAATTGTGACGAGTGTTGAAACCAGTGGTAACAGGTGATGGTGGAGGAGGCAGTGATAATGAGTGATGGAGAAGCCTTTGTTGGCGGGTATTGATGAAGCCTTTGTTGGTGATGAGTGGTGAAGCCAGTGCTGGCGGGTGTTGGTGAAGCCAGTGTTGGAACCGCCACCAGGGGCTGAAGGGAACAGATGGGCACCGCCGCCCGTAATCTCGGCCTTTTGAGCGGGCGTCAAAACTTGACCGATGACGTGCCAGCCCACCTTCATCACACAAATTGGCCGCAGGGTGCCAGCTACCTCTAGACGGGAGGGGGGGGAAGAGGATAAGGGGTGCCAGCTACCTCAAGATGGAGGGAAGATAGGATAGCAGGGGGGCGCCAGCCTCCTGAAGATGGAGAAAGAGTTGAGGTAGGGAGCTCTTAAAGACGGAGAAGGTGAATGGCAGGCATAGTGCCTACCTTAAAACAAGAGGAATGGAATAAGATAGATGTCACAATTTCTGTTGGATGAGAGGGTGCCACCTGTCCTGAGAGAAAAAGGAGAAAGCTACGTTGTATAGGAGTGCCGCTAGCTACCAGGAGAGCGCAGGCACTCAACCACTTCAGCAGGAGTGACGGTAGCTGTCAGGAGAGTACAGGCACTTAGTTCACTTACATCAACCACAAAGTGCACAAAACCAATTAATATAGAATAAACATGTTCGATACCTTGACGAAATGCATTATTGTCCACCTTAGATTATCGCAAAATTTCACCTACGTTATTAAGCACTTGCAAGGCCACAGCGGGTGAACATATCGTATTAGTAAAATATTTATTGGCTAAATGTTTTTTTTTCCACCATTTGTTGGCTTATAGCAAAAGAAAAAAATGACACAGATGTTGGAACAAGATTTAATTGGGACAACTTTTCGCTCTGTGTACAATCTTGTCAGTGAATAACCGGACCGCAGAGCGAAATGTTGTTCAAAGCCGTGTCTTCGTCTTCATAAGTTTGACACCACTTCCGGTGGTGGAGATGAGATATAGAGAGTGAGAAAGGGGGAGGGGGTAAAGATGGTGGGAAGGGGAAAAAAGGCTGTAGGAATGGGGAGTAGATGGTGAGGAAGACGGACGGGTGGCGGGGATGGGGTGTAGATAACGGGGAAGAAGAGGAGGAAAGTTGGTAGTGATGTTTACCGAGATTATAGGATCTTTCCACTGGCTGAAGATTCTTGAATAACGATGGAGTTTACGGATTCGATAACTGAGAGACTCTCCCACGTTCCTCTTACCTTTCATCAAAGTTCAGTCGCCAGGGAGCGAGGCTAAAAGAGCGAAGCGTCAAGGAAAGTGGAGAGGAAGAGCAATGGACAGTGACAGAGGACAAGGGGCGGGTAAAAGACAAGGAACAGGGTTTATCTCAAGGGACAATGAGCAGAGGCCTAGAAAAGAAGCAATAAGTGAAAATGAGCAAAGATACTTATCAATTAATTAATTATTATTATTATTATTATTATTATTATTATTATTATTATTATTATTATTATTATTATTATTATTATTATTATTATTATTATTATTATTATTATTATTATTATTATTATTATTATTATTATTCTCTTCTTTCAACAAACTGGCAGTATCCCACAGAGGCAGGGTGGCCCAAAAAAGAAAAACAAAAGTTTCTCTTTTTAACTTTAGTAATGTATACAGGAGAAGGGGTTAGTAGCTCATTGTTCCTGGGATGTTAGTCGCCTCTTACAACACGCATGGCTTACGGAGGAAGAATTCTGTTCCACTTCTTCATGGATATAAGAGGAATAAACAAGAACAAGAATTAGCAAGAAAATAGAAGAAAGCCCAGAGGGGTGTGTATATACATGCTCGTACATGCATGTGTAGTGTGACCTAAGTGTAAGTAGAAGTAGCAAGACGTACCTGAAATCTTGCATGTTTATGAGACAGAAAAAAGACATCAGCAATCCTATCATCATGTAAAACAATTACAGGCTTCCGTTTTACACTCACTTGGCAGAAGGTCGTACCTCCCTGGGTGGTTGCTGTCTGCCAACCTACTACCTAAAATTATTATTATTAATATTATTATTATTATAATCAGGAGAAAGCTGAGAACCATAAGGATCATAGAGCTCCTGGAAAACTGGCAGTAATCTGGCCCAAGCAAGAAAAATGATGCTCTGAATTATTGAATCAAGAAGCCTTCAACAGCATCCAAGCACCTCTCTTGGCGGGTGTTCGTCAGAGAAAGCGCTATCAACATCTGGAGAGGCCGCTGCTGGCTACCATCGTTACATTATACCGTGAGGCCATCACCAGTTACCCGAGAGAGTGTGTGTGTGTGTGTGTAAATCACTTTATTCACCCTTCCTTCTCATTGCTCCTCGTTTACATTACAGCAGTGCAACAGTAACCATCGTGATGCTTAACTACTCTAGGTATCCCAGAGAGAATATATACACAACAAAATGTATGACTTTCAGTGTATGCTAAGAACTTACTTTCACCTCTGTTTTAGGGATTATAATATTCTTGAAAGGTGGTGGAAAGGTTACATACACCTTTAATGACCCAAGTGTAGTCGATGGGCTTTAAACCCCACTAATCAACCAACCTAGGCACCCCCTAAAGGTCTTAAAGGGCATATATTTATTCCTCTAAGGTTTCACTGGGATCACGCGTGAACGTCAATTATGATTGTATTAAACTTAGCTGAAGGTCCGGGTTATAATGGTAGTGTGTAGGTGCCAATTTGCCAATTTCGTCCGACAATGCATATTTTTTTTTAATTTATGGCTGTAAATGGGGAATTTTATAAAGTTCTCTAACATCATTAATCATTTGTCTCCTGAGGTAACTAAAGAACGTCTCTTCTGATCGGCTTCAAATTTTGAATACCTGTGAATTTACAGGACTGTAAAACATTGAAAAAAATAACTATTATTTTTTACATATTGTTTATCTTTTTGTGTAGGAACTGTATTTATAACCCTTTCACTGCATCACTGTATTTACTACTGTGTCACCATATTTATCACTATCAGTGATTTAAAACAGCGAATTATTAAGGTTCTTATCTGATACCGGGTGTGTGTCAGGGTGTGTGTGTGTGTGTGTGTGTGTGTGTGTGTGTGTGTGTGTGTGTGTGTGTGTGTGTGTGTGTGTGTGTGTGTGTGTGTGTGTGTGCGTGTGTGTTGTGTGTGTGTGTGTGTGTGAGTCAGGGTGTGTGTGTGTCAGGGTGTGTGTGTGTCAGGGTGTGTGTGTGTGTGTGTGTGTGTGTGTGTGTGTGTGTGTGTGTGTGTGTGTGTGTGTGTGTGTGTGTGTGTGTGTGTGTGTGTTTGTGTGTGTGTGTGTGTGTGTGTCAGGGTGTGTGTGTGTCAGGGTGTGTGTGTGTGTCAGGGTGTGTGTGTCAGGGTATACTCACCTATTTATACTCACCTATTTGTGGTTGCAGGGGTCGAGTCTTAGCTCCTGGCCCCGCCTCTTCACCGGTTGCTACTGGCTCCTCTCTGTGTGTGTCAGGGTGTGTGTGTGTCAGGGTGTGTGTTTTATATATCAGGTTGTGTGTGTCAGGATGTGTGTATCAGGGTGATTCAGGGTGTGTGTGTGTGTCAGGGTGTGTTTGTGTGTCAGGGTGTGTATGTGTCAGGGCATGTATATGTCAGGGTGTGTATGTATCAGGGTGTGTGTGTCAGAGTGTGTATGTATCAGGGTGTGTGTCAGGGTGTGTGTGTCAGGGTGTGTGTGTGTCAGGGTGTGTATGTGTCAGGGTGTGTATGTATCAGGGTGTGTGTTAGGGTGTGTATCAGGGTGTGTATATATATCAGGGTGAGAGTATCAGGGTGTATATCAGGGCTTGGTGGTCCACGACAGATGGACACATGCACTGCCATGATACAGCAGCACAGTGCGTCACATTTTTTAGTGGGATACTGCATCTTACGTGTGGTGATCTACATCTCTTGAGCCTCTGGATAGTGTTATGCTACAGTTGCTAGACTTCTTGACTGGGTCGAGCTAAAGCTTCCGGGCCTCTTGAAGATGTTGATCTGGAGCTCATAGGCTTCTTGTGAGAGATGCACTAAAGCTCCTAAGTTTTTTGGGGGAGTTGAACTGCAGCTTCTGGGCCTCTCCAGGATCTTAGGTACATATAATTTACTGATATACATCACGCATGTTACGTAACAAGCATAAATGTCTGCTGTGGTTACGGCAGATAGTAGCGGCTGCGGCGTGAGACAATAGCTGCGGTGGGCAGTATCTACTACTATGGTAGGTAGCTGCCGCTGCAGGTCGCAGCAACTGTAGCGAGTGGTGTAGGCTGCGGTTGCGGCGCACGACTGCGGTTGCCGCGGGCGGCAGTGGAGGCGGGCGGGATTATTAATGGTGATGTCAGGACGACCCGCTGGGGTTTTCAGGGGAGAGAGGGCGTGTGTCTGAGTGATGGCTACACTCACCTCCCCACCATTAACACGAGGGAGGCCATCCAGCCCTCAGCCCGCTACCATCGATTCAATTATGGCCGCCAAGTGACTGTGGCTGACTGTGACTGGCTGGTTGGCTGGTTGACTGGCTGGCTGTTTGGTTGGTTGGTTGGTTGGCTGGCTGGCTGGCTGTAGCTGACTGTGGTTGGATGTTTGTGGCTGTATGCAGTTGAGTGGCTGACAGGCTTAATGGGTGTCAACCAATAACTTTGAAATAGACAGTAACATCTGCCTATCCCACGTACTCCTCCAGTGGTCTTTGTTTAATCTTACTGGTCAGAGACCATTCAGCGATCAGCTAACAGAGCTTCCAGTCTCCACCAGTCCTTGTGCTAATTAACCCATATGGGGATTCCCACTTCACTTAAATATATCAAACATGCTCTTCGATAATGGAACCTCTTAGTGACTCCATTTACCGCGCCGAATTTGTCAACCTAGGTAAGGTGTTTGACTCTCAGCGAACGGAGGGTCGAGCTTTTACCAGTTGCTGATCTTCAGAAAAATAAATAAGTGTCGAATTTTTTTTTGTGCGGCTTCGTCTTGTGTTTACATTGTTGTAGACTCGGTGTAAGACTTATGCTTTAAAAAGTTTACCTTAATATCCGGCAGGATGGCTCTCCGGGGAGCTCTGCCCTCCTGATGGTCGGCTGGCGGACGTTACCTGAGCCTTTGTTGTCTCGCTCAGGACTCTACGTGAAGTACACACACACACCACAGTGCTTGACGGCAGTGACTGCCACCAACACCACAGCTTACCACACACACTCATCTAACATCCACACCACCAGCAGCTATTACCTCAAGCTTCGCAGCATCACTCCTATCTCTAGCCGCCTCGACTGAGTACAGTGATAACAAAAGCGACTGCTGTCGTAACAGCGAATTCTTCCTTCACCTCAAGTACTTGTAGAGTGATGCAGCGAAGACCACCTTTCAGTACATTAGAAACTCATCTACAGGATGTAGAAGCGTTATGCACGTAGGAAGCCATACAGCACCATGAGAATGGTAGCAGACCAGGTAGCCCTGCTCAGCTACCTGGTCAGCTGACCCCTTCAGAAGAAAGGGGGGAGAGTGGCCTCAGTTATCTGGATCAGGAGTCCTCTCATGGGCATCAAGGAATCTTTGTAAGCGAGGTGTGTATGAAAACGAAAGTGTTGAGAGAAGAGGCAAGACATAGTGAAACGTGGGTAGGTAAGCTCGTAGAGTTTATCTCCTCCCTCTGCCGCCTTGTTTAGTGACGGTAAGAGAGCGTTCTTCTACTGTTAACACAATCTTCGCTCCTCTGTTGACAGGTTCATTGTTGTTTGGTTAACATAATTTAAGTTCACTACTGTATTAACAGACTACGATAATTAGCTGATAAAAGACTTCAAGAATATTAATAACGTTTAGATAATAGCCTACATCAATCTCGTATCAATATATATATATATATATATATATATATATATATATATATATATATATATATATATATATATATATATATATATATATATATATATATATATATATATATATATATATATATATATATATATATATATATATATATATATATATATATATATATATATATATATATATATATATCGCTCGTCCACACACACACAAGGGCAACTCAAAATGTTTGGAATCAGACAGAGTTGTAAATATTGAAAATACACGAACATCTGACTCGAGTGAGCCAGGGGAGACAAAGAGTGAGCCACAGAGGCTGCTGAAGACAACGTAATTTTTAACATTAATTTATATTTTACAAGATCATCTTGCAAGAGAACAAAAAAACAATATAGCAATCTACAAAAAAAGTATTATAATAACAAAAAGAGTGAAAGGAGAGTGTGTGTTGGCTAAATGGTGGAGAGATGTAGGTACGGCAGCATCATCAACACCAGCAACATGAAGTAGCGAGGCGTGAATGACAAAATGAAAAAAAAAAGCATTGAACGCTGTTGCAGAGTTCGCTGGTTGCAGTTTTTCTGCTTCAGTATGAGACAGATGGTGACGCTGCGCTTGCAACATTTGAAATTTTAGCTGCGATATCAATATGAAAATTGATGGTTTGTTGTACAGAAACAGACAAACTTGCTTGCTGAATTGCATTTTAAGGACATAGAGCAAAATCTTTCTATGTATTGCACAAGTATCTAAATGATGATGAGAGGACTCTTGATTCAAGGAACTAGAGCTAAGCTTCCCCTTCCTCAGATCAAGCCTAACTGCCTCCCGCTAAAACAAATTGGTGAATACATACAGAAACAAAAATTAATTATTTTTACAGTCATTATTATTACCATTATTATTATTATTATTATTATTATTATTATTATTATTATTATTATTATTATTACTATTATTATTATTATTATTATTATTATTATTATTATTAGGGAGGAAGCGCAGAAAATAGGCCACACAGCATCTGTGGAATCAAAGGCATTCAACTTCGATCCAAAGAACTTTAAGTCCCATTCCTTGAATCAAGAGCCCTCATCAGCATCAAGGAACTACGAAAGAGACGTCTGAGTCTACCTTAGTAACCATCTACAAGAGGAAAGTCCGTGGTGCAGCCAACTCAATAAAAGCATTTAAGTGCTTACTATGGATCAGGCCAGAAGAGCAGAGGGTGGGGCTCAAAAGGAACGGTTCAAGAGCTGGGGTTCAACCCTCCCATCTCTTTCAGGTTTGATTGGATAAGGACAATTTGGCGATAATTCATAGTTGCAACTCTGTTTCCCAAGGAAGTGTTTGTTGTGGTAGCTGTAATGGTGGTGGTAGTGGTGGTGAGAGTTATAATAGTGGTAGTGGTGGTGAGAGTTATAATGGTGGTAGTGATGGTGAGAGTTATAATGGTAGTAGATGTGGTGAGAGTTATAATGGTGGTAGTGGTGCTAATAGTTATAATGGTAGTAGATGTGGTGAGAGTTATAATAATGGTAGTGGTGGTGAGAGTTATAATGGTAGTAGATGTGGTGAGAGTTATAATGGTGGTAGTGGTGGGGATAGTTATAATGGTGGTAGTGGTGGTGAGAGTTATGGTAGTAGTGGTGTTAGTAATTATAATGGTGGTAGTGGTGGGGAGAGTTATAAAGGTGGTAATGGTGGTAGTAGTTACAATGGTGGTAGTGGTGGTAATAGTTATAATGGTGGTAGTGGTGGTGAGATTTATAATGGTGGTAGTGGTGGTGAGAGTTATAGAGGTGGTAATGATTGTAGTAGTTATAAAGGTGGTAGTGATGGTAGTAGTTATAATGGCGGTAGTGGTGGTGAGAATTATAATGGTGGTAGTGGTGGTGAGAGTTATTATGGTTGTAGTGGCAGTGAGAGTTATAATGGTGGTAGTGGTGGTGAGAGTTATAGTGGTGGTAGAGGTGGTGGTAGTTATAATGGTGGAAGTGGTGGTGAGAGTTATAATGGCTGTAGTGGTGGTGAGAGTTATAATGGTGGTAGTGTTGGTGAGAGTTATAATGGTGGTAGTGGTGGTGAGAGTTATGATTGTTGTAGTGGTGGTGAGAGTTACAATGGTGGTAGTGGTGGTGAAAGTTATAATGGTGGTAGTGGTGGTAGTGAATTATAATGGTGTAGTTGTGGTAGTAGTTACAATGGTGATAGTGGTGATAGTAGTTATAATGGTGGTAGTGGTGAGTTACAATGGTGATAATGGTGGTAGTAGTTATAATGGTTGTAGTGGTGGTAGTAGTTATAATGATGGTAATAATTGTGGTAGTTATAATGGTGGTAGTGGTGGTGAGAGTTATAATGGCGGTAGTGGTGGTGGTGAGTTATAATGGTGGTAGTGGTGGTAGTGGTGGTAGTAGCTACAATGGTGGTAGTGGTGGTAGTAGTTATAATGGTTGTAGTGGTGATGGTAGTTATAATGGTGGTAGTTATAAAGGTGTGTAGTGGTAGTTATAAAGGTGGAAGCTGTGGTGGTTGTTATACAGGTGGTAGTGGTGGTGATGGTGGTAATTATAATGATGGTTGTGGTGGTGGTAGTTATAAAGGTGGTAGTGGTGGTGGTAATTGCGATGGTGGTAGTGATGGTGGTGGTGGTGGTGATTGCTGTAGTGGTGGTGGTGATTGCTGTAGTGGTGGTGGTGATTGCTGTAGTGGTGGTAACGGTCGTTCATAGTGCACGGGAAAGTCATGGTAGTGTTAATCCAAAGGACGATTATAATTAGGTAAAGAAAAGCAAGGGAGAAGGGCGGGAAGGAAGGGAGGGGGAAGGGAGAAGGAAATAATAATGAAAGGAGAAAAGAACTAGAGATAAGAGGAGAGAACAGGAACTGTGGAGGAGAAGGTGATGTCACCAGGAAGGTAGGAAAGGGAACAGGAACCAGAGTGAGGGGATCAAGAACTGGGAAGGGGAACTAGGGAGGGAAAGGAGAGAGGGGAAACAGCTTTGAACCTTTCGAGGGCGGGAGGAATCAGTAGGGCAAGAGAGGCAGTGTAGGAGTGGCAGGCTTGGAGAGGCAAGGCAATAGAGGAAGGCCAGGAGAGGCAGGGTAGGAGAGGCAGGGTAGAAGAGGCAGGGCAGGAGAAGCAGGGTAAGAGAGGCAGGGAAGGAGAGGTAAGGCAGGAGAGGTAAGGCAAGAGAGGTAAGGCAGGAGAGGCAGGGTAGGAGAGGCATGGCAAGAGAGGGGGGGCAGGGCAGGAGAGAGGGGGGTAGACGGGGGGAGTTAATCGGCTTTTTGAAAGCAAATGATATTAAAACTTCCGGCTGTTTAAGTAAAAAGACAAGAAGCTCTTTCGTTTTTTCTCGAGCTGAAGTAAGAAGCTTCCAGCGTTTAAATGGACCCGGGCTCAAGCCGATACTCTATACGCTTTTTCTCTTTCACACTGGAAAACTACACAGAAATAAATGCTGGAATTCTTGAATAACATTAAAACACCACACGAAATATATTATGATTTTTTGGTGTATGATAGCAGGTGGGAGGAGGTAACCTGGACGTGACCTGAGCCGACCTGAGTGTGACCCGACTAGTACCAGACTCAACAGTACGAGTGTGTTAGGTCATGGGGGTGAGATTCTTGTGAACCCAGGTACAGTAAGCCTCGTTCTGTCTGTTTTTTCTGTCTGTGTTTGTCTCTCTGCCTGTCACCCTGTCTCTCTGTCTGACACTCTGTCACTCTGTCACTTGTCTCTGTCTGTCAGTTTGTCCCTGTCTGTCACTGTCGTGGCATACGTAATATCGAAACACATCGTCAATTCCTCCGACATTAGGGATGGGGGATCTCACTGCCCCAGTTGCAGTGTAGGGATGGGGGGACTAGGGGGTCACAAAATACCCATATAAACAGCGTTTACTCTACCAGCAGCACATGAATAGACCGATTTTTAACCCCCCTACCCCTCTCTATCCCCATCCGGAAAGACTAGCTATTCAAATTGGTGTAATCCTTGGCAATCCTGGAAGAACTGAAAAGAAGTGGATCCCGAAAAAAAAGAGAAGGAAAAAACTCGTGGGATTTAACCGCCAGTTCAAAAGCTTTATCTAATGCTCCCCGTCAGAGCAAACTTTGCAAAGTTTTAAACGCTAAAAAGTAGGCAGGAGAGAGATAACACGCCCGCCCCTGCCCTTCCAACCCGGAGCTGATCGATGGTGATCGTATCTTTGGTCTCCCAGTGGCGTGTGGGAAGGTGGGGTTGTGGAGGAAGGTGTGTGTGTGGGGGGGGGGAAGGTGTGTGTGTGGGGGGGGAAGGTGTGTGTGTGTGTTGGAAGGTGTGTGTGTGATGGAAGGTGTGTGTGTGTGTGTTGGAAGGTGTGTGTGTGTGTGTGTGTGTGTGTTGGAAGGTGTGTGTGTGTGTGTGTGTGTATGAAGGAAAGTGTGTTTGTGGGAAGGAATATGAGTGTATGAGTAGGGAAGATGTGTGTATGTGGAAAAAACGGATGTGTGTGTGGGGGGGGGAAGGTGTATGTGTGTGTGGGGGGAAAGTGGATGAGTGTGTGTGTGGAAAGATGGGTGTGTGGGGGGGAAGTGGATGCGTGTGTGTGGGAAGTTGGATGTACGGGCTCGAAATGTCTCTTTGGTAAACACGTAATCAACTAGCATCCAGGGAGTCCAACCTGATCGTTCTCTGTCACCGAGGGTATGACCATCGAGTTCAACATCTGCTCCTCGGAGACTAACACTGACGGGAACCACAGAGCCCCTGCTAGTAAACCGAGTCACCAGTCAGTCAAAAATGAAGCTAAGTCTCCGTCTCAACTCCTCGAAATGTAAACTAGAGTCCTCCAAATCACAGTTGCCCTGCAACGAGTGCAGTTTATTAATCTTATTGATTATACTTCCCCAGATGCTCCTCTTGGGTCTATTGCAAGTGGAGAGATTGGGGAAAAAAAGGCAACTAAAGAAAGTACGCAAACCTGTATTAGTCTCATTGATACCATCCATCTCCTCACAGATGTCTATCCTTCTCTAAGATTAACATTTTATGATTCTGTCTAGTCTTTGGCTGCCCCCTTTCCGTAGGAGTAAGATTCACGTCCAGAGCCAATGCTGGAAAAAAAAATCTTTCACTGGATGAATCACATTGGGAACAAGACACTCCTCCAGTCAGATTAGACGGTCTGGTAATACATACAACCTCTCAGCGTGCCTTTCCAGCCTTATCCTTCTTCAATGGATACAATGAATTGATGAAAGAAATTCTGTCAGGACATACATAATCTGGCAGGGGTGGATGTGTCCCAGCTACAACTAGTCGGATCAGCGTGTGCGATACCTTTTCAGCGAGACAACAAGCATTTCGGTTAGGGGGGTCCCGTCATAGAAAATATTTCTACTGCTATGTTAGAGGCCTCAGGTTCCTAATATGAGAGAGTTCGTCTTTTAGCTGTGAATGCGCATAACTCCGGTAATTTCCTACTAGTAGTTCCCATCCGCTGCCGCTATTCACACTGAGTACAAGTGTATTTGAGGCAGGGTAGGAACTAACCAACATGGCCTGCATGGTCTGTCCTGTTTACATTTCAAATGATGGCATGTTTAAAAACGAAATCAGCGAGATCAAGAGAAGTCTTGTGTGTGTATAAGTGTTTACTTACTGTATGTACCCATATGTGTCTGCATGAGTAAAGTCTCATATCCAGGGTGCGAGTCGTGTGTGTGTGTGTGTGTGTACTCACCTAGTTGTGGTTGCAGGGGGTTGAGTCACAGCTGCTGGCCCCGCCTCTTCACTGGCCGCTACTGGGTCACTCTTCCTGCTCCATGAGCTTTATCGTACCTCTTCTTAAAGCTATGAATGTGTGTGTGTGTATGGGTATTTAAGACTATAGCCACTCCATAGGAGGCAAATTTCAGTTGTTTAAATCTTGCGGGCGCTATGCCCACCTGACTACCACATTATGAAAGTCATGGGCGCTTAGTTTTCATTGAATCAACCCATTTCCCGGATGTCTTCGTGCCCAGTTACACTGGTCTTTCACCACTCCCGACCTGACTTCTCCCTCAAACCTTCCCACTCTCTGCCTTTCCCCCTCCCGTACATAAATTCTTTTGATCTTTCTATCCGCATTCATTCATCACATGGGAAAGCCGATTCAGCCTCCTCCATCCCCTTCCCATCCTTTCCTCCTCATTCTCCATTACTTCTACTCCCTTTTCTTTCCTCCTACCCCCCAGTTCTCTAGTGCTTCTGGCTCCTCTCCCTTCCAATCCTCTCTCTTCACATACACCGTGCTTTAGTCTTTCGGTTAGTCGCATTGGAGACTCCATGTCCTGTTCCCGTCATATTCTGTCATATTCCTATCATACTTTCACTTTTCAGATTATACTCTGTTCTATCTCTATCATACAAGGCCATGTGCATTTCATACTATTGTATTCCAGTCATGACCTGTCATATTTCTATCATACTCTCCATTTTCTCTCATTCTCTCTCATATTCCTTTTATGGTCTCTAATATTCTCGCTAAGAGACCATTTCATTGTCCTTGTGTTTCACTATGTTATTTTCCTTCTATTCTAGGAAAATCATTTTCCTGTTTGATCGTAATCTGTCAGATTTAGCAACTTTCCCTCTGTCATGCTCTTTCACATTCCTGTCAAACTTTCTCTCATGTCCTTATGACAACATAAAAGTTCCTGAAAAAAACTTGCATTCTCCCGTCAATACTTTCATGGATCTGTCGGAACTTTGTCTCATACTTCTGTTAAAACTTTCTCTAAAAGTTCCCTTGGATCCAGAATGAGATATTTCTCTCATTCCAGCATGATCACAATCAGTATGTCGTAGTCTTGGGTCATGGAAAGCTATCCTGTTCACATTGTTCTGCCGCGTTCTTTTCTTGGAATGTTCTATGTTATAGTCATGTTCAAGACAGTCATGTTATCTGTATTCTTTTCTAAGAATGGCCCTTATTTTTTTTTCTTTCCTCTTCTTATCTTTCGTTTCATTCGGTTATTATTCTTTGGAGAAGCAATTTATCTTTTCGATATGGTTTAGAGCTGATTGAAAAGACTATCTGGACAACGTTTCGCTCAAAATGGAGCTTTTTGAAGTCATGTTTTACTTAGCCCTACTTAGAGAGAAAACCTGTTCAGACAAAGCCTCATATCAAATACTTCCGTACAGGTTTGAACCCTACCCGTACCGTGGTTTGTTTACAATTGATTCAGCGTGCCTACATCAGGTGTGGGAAAAAAAGCCTGGTTGCGAGGATACTGGAAGAAGTATCGAGCCTACACTAGCTCTCTGTCCTGAAATCATCCATGAGGCTTTAGAATATCACAAATATACTGAGAAACTTCTTGTATAGACAAATAGGGATTTTTTATTGCAGTATCAAGGGTTGTATTATTGCTGTATTTATGTGAGGCGATAAATTCGTGTGGGTCATTAAGGACCATAAATGATAGCGGCTCTATCCTTCGTTCGATAAGAGAGAGATATGGTAACTAAGCAGTTCCAGTAATTTAGGATACAACGCTGTTTTATCCTTGATAATGTCTCGGCC
>NC_069445.1:11799436-11806936 GCF_026875155.1 Cherax quadricarinatus
GAGATTCAACTAAGTTAGCTTCACCATAAGATGATCTTAGTTAACAAACATGCCCAGCATTACAAAAATGGGCTAAAACGTGATTTTATTGCGTATCTCGACGTTTCAACTGAGGCATTTATTGACGTACTTTATTTTTTATAGTTGGGATACATAAATTATCACACGTTTAATCAAAACTACTTTATATCGATATTGTCCCTTTCTGCTGCAAATTCTTTGCGTAGCTTAAACAAATACATTAGAAAAGTGAGTGGGTGAGAGTAGGCCCTGAGTAACGAGGTTAATTAGGCCTACTTTAGTGCTCCTCTGTTCTTACTCTGAAACAGTGGAATTTGTTTTGTGATACCGACAAATTGTAAGTAACAAGTTTATACACTGATCAACATAATTATTAAGAAAACGTTTGGCCACGAAAGGAAGCCAGTCCAGGTTAAATGTGTATATTTTAAATATACAGCATTTAACTGTGTGTGTTTAGTGTGTACACACACACACACACACACACACACACACACACACAACTTTCGTTACACAAAATAATTAAACTTGGTGGAGTAAAGAGACACTGTTATGTAGAGATATATGACCACAACCAGCAAGATATTCTGAGACAGAGACAACCTGTTTAAAAAGTAAAAAAAAAATATGCAAAACTCTGCAAGTTTTAAGCTTGAAAAAACCAAAGACGTGTATGATAGTATTACTAGAGTGTGGGGGAAGTATTTTGAAAAAAAAAGAATATTTCTCCATAACAATATGCGTGGTTTTTGCTAGTGACTATTAGCATTTGTTTAAAAAAACTGATTTCGTAGAAGTATTGCATTAGCTTTGTGTTGTGAAGGTGAGCGTCCAAGGCACGCCAGAAGTCTTAACATTAAGCAAACACTGCAGGTGGTGAGGCTGGCTGTGAGGTGATGCTTGTGAAGGTTCTGTTGTGCTGATAAGTGGAGCTGGTGGTGAATGGCAGTGATGGTGCTGGTAGTAAATGGTGGTGGTGGTGGTGGTGGAGAATAGTGGTGGTGGTAGTAGTGGTAAATAGCGTTGGTGGTGGTAAGTGGTGGTGGTGGTGGTGGTGGTGGTGGTGGTGGTGGTGGTGGTAAGTGGCGGTGCTCGTGGCTTGGGACCATCGCCACGCCTGCCTTTGTCGAGATAACAATGGCTCTCACTTTCTTTTTGCCGGCAAGATGGCGCCGCAGCTCATTCCCTGCTGTCGTTAGCTTCACCCTCCCCATCCTCCACACCTACCACCCCTGCTCTCCCCTGTCACGCAGTGTGTGTGTGTGTGTGTGTGTGTGTGTGTGTGTGTGTGTGTGTGTGTGTGTGTGTGTGTGTGTGTGTGTGTTTGTTCACCTATATATGTAGACAAATGGTTCAGAGAACCGACAGAGGGACTGAATACCTCGAAGTACTCCTCATCTTTCACCCTTCTTTGCACTGGACTGTAGAAGCCACTGGCTGGCCAAACGTTTCCACAGTAAAGATACCCAAGCGTTAGAGAAGTGTCTAATTCACCGTCTATATGTATTTGTAAAGACCGTGAGTGCACTCACCTATTTTTACTCTCTTAGCTACTGCTGCAAGGGACGAGCCCTAGCTCCTGGCTCTGCCTCTTGCCACTTTCCACTTATTTCATCTTAGCCTGAGTAAAGAACTCAGTGTCTGGTCTTCTTATCCCTTCCCCTATTGTCGCAACCATGCATCTACCGGGGTTGAATTCCAGTTGGCACTTAACAGAAGAACTCCACAATTAATCCAAGCCTATTTCTAATGTTTTCTTGTCCTAATTTTTTTCGCCATCTTCGAAGAGGGATACAACTGACTATATCTTCTGGTATGTTGTCCTCGTTCACTAGAAACAATATAAATCCTAATACCCATCCTTGGGGAAACCTGCCAGTTACACTTTGCCATCCTGGCAAGTCTTTTTAGGTGATGGATACTGAATGAGGCACCTGGTGGAGAGGATGGATGTGGAGTGAGGGAGCAAGAGGGGAGGTTTAGGGGTGGGGTAGAGTGAGGTGATGGAGGGGGCGTGAAAAAAGCCCCTTGCGTCACTAACCCACCATTGTTAACACAGTGTTTCAGTAGCTAGTACGTCACCTTGTGGGTGTAAATATCACCATATGTTCCCACCCTGTGTTGATGACGGCTGCCACCCGGGGTGTAGAGAGGGTGTAAACCCTACAGGTTCACACCCTGTGTGTGTATGCATGTGTATGTGTGTGTGTATGTGTGAGTGTGTGTGTGTGTGTGTGTGTGTGTGTGTGTGTGTGTGTGTGTGTGTGTGTGTGTGTGTGTGTGTGTGTGTGTGTGTGTGTGTTGTGTGGTGTGTGTGACTCACCTCATTGTAGTCACCTAATTGTGGTTGCAGGGGTCGAGACTCAGCTCCTGGCCCCGCCTCTTCAATGAGTGCTACTAGGTCCTCTCTCCCTGCTCCATGAGCTTTATCATACCTCATCTAAAGCTATGTATGGTTCCTGCCTGTGTGTGTGTGTGTACTCACCTAGTTGAGGTTGCGGGGGTCGAGTCCGAGCTCCTGGCCCCGCCTCTTCACTGATCGCTACTAGGTCACTCTCCCTGAGCCGTGAGCTTTATCATACCTCTGCTTAAAGCTATATATGGATCCTGTGTGTGTGTGTGTGTTGTGTGTGTGTGTGTGTGTGTGTGTGTGTGTGTGTGTGTGTGTGTGTGGTGTGTGTGTGTGTGTGTGTGTGTGTGTGTGTGTGTGTGTGTGTGTGTGTGTGTGTGTGTGTGTGTGTGTGTGTGTGTGTGTGTGTGTGTGTGTGTGTGTGTGCGAAGGTTCCCACCCAGGAAGTAGAGAAAATATATACCTTACAAGTTCACACTCTGTGTATCCAGAGATTTCTAACCTCATTAAAAACACCCAGTTTACCCTAAGATCGTGCACCTAATATCGTGCATCTAGTGTAGGTAAATAATACCAGGTGCCTGAAAATCCACATTGTCATGCTAACCTAGTACTTCACGCTGCCTAAGTATATGAGGCGGAGCACCTAGTATATGTATGTGGATCACACATTAGCTCAGTACCCAGTATAAGTGGAAAGAGGGGAACCACATGGTAGATTCCAGAAAATTGGGAATGAGATGGTTTTGGGGGATGGGAGGGAGGTAGGAAGGGAGGGAGAGAGGGAGATGGAAGGAGATAGGGAGGAAAAAATAGAAGGGAAAGAGGGAAGATGAGGGCAGTGAGAGAACGAGGTATGGTTGGAGGAAGGGATGGAGAGAGAGAGAGAGAGAGAGAGAGAGAGAGAGAGAGAGGAGAGAGAGAAGAGAGAGAGAGAGAGAGAGAGAGAGAGAGAGAGCACCATCACGCAGGCCCACCAGCCTCATAATTACCCTCTGTTAATTATTTAATTATCGGCAGCGCAGCTCTGCCAGGATTTATGACACCAAACAACGTCGTGTTTCTGTCCCTTTTTTTAACATCACCTTCGTCAGAGTTTCGTTTTCTCCGTCAAACGTTATCATTTTCCTCTTCGCCGTTGTTGTCGTTGTTTCTCTCGGACTTTTTGTTCTCTCCCTGTCACTGTTAAGGGGTTTCCACCCCCCTCCCTGTCAGGAATTTTCTCCTTGCCAGTTACAGATTTTCTCTGCTGAAGCTACTGTTGTTACTGCCTTGCCAATTTCGATTTTTTCCTCAATGGTAAACTTTTATATATTAGCTATAATGTTTAAAGATCACACCGTCAGATTTTTATTTAAATGAACTCAACTGCAGCTACGCTTTCAAAATTTCTGAAGTTATATTTAACGTCAGCTATATCAGAACACCTGAAATACTGTCAAACGTAGCGTAGCACCGTAGTACTGAAGTGAGCAGTACCGTAGTACTCAAGTGAGCAGTACCGTAGTACTGCTCACTTCACTCTGAAGGGATACAAGACATGTGTACATACGTGAAGTACACACACATTATACACGCACTTGTGTTTAGGCAGTGTGTGTATATATATATATATATACACACCGTACTTTCACCAATATAATTCATGTAACGCCTTAAGATGAAAGCAGAACTCAATTTACATGTAATCAACTGCTTTCTAAAGCTGTTCCATTTATTGTTTCACGATAATAATAATAATAATAATAATAATAATAATAATAATAATAATAATAATAATAATAATAATAATAATAATAATAATAATAATATCTTTCTTTACTACAAGTACATGTACAAGGTATACAGTCCTAGCTGACATTAATGACATACTACTGAATAGAAAGCGCCTTGTTATGCTGAGCATTTCGGGCAAATTAGGTCAGTGTCCCAGGATGCGACCCACACCAGTCGACTAACACCCAGGTACCCATTTACTGATGGGTGAACATAGACAACAGATGCAAAGAAACACGCCCAATGTTTCTACCATGGATGGGAATCGAACCCAGACCCCTCCCCGTGTGATGCGAGAGCTTTAGCTACCAGGCCACCAGAGCCCCTCAACGAAGAACGATCGTCGTTCCTGATCACGCCCTCTCACCCACATCACTCACATCTTCATCTCTCACACTCATACCATCCCCTCTGAAAGATGTCACACTTAATACTGAGGACTGGAGTAAGGGACAACCAGAATCTGTGTATATAACACTGCCACCAGAGCAGTACCATAAAATGAATGCTTCTCCACCTACACAAATGACTGGTCGGGCTCGTACAATGGCTGTTAGTATTCGGCCTGCTCGTTCTGGAGCCTGAAAAAAACTGTTGCCGCACAAGCACTAATTTATTGCATTAACTGTATTTAAATCTTTGAGGAACGTGTATTGAGATCTAACTCTGGTCTGTGTTTCTGGACCTGCCTAGCTAGTTCCGAGTTGTTTGGGAATGGGTACCTCAGTAACCCGTCCTGCCTCAGGAGCATTTGACTGTCAGATATTATTTCTCCAGCAGAGACTTGCTTGTTGTAGCACTGCCAGAAATGGCCAACACCCAAATGGTTCTGTGGAATCGATAATCATCAGCTAACTCTCTCATCTCCTCGACAAACAAGTACTCTTATCTTCGAGATATGCTCGAAGATCGTCAGTCATAATTAACGTCAGCAATATATCGGAGTCACGGTCTACTGTAGCTTTTTACTACCACTGAAAAAGGTAGTGTTTTACCCATAGATGTAGTAAATTTCTTTTGGTATTTTGAGAGGTTTCAGAGAATATGTTTTGAATACGACAGATTTGACACTCATGATCCGTGTACCCCTGAGACAGTCTCGTAGAAATCCGCTGTAGACCATTACCCAGCAGCTGGGAATGCAAGAGAGCAGCCAAGTATCCCCATAGCCATTTCCAGCAGTTGGTTGGTTCTCGAACAAGTCAGAATACCTATCCAGGTTTGCTTTGTTATACTTTGAGACAGGTTGCAACTCTGCGAATGTTAAATCTCAGCTGTTGCTCTTACTGTTCTCCATTTATAACATTCATATTTCTACCTGTATTGAGATTGTCATTCACACTAATATTCACGCTGCTGCCACTTCTCGGCAGCATACTTCCGTTAGTCAGCTAGTAATGCCCGATGCTCCTTGACTAATCTTGGGACTGGCGCACAATCAGGCTCCTGAAAAAGTCTAAAAATCCGCTGCTGCTGTCCAACAGTTTCTGGCTCCTGCTGCACATTACCACAGCTTTCACACCTGTCTTTTTCAGCAGGTGTATCCTAGTGATTAAAATGTGCTAATTTATCTTTTACTCACAAGGCAAAAAATTACTTATCTTTGGTGGCTTGCGCTTTACCCTGATATAATCTTCAGTAACCCGGTTATTCACTCTGGAAGTTCATTACACAGTGACACTCACACTGACTAGACTAGTTTTTGTCAACTCTGACCCAGGCAACTGCACATACTCTTAACATCCTCTTAACAGCAAAGCCAAGACGTTTTTGGTAATGTCTGCCATATTTATACCAGGTGATATTCAGCGTCTATGGACGACGAAGTTAGTGCATGATAGGAAGTCAAGTGTAGTGGGAATCTGAAAAAGTATAAGACATTCAAAGAATAAGCCAGGGCAGGCAAATGTTAAGGTGAGGCAGAGCCATCTCTTGGGTAGCAGAGAATGACGTCACAGATGTAATATTCGGGCCTTTTTAACAAGTTCAAAATAATGAAATAATGTAAGCAATAAATGGCTGGAGAGTAGTTTATTTGTTGTTGTGAAAGACCGAATGGTAAACTATTATTCCACAAGATTGCATGGTAATTAATCTATCCTTGAGTAAGACTGGATTGTAGATTATTGTTGCGTCAGAATTGTTCTGGAAGAATTAAGAGTTAGTCATTTTAGCGTAAGATTTTACGGCAGTCTTTTGTTTACAGATGGATGCTAGTTTATTTCAACGTAAGAATGGATGACAGGCTATTGTTGTAATAAAAGTATAAACAAAATTACGTACAGAATAGTATATTAAACGGGGTAGTAAAAACAAAAGTTAGAATACAGAGGTTATTATTACAAATATCGTACCTCATCTCATTTACAGGGCCAGCAAATAGGATGCCAGCCAGAACAGCCGGCTAACATGTAGGTACCTATTTACTGCTAGGGTAAGCAGGGGATGCGAGTGCAACCAGACTTGCCCATATACCTCAACCTACAAGTGAAACTAGCTCTAAATTCAGTGGCAGCTAATCAGCGTCTGTACTGAAAAAAGTTACGTCAGATAAGGATCTTCAAATCATCTTGACAGAGCTCTTTCATAAGACAGATGGGTAATATATTTATGTTCTCGATATGAACGCATGCTACGTGGCCTCGCAGAGTACAACTCCTGAGAGAGAGAGAGAGAGAGAGAGAGAGAGAGAGAGAGAAGAGAAGAGAGAGAGAGAGAGAGAGAGAGAGAGAGAGAGAGAGAGAGATGGATTTCACGTTTATAGTCTTCGGCCTGCAACTTATTGACGCTTAAATGAATTTCGGATTGTTCTGTCTAGCGTCGAACTAAGTTCTCCTTCTCCTCCTTCCCCTCCTCCTCCTCCTCCTTCTTCTTCTTCTTCTTCTCCTCTTCCCTTTCCCACTCTTCATCTTTTTTGCTTCTCCTCATGCTACTTCTTTTGTTGCCCCTTCTCCTCCCTCTTCCTCTCTCCCTCCCTTCCTTCCTAATTTCTATTACCTCCCTTCCCTCTGCTCCTCCCCTCCTCCTCTCATCTCCCACAGACAACATTCTCCAACACAACACTTGACCTCCGACTAGCATCCTACCTAACACGAGCATTATTATAATAATAAAAAACGCTAAACCTACAAGAGTCAACCTAACACAAGAACGTTTAGTGATACACTTTACCAAGCATTGATTTTTACTCCTGGAGATTACCTGGAGATTACCTGGAGAGAGTTCCGGGGGTCAACGCCCCCGCGGCCCGGTCTGTGACCAGGCCTCCTTAGGTCAGTGTCCCAGGATGCGACCCACACAAGTCGACTAACACCCAGGTACCCATTTTACTGATGGGGAACATAGACAACAGG
>NC_069445.1:11809436-11844436 GCF_026875155.1 Cherax quadricarinatus
ATCCGAAAGTTTTCGTTAAAATTCTTCTCGGTTGTGAGCGAAACAATGAGAGTGAGCGAAACAGCGTGGGATCAAGAGGCGAACTTGTGGCTGTGTCAGAGAGTATTGATCACCCGTAAGTCGCTGTACGACGACTCGTTTTCTTGTTCCTCAAGTCGTTCTGTTGTCTTTTAAGTCGTAGACTTGTCGTTCAAGACGTACACTTGTCGTTCAAGACGTACACTTGTCGTTGAAGACGTACACTTGTCGTTCAAGACGTACACTTGTCGTTGAAGACGTACACTTGTCGTTCAAGACGTACACTTGTCGTTCAAGACGTACACTTGTCGTTCAAGACGTACACTTGTCGTTCAAGACGTACACTTGTCGTTCAAGACGTACACTTGTCGTTCAAGACGTACACTTGTCGTTCAAGACGTACACTTGTCGTTCAAGACGTACACTTGTCGTTCAAGACGTACACTTGTCGTTCAAGACGTATACTTGTCGTTCAAGACGTACACTTGTCGTTCAAGACGTACACTTGTCGTTCAAGACGTACACTTGTCGTTCAAGACGTATACTTGTCGTTGAAGACGTATACTTGTCGTTCAAGACGTACACTTGTCGTTCAAGACGTACATTTGTCGTTCAAGCCGCACACTTGTCGCCAAAACTGTAGACATGTCGTTCAGGTCGTGCACATGTCTCCCAAGTCGAACATCTGTCACCATACTCATGCACTTCTCACAGCATTTGTACACCTGTCGCCCAAGTCGTACATCTATCTCCCAAGTCGTACTTAGGTCGTACACGGGAGAGCCGTCTCACTAGAGATAAGCCTCCGGTGAGAGACTCTACGGTGAGGTCACGCCGTGTTTCAATATTTGGTTCTGTTTTTTTTCCAGAGTTCAGTGGCGCTGGTCGTTGATCGTTGGTCATGTTAATTGTGGCAGTAGCCGACTATAACACAGGTGACGGTGGATGGTGGATGGACAGTAGAAATTCTCTCTCTCTCTTTCTCCCTTTCTCCCTTTCTCTCTCTCTCTCTCTCTCTCTCTCTCTCTCTCTCTCTCTCTCTCTCTCTCTCTCTCTCTCTCTCTCTCTCTCTCTCTCTCTCTCTCTCTCTCTCTCCTCTCTCTCTCTCTCTCTCTCTTCTCTCTCTCTCTCTCTCTCTCTCTCTCTCTCTCTCTCTCTCTCTCTCTCTCTCTCTCTCTCTCTCTCTCTCTCTCTCCCCAATGATTTCCGGAGCGACAGATTGCCAGAATAGCAAACTGCTGAAACGGCAGATTGCTGGAATGACAGATTGCTGGAATAGGGAGCTGCTGGAATGACAGGCTATTGAAATGGCAGACTGCTTTAATAGTAAGTAATATATTACACAAGCCGACTAATAGTGAATAAGGGACATTTAATATTTAGACTCTGACAGTACTTGACAGCTGTGAGACCTTGTCAGGTACTTAACAGTTGTGAGCCCTTGTCAAGTACCTGACAGTTGTCATGGCTTATCACATATTGGATTACTGTGTTGCCGTGTTAAATACCATGGGGTCTTCTCAAGTAACTGACAGCTGTGGGTCCCTATCAAGAACTTGACAGTTCTGGGGCCTTGTAAAGTAATGGAACTCTGTGGGGCCTCGTAAAATACTCCAAAGCTGTGAGATCTCGTCAGATACTTGATAACTGTGGATATTTGACAAATATTTTGTGTATTTGTCTGAAGTTTACAATGTGTGTTTGTCTAAAGTTTACTATGCGTTTGCGTCAATGGTTTACTTTGTTTATGTATCGTATTTATCGCTCTTTTTTGTGTATGTGTCTATGGCTTGCTTTGTTTAAATATCTATGATTTCAAATTAATAACAGGTGCTGCCTTCACTACATGTTTAAACAACCCCGTGACCAAATGCTGTTGATGGAGCATCGGGGGAATTTCCGTGTGCATTAGAAGGAATGCAAGATGATATAGGGAAAGGTTTATCGGCACCCTACATGGCACTGCAAGTCACTGACACCCCATGAGCCACTGGAAGACTTCGTACGACTTGATTAAGGGAGGCGAAAATTTGACACTATCTGGTTGGGAATCTTCGTAAAGTCGGAGGCGCAGCGGTAACGTGTTCTGGATAAAAAGTTCCACACGCTCACAGCGTCTCAATCTCAATGGGTCAACAATTCATCACGCTCGCAGGGTCAATATATCAAAACTCGTTGACCTATTTGATGGCGTCTGACGCAAACATAAGGTCTCCTATAAGATTATCACAAGCAACGATGACATAACAGTACTATGAAACCAGGTGATGCAGGGCGAGTCAGAGACCAGATGGTGCTGAAAGTCAGAGAACAGGTGGTGCTGAGAGTCAGAGAACAGGTAGTGCTGAAAGAGTCGGAGAACAGGTAGTGCTGAAAGAGTCGGAGAACAGGTGGTGCTGTGAGTCTCAGAGATCAGCTGGAACTGGGAGTCGCGGGTCCAGGAGCCAGTGAGTCAGCCAGGGATCAAAAAGTAGAGGAGAATAACACCAAGTCGGATTATCTCCAAGAAAGGTGTAGCAGGGGCGGTAAAATGGGAGCTAGCTGGGAGGGGAAGGGGTGGCAAGGAGGGAAGAGGGAGAAAGGGAGGGACGTGGGGAGCAAAGAGGAGCAGTGAGTTTTAGTGAGTCGTGAGGAGTAGTTAGTCTATTTACCACATAACCAGTAAAACCACCCACACTGTAAACAAAAGGAAAAACACAGTTACCGACAAACATAATACTAAGAACACGGAAGGATGCCAACGAAAGAAGGAAAAAATAATAGTACAGAAATCGAGAGAAAAATAACATGAGAAAACAGAAAAAAAGGTGTCAAGAATGAGGCAAATTCCCTAAAAAATATCCAGGAGCGCTGTGGGTGGAGAGCCGCGGCTCCTGGAGACACTATCACCCCAGAAGCAACCACATAAAAACAAGGAGAAAGAACGAGAGAGAAAAAATAATAAGATCTTTTACACGCACCGCGAGTGATACGGACTAACACGAGAAATGAATAATAATAGCTATAATAAGAAAAACTTTGGAAATAGAGCGTATGCTAATAAAGCAAACAGAATTAAAAAAAGAATGCTAATGTGATCTTTAACACTTAGGATGAGTTACATAGAAAAAGCGAAGCTTCTCGGAGTGAATAAGAGGAATAAAGTAAATAGACCAGAAGCAGCAAAAGCAAAAGGAGAAAAGAAACGTAAGGAGAGGCATTCTCTCTCTCTCTCACACACAGGAAAAAAAAGGGCCTAAGGCAAATGTTATTGTATCAAGATTCCAGTTCTTCCTGCTCGTGGCCATCCGCGTCCCTCCTCGCTAAGCCAACCCCACACACAAAATTCTCTTTCAGACTTTGGCGAGAAAAACGTCGGTGAGAACTAGAAGGACGGCAGTCATCTTCGGAACCCAACTACAAACATCATTTTCAGCACCAGCGACGCGTCAAACTAAGTCCAACTTTTGTCAACACCGAGGCGCTGTTCACTGCTGTGGAGGAGGAGGAAGAGGAGGAAGAAGGGGGGGGGTTGAGGTAGAGGAGCAAGGGGGCGCTAAGGGATGGAAGCAGGGGGCGTTGAGGAATGGGAGCAGATTCGTTGAAGGATGGGTGCAAAGGCGTTGAGGGATGGGAACAGGGGGCTCTGAAGGAGGAAGAGAAAGGGGGGCGTTTAGAGAGAGGGGCAGCAGGCGTTGAGGGATTGGACGAAGGAACGTTGAAGAAGTAAAGCAGGGGGCGCTGGAACGCAGCAAGGGACGCTGAAAAAGTTGAGCAGTGGGCGTTGAGGGGGAAGCAAAGTTGAAGGACGGAGTTGAGAAGCAGAAGGAGGATAGGGTAGAAAGTTGACTGAGGAGATGCAAAACGAAGGATAGGTGAGAATCTGAAGAAAAAACGAGAGAAACAGAGATTACGAAGACTACACACCACACAGTGTGTCACTGACAGATACACACCACACAGTGTGTCACTGACGGATACACACCACACAGTGTGTCACTGACGGATACACACCACACAGTGTGTCACTGACGGATACACACCACACAGTGTGTCACTGATGGCTACACACCACACAGTGTGTCACTGACGGATACACACCACACAGTGTGTCACTGACGGATACACACCACACAGTGTGTCACTGACGGTACACACCACACAGGTCTGCGGTACACACCAACAGTGTGTCACTGACGATACACACCACACATGTGTCACTGATGCTAACACCACACATGTTCACGAGGAACACACACACAGTGTGCATGATGGCTACACACACCCGCTGTCAATTTATTATATATATGATCTACTCCTTCTCTCGGAAAGAACAGAAATTATTTTTATTTTTATGGCGTCACTCTCTCTAACACACACACACACACACACACACACACACACACACACACACACACACACACACACACACACACACACAAACATACCATTCGCTGATGTTGAATAATATAAGAACGTAAACATATTTATTTTCATCAAAATACTTTTATAACAGTTTGTCCTAACATTAACTTACCAAAGCTGCAGCACTATTAACTTTACTCTAAAACCTCCTTTATGCTTCTTTTTTTTAGGTTAAGGAAAAAATGGAGTAAAAAAAAACTAATTTTTTACCCGAATATGAATGTCAGTTATCTGACTAATTAGATTCGGGTCCGAGATTAGTGGAGGGAGTATCGAGTCTCCACTACTCTTTACATTGAATGGCTCTGCATGAGCCAGCGTTTTATGGAATGCAATGTAAAACACGGATTCAACAACTAACGGGGAAAGACGATAAGGCAGGTCTTCTAACACCTGCTGGCCGTGTCGCCCCAGCAGTCTTCTCATTATATCCTTGAACTGTGTGGCGAAACGTCTACAAATAAAGATACCCAGATGTTGTACACGTGTCTAATTTCTTGTCCCAGCAGTAAATAAATGCTTTGTAGTTAGCTGCTGTGGATAGTTTAATGGATAAATAACCCTGAACATCCTAATGAATATAGCCACACTGCTGGGTTTTCTCGAGTTATCCCCTACTGGACTTTCTTGAGTTATCCCTCCGAGTTTACTTATCCAGTTAGTCTGTTTCATTTATATTTCAGAAATCGTTCACTGTTTCATCTTGTTCCTCTTCACGAGGACAGCAAATTGTACTTCATTAGATTAAAGATTACTCACATCCTCCAGAATACACATCACTGAGTCCCACATCCTCCAGGAACTTATTTGAGTCCCACACCCCAGCTGCTTATACTTGTGCTACAGTTAACACAGTGCTCACAAGTGGAGCTCACATGATGTTCTTGTTAGTCACCAAAAGTGTTTAAGCACCACTAAATGTTGCTCGATTTCCGCAGCCGTGCTTCATCATTCAAAAGGTTCTCACGGTAGTAACTCAGGTTGATCCTGTGAACACAAAGGCACCACAGTACCTCAGTATTAAGAGGTACACATGTATGTACTGAGTCATTAGGTACACTCAGGATTCATGGCACTCTAAGAATCATATGGTATTTACAGAAAGGGTCAGTATTAGCAAATACACAGAGTAGCTATTTAGTCATCAGATACAAAGGTACCACAGTACCTTAGGTTTAGCAAATATACGCATAGATAGGCAGGTACCCACAGGACCCATCAAGGGTCTTCCCACCTGTTCTCCATCAGGTACCAGACACTGCCGGGAAGACCCTTCTCCACCACGACAACCTCACCACCTAGTTGACCTGCCCTCAAATTGGATCCGGGAGAACAAAGTGGTGGGCTGTAGTCAATTGCATTTCCAGCACACACGAGGCCATTTTCTCAGGCAACGACGCGTCAAACGATCTATGAGTTTTGTCCACATCAGCGCCTCCAATGTTTCAGTCTTTGTTTGACAACAGCACGAACACCTTTACGGTCAGCTGGAGTTAATAGTCTTCCTGTAAACACTAAGTTCGCCGTCATTGTATATAAATTGAATACAGGTGTCGCTTTGTGAGTCTATTACGTCAAACATCTGTTATTCCCTTCCCCCTGTTTTTTTGAGAGGCGGTCATCCGAAACGGGCGAGAGAGAGGGACGGTAAAGTGCATAACATAAAACTATTTCATCAACAAGGAGAACCATTTGGGGTATTGCCACAGCGGGAAAATTCCCCTCGTGTCCACAAGCGAAGTGTTTTTCACTGTAAATGTTCAGCCCTGGCACGATCCTGCTGCTGCTGCTGCTGCTGCTGCTGCTGCTGCTGTATCTGCTAGTGTTGCTGTTCTTGTTACTTGTATTGCTGCTGCTGCTGCTGCTGCTGTATCTGCTACTTCTACTACTACTGCTGCTGCTGCTGTATCTGCTAGTGTTGCTGTTCTTGTTACTTGTATTGCTGCTGCTGCTGCTACTGCTGCTGCTGTTGTTGCTGCTGCTGCTGCTACTGCTGTATCTGCTAGTGTTGCTGTTCTTGTTACTTGTATTGCTGATGCTGCTGCTACTGCTGCTGCTGTTGCTACTGCCGTATCTGCTAGAGTTGCTGTTCTTGTTACTTGTATTGCTGCTGCTGCTGCTACTGCTGCTGCTGCTGCTGCTGCTGCTGCTGCTGTATCTGCTAGTGTTGCTGTTCTTGTTAATTGTATTGCTGCTACTGCTGCTACTACTACTACTACTACTACTACTACTACTACTGCTGCATCTCCTAGTGTTGCTGTTCTTGTTACTTGTATTGCTGCTGCTGCTACTACTACTACTACTACTACTACTACTACTACTGCTGCTGTATCTGCTAGTGTTCCTGTTCTTGTTACTTGTATTGCTGCTGCTGCTGCTGCTACTACTACTACTACTACTACTACTACTGTTGCTTCTGCTACTACTACTACTACTACTACTGCTGCTGCTGCTGTATCTCCTAGTGTTGCTGTTCTTGTTACTTGTATTGCTGCTGTTGCTGCTACCACTACTACTACTACTGCTGTATCTCCTAGTGTTGCTGTTCTTGTTACTTGTATTGCTGCTGCTGCTACCACTACTACTACTGCTGCTGCTGCTACTACTACTACTACTACTACTACTACTGCTGCTGCTGTATCTGCTAGTGCTCCTGTTCTTGTTACTTGTATTGCTGCTGCTGCTGCTACCACTACTACTACTACTACTGCTGCTGCTGCTATTACTACTACTACTACTGCTGTATCTCCTAGTGTTGCTGTTCTTGTTACTTGTATTGATGCTGCTGCTGCTGCTACCACTACTACTACTACTGCTGCTGTATCTCCTAGTGTTGCTGTTCTTGTTCCTTGTATTGCTGCTGCTGCTACTACTACTACTACTGCTGTATCTCCTATTGTTGCTGTTCTTGTTACTTGTATTGCTGCTGCTGCTGCTGCTACCACTACTACTACTGCTGCTGCTGCTACTACTACTGCTACTACTACTGCTGTATCTCCTAGCGTTGCTGTTCTTGTTACTTGTATTGCTGCTGCTGCTGCTGCTACCACTACTACTACTACTGCTGCTGCTGCTACTACTACTACTACTACTGCTGTATCTCCTATTGTTGCTGTTCTTGTTACTTGTATTGCTGCTGCTGCTACTACTACTACTACTACTACTGCTGCTGCTGCTACTACTACTACTACTACTGCTGCTGTATTTGCTAGTGTTGCTGTTCTTGTTACTTGTATTGCTGCTGCTGCTACTACTACTACTACTACTATTGCTGCTGCTGCTGCTACTAATACTACTACTGCTGCTGTATCTGCTAGTGTTGCTGCTCTTGTTACTTGTACTGCTGCTGCTGCTGCTGCTGCTGCTGCTTCTGCTGCTACTACTACTACTACTACTGCTGCTGCTGCTGTATCTGCTAGTGTTGCTGTTCTTGTTACTTGTATTGCTGCTGCTACTACTACTACTACTACTACTACTACTACTACTACTACTACTACTACTACTACTATTACTACTACTACTACTTCTACTACTACTACTACTACTACTACTACTACTACTACTACTAGTACTACTGCTGCTGCTGCTACTGCTGCTGCTGCTGTATCTGCTAGTGTTGCTGTTCTTGTTATTTGTATTGCTGCTGCTGCTACTACTACTACTACTACTACTACTACTACTACTACTACTACTACTACTACTACTACTACTACTACTATTGCTACTGCTGCTGCTAGTGTTGCTGTTCTTGTTACATGTATTGCTGCTACTGCTGCTGCTGCTGCTGCTGCTGCTGTATCTGCTAAAGTTGCTGTTCTTGTTACTTTTATTGCTGCTACTGCTGCTGCTACTGCTGCTGCTGCTGCTGTATCTGCTAATGTTGCTGTTCTTGTTACTTGTGTTGCTGCTGCTGCTGCTACTAGTGTTGCTGTTCTTGTTACTTGTATTGCTGCTGCTGCTGCTACTGCTGCTGCTAGCGTTGCTGTTCTTGTTACTTGTATTGCTGCTACTGCTGCTGCTACTGCTGCTGCTACTGCTGCTGCGCTGCCGTATCTGCTAATGTTGCTGTTCTTGTTGCTTGTATTGCTGCTGCTGCTGCTACTGCTGCTGCTAGTGTTGCTGTTCTTGTTACTTGTATTGCTGCTACTGCTGCTGCTGCTGCTGTATCTGCTGGTGTTGCTGTTCTTGTTACTTGTATTGCTGCTACTGCTGCTACCACTACTACTACTACTACTGTATCTCCTAGTGTTGCTGTTCTTGTTACTTGTATTGCTGCTGTTGCTGCTACCACTACTACTACTACTACTGCTGTATCTCCTAGTGTTGCTGTTCTTGTTACTTGTATTGCTGCTGTTGCTGCTAACAACTACTACTACTACTGCTGTATCTCCTAGTGTTGCTGTTCTTGTTACTTGTATTCCTGCTGCTGCTGCTACCACTACTTCTACTGCTGCTGCTGTATCTCCTAGTGTTGCTGTTCTTGTTACTTGTATTGGTGCTGCTGCTGCTACTTCTACTACTACTACTGCTGTATCTCCTAGTGTTGCTGTTCTTGTTACTTGTATTGCTGCTGTTGCTGCTACCACTACTACTACTACTGCTGTATCTCCTAGTGTTGCTGTTCTTGTTACTTGTATTGTTGCTGCTGCTGCTGCTGCTGCTGTATCTGCTAGTGTTGCTGTTCTTGTTACTTGTATTGCTGCTGCTGCTGCTGCTACTACTACTACTACTACTACTACTACTACTACTACTACTACTATTACTACTACTACTACTACTTACTACTACTACTACTACTACTACTACTACTACTACTACTACTACTATTACTACTACTACTACTTCTACTACTACTACTACTACTTCTACTACTACTACTACTACTACTACTACTACTACTACTACTACTACTACTACTACTACTACTACTACTGCTGCTGCTGCTGCTGCTGCTGCTGCTGCTGCTACTGCTGCTGCTGCTGTATCTGCTAGTGTTGCTGTTCTTGTTATTTGTACTGCTGCTGCTGCTGCTGCTACTACTACTACTATTGCGGCTGCTGCTGCTGCTGCTGCTGCTGCTGCTACTACTACTACTACTACTACTACTACTACTACTACTACTACTATTGCTACTGCTGCTGCTAGTGTTGCTGTTCTTGTTACTTGTATTGCTGCTACTGCTGCTGCTGCTGCTGCTGCTGCTGCTGCTGCTGCTGTATCTGCTAATGTTGCTGTTCTTGTTACTTGTATTGCTGCTACTGCGGCTGCTACTGATGGTGCTGCTGCTGTATCTGCTAGTGTTGCTGTTCTTGTTATTTGTATTGCTGTTGCTGCTGCTGCTGCTACTACTACTACTGCGGCTGCTGCTGCTGCTGCTGCTGCTACTACTACTACTACTACCACTACTACTACTACTACTACTACTACTACTACTACTACTACTACTACTACTACTACTACTACTACTACTACTACTACTACTACTACTACTATTGCTACTGCTGCTGCTAGTGTTGCTGTTCTTGTTACTTGTATTGCTGCTACTGCTGCTGCTGCTACTGCTGCTGCTGCTGCTGTATCTGCTAATGTTGCTGTTCTTGTTACTTGTATTGCTGCTACTGCGGCTGCTACTGATGGTGCTGCTGCTGTATCTGCTAATGTTGCTGTTCTTGTTACTTGTGTTGCTGCTGCTGCTGCTACTGCTGCTGCTAGTGTTGCTGTTCTTGTTACTTGTATTGCTGCTGTTGCTGCTACCACCACTACTACTACTACTGCTGTATCTCCTAGTGTTGCTGTTCTTGTTACTTGTATTGCTGCTGCTGTTGCTACTTCTACTACTACTACTGCTGTATCTCCTAGTGTTGCTGTTCTTGTTACTTGTATTGCTGCTGTTGCTGCTACCACTACTACTACTACTGCTGTATCTCCTAGTGTTGCTGTTCTTGTTACTTGTATTGCTGCTGCTGCTGCTACCACTACTACTACTGCTGCTGCTGTATCTGCTAGTGTTGCTGTTCTTGTTACTTGTATTGCTGCTGCTGCTGCTACCACTACTACTACTGCTGCTGCTGTATCTCCTAGTGTTGCTGTTCTTGTTACTTGTATTGCTGCTGCTGCTGCTACCACTACTACTACTGCTGCTGCTGTATCTGCTAGTGTTGCTGTTCTTGTTACTTGTATTGCTGCTGCTGCTGCTACTTCTACTACTACTACTGCTGTATCTCCTAGTGTTGCTGTTCTTGTTACTTGTATTGCTGCTGTTGCTGCTACCACTACTACTACTACTGCTGTATCTCCTAGTGTTGCTGTTCTTGTTACTTGTATTGCTGCTGTTGTTGCTACCACTACTACTACTACTGCTGTATCTCCTAGTGTTGCTGTTCTTGTTACTTGTATTGCTGCTGCTGCTGCTACCACTACTACTACTGCTGCTGCTGTATCTGCTAGTGTTGCTGTTCTTGTTACTTGTATTGCTGCTGCTGCTGCTACCACTACTACTACTGCTGCTGCTGTATCTGCTAGTGTTGCTGTTCTTGTTACTTGTATTGCTGCTGCTGCTGCTACTTCTACTACTACTACTGCTGTATCTCCTAGTGTTGCTGTTCTTGTTACTTGTATTGCTGCTGTTGCTGCTACCACTACTACTACTTCTGCTGTATCTCCTAGTGTTGCTGTTCTTGTTACTTGTATTGCTGCTGTTGCTGCTACCACTAATACTACTACTGCTGTATCTCCTAGTGTTGCTGTTCTTGTTACTTGTATTGCTGCTGCTGCTGCTACCACTAGTACTACTGCTGCTGCGGTATCTCCTAGTGTTGCTGCTCTTGTTACTTGTATTGTTGTTGCTGCTACTACTACTACCGCTAATACTATTGCTACTACTACTATTACTACTGCTGCTGCTGCTACATCTGCAGCTTCTGCTGTTGCTGTTGATGCTTCTATTGCTGCTGCTGCTCGTGGTAATGTTGTTGTCACAGCTACTGTTGCTGCTAATGCTGATGTTGCGTAATACTGTTGCTTCTGTTTGCTGCTACGGCTGCTGCTTTTGTTATTGTTACTATTACTGCTGCATATGCATCTGTTATTGCTGTTTCTCCTGCAGACACACACACACACACACACACACACACACACACACACACACACACACACACACACACACACACACACACACACACACACACACACACACACACACAGAGGACAAAATGTTAACTAACACACAAAGTACGTCTCCTGATAGAACTTCAAACACAGATTCTTTGAAAAGTGGAGCCTTGATAAGAGAGGGCTCTTGATCCAAGGAATTGGAGCTGCTTTTCCTTTCCTGTGATCAAACCAGGTTACCTCTGTTTCCTCAGGGTCTCCATATCCCAAACGTGTTCAGCACTTCCTAGTGAATATAATAATAATAATAATAATAATAATAATAATAATAATAATAATAATAATAATAATAATAATAATAAAACAGTAATGATAATAATAATAATAATAATAATAATAATAATAATAATAATAATAATATTTTTTTATTAACACACTGGCCGATTCCCACCAAGGCAGGGTGGCCCGAAAAAGAAAAACTTTCACCATCATTCACTCCATCACTGTCTTGCCAGAAGGGTGCTTTACACTACAGTTTTTAAACTGCAACATTAACACCCCTCCTTCAGAGTGCAGGCACTGTACTTCCCATCTCCAGGACTCAAGTCCGGCCTGCCGGTTTCCCTGAATCCCTTCATAATGTTACTTTACTCACACTCCAACAGCACGTCAAGTATTAAAAACCATTTGTCTCCATTCACTCCTATCAAACACGCTCACGCATGCCCGCTGGAAGTCCAAGCCCCTCGCACACAAAACCTCCTTTACCTCCTCCCTCCAACCTTTCCTACAGACTAATACACTCTTGAAGTCATTCTGTTTCGCTCCATTCTCTCTACATGTCCGAACCACCTCAACAATCCTTCCTCAGCCCTCGGGACAACAGTTTTGGTAATCCCGCACCTCCTCCTAACTTCCAAACTACGAATTCTCTGCATTATATTCACACCACACATTGCCCTCAGACATGACATCTCCACTACCTCCAGCCTTCTCCTCGCTGCAACATTCATCACCCATGCTTCACACCCATATAAGAGCGATGGTAAAACTATACTCTCATACATTCCCCTCTTTGCCTCCAATAATAATAATAATAATAACAATAATAATAATAATAATAATAATAATAATAATAATAATAATAATAATAATAATAATAATAATAATAATAATAATAATAATGATGATGATAATAATAATAATAATGATGATGATAATAATAATAATAATAATAATAATAATAATAATAATAATAATAATAATAATAATAAAACGTTAATAATCATATTATTAATAATAATAAATAACTTTAACATGAAAAAATTTAAACACGTTTTTCCCTTGGTCTTGTTTACTTCGGGTTTTTTCAGAAAATTCTTGGAAGTGCGACTCATAGCGAGTCTGGACGGAGTCCTGCTCAAGGATTTATATCCTACTCATATTTCAGACCTCCCCAAACACACACACACCGGGGCCAGGAGCTATGAATCGACTCCTGCAACCACAAATAGGCGAGTACACACTGGAGAAACGAACGCCAGAGCCTGGTTGAGTATACATGAGAGGCAGTGAACGCGCACGAGCGATTCGTAAACGATATACTGGAAGCAGTAATGTCAGTGACTGATTAAGAATACACGAGAGGCAGCCAACGAACAACAGCATTAGTTAAGTATGTACGAAAGGCAGCCAACGAACAACAGGATTAGTTAAGTATGTACGAGAGGCAGCCAACAAACAACAGATTAGTTAAGGATGTACGAGAGGCAACCAACGAACAACAGGACTAGTTAAGTATGTACGAGAGGCAGCCGACGAACAACAGAACTAGTTAAGTATGTACGAGAGGCAGCCAACACACAACAGATTAGCTAAGGATGTACGAGAGGCAACCAACGAACAACAGGTTAGTTAAAGTATGCACGAGAGGCAGCTAACGAACAACAGGATTAATTAAGTATGTACGAGAGGCAACTAATGAACAACAGCTACCGGGGAAAAAGCATATACGAGTGTCAACGAGCGAAAACTATTACCCAGAACAAAATCAAATCCACAACGAAGAAAGGTGTAGTAATTATCCAGGAGCGGTCCCTTCTAGCTATCGTTCTAGCCTCTTCCCTCCTTTCCTGTTTCATTCCCTCCCTCCCTCCCTCTCCGTCCCTCTTCCTTCCGCTGCAGCCATATCCCCTACCTCCTTCCCAGCCTCCCAGGTCAGGTACCGTGGGAGACGAGGTCACGTGCCGCTCGTAAAAGGTCAGGAAGAGAGCCGTGAGAACAAAAGATGTCGGAGCCAATTGTGAAAAGTGAAGGTATGTATTGTAGTGGGGACTACAAGTGCACTACCAGTGCACAGCCCCGAGACTAGGCGCAGTATGTTTGTGTGTGTGTGTTGTGTGTGTGTGTGTGTGTTTGTGTGTGTTGTGTGTTGTTGTGTGTGTGTGTGTTGGTGTTGTGTGTGTGTGTTGTGTGTGTGTGTGTGTTGAGATTCAGCTCCGGGCTGCCTCACCCTAACCTCTACACTAGGTTTGTATACTTCTTTCAGATAATCTTATCGATGGCCTTCCTGATGAAGATTGTTGTTCGCCTTTTCCATACGCTGTCGTAGTGAGATTCTACGTTACTTTGTTACCTACATTTCCAAGCTCTAGGTTATATTCTCGATAGGTTCTGGTTAAGTAAATTTGGGGTTATAAACAGTTTTTTTTTTTTGCTTTCTAAGTGAACTGTGAGCTCTCAACCTCCGCGGCTGGTTAATTAATTAATGTTAACGAATATTATTAATGTGTTGATTAATATGTGTATTATTATGTTGTGGTTTTTGTGCGGGTTGTGTTGTTGTTGTTGTTGTTGTTGTTGGTTGTTGTTGTTGTTGTTGTGTGTTGTTGTTGGAAAAAAGTTTGTTGCTGTTCTAGAGTGAACGTGTGAATGACTGTGGTGTAGTTTGTCTGTGGGATTCGCTTGTCTGCGCCAGTGATCGTACGAGCATCTCTACAAGTAACGTGCGTTGGATTAATAAAGTGTGCTGGATTAATAAAGTGTGCTGGATTAATAAAGTGTGCTGGATTAATAAAGTGTGCTGGATTAATAAAGTGTGCTGGATTAATAAAGTGTGCTGGATTAATAAAGTGTGCTGGATTAATAAAGTGTGATAAATGTTACATTGAGAAAAATCAATTGTAAATGTTTACACGACACAATAAAATTAAAGACTGTGACATTTTACTGAGCAGACATTACGGTGAGAGTCTAATCAAGTTTTGTGGTGAACGAAACGTCTTCTAGATCAAAATACCATAAACCGAGTACTATTATAAGACTTGTCTCTATATAATACAACTAATATGCACAACATTTAAATGTTTATCAACATAGATACTCCATAAACATTGTTGACGATATTAATGCTGTATTTCGGTAGAAAAGTACAGAGAACCAAAACATTAACTTTAGTGTTAAAGTAATGATGCGTTGCGTCAGTATATACCAGAAGTTAAAGGAAGTTAAATGTATTAACCTGCCTATTCCTTTCCAGTTTGTTGAATTTAAGTTAGATTAGTTAAATATGGAGAAATGTGAGAAAGGTCTCTCGTAGCCGTGGAGTTGTTGATATGTAAACACTTCGCCTGAGGAGAGTCTCCAGTTAGAGCGAATATACTCGAACCATGAGTTATTGTTATATACTGCCTATAAGGTTAAGGATATATACGTATATATACTATATACATCTGCACAATTTAGCAATTTAGCGCCGTAATGAAAAGGGGAAATATTGCGTGTAAAGCCCATACATTCCGAATCATTCTCTTGATCCAGAGCACAACATCAGTGACGTGCCTGATGCTGACATGATCCCACCAAAGGGTAGCGACCGAAGTGAAGAGAGAGAGAGAGAAGCGTGAGAAGATAGAGAGAAGAGAGAGAAGAGAAGAGAGAGAGAGAGAGAGAGAGCAGAGGGTAGAGAGAGAGAGAGAGAGAGAGAGAGAGAGAGAGAGAGAGAGAGAGAGAGGAGAGAGAGGAGGGGAGAGAGAGAGAGAGGAGAGGGAGGAGAGAGAAGAACAATAAAGCAGGAAGGTGGCAACATGTATGACGGGCCAAAATAAAAAAGAACACAGACAGATACGAACAAGGACATGGACAATAACATCATATTTCTCTGAAATTATGGTTTCGGTATAAGAACGCCTGTTGTCACCTTGCCCTTCTCTCAACCTTCGCCTTTTCTCCTCCTGTCTCTATAACCCCACCAATTCCTGTCTTATCCCTCCTCCCCATCGTTAAATAATCCCAGTTGCATACACTTAATAATGACAAGATTTTTTAAATTTAATTTTTACTTAAAGGGATAATTGGAGAAAGCCCAATAATTCAGAACTTCTTATAGTGAAAATCAGACGTGCCTGTTGAGATCTCTAAGGGTGCACATAGCAGATAAAGATAAAAGAGGAAGAAGCGTTAGACGAATATCCTCAGGAGATTCTATGAAGGTTCTCAGTCAGATGACACTTGTGATGACTATTCATGGGAGTGGAATGTGACAGGAAACAATAATTGGTGGCAACTGATGGGCAAAAAACTAAACAACACACCAGTATGAGGAAAATAACACTGTAAACCACCATCCAGTATGATGTGAAAATTAATACGGTAAAAACCACCATGTACGTTGCCTTGAATATCACTCGAAACCTCTCCCATCCCAGTTGTGATGTATAACACTGGAACACCCATCCATTGCCTCCGTACTACCCACTGAAAACACCCATTCCACCGTATGAGAATAATAACACTGAAATCTTCATAAACTACATTCCTTAGTGATGAAGAAATAAACTGAAAATAACCACACAGTGTGATGGAAAACTAATACTGAAACCACCATCTCATGTGATGGATATAAACCTCAAGAAACACACCATCGCGTTGATGGAAAATATCACTGAAACACCTCCATCATGTCGATGGAATTTAAACTGTACACCACATCCATGTGATGGAATTAACAGTGAAACACACATCCAGTGTGATGGAATATAACCTGGAACACCACCATCCAGTGGATGGAATAAAACCACTCGAAACACACATCCAGTGGATGGAAAATACACCGAAACACCACCATCCAGTGAATGAAAACACACTGAATACACACATCCGTGTGATGAAAACAACCATGAAACGACCACCATCCATGCTGTGGAATATAACATGAAACACCACCATCCAGTGTGAATGAAAATAACATGAAACACCACCATCCAGTGTGATGGAAATATGACAGAAACACCACCAGTATGAATAGAAAATAAACTGGAACACCAGTGGACATTCAGTGAACTATGGAATATAACACTGAAACACCACCATCCAGTGTGATGGAATATAACACTGGAACACCACCATCCAGTGTGATGGAATATAACACTGAAACACCACCATCCAGTATGATGGAAAATAACACTGGAACACCACCATCAGTGGAATCGGAATCGTGAACACTGAAACACCACCATCCAGTGTGATGGAATATAACACTGAAACACCACCATCCAGTGTGATGGAAAATAACACTGGAACACCACTAGCCTTTCCTCCCACTAAGTAACTATCACACACAATACTCCAACAACACTCAGGTGACGTATACAATTTTGCTTTAAAAAAAAACAACGCCGTATATTCCTCCTCTCTGAAAAATCATCAAACAAAAGAAAAAATCATACAGCGGCTAATCAGCGTATATTGGCTTATAAAACATACTGGGAAAATTAATGACCATGTCACCAGTGACTAAACAGACACAATATATTTTTGAGATAATTATGTACTGAAAAAAGTTTGTAGTGCATATATAAATTCCACTGAAAATCAGTTATTATAAAAAATTGAGGAACTCTACTGGAAGAAGTGATAGACTTTTAAGTGTAGTAGATAAAATAATTTACAGTAGCTTGTATTATTATTATTATTATTATTATTATTATTATTATTATTATTATTATTATTATTATTATTATTATTATATATAAATTATTAAAATTATTTATTATTATTATAATTACTTTATTGTTATTATTGTAATTCTATTATTATGATTATGATTTTTATTATTATTTTATTTTAATTATTATTATTATTATTATATATATTATTAATAATAATAATATATTATTATTATTATTATTATTATTATTATTGTTGTTCATGGGGAATACTAAACCCGTAAAGGTTACAAAGCTCCTGGGGAATGGGAAGTAATCAGGTTTGATCCAAGGATGGTAAGGGGAGCTCCAGTTTCTTGGATCAAAAGTCCTTCACCAGCATCAAAAATCCCCCTGAATGATCTTGTACATGAAACAGTATATCAGGGCTCCAGCAGGCTCTTGATCCATGGTACCGGAACTTCCCTTGGATCAAACCTGATTACATCCCAAATGTAACTGTTACTTTGGCTGAAAGAATTCACAAATAACTTGCACTTAGAAGAATCTTATGACGACGTTTCGCTCTATCCTTGACCATTGTCAATTCACACGTGAACGAGAAGAAAGAAGAAAGAGATATTAGTTAAATAATATATAATGTTGTTCAGGGATTATTTACAACCCTGGAATGGGAGTATCAGGTTTGATCCAAGGATGTAAGGAGCTCCAGTTCTGGGATCAAAGTCATCACGCATCAAATCCCTGAATGATCTTGTACTGAACAGTATATCAGGGGTCCAGCAGGCTCTTGTCCAGGTACCGGAACTTCACCAGATCAAACTGATACACCCGAAATGTAACTTCACTTTGGCTGAAAGAATCACAATAGCTGCACTTAGAAGAACTATGACGACTTTCGCTCTATCCTTGAATGCAATTCACACACGAGAAGATGGAGAGAGAAGGAGAGAGTAAGCAACCAGATAATAAAGATAAAAGGTAGGGAGAGGACACAAGTGTAACTAATGTGACATTCTATTGTGTCAACGTTTCGCTCTCCAGGAGCTTGACAAAGCCCCTGGAGAGCGAAACGTTGACACAAGTAGTAGTAGCAGTAGTAGTAGTAGGAGTAGTAATAGTAGTAGCAGTAGTAGTAGTAGCAGTGTACGTAAGAACAAGAGTACAGAGGAGCACAGTAGAAGGACTACTGGCCCATAGACGTAGTGTACAACACTGCTGGATCTAAACCCACCGACCCAAACAACGGTCCAGGACTGCTCGAAACATCGCTATAAGGTCCCCCTCCAAAGTGCAGGTTGTCTTTGAATAATAGTGAGCGTTACATATATATGATAATTATGGTGTTAAACATAGCAGTTATAGTGAGTTATTTTCCACAATTACTGTGGTAAAGATAATTATAGTGAGGATTATACCCAATAATTTCTATGGTAAATATAACTACAGTGACATAATTAGGATAATTACTGTGGTAAGTGCTATAATTAAGGTGAATCCAAAGAGATGATAAATATTATATATATATATATATATATATATATATATATATATATATATATATATATATATATATATATATATATATATATATATATATATATATATATAACATTGGGTGAAGTGAAGTTTATATATACGGTGATAAAAGGAATAGGAACATCCAATCACTTCGTGTTCAAAGTCATTTACTTGGAGTCAGCCAATCATCATCAGGGTGGCATCGATCGGCCAGTCACCTCAGGCATCAAGTCACCGCCAGCGGCCCGGCAGCCAATGGGAGACCTCCACGTCACCAGGAGGCGGGGTCCAAACTGACCAATGGTGGGATTATGCCGTGTCGCTGGGCTCTTCGCGGGGTTGCTTATTATTTTCACGATGATTTCCACGGAATGGCAGTACACTAAGGTGTTATCAGATAGCCGAAATATGTTGCCTTAGCGTCGCGCATCGGTCAAGAGGTGGGTGAAGGAGGCTCAGGCAACACCGCCTCTTAGCGGGTCCTTTCCTGCCCTCTGCCTCTTGTGTTTATCCTCTTATTTTCGGGTTATCCGCACCCGTCTGCCCCCCTTTATTCTCGTGGCAATTTTTAATCAGCGTTGCAGCACAAAGGATCGATACCGTAAATCGGGAAGGTGTGCAATAGAGGCGGCTAGCCTTAGCCAGGCGCTGGCTGGCTCCACCAGCCCTCCATTGTGTGTAACAGCATCCATACCCTCACTGCTGACCAACACAGAGACTAGTGTAACTTATCCTCTCTCTCTCTCTCTCTCTCTCTCTCTCTCCTTTACACAGTGGTTATCTAAGATAAACTATCTTATTTTACAAGGTTAACGCTGTTATCTACCTCAACTCATTTACAAGCCTCCCATAACACTACCCTTCACGTGGCTATAAGTACGTATAGTCTTCAAGCAGTTTTAATATCGCATACCGTAGCAGGGGAGAAAAATATTGTAATTTCTTCCACAAAAGATAATCTACCGAATTACTTGGCAGATTTAAGTGTAACTGTATTGTTAATAAATTTAAGTCGGCACGATGTATTTTCAATCTTCCTTTCATTCAGAAAGGGTTTATTAATACAACTATATACAGAGTATAAAAAATAAAGTCTTTAATTTTATGAAACACACAAAGAGTGAACAGAATGAAGGAGTAACCAGCTGTGAATATGAAGAAGTAACCAGCTGTGAATGTGAAAGAAGTAACCTTCTGTGAACATGAAGGAGTAACCAGCTGTGAGCCAAAGATTTCATTTGGTCAAGTTACTTTAATTCATTAATGCTGGAATGCTGTATGAACATGTTCCAAACTCGAGTCATTCCCGGAAGATATGATCACAGATGAAGTGATATTCTGAAGAAAGGTACAGCCAGAGTCTGGGTACTGTCCACTGCACGTCTTGTGGACCAAAAACTTCATGCTGTCCTTGAAGTGGAGTCCAGTGAGGTACTTTGTTAAAATAGGTCACCCACATCTTTACCCTGGTGAAGACTGCTGAGATGACACAGCCAACGAAATTAGGTTTACAAGAGAGAAACTTGGCCTTGCACATTTCTCCATTCTGTCAAAAAGTCGCGAATGTAAAGAAGGACAGGAAAACCCAAGGTGACAGTGTATTTGTGCCTCTTATAGTTTTGCAGCCTCTGTTGTCAAACAGGTATGAGATACGCCTTAGTGCTGTTGGTTTCTTGGATGCCTTGCTTGCAAGATTTCCCATGTGATTCATCATAGACATATTGGAACCTAATTTTACTCCTAGGATATCCACTCCATTCCAGGTTCCAGCACCTTTCCATTCGTTCTTACCACTGCTCCAGCTTTAACATCGTACTCTCCAGAGACTAGAATTATTTGCTTTTTCATCTCAGTAATAACACACTCTGCCATCGTTTTGTCAAGGTTCTTATAGCTGTAAGATGACGATTAATAGGCCTGAGAAGAAAATAATTGAGTACAGTCATCGGCATAGGCATTGGATTCTGGGATAAGATGAAGTACATTTAAGAAGACAATCCATAACAATGAACCAAGCGCACTTCCTTGAGGAACACTGGCACCGATTGAGCGGTTGTAGATTCTCCTCCACAGAGAACTTCTCTGAAAGATCTATCTTGAAGGTATGGAGACGTAAAGCAGGACCAGAGGTTGCAAGTACTTACAGATGTGCCACTAGTCACTTGTGACATATGTTTTGAAGGCACCAGCAATGTCCAGTGTTGCTTCACATTAATATCAGGATCATGTGTGAGACACGTCAATGTTATTTTAAACATAAGAACATAAGAAATGAGGAACACTGCAACAGGCCTACTAGCCCATACTTGGTAGGTCCATGTCAAAACCAACCAACCAACAAAAATATGCCCAACCCATCCCCAGCGCCAACCAAGCATAAAGCCCGATAACCCCCTCCCCCTACCAATGTGCAAGTCCTGCTCAAATCCATTCCCTCTCACTCATAAGAACACAGAAAGAAGGAACACTGCAGCAAGCCAACCAGCCAACACTAAGGACCGGTTGGCTTGCTTAATTTGCTTCAGTCAGATCACACAACCCATCAATGGCAAAACAGTGTTGCTCTTGCCCCATCCCTCTCTTCCCATATTGCCAGCACCACTAAACGGGTCATCTTACAGCAGAGACCCGCCTACGAATTTTTAACCTGATGAATAAATTAATTAAAAACATCCTACTTCCCTTCACTTTTACATTAGAGTGCGCTTAGTAATGTAATTCTTCTTCTCTATGCTTAATTAAATAACATACAGAGACATGACCCGTGATCCAGCGGTCCTGGAATCGCTATCTCTCTGATACACAGCCAACAGCACCACAATAGTAATTCCAAGGATGATTTATGGTAGTGTTCATATATATATATATATATATATATATATATATTATATTTTTTATATTTATAATATATATATATATATATATATATATATATATATATATATATATAATATATATATATATATATATATATATATATATATATATGTCTGCCGAATAGGCAAACTTGCGATCTTGGCTTAAATAGCAACGCTCATCTTGCCATATAGGACAAGTGAAAATTTGTGTATGCAATAATTTCGCCAAAATCATTCTGAACCTAACGAAAAAAATATATTTGATTGTGTTTGTTTAGTACTAAATTATTGTAAACGTATTTAAAATATATTTAGTTGGGTTAGGTTAAAATAAATTGTTCTTGTTATAATAAGGTTAGGTAAGTTTTCTAAGATTCTTTTGATGCAAAATTAAAATTTTTTACATTAACATTAATGAAAAAATTATATTTTAAGCTTATAAGAGAAAATTTCAGAAAGGACTTAATATTAAATGAGTTCTTGCTAATGACCAGTTTTACATATTCGGCACGACATATATATGTATATATATATATATATATATATATATATATATATATATATATATATATATATTATAATATATATATATATATATATATATATATATATATAATATTATATATATATATATATATAGTTATTAGTAAGTGAAGGGAAGAAGGTTGACAAGTCACTTGAGAGTGAGGGTACCAGGAGACGAGAGGGTGTTGATGGCACACGACCAGTGCAGTAATAGTGTGAATGTTAATTAAATAAGGGAACTGTGAGACAAATTGCCGACGTGATGGACGACACACGAGGGTGGTAAAAGGTAAATAAATGCAATAAATCAGGTAATTGCGTAATGAGAGCGAATGCAACGGGCTGCCGAGGGAGGGAAGGTGGGAGAATAGGCTAACATCAGGGAAATTATATAGACAAGAAGTGTGTGTGTTTGTGTAGTGATGGACGGCTTCAGCTGATGCTATTGCCGCTATGGAGGGTGCAGCTCTTACCAGTTACCTTCTCTCTTTGTTTATTTCTCTGTTTCTTTTTTTTCCTTGTCAATTTATTTTCCTCTCTTTTCCCTTAACTTACTCTTTCACTACTACTACTTTCACTCTTTATTTTTCTATCTGTTTCTCTCTTTCTCTCACTCCCTGTTTCCTGACAAACCTTACATTACATAACCTCTCTGTCTGTCTGTGTCTGTCTGTCTCTATTCCTCTCTCTTCTCTCTCTCTCTCTCTCTCTCTCTCTCTCTCCTCTCTCCTCTCTCTCTCTCTCTCTCTCTCTCTCTCTCTCTCTCTCTCTCTCTCTCTCTCTCTCTCCCCTCTCACACTCCACTCACCTCTCTATCTCTCTCTCTCTCTCTCTCTCTCTCTCTCTCTCTCACACACACACACACACACTCACTATCTCTCTCTCTCTCTCTCTCTCTCTCTTCTCTCTCTCTCTCTCTCTCCTCTCTCTCTCTCTCTCTCTCTCTCTCCCTCACACACACACAACACACACTCACTATCTCTCTCTCTCTCTCTCTTCTGACAATCGACAAAACATATCGCCGAAAATCCACTTGATGGAATGTGATCAAAACCTTCACTAACTCCACAAAACACATCATTCTCAAACAAAATGAACTACGAACTAAACTCACTAACGAAATTCGAGAACCCCGACCTCACAGCTTTCACCGAAACTTAAAAAAAAAAGAACACATCCCGCTGATTATCACCTGGAAACAACACTTTTTCCCACAGCAGGTAACAACAACGTCTTCGCAGGAAAATCCCGTACATGTGAGAGTAGGCAGCGCCTAACAAAGATGTAAACAAACGTTAAAAAACCATAAAAATACGTAAACAGGAAGCTGATGTTTATTATCCCTTATATGGTGAAATTCCAGATAACGAAGAGAGACCGGAATTCCGTTCAGTCTAAGCCAAGTCATTATATTAATTCTGTTTTTTATAATGATAGGAAATCACTGTACAGTAATATAGTGACAATCGTAGCGTCATGTGTCATCCTCTGATTATTTTTTTTTCTCACACAGTCTACAAAAATCCAGAAAATAATTATATTTTGCATTTTAATTAAATTAAATCAAACCATATATATAAATATATATATATATATATATGTCGTGCCGAATATGTAAAACTGGTCAATTAGCAAGAACTCATTTAAAATTAAGTCCTTTCTGAAATTTTCTTTTATACGTTTAAAGATATATATTTTTCATTAATGTTAATGTAAAAAATTTTAATTTTCCACCAAAAGAATCTTAGAAAACTTACCTAACCTTATTATAACAAGCGCAATTTATTTTAGCCTAACCCAACTAAATATATTTTAGATTTGTTTACAATAATTTAATACTAAACAAACATAGTGACATATATTTTTTTCGTTAGGTTTAGAATGACTTTGGTGAAATTATTGCATACACAATATTTTCACTTTTCCTATATGACAAAATGAACGTGTCTATTTAAGGCCAAGACGCAAGTTCTGCCTATTCGGCACGACATATATAATATAATATATATATATATATATTATATATAATATTATATATAAATATATATATATATATATATATATATATATATATATATATATATAATATACATCCTTGGAATTTCTCTATTCTTTCACAGTGGTTGATTTGCATATATAATATCCCATTTTCATCAATAAAAATGGCAACAAAAGACCTACACAGTCCAAAAGTAATTCAAACCTTCCACTAACAAATACCAACTTTGAAAGTTTAAAGCCAGTCAGAAAAGGTATTCTCTAGTTATCTCACTAAACTACAATAGAGAGAGTTGAGAGAGGTCGGAACAAGACTGATCCCGGAAATGAGAGTCAGATTTACAAGTGATGGGAAGGTTCTGAGACCAAGTATTTTGCAGGTAGAGAAGAACCACGGAAAAACAAGATGACTTTGTAAAAGGTTCTCATTAAAACGTGACTGGATAGACAGGATCACCTGGCCGAGTGGTTTACGCATTGGCCTGTAGTTTTACGGCTCACTCGCCTTGGGTTCAAAACCCCACCCGTACCATGGTTTAATCCTGTTAGTACTATTTCGTGAGACAGGAATTGGTCGTGTGAAAGGCTGGGGCAGGAAACAAGGGACATACGCCTTTATGCAAGTGTATCACAAGAACTTGAACATCTAAGTGGCCAGAAACTGGAATGAACTAGAAGAGTAAGTAGTGGAAGCAGACTCCATACGCAGTCGTAAAGAGAGGTACGACAAGGCTTATGAAGCAGAGAATCACTGAAACCTCTAGTGCATATTTAAGAGACGGAACCAGGAGCTAGAACTCATACAGATATCGTGTATACACTAAGTCTTTCAGATATATATACACTAAGTCATTCAGATATCATGTATACACATAAGTCGTTCAAATATCGTGTATATTAATTCATTGAGATATCGTGTTTACATTATCATACAGATATTGTGTACACATTAAGTCATTCAGATATCGTGTATTTTCTTGGTCACTCCCTCGTGGTAATCAATAAGGAGATCATCAAGTGAGGAGCAGCCGAGGTAATAAGAGTAGCAGGGGAGGTAAAGAGCTGGGGAGGGGAGGAAGGATGATGATGTGGGGGGAGAGAGATTAGTGCTGGGGAGGGAAGGGAGGATGGTATGGGGAAAGGGAGGAATGGTGGTGCTTAGGAGGATAGGAAATTGATGCTGGAGAGGATAGAGAGGATGGTACTGGGGAGAGAACTGGTATGAATTTAGGAGGATAAGGTTTGAGGGAATTAACGGAGAAAACAGGTATGAGAGTACGGAGAGTAGAGAGGGGAGGCTTCGGGTCCTGTTTCTCAAGTATTTATTAAAATTGACTCTCTAAGCAGTTTACTGCTATATCATTCTATATTAAAGTTACACAGTGGGAACAAAAGCTATGTTTTATCTTGTCTAGTTCAATCACACAGGATGTATCTCATGCAGTGTTGAGACGTCGTCTGAGATGGGAGACTTCAGTAGGACAGTGGTGATATCGTCAAGTTGTACTTAAATGGTATACAATACCGACAAGAGGATGAATTAGACATGTAAAACATCTGGGTTAGCGAAACATCTACATATAAAGATACCCAGATGTTGCACATGTGCCTAATTCTTCATATCGTCAGGTTAGGTTAGGTTAGGTTAGGTTAGGTTAGGTTAGGTTAGGTTTGGTTAGGTTAGGTTAGGTTAGGTTAGGTTTGGTTAGGTTAGGTTAGGTTAGGTTAGGTTAGGTTAGGTTAGGTTAGGTTAGGTTAGGTTAGGTTAGGTTAGGTTAGGTTAGGTTAGGTTAGGTTAGGTTAGGTTAGGTTTTAGGTTAGGTTAGGTTAGGTTAGGTTAGGTTAGGTTAGGTTAGGTTAGGTTAGGTTAGGTTAGGTTAGGTTAGGTTAGGTTAGGTTAGGTTAAGTTAGGTTAGGTTAGGTTAGGTTAGGTTAGGTTAGGTTAGGTTAGGTTAGGTTAAGTTAGGTTTGGTTAGGTTAGGTTAGGTTAGGTTAGGTTAGGTTAGGTTAGGTTAGGTCAGGTTAGATTAGGTTAGGTTAGGTTAGGTTAGGTTAGATTAGGTTAGGTTAGGTTAGGTTAGGTTAGGTTAGGTTAGGTTTGGTTAGGTTAGGTTAGGTTAGGTTAGGTTTGGTTAGGTTAGGTTAGGTTAGGTTAGGTTTGTCAGGAAACAGCACAAGTGTTTCCTGACCCGGGACTTAGTCAGATGATGACCCGCAGTTGGAGTTTTCGGTCATCTGACCGAGTCCTTCCGCTGCTATGTAGCGGAAGGCCTTAACGCTCATCAGCTAGGGCAGCTTCGAAGGTTTCTTCCAGCAGAACTAGAGTTACTATCACTCGGAAATTACCGTCTCTCAGGATGGTCTCTCCCGTACACATAAAAAATAATTCGATTTTTATGAAGACGTCGCCAACATCTCAGCGCGAAGGCAACAAAGACTTTTAACAAGAGACAGAAGAAAATAAGAGATAATGGGGAGCAAGAGAAACCTGGATAACGAAATAAACTTGACTACAGGAATATACTGTAACGCTACAGGGTGATTACATGCTCAAGATTATATACTGAGGCTAACTTCGCGACATCCGTAAGTGTAAATACAGATGAGAAGGGATAGAAGGTGGAGGGAGGTTGGGGTACAGAGGAGGTAGGGGAAACAGGGAAGGCAGGAGGTACAGGGGAGGGGAAACGACCTCTTGGAGAGGACAGGAGAGAGGGGAGGGGATGGGAGGGGAGGGGATGGGAGGGGAGAGAGGGGGTAAACATCACACTACATAATCGTTGGCTTTATCCCTGACCTACAACACATGCTGTCTATTGACACGCGCTCACACGTGCGCCGCACGCGCTCCCAAGTGCGGCGCTTGTGTGAGCGCGTGCGGTTCACGTGGCTCCGGCCTCGGAACCGTCCGCGCGGCGCGGTACCCGTCCCCGTAGCGAAGTACCCAACCAACTGTACTGTACCTGCCGGACCCACTGTACCGTAACTAATGGACCAATTGTTCCGTAATTACTGGACCAATTGTATGTAACTACTGGACAAATTGTACCGTAACTACTGGGCCGATTATACAGTAACTACTGAACCAATTGCACCGTAACTACTGGACAAATTGTACAGAAACTACTTGACCAATTGTGCAGTAACTACTGGATCCACTGTGGCGTAACTACTGAACCCACTGTACCGTAACTACTGGACCAATTGTACCGTAATTACTGGACAAATTGTACCGTAACTACTAGAACCACTGTAACGTAGCTACTTGACTAACTGTACCGTAACTACTGGACCTACTGTACCATAACTACTGGACCCACTGTACCGTAACTAATGGACCCACTGTACCATAAATACTGGACTCACTGTACCGTAACTACTGAACCCACTGTAACGTAAATGTTGGAACCACCAACGATTAGTAAAATGGCCCATATTATATCCTTTTTTTAATAGCGAAAATATTTATCTTATATCTTATTTTAAATGGCGAAAAATATTTATCTTATATCTTATTTTAAATGGCGAAATATATTTATCTTATATCTTATTTTAAATGGCGAAAAATATTTATCCCATATCTTATTTTAAATGGCGAAATATATTTATCTTATATCTTATTTTAAATGGCGAAATATATTTATCTTATATCTTATTTTAAATGGCGAAAAATATTTATCCCATATCTTATTTTAAATGGCGAAATATATTTATCTTATATCTTATTTTAAATGGTAAAAAATATTTATCCCATATCTTATTTTAAATGGCGAAAAATATTTATCCCATATCTTATTTTAAATGGCGAAAAATATTTATCTTATATCTTATTTTAAATGGCGAAAAATATTATCTTATATCCTACTTTAGCTGGGAAAAAATCTGGTGGTAAATGGGCGACCTCAGGTTGGTTAATGGGAGGTTTAAAGTCTATCTACTGTACTAGGCTCATTAAAAGGCCGCGCGTAACCTTCCCACCACCTGAAATAAAGATAAAAGTCTCAGTGCGTATACGCAGAGAGAAATACACTTCCCAATGTATATATCCCGTGTATTTACCTAATTTCGAAATACGTGTTAGTGTTGTAATCATAGTACACCGTTATACGCACACACAGGCGCCGTCATGTACACAGGTCATACGCACACAGGCGCCGAATATACGCAAGTCATACGCACGTACAGGGAGACGTTAGCAGGACTTAAGTACAAAAATATAATGTAAACGGATTACCATGGCCGAGGTACCTATTTACACTATAGGAATGTGACTGATACATATTCCGGACATAGCACTGAGCCCGGTATAATGAACCTTCTATAGTGAGCCCATTGAACCCGCTGTAATGAAATCATTGAACCCGCTGTAATGAAGTTATTGAACCCGCTATAATGAAGTCATTGAACCCGCTACAATGAAGTCACTAAATTTGTTATAATGAAGCCAGTGAACCCTCTGTAATGAACCCATTGAACCCGCTATAATGAACCCACTGGACCCTACTTCACTCTAGCACATTCTGACAAATAACAGAATGTTATTCATTAATTATCCTCTTGAACAGTAGTGAACAGTGAACGACGGAGGGAGGAGAGGGGGGAGAGAAGAGAGGGAGGGGGAGGGATGAATGGGAGAGGGAGGGATGAGTGGGAGGGGAGGCTGAGGGGGGTGAGAGAAAGATGAGGAATGAAGAGAGGGGAAGGGGTTAAGGAGGGGAAAAGAGGGGAGGAAGGGTGGAAAGGAGGAGGCCCGGGGGGGGAAGAAGTGGGTTAAGCAGAAGCCGTGGGCGTGGGCGTGGGTTGGGACGCGGCCGTCACGGCTCAGCTGGAACATGTGGTGTGTTTTCACGGGCGGTGAAGCGAGTTTAGTCTCTGATCACTGCCGCCCTTCTTCACGCCCAAACCCTCCCACCCAGCCACCCATCCACTCACTCACCCACCCATCTACCCACCCATAATGACTACTCCTGTCCACCAACGCCCGCAAACCACGCCCACGCCTCCACTACGCCCTTGTCTTCAGATACCCAATACTGGCGTCTTACGACGCACTGACTGACCTAGATGTACCTCCGGAGGTCGAGGCTCTACAAGATCTCACTATTTTCGTATTGTGTAGTTTGGTGTAGCGTAGTTTGTAGTGTAGTTTGGTGTAATGTAGTTTTGTATAGTGTAGTTTGGTATAGCGTAGTTTGGTGTAACGAAGTTTGGTATAGCGTGGTTTGGTGTAGTGTAGTTTGGTATAGCGTAGTTTGGTGCAGCGAAGTTTGGTACAGCGTAGTTTGGTGTAGTTTAGTTTCGTGTAGCGTAGTTTGGTGTAGCGAAGTTTTGTATAGCGTAGTTTGGTGAAGTGTAGTTTGGTATAGCGTAGTTTGGTGTAACGAAGTTTGGTATAGCGTAGTTTGGTGTAGTGTAGTTTGGTGTAGTGTAGTTTGGTGTAGTGTAGTTTGGAGTAGTGTAGGTTGGTGTAGTGTAGTTTGTGTAGCGTAGTTTGGTGTAGTGTAGTTTGGTGTAGTGTAGTTTGGTGTAGTGTAGTTTGGAGTAGTGTAGTTTGGTGTAGTGTAGTTTGGAGTAGTGTAGGTTGGTGTAGTGTAGTTTGGTGTAGTGTAGTTTGGTGTAGTGCAGTTTGGTGTAGTGTAGGTTGGTGTAGTGCAGTTTGGTGTAGTGTAGTTTGGTGTAGTGTAGTTTGGTGTAGTGCAGTTTGGTGTAGTGTGACTTTGTCAATGGTCCAAGTCGGACCGAAACGTCGTCGTAAGCTTCTGTCTTTTATGTGCGGGTTATTTGTGTATCGTTCCAGTCACGGTATTGTGCCTTTTTGTTATTTATTTTTGGTGTAGTGTAGTTTGGTGTAGTGTAGTTTGGTGTAGTGCAGTTTGGTGTAGTGTAGTTTGGTGTAGTGCAGTTTGGTGTAGTGTAGTTTGGTGTAGTGCAGTTTGGTGCAGTGTAGTTTGGTGTAGCGTAGTTTGGTGTAGCGTTGTTTAGTGTAGTGTAGTTTGGTGTAGTGTAGTTTGATGTAGTGTAGTTTGGTGTAGTGTAGTTTGGTGTAGTGTAAATAACAAAAAGGCACAATACCGTGACTGGAACGATACACAAATAACCCGCACATAAAAGACAGAAGCTTACGACGACGTTTCGGTCCGACTTGGACCATTGACAAAGTCACTTTGTACTTTGTACTTTGTCAATGGTCCAAGTCGGACCGAAACGTCGTCGTAAGCTTCTGTCTTTTATGTGCGGGTTATTTGTGTATTGGTGTAGTGCAGTTTGGAGTAGTGTAGTTTGGTGTAGTGTAGTTTGGTGTAGTGTAGGTTGGTGTAGTGTAGTTTGATGTAGTGTAGTTTGGTGTAGTGTAGTTTGGTGTAGTGTAGTTTGGAGTAGTGTAGGTTGGTGTAGTGTAGTTTGGAGTTTGTGTAGTTTGGTGTAGTGTAGTTTGGTGTAGTGTAGGTTGGTGTAGTGTAGTTTGATGTAGTGTAGGTTGGTGTAGTGTAGGTTGGTGTAGTGTAGTTTGGAGTAGTGTAGTTTGGAGTAGTGTAGTTTGGAGTAGTGTAGTTTGGTGTAGTGTAGTTTGGTGTAGTGTAGGTTGGTGTAGTGTAGTTTGATGTAGTGTAGTTTGGTGTAGTGTAGGTTGGTGTAGTGTAGTTTGGAGTAGTGTAGTTTGGTGTAGTGTAGTTTGGTGTAGTGTAGTTTGGTTTGTAGTGTAGTTTGGTGTAGTGTAGTTTGGTGTAGTGTAGTTTGGTGTAGTGTAGTTTGGTGTAGTGTAGTTTGGTGTAGTGTAGTTTGGTGTAGTGTAGTTTGGTTGTAGTGTAGTTTGGTGTAGTGTAGTTTGGTGTAGTGTAGTTTGGTGTAGTGTAGTTCGGTGTAGTGTAGTTTGGTGTAGCGTAGTTTGGTGTAGCGTAGTTTGGTATAGCGAAGTTTGGTATAGCGTAGTTTGGTGTAGTGTAGTTTGGTATAGCGTAGTTTGGTGTAGTGTAGTTTGGTATAGCGTAGTTTTTGTAGTGTAGTTTGGTATAGCGTAGTTTGGTGTAGTGTAGTTTGGTATAGCGTAGTTTGGTGTAGTGGAGTTTGGTATAGCGTAGTTTGGTATAGCGTAGTTTGGTGTAGTGTAGTTTGGTATAGCGTAGTTTGGTGTAGTGTAGTTTGGTATAGCGTAGTTTGGTGTAATGTAGTTTGATGTAGTGTAGTTTGGTGTAGTGTAGTTTGGAGTAGCGTAGTTTGGTATAGCGAGTTTGGTATAGCGTAGTTAGTTGGTGTAGTGTAGTTTGGTATAGGTAGTTTGGTGTAGGGGTAGTTTGGTATAGCGTAGTTTGGTGTAGTGTAGTTTGGTACAGCGTAGTTTGGTGTAATGTAGTTTGATGTAGTGTAGTTTGGTGTAGTGTAGTTTGGTGTAGCGAAGTTTGGTGTAGTGGAGTTTGGTATAGCGTAGTTTGGTGTAATGTAGTTTGATGTAGTGTAGTTTGGTATAGCGTAGTTTGGTGTAGTGTAGTTTGGTATAGCGTAGTTTGGTGTAGTGTAGTTTGGTATAGCGTAGTTTGGTGTAGTTTAGTTTGGTATAGCGTAGTTTGGTGTAGTGTAGTTTGGTGTAGTGTAGTTTGGTATAGCGTAGTTTGGTGTAGTGTAGTTTGGTGTAGTGTAGTTTAGTATAGCGTAGTTTGGTGTAATGTAGTTTGGTGTAGTGTAGTTTGGTATAGCGTAGTTTGGTGTAGTGTAGTTTGGTACAGCGTAGTTTGGTGTAGTGTAGTGTCATTCCACTTTCCAATTGCCCTGAGGCTGGAGAAATACTTCCAGACATCCCTGGAACTAGTGTTACCAACTTCCATCTATTCCACCAGGTGCTCCGGTAACTGTTATACAACAATCAATGTCTATCTACTTGTCACTTATATAAAATTATATGTATACACTACAGTGATATTATTGACTCTTAGATAAATTGAGACACTTTCAGTGAATACAAAGTTTTTTCACACATTGTGTGTATTTGTGTGTGTATGTGTGTGTGTGTGTGTGTGTGTGTGTGTGTGTGTGTGTGTGTGTGTGTGTGTGTGTGGTGTGTGTGTGTGTGTGTGTGTGTGTGTGTCTGTGTGTGTGAGTGCGTATATGTGTGTGTGTTTCTACTCAGATCTCATTTACAAGGGATTAATATAGAAGGGAGTAATTAATGTTGAAATTGCTGCCAAGACACAACAAGTGGTGTTTGAAGGATGGAGTGAAGGAGGGAATGATGGAGGGAGTGAAGGAGGGAATGATGGAGGGAGTGAAGGATGGAATGATGGAGGGAATGAAGGAGGGAATGATGGAGGGAATGACGGAGGGAGTGAGGTAAGAATAAGGGAAGGAAGTGATGGGGGTAAGTAGAAAAGGAACTAATTGATAAACTGAAAAAGGGATTGAAGCAAGAACTGAATAGGAACTTAAGGAGTGACTGAAAGAGACAGAAGAAATACGGAACTAGGAACTGAAGAAGAGATTGAAGAAAGAGCCGAAGACGGGGACGAATAAAGGGATTGAAAGAGGGATTCAAATAGTAACTGAAGGAGGGATAGGTGAAGGAAGAACTCTAGAAATAGCTCAACGAGAGATTAAGAGAGAGAGTCATATTTGCAAGGTATTTCACATCGTTCGTTACAATATAAGCAGCATAAAATATTAAATTTTTTACCGCCGACGATAGTGCAAGATTATAATTAGCCTGTGGACGGTAGTGCAAGATTATAATTAGCCTGTGGACGGTAGTGCAAGATTATAATTAGCCTGTGGACGGTAGTGCAAGATTATAATTAGCCTGTAGACGGTAGTGCAAGATTATAATTAGCCTGTAGACGGTAGTGCAAGATTATAATTAGCCTGTAGACGGTAGTGCAAGATTATAATTAGCCTGTGGACGGTAGTGCAAGATTATAATTAGCCTGTGGATGGTAGTGCAAGATTATAATTAGCCTGTGGACGGTAGTGCAAGATTATAATTAGCCTGTGGACGGTAGTGCAAGATTATAATTAGCCTGTAGACGGTAGTGCAAGATTATAATTAGCCTGTAGACGGTAGTGCAAGATTATAATTAGCCTGTAGACGGTTAGTGCAAGATTATAATTAGCCTGTAGACGGTAGTGCAAGATTATAATTAGCCTGTAGACGGTAGTGCAAGATTATAATTAGCCTGTAGACTGTAGTGCAAGATTATAATTAGCCTGTAGACGGTAGTGCAAGATTATAATTAGCCTGTGGACGGTAGTGCAAGATTATAATTAGCCTGTGGATGGTAGTGCAAGATTATAATTAGCCTGTGGACGGTAGTGCAAGATATAATTAGCCTGTGGACGGTAGTGCAAGATTATAATTAGCCTGTGGATGGTAGTGCAAGATTATAATTAGCCTGTGGACGGTAGTGCAAGATTATAATTAGCCTGTGGATGGTAGTGCAAGATTATGATTAGCCTGTGGACGGTAGTGCAAGATTATAATTAGCCTGTGGACGGTAGTGCAAGATTATAATTAGCCTGTGGATGGTAGTGCAAGATTATAATTAGCCTGTGGACGGTAGTGCAAGATTATAATTAGCCTGTGGACGGTTTAGTGCAAGATTATAATTAGCCTGTGGACGGTAGTGCAAGATTATAATTAGCCTGTGGATGGTAGTGCAAGATTATAATTAGCCTGTGGACGGTAGTGCAAGATTATAATTAGCCTGTGGATGGTAGTGCAAGATTATAATTAGCCTGTGGACGGTAGTGCAAGATTATAATTAGCCTGTGGACGGTTAGTGCAAGATTATAATTAGCTCTGTGGAACTGTGGTAGGCAAAAGCATACCTACGCAATAACTGTTGCCGTAGGACAGAATTGCGTTAACGAAGAATTAAATTAGCCTGTGGTACGGTCACGTGCAAATTACTTTTATTATCGTGGCATTTTTGGAGCTCTAGTGTAGTAAATCGTAGAAAGGTCTGAGAGCAGCGAGTACGACACATAAACGATTCTGTGGAATGAAAGAGTAACCAGAGGAAGAATACATGTAATGGTGTAAAGGAGAATAATGGGGTTCCCTAATATCATACAGGGCATCTTGTGTTTGTGATTCTGGTATCAGGGCCCTACTGTTCCCCAGAATCGTATCAGGCCTACTGTTACCTCTGACAGAGGAACGAGGTCGTGTGTATTCCTACTTGCAGATGACGATCTGTGGAATGAATACGTACTTCACTGCTTAACGTATCACCAGACAACATAAATATACCCAATGGAGCAATAACGGCTACTCAATACTGCACATATGGATCTTATTGCTGCAATTATATCTGTGTTGTCGGTATTGTATCACCTTGATACATGACAGACGATCAGTAGTGATGAGTGGAAAGTACGGATTGAAGGAGGAAACTGAGGGGGACAGAAGTCGTGGGATGACTAAGCTGTGCAATTCGAATTCGTCGACACAGGTAGAAGGCTATGCAAATCGGTGAGGATGATTAGACGTGACAGTGCCAGAAGAGATTTGCAGATTGATGAGGAACGGGGAAGAAAATAATCAGACAAACAATCCACATGGCAATAATTACTTTTTGCTGCTTGTGGAATTATGACTACTCAATCAGAGATCCGCCTTATCTCGAACCAGATTACAATG
>NC_069445.1:11846936-11899436 GCF_026875155.1 Cherax quadricarinatus
AAGAAGGAGAGAAGGAAGAGAGAGAAGAAGAAGAAGAGAAGAGAGAAGAAGAAGAAGAAGAAGAAAGAAGAAGAAGAGAAGAAGAAGAAGAAGAGGAGGAGGAGAAGGAAAAAAAGAAGAAGAAGAAGAAGAAGAAGAAGAAGAAGAAGAAGAAGAAGAAGAAGAAGAAGAAGAAGAAGAAGAAGAAGAAGAAAGACAACAATAAGCACCACTGTTCTGTCGAACTGTGTTGTTCAGTACAGTGAATGGTGGAGGCTCGATCCTCCGTTTAGTATTGAGGAGACAGACAGTTACTTTTCTCCGGCAAGCTTACCGACAAACGTTGGTCGTTACGGCCAGGTCGTGACACAAGTCGTCACGATGTACTTGCTGGGGATTCCTGCAGAATGTCCAGGGGCTCTAAAGTTTACATGTAAACTACAGCTATTGCTGCTGTTGTTATAGCTGCTGCTGTTACTGCTGTTGTTGTTGTTGTTGCTGCTGCTGCTGCTGTTACTGTTGTTGTTGCTGTTGCTGTTACCTCCGCTGTTGCTGCTGCTGCTGCTGCTGCTGCTGCTGCTGCTGCTGCTGCTGCTACTATTACTGCTGTTGTTGCTGCTGCTGTTACCTCTATTGCTGCTGCTGCTGCTACTGTTGTTGTTGCTGCTGCTGCTGCTGCTTTTACTGCTGTTGTTGCTGCTGCTTTTACTTCTGCTGTTGCTGCTGCCTCTGCTACTGCTGCTGCTGCTGCTGTGTTACTGCTGTTGTTGATGTTGCTTTTACCTCTGCTGTTGCTGCTGCTTTTGCTTCTGCTGTTGCTGCTGCCTCTGCTGCTGCTGTTGCTGCTGCTACGGCTGCTTCCCTTGCTCAATAAGATGAAGTGATAGTTGTTATGGAGGTTGATCAACATTTCGCAGCTTTTGTTATCGTTGTTTGTAAACTTAGTTATTTTGTTACTTGATATTCTGTTATTTTTGTTGAGGCTAGAGTTCTCTTAATAAAGGTGTGATGTTCTACGTTATGAATCTAAGGTGTTCTTTATAATGCTTCAGGGTCCGTTGTTATTTATCAGCATACATAGTTGCGTATGCAAATCAATCAGTGGTGTGTGGCTATGAGTCGAGTGTTACCTCCTGTTACGTTAGGTCCCGTTACCAGTGGATGCTCTTATATAGTGTTGGATACCCTACCATCAGATCCCATGTCGTGTTCTATTCCGTCTCACGGTGTAAGACCGAAGATTTCAGTGAGTAGGTCAGTGTATGAATTAAATCATCTTTTCTTGTCATGGAGACGAGCAAGACGTTTACATTAACTTATTTAGATATTGAATAATGGTGTTTGAGCCAACGAATGGTAGTAGAAAGACACTTATAAGAAAGAGCTATTTATTTGGCAAGGTTCCAGTGTGATCAATGAAGACCAGATGTGTCATACGGATGTTAGGAATTATTTCTTCAGCCATAGAGTTGTTAGGAAGTAAAACAATCTGGAGAGTGATGTAGTGGAGAAAGGATTCACACATAGCTTTAAGAAGAGGTTCGATAAAATGGATCTAAGCGACCAGTCGCCAGGAGTTATGATTGACTCGGAAGAAAAGGGAGCACACACACACAATGACCACACAGACACACATACCAACAGACACATACACACACACACACACACATCACACACACATGAACACCGCAACATCACACACGAACACACAACACGACACACACACACACACACACACACACACACAGGGAAATGAACTCAAATGAGCTTGAATAGAGAACAGAAGAACAAGGGGAGACACGATAACAACACACAAAATACTCAGAGGCCCCGACAGACCCACTGAAGAACCAAGGAGAGTGTACTCACCATCCTTGTTCATGGCAGCGTCGAAGCACTTGTTGAGTCGACAGGCTCGACACTGGTTCCGGTGAGTCTTGTCGATAGGACACTTGCCCTTCATGTCCCCCGTAGCCTTGCAAGTATACACTCTGTTCCGGTGGATGCTGCGCTTAAAGAACCCCGAGCATCCTGACGGAAGACGTGAGATGAGTGAGAGATTCTCTAACGTCATTACAATAATCGTATACAATATCGACCATTAGATCATTAAGAAACTTGATAAATTAGGCACATGTGCAACACTTGGGTATCTTTAATGAGGAAACGTTTCGCCACACAGTGGCTTCATCAGTCCATACAAAGGAGAATGGTGAAGGACAGGAGTTTGAGGTAATCAGTCCCTCAGTCTTGAGCCGATGTAATCAGTCCATCAGTCAAGCCATGAGTCGATTACATCGACTCAAGGCTGAGGGACTAATTACCTCAAACTCATCCTGTTCTCAACCATTCTCCTTTGTATGGACTGATAAAGTCACTGTGTGGCGAAACGTTTCCTCATTAAAGATACCCCAGTGTTGCACATGTGTCTAATTTATCAACGTGTCGGTTCCCTGAACCATTCATCTACAATAAAAACTTACTGATGTACAAACAACGTATCGTCAACAAATTAACCACTATCACCAGAGTTCATTTCTGAAACATGACTTAACAATACACAGTCATACAAGATGCAATATTCAGTACAAAATTAAACTAGCCAATGTAGGAAGAGCTGTTAAAATATCCTAAAGGAAATAATATAATTGCAGTCTTACGATTATTATTATAATCATATCCAAGCACTAGACCCATAAGGGTCACTGGCGTCTGGGGGATCCCTTCTCAAGTGAATATGCCAGAAAAAGAGGTTTATTGGTGTTGCACAAGTGTATAAGGTGTTGTACAAATGTCTAAGGTGTTCCACAGGTGTCTAAGGTGTTTCGCAAGTGACTAAGGTGTTCCAAAAATGTCTAAGGTGTTCCACAAGTGTCTAAGGTGTTGCACAAGTGATTAAGGTGTTCCACGGGTGTGTAAAGTGTTGCACAAGTGTCTAATCTATCTACTCTCAAATGTGGTATTACCTGTCTTCTCTGGTCCTCTCTTTCACAACTGTTAGCTTTAATTCTTAAAGACTCTACTTACTGGCAAACTCTCCCAGTCCAGGAACGAACCTACTTTCAAACCTTCTTACTTCCTCCAGCTACTGAAAATGCCTTCCCAGATGTGCACTCCGAGCGGGTGCTACGTACGCTAAAAGAGTCTTTGACATACGTCGTGTACAATATCTGGAATTATATTTACTGAGGTACCTGTAGGCAATTCATTAAGGTAAATGGCTCTCGTGTTTGTTTGTGGTCTGCAGTTAACATACTCCTCTGGTAATAGGTTCGGTGTAGTGTTTACTCCCTGAACATTTTCTCTAATTGTTGTCTGCAATCTTTCTCCCTCTCAAATTTGTATAACTCAATTTTTGAAGTGTGAGATAGGACAATATCTCATAAATACGAGGTAGATAATGTCTTTTCATAATAATTCAGAATTCTAAATGTTAGTTGAGAAATAGAGAGAGAGAGAGAGAGAAAGAGAGAGAGAGAGAGAGAGAGGAGAGAGAGAGAGAAATAGAGAGAGAGAGAGAGAGGAGAGAGAGAGAGAGAGAGAGAGAGAGAGAGAGAGAGAGACGACAGACAGACAGACAGACAGACAGACAGACAGAGATAGACAGAGATCTGCAACAGCATTCAAGTAGTTTCTATGGATTAGAACGAAAACACATACTGCCCTTAAGCAAAGACAGAGAACGGCAGAGGGGATGAGAACCCGCCCACAGAAGCACTCGGTAACGGCGATATACAGCAAACACACCCGCACCACGCAAATGCCGCCGCCTCCGAAATGTGAAACGACACCGACAAAAATAGAAGAGAGAGAAGTCCCCATGGCAAACTTCTGGCGGGAGAAGGGGAAAGGAGAGCAAGTGGAAAGGAAGAGGATCGAGGGAGGGAGTGAAAGAGCTTGACATACGTTTACAACTAGTGGAAGAAATTGATGATCCGTAGCAATTCAATAGGTTAAATGAAATCATACGCTGTGTTGCAAGTTAAAACTCGGTCTAATAGGTGTGATGAGGAATCCGACAAGTTTACTCTAATTGGCGATCTATTTCCTACAATGATAACGCAAATTTTTGACAGTGTGAAGTAGGACAAACATAAATAAGGTAGAAAGTCCTTTTCATGATAATTCATTCTGTGTGAGAAATGCGAAGAGCATGAGCCTCTTGAAAGAAGAAGACTGAGAGGAATTCAAGTGAGAATGTGGGAGAAGACAGAAGACCGACCAGATCATGAGATAACAATGATCTCACAGTATTAAGTAGTTCTACTATTAGAACGCAACACATACTGCCTTAAGAAAGTATGAGAACTGCAAGCGTCGTGATCTTGAGAACCTGCCACATGGAAGCACTCCGGTACGGGATACATGCAACCCTCAATTCGACGACTGCAAGGGTGATGGACTGAACATCGTCTACACACTCCTACTGATTCCCATGCTACTTCTTCTTCGACGGAGAAGCGGGAACTGTGTAGGCGGAAACGTTGCGGAAATAGGAAAGATTGGGGGGGTGAACTGCTTCCATTTCTCTGTACTACAAGTGATGAAGGTTACAATGGAATGCAAATCGCTGTGTATACTGTTCTTAACTGAGTCTATTGTGTGCTGGAATACCAATTTACGGGATGAGTTACATAGAATCAATATTTTACGAAAGTAGGGTAAAAATGGATGAAATGCCCAGTTGTCTACCTGTTCTTAACTGCAGCGTTGTAGTTAGGTTAACCAATCTTGGGGGAAACAGGAATATATATTTTACTGTATGGGGTTCTCAGATGGCCCCAATTTCATCTGTTCCTGTATCTTTATAACTCTTAAACAATAATAAGGTTTTTAAATGAGTTGATGAAGGTAACAATCTTAGCTGTAAATAAAATTAGGAACTAAACTAACCTTGCAAAGAGTGAGAGAGAAGAGAGAGAGAGAGGAGAGAGAGAGAGAAGAGAGAGAGAGAGAGAGAGGAGAGAGAGGAGAGAGAGAGAGAGAGAGAGAGAGAGAGGAGAGATGAGAGAGAGAGAGAGAGAGGAGAGAGAGAGAGAGAGAGAGAGAGAGAGAGAGAGAGAGAGAGAGAGAGAGAGAGAACGTCTTTAACACTTACCGTCGCAGGAGTAAATACCGTAGTGCTTGCCCGAAGACCTGTCTCCACACACCTTGCAGGGAATGTCCAACAATCTGTCACCTACGGGAGGAACAACACATCAGCGTTACGTTACCAGCAACTTCGTAACATCGTAACACCACTCCTACCACACTCTGAACAAAGACAAAAGCTAGTTATCAAAGTCAGATTACGCTAGATTAGGTTAGCGTAACCAAAGTGAAGCTAATACCTATATTTACAGATGGAAAACCGTAAGTATCGAATTTACATTAGCACCAGAATATGTCTGGCAGTGCTGGTGACCCGGAAGCGTCGGGAAGCTCACGATCTCCGTCGAAATTGCAAGACGGAGGGATGAATTATGTAGAAATTAGCGAGGGAAGTCTGTCTTAAGTGTAGCGTAACTAGTCTGGTGTTAGTCCCAGCGCTAATGTTGCTAAGTGTAGCGTAACTAGTCTGGTGTTAGTCCCAGCGCTAATGTTGCTAAGTGTAGCGTAACTAGTCTGGTGTTAGTCCAGCGTAATGTTGTAGTGTAGCGTAACTAGTCTGGTGTTAGTCCCAGCGCTAATGTTGCTAAGTGTAGCGTAACTAGTCTGGTGTTAGTCCCAGCGCTAATGTTGCTAAGTGTAGCGTAACTAGTCGTAACTAGTCTGGTGTTAGTCCCAGCGCTAATGTTGCTAAGTGTAGCGTAACTAGTCTGGTGTTAGTCCCAGCGCTAATGTTGCTAAGTGTAGCGTAACTAGTCTGGTGTTAGTCCCAGCGCTAATGTTGCTAAGTGTAGCGTAACTAGTCTGGTGTTAGTCCCAGCGCTAATGTTGCTAAGTGTAGCGTAACTAGTCTGGTGTTAGTCCCAGCGCTAATGTTGCTAAGTGTAGAGTAACTAGTCTGGTGTTACTACGAGAGTTAGAAAATGTTGCTAAGTGTAGCGTAACTAGTCTGGTGTTAGTCCCAGCGCTAATGTTGCTAAGTGTAGCATAACTAGTCTGGTGTTACTACCAGAGTTAGATAATGTTGCTAAGTATAGCGTAACTAGTCTGGTGTTACTACCAGAGTTAGATAATGTTGCTAAGTATAGTGTAACTAGTCTGGTGTTACTACCAGAGTTAGATAATGTTGCTAAGTATAGCGTAACTAATCTGGTGTTACTACCAGAGTTAATGTTGCTAAGTATAGTGTAACTAGTCTGGTGTTACTACCAGAGTTAGATAATGTTGCTAAGTATAGCGTAACTAGTCTGGTGTTACTACCAGAGTTAGATAATGTTGCTAAGTATAGTGTAACTAGTCTGGTGTTACTACCAGAGTTAGATAATGTTGCTAAGTATAGTGTAACTAGTCTGGTGTTACTACCAGAGTTAGATAATGTTGCTAAGTATAGCGTAACTAGTCTGGTGTTACTACCAGAGTTAGATAATGTTGCTAAGTATAGCGTAACTAGTCTGGTGTTACTACCAGAGTTAGATAATGTTGCTAAGTATAGCGTAACTAGTCTGGTGTTACTACCAGAGTTAGATAATGTTGCTAAGTATAGCGTAACTAGTCTGGTGTTACTACCAGAGTTAGATAATGTTGCTAAGTATAGCGTAACTAGTCTGGTGTTTACTACCAGAGTTAGATAATGTTGCTAAGTATAGCGTAACTAGTCTGGTGTTACTACCAGAGTTAGATAATGTTGCTAAGTATAGCGTAACTAGTCTGGTGTTACTACCAGAGTTAGATAATGTTGCTAAGTATAGCGTAACTAGTCTGGTGTTACTACCAGAGTTAGATAATGTTGCTAAGTGTAGCGTAACTAGTCTGGTGTTACTACCAGAGTTAGATAATGTTGCTAAGTGTAGCGTAACTAGTCTGGTGTTACTACCAGAGTTTAGATAATGTTGCTAAGTGTAGCGTAACTAGTCTGGTGTTACTACCAGAGTTAGATAATGTTGCTAAGTATAGCGTAACTAGTTGGTGTTACTACCAGAGTTAGATAATGTTGCTAAGTTATAGCGTAATAGTTGGTGTTACTACCAGAGTTAGATATGTTGTAAGTATAGCGTATGTCTGGTTCTTCACTACCAAGTTCAATGTATTTTTTCATATATTATATAATATCTTTTTCATTAGATTTTGATAATTTCTAAGTTTCTATATTTTTACTAAAGTATTATAATGTTGCCTAAGTATTTACTATTTTTCATACTATAGTTATATAAATGTTTTAATATACTAACTATTGTGCTTACACATTTAGTATTTGCTACAGTTACTAACTATTCTGTTAACTTACGTATTTAATTTGCTAAATACAACTGTCTTTTGTGTTCTACACAATTAGACTAACCTGCTTGAAGTATAGCTTAACACTGGTGTTACTTCAAGATAGATACATTTTGCTTTGTATAGAGTAACTAGTCGGTTTCTACACAGTTTCAGTAGTTAAAGAAATTCGCTAAGTAAGCGTAACAATGGTGTATAATACCAATTGTTTTGATGTTGCTAAGTATACTAACCTAGTCTGGTTTACTACCCGAGTTAGATAATGATGCGGTAAGTTATTGCTAGTATTGTGGTACTTCAGGAGCTGACCAGCCTCCTTGATTTCTTCTGGATATCATTATATTAAGTTTTCTTATGCATTTTGTTTTATAAAGTCTTCGTCAGTTCATATTGTTCCGTAAATGTATTTTCAGCATTATTTTAAATAATCTTTTTATTATAATTCTTACACTTTTGTAATTCAATTCATAATTTCATTTAAACGTTCTTCATGGTGTCATATTTACAGTCTTTTATACATAATAGCAAAACAGTTTTGAAATACCCGTTCGACTACGACTTAAACAATCCACATTTTGCTGTAATAGCACCCGCGGATTTACTACATCCAGTATATAGAAAACTTGTAAATTATGAAATTTATAAATCCACCTTTTTTTTTCTTCAGCTAAGTACCTACACCTCACCCGCTCGAGGATTTCTTGTAAGGTAGTTCACTGCTCGGGGTGCCTGTATGGTATTAGGGGACACATCTCGTTACTCCTGAACTTTCAATTCGATCACACAAGTTCATGATAATACGGAGTCAGCTGCATGAGAGCCAATACGTGGAATGATGCATTATTCCAGCTTCTATTAAACATCCATTACGGTTGTAGCCGTAAGAGAGGGAGTTTTCCAGGCGAACTTTCTACCCTACGGAGCTATAGCGCGGATAGCTCTATCCAGTGGATAACGGAGAACATGTAATTAAGAATCGTTTATCGTGACTTTTTTTCACTAGTCATCGTCGGAGTCAAACATGTCAGGTCATGATAAGCGTCACCGTTGGGTCGTCTTTTCTAGGGGCATCTCAGAGTTATCCTGAAAATTATTCGTTGTCACGTAAGACTTTTTAATTTACAAGATCGCTGGCACGAGAGCCAGACATTTCGTTATTAAATATTCCGTTCTCCTCAGTGCCAACGCTGGTGTCACGCCTATTAAGATTTTTCAGTAGCAGCTTTTACCTACTTGGACATTGCAAATATGCAGGGAAATCCGTGTTCGAACGATACCGACTTGAACACACCGAGTCAAGACAATTTTGTCCATGAAAAGCGACCCGTTCTTCTGAGTTTTTCTGGAGCACGAAAGATGACTGTGTTAAAAATTCTGTTGTAAGAAAACTTTACATGAAACGCTGTTTTAAAATGTTTGAATGTGCCTCTCGATACACTGACCTGACTTCAGAGACTTTTGGAAGAGTCAGTTCAAACATCCTCTGTGTGTGAGGCTGATGAAAAAAGACTGGGAAATACTGTTTCAGATATCGAACTTTTCGCAGTTCGAACACCAACTAAGACCCAGTTAAGATCAAACACCGGGGTTCCACTGCATTTGCATAGCTCGAACTATGCTGTGTTGAACTGATCTGCCCTATTTGATCTCCCTCCCTTCCTATAAACTAGCCTCTCTTCTAAAATTATCTGCCCTTCATTAATGCCGTCTAGATGAACTGGGTTGGTTTTATACACAACTTTTCCTCTGTGTTAGGTGCGAGGCTACTCCAAGGACAGCGAGAAGTGAGCTTCTACACAACAAGACGGGCAGCTAACAGCAACTACAGTTTGGCTGTACCCTTCTCCAGAACATCACTTTATCTGATACCATTTATTACCATTTATTCCTAGGATGACTCGAGTCTAGAACATGTTATTACAGCATAATGACATAAACGAAATAAAGGCAGCTGACCAAATGAAATCGCTAGTCCACAGATGGCTCCAACTTCATCCTGTTCCTCATTTGTATATCTTATAATATTAAAAAGGCTTTAAAATGAGCTGATGTAGGTAACAGTTCTTTGCCTGTAAATAAAGTTATTAACCATTAGCCTAATGTAAAACTCTGTGTAAATGAGAAAGAGAGACAGAGAGAGACAGAGAGACAGAGGCAGGGAATTCTCTGAGTTTACAAGGGTCAGTTTTCGGGAAATCAGCGACAATGCTTGAGTTTCCTCTTCTGTGTTTGTCCTCTCTAGCTCGCCTCTTGGTAGAGACAACACAGTTATTAGATTCAACATTATCGTCTTACAGATCAAGACGCTGTCGTAGACTTTCATCACATTTAGTGGAGTCTCACAGCTGTCCCACTGATGATGGGCAAGTTGGTGGAGTCTCACAGCTGTCCCACTGATGATGGGCAAGCTGGTGGAGTCTCACAGCTGTCCCACTGATGATGGACAAGCTGGTGGCGTCATCACAGCTGTCCCACTGATGACAAGTCGGTGCCAATTAACCATTTAACGCCAGTGATTACTATTATCCACTATAGTTCTTCGCTGCAAATACCTTTCTGCATCAGAATCCTAAAGCGTGTTTTCGGTAGCGCTTGAGTTATTCATTGTGGATTTTGGTAGGGTAAAGACCCCATCGTGTTCGCTAGGCTCCCTGGAATGCAGTAAGGTCACTCATTTTGCCCTTAACTACACGAATCTATCACACCTTTCATATATTCTGTATTTATCATTGTGTGTGTGTGTGTGTGTGTTTTCGCTTACCCTTTTTTTGTAAAGAATTAGTTTCTTTTTCTCTCGTGCTAGAACTGTTGCATCTCCAAGACAGCTTCGAGAGTTTGAAGGTCGGCAGTGTCAGACTGCGGAAAAATGCTTCTTTCATTGTGTCCTGAGGTGGGCTGTACGCTTGTGTCTGGGTTAATGCCACACCCGACACATGGACCCAACTTTTACTGTGAGGAAACCTTGAGTGTCATTGTGTGAGGAGCTGAGCGTCATAAACACCTCATTACTGCACCTCCACCTCACCCCTCCAGCACCTCTCAAGACCACACAGTTATGGTAAAAAATTAAGCATGTGTTCCACGCATGCTGTCGAGCAATCCGTCGAGAAGAGAGCAGCTGAGGGTACAGTGGTCATTGTGGAGGTCATTTGGTGAGGCAACGACGACCACTGGGTGACACTTGCAAGGTCCACAGCGTTGTACACAACGACAGGTGATCAGTGCCGTCATTTCTGTCAACATTTGCTTTCTACTCCCACCAAAGAGATGTTCGAATCGCGGAAGCAGTCACTGCTTAGTCAGTCTTATCTTACCCCATAGCTGTGCTCAGTAATATTTGTCAGCACTCGCGAAAATTTCTTTTATTTTCTGAGCCCAGTCTCAGCCTAGTCTCTGAGCTCAATATGATACGTACATTTGAAATATTTTAAGTACCTCTCATAGGATGAGTATGAGGTGTGTAATAAAACTATCGAACTAACTCGGACAATATATAAATTAAAAACACACACACACATATGTACACCCACACACGTATATATATGAAGAGCCTGATGAAATTTTCGCATTATAATCAGTGACAAACATGTAACAACGTGTACTAGACATGTATCCCCCATATCTCATGTACTGTGTATGCCATCTGTATATCAACAGATAGAGAGAGAGAGAGAGAGACAGAGAGAGACAGACAGAGACAGACAGAGACACAGAGAGAGAGAGAGAGAGAGAGATAAAAAGATTCAGTGTTGATTAAACATATAAATATCTGAAAATCTCTCGACATTAAATCTTTATCGCTTTCGATTTTCTTTTAAACCATATTCAATTTTATACACTTCCCTCTTTTTTTGCCCCTTGACCCGAGAACTCGGAATAAAACCTTGGAGGTGAGCCAGAAGTCGATATTCAACATTTATAAAAACGTCTTCATCAACACGGATAAAAGTAACTATCATGCGTGAAATTTAAGATGGTTTTTTCTCCCCCCTCTCCCCCCATCCCCTTACTGTCAATCAAAGAATTAACGCTCCCCAAAAAAATGAATATTCATTAATGGAAATCAAAAAGCTTTCGTGTATGGAATTTTTTGTAGGCATTGTCAGTAGCTGCTAATCATTACTAATTTGGAGCCATCGGTAATGCAATACTTAAAAAAATAAAATGATGGAAAAATGCTTCGTAATTTTTTTTCTGTTGGTCTTGTGTCATAGGCTCAGGTGGAGAGGACGTTTATTATTATTTTTTTTTTTTTTTTTTTAAAAAAAAAAAAACAGAAGGCAAAGCCAGCAAGTGGAGTGAATAACATAGTTACTGAGAGGTCTCATAGTGGGGTTTTCAGCTCTAGAACAGCCTTCTTCAGTCAGTCACTGAAGAAGACTGTTCTACAGGCGAAACGTCTAGATAAAGTTCACTTCTGCAGTTGTGTCTTTTTCCTGGCATTTTAAAAGAGAGTTCGTTGATCCATGAGTCAGAGAAGAACAGCTTAGAAAAGATAATTACGTCTATAATTTTTTTTCACCCACTAATAAAATTTGCTAAGTGCTACATACGTATATTAACAAACTGCCAATATTAAGATACGTGTTTCTTTTCACATGTTCTGTTGTGACTGGGTGGTTGTCAAGGCTTGGCAGTCGACCCTCGCTGATCTGATTATAACTTCGCTTTGAGATAAAAAAAAATGCGCATAAAACACAGGCGATACCGACATAAGCAGAAGAAACAGGGATGGAAAGATGGAAGATGGATGGAGACAGGAATTGCTGTCTATGAGGAGTTACACGGGGGAGCGCCCCGAGTTCGACCTATACGAGTGTCGAGGTCGAGTCTTGTAGAGACTGATAGAAAACGTGACCTTCAAAGGAAGAGACAGTGAACTTAATCAGAAAAAAACAGACTGCGTCTTTAATAAACAAAGCGGCATTCATAGGTATTAAAAGAAGGTAACTTTGAAATGTTATATTGTAAGCCGTGTTGAAATATTATTTTTGCAAGATAATGTCGAGGTATTACTTTGTAAAGTGTGTTCAACTGTTATTACTTTGTAAACCGAAGACTAAGTATTAATTTGCCAATTTCTGGAGGAAAAAGTGAACAAAGAACGAACGAGAAATAAATAACAAAAGGTGAAACTAAAAAAAAAGAAAGAGATCAAAAGAGATAATTACGGATCGATACACATTAAACACGAGGAATAAGAAAGAAAGAGAGAGAGAGAGAGAGAGATAATGGAAAGGAAAAAAAAATATGCAAAGTAGGAGAGAGGCGAAGCGGCTGGGGCTCACACGAGGAAATCACTGAACACTGAATTAATGAGAAGGAAGGAGAGGTTTGGGAGACGGTTTACCATTCTTAGACGAGGACCTCTTAAGATTCTCAGTTATCGGACGCTAGAAAGACTGTCTAAGGTGAAAGGTTAAATGAAAAGACGAGAGACACAGGTAAAGTCTGAGACTAGTCTTTATATATATATATATATATATATATATATTATATATATATATATATAATATATATATATAATATATATATATATATATATATATATATATATATGAAAGGTCAATACTACATGAAGACAGAAAGAACAATGATGTGTTTTCTGTATATTTCGACCCGCTACTGAATTCGCCATCATTAAACCTGTGTACGGTGTCCCGTAGCTCTATCACTGGCTCACTCGTCTCACGCACTGGGGTCCGGAGATCGATCCCCAGGTACGGCTGAAAAAAACATTAGGCTATGTTTCCGTAAGACACCTTCTGTTCCTGCTCACCCATCAGTCAAATGGGTACCTGGGTAATAGACGACTGGTGTGGGTGGTATCCTGGGGCAAAACTGACCTAATTTGCGCGAAGTGTTGGCTAGGCCTGTATACCTTGTACATGTATTTGTAGAAATACAGATATTATTATTATTATTGTTATTATTATTATTATTATTATTATTATTATTATTATTATTATTATTATTATTATTATTATTATTATTATTATTATTATTATTATTTATTTTATTATATCTAATTGATGTCATTACTAATGCCCATTCCGTGGTCACATTGTGTTCTTACTTACACTAGCGGCTGTCCACCAAAATTTCATTTGTGATCAGCATAACAGATGCCGGAGAGCGTTATTCTATAATATAATAAATTTGAAATAACTTTTCACGTGTTCGACCGCTGCGCCAACATGTCTCTTTTCCGCTGGAAACTTATGCATTCGGACTCAGATTCAGTGACTTTTTTCTAATTTTGTGTCAGTAGGGAACTTTACATTTTTTTTGAGTTATTTTTTTTTATGCACCAGCCGTCTCTTACCGAGGCAGGGTGACCCCAAATGCATCTACCGTCACTCATTCAACAGATGTTTTGCCAGATGTTCACTGACATCACCGTTCAGATGACTTTTCGAAGTGCAACATTCCCAGCCTTCCTGCAGAGCGCGGGCACTGTATTATCCACCTCCAGGACTCAAGTCCGGTTAACTGGTTTCACCCGAATCCCTTCATAAATATTTCCTTCCTCACACTCCAACAGCACGTCAGTGTGTGACTGAGTTACACTGTGTTATTCCCCTTATTACGTTGCTCATTACTTTATTACGCTACTTGTTCCTCTGTTACGCTGCTTCTTATGTGACATGCTACTCTGTTACACCACCAGCACAACAGATGTCTTCTGTTAACTCTTATTTGCCTGGAGGTTGGTGGGTTTTCAATGCCCCGTTGAAACCAAGAAATAAGATACATGTAGAACACCTGGGCGTCTTTATTACGAAGATGTTTCGCTAACCAGGATTGTGTATCTCAGAGATGTTGGTCCACCAGTGTGCTACCTTGACTATCAGGTCCGTGCATCTTAGAGATGCTGATTCATTAGTATGCTACCTTGACTACCAGCTCAGTGTATCTCAGAGATGCTGGACCACCAGCACCTTGACTACCAGCTCAGTGTATCTCAGAGATGCTGGACCACCAGCACCTTGACTACCAGCTCAGTGTATCTCAGAGATGCTGGACCACCAGCACCTTGACTACCAGCTCTGTGTATCTCAGAGATGCTGGACCACCAGCCCCTTGACTACCAGCTCTATGTATATCAGAGATGCTGGACCACCAGCACCTTGACTACCAGCTCAGTGTATCTCAGAGATGCTGGACCACCAGCACCTTGACTACCAGCTCTGTGTATCTCAGAGATGCTGGACCACCAGCACCTTGACTACCAGCTCTATGTATCTCAGAGATGCTGGACCACCAGCACCTTGACTACCAGCTCAGTGTATCTCAGAGATGCTGGACCACCAGCACCTTGACTACCAGCTCTGTGTATCTCAGAGATGCTGGACCACCAGCACCTTGACTACCAGCTCAGTGTATCTCAGAGATGCTGGACCACCAGCACCTTGACTACCAGCTCTGTGTATCTCCCATGCTGGACCACCAGCACCTTGACTACCAGCTCAGTGTATCTCAGAGATGCTGGACCACCAGCACCTTGACTAACAGCTCTGTGTATCTCAGAGATGCTGGACCACCAGCACCTTGACTACCAGCTCAGTGTATCTCAGAGATGCTGGACCACAAGCACCTTGACTACCAGCTCTGTGTATCTCAGAGATGCTGGGCTACAAGCCCCTTGACTACCAGCTCTATGTATATCAGAGATGCTGGACCACCAGCACCTTGACTACCAGCTCTATGTATATCAGAGATGCTGGACCACCAGCACCTTGACTACCAGCTCCGTGTCTTTCTTTGATATATTGTCTTTCCACCTTCTCCTTCTCTTGGCTATCACCTACTCCCTTCTGGGATACACTCTCTTACTTTAAGAGCTGCATCTAGATAAGAGCAGTTCTGCTAAGTGGGGTTAGTTATCTGCGTTTGCACATGTTTCACTCGGTGCTCAGTTTATATACACTGAGAGGTCTGTGACTCTGTATCTCTCAGTGTTGTATATCGAGAGCTGCGTATCTCCATAGACTTATACACTGAGAGGTGTATATATATATATATATATATATATATATATATATATATATTATATATATATATATATATATATAATATATTATATATATATATATATATATATATATATATATATTATATATATATATATATATATATTATATATATTATATATATATATATATATATATATATATAATATATATATATATATATTATAAGCAAAACAACCACTCTGAAAGAATAGAGAAATTCCAAGCGCTTTCGTGACTACTCACATTATCAAGGAACATAGTTCCTTGATAATGTGAGTAGTCACGAAAGCGCTTGGAATTTCTCTATTCTTTCAGAGTGGTTGTTTTGCATATTCTGAAATCACCTGTTTACTGTGATCTTATTGTTGAAAAAAAAAAAAAAAAAAAAAAAACATGGAATGGAAAATGAGTTATTGAGGGGCTTGGATAAACATGGAAAATTTAAATTGTCGCATTTCATGGAAACAATGTACCTCTGCAAAAACAGTGATTATGTGTGAGTGTGGTGAAAGTGTTGAATGATGATGAAAGTATTTTCTTTTTGGGGATTTTCTTTCTCTTTGGGTCACCCTGCCTCGCTGGGAGACGGCCGACTTGTTGAAATATATATATATATATATTATATATATATATATATATATATATATATATTATATATATATATATATATATATATATATATATATATATTATATATATATATATATATATTTTAACAAGTCGGCCGTCTCCTACCGAGGCAGGGTGACCCAAAAAAGAAAGAAAATCCCCAAAAAGAAAATACTTTCATCATCATTCAACACTTTCACCACACTCACACATTATCACTGTTTTTGCAGAGGTGCTCAGAATACAACAGTTCAGAAGCATATACGTATAAAGATACACAACATATCCCTCCAAACTGCCAATATCCCAAACCCCTCCTTTAAAGTGCAGGCATTGTACTTCCCATTTCCAGGACTCAAGTCCGAGTATATGAAAATAACCGGTTTCCCTGAATCCCTTCACTAAATATCCTGCTCACACTCCAACAGATCGTCAGGTCCCAAGTATCATTCGCCTCCATTCACTCCTATCTAATACGCTCATGCACGCTTGCTGGAAGTCCAAGCCCCTAGCCCACAAAACCTCCTTTACCCCCTCTTTCCAACCCTTTCGAGGACGACCCCTACCCCTCCTTCCTTCCCCTATAGATTTATATGCTTTCCATGTCATTCTACTTTGATCCATTCTCTCTAAATGACCATACCACCTCAACAACCCCTCTTCTGCCCTCTGACTAATGCTTTTATTAACTCCACACCTTCTCCTAATTTCCACACTCCGAATTTTCTGCATAATATTTACACCACACATTGCCCTTAGACAGGACATCTCCACTGCCTCCAACCGTCTCCTCGCTGCTGCATTTACCACCCAAGCTTCACATCCATATAAGAGTGTTGGTACTACTATACTTTCATACATTCCCTTCTTTGCCTCCATAGATAACGTTTTTTGACTCCACATATACCTCAACGCACCACTCACCTTTTTCCCTCATCAATTGCATGATTAACCTCATCCTTCATAAATCCATCCGCCGACACGTCAACTCCCAAGTATCTGAAAACATTCACTTCTTCCATACTCCTCCTCCCCAATTTGATATCCATTTTTTCTTTAAATCATTTGATACCCTCATCATCTTACTCTTTTCTATGTTCACTTTCAACTTTCTACCTTTACACACATTCTCAAACTCATCCACTAACCTTTGCAATTTTTCTTTAGAATCTCCCATAAGCACAGTATCATCAGCAAAAAGTAACTGTGTCAATTCCCATTTTGAATTTGATTCCCCATAATTTAATCCCACCCCTCTCCCGAACACCCTAGCATTTACTTCTTTTACAACCCCATCTATAAATATATTAAACAACCATGGTGACATTACACATCCCTGTCTAAGACCTACTTTTACCGGGAAGTATTCTCCCTCTCTTCTACACACCCTAACCTGAGCCTCACTATCCTCATAAAAACTCTTTACAGCATTTAGTAACTTACCACCTATTCCATATACTTGCAACATCTGCCACATTGCTCCTCTATCCACTCTATCACATGCCTTTTCTAAATCCATAAATGCAATAAAAACTTCCCTACCTTTATCTAAATACTGTTCACATATATGCTTCAATATAAACACTTGATCTACACATCCCCTACCCACTCTGAAGCCTCCCTGCTCATCTGCAATCCTACATTCTGTCTTACCTCTAATTCTTTCAATTATAACCCTACCGTATACTTTTCCTGGTATACTCAGTAAACTTATTCCTCTATAATTTTTACAATCTCTTTTGTCCCCTTTCCCTTTATATAAAGGGACTATACATGCTCTCCGCCAATCCCTAGGTACCTTCCCCTCTTTCGTACATTTATTAAACAAAAGTACCAACCACTCCAACACTATATCCCCCCCTGCTTTTAACATTTCTGTCATGATCCCATCAGTTCCAGCTGCTTTACCCCCTTTCATTCTACGTAGTGCCTCACGTACCTCCACCACACTTACATTCTGCTCTTCTTCACTCCTAAAAGATGGTATACCTCCCTGACCAGTGCATGAAATTACCGCCTCCCTTTCTTCCTTAACATTTAAAAGTTCCTCAAAATATTCTCGCCATCTACCTAATACCTCCCTCGCCCCATCTACTAACTCCCCTACTCTGTTTTTAGCTGACAAATCCATACTTTCCCTAGGCTTTCTTAACTTGTTTCACTCACTCCAAAATTTTTTCTTATTTTCATTAAAATTTCTTGACAGTGCCTCTCCCACTCTTTCATCTGCTCTCATTTTGCACTCTCTCACCACTCTCTTCACCTTTCTTTTACTCTCCATATACTCTGCTCTTCTTATAACACTTCTGCTTTGTAAAAAACCTCTCGTAAGCTACCTTTTTCTCTTTTATCACACCCTTTACTTCATCATTCCACCAATCACTCCTCTTTCCTCCTGCCCCCACCCTCCTATAACCACAAACTTCTGCCCCACATTCTAATACTGCATTTTTAAAACTATTCCAACCCTCTTCAACCCCCCCACTACTCATCTTTGCACTAGCCCACCTTTCTGCCAATAGTCGCTTATATCTCACCCGAACTTCCTCCTCCCTTAGTTTATACACTTTCACCTCCCTCTTACTTGTTGTTGCCACCTTCCTCTTTTCCTATCTACCTCTTACTCTAACTGTAGCTACAACTAAATAATGATCCGATATATCAGTTGCCCCTCTATAAACATGTACAATATATATATATATATATATATATATATATATATATATATATATATATATATATATTATATATATCTCAGATGATATACATTAAGGGGTATGTATCTTTTAGGGCATGTGTGCATTAGGATTGTACATCTTTCAGTGTTTATATACAGTATATATACACACTCTGAGAGTTGAGTCTTTTTTCTAGGTATAAAAGTATTGTTAACTTGTAGTGTACCAGTAACATGTAGCCGTAAAGACCTTCGTTTAGTGACAAACTTTCCATTTTCACAACCCAACGCCAGAAAAAAAAAATAAAATGTCACAATATCGTGACTGGAACAATACACAAATAACCCGCACATAGGAAAGAGGAGCTTACAACGACGTTTCGGTCCGACTTGGACCATTTACAAAGTCACACTGGCACGAAATACCTTGACGATAAACCGAGGCTGCAAAACAATTAATGTGACAATGTTCCGCCCAGTGTACACCTTTCGTCATGTCATTGACAAGACAAAAGCAACCGGTGTCCTTGTCCACAGACTGTAAGACAATACATTCAACCATAAAAATATTGATAAAGACTTCCAGTAGCATTCTAAATAATGTTCACTATTACCTTTCAACAGTTCATTCCTGAGGCCACCGTTCCCTTAGTGCCCGCTCATGGCGGCTTTCATGTTACTGATCACGTCAAAATTTACCCCAGAGATGAATCGAAATGAGGCTTCTGTTACCGGATCCAAGAAGCTACGGACCTCCTCGGGTCAGATGTCAATTTTTCGTACACAATTGACTCCGAGGAATCCACATATTTTCTGCTATGAGATTAAAGAAATCCAAGAGTTTTTTTTTTGCATCACTTTGGATTCAAAGGGATCCCATACCGACTCCTACTATGGGATCCAAGAGGCTTCAGACCTCAAAAAGAATGGATTCCAGGGGCTACTACAGAGGGATCCAAAATGCTTCTTTGAAGGGATCGAAGAGGCTTTTCTTCCGCTTCTTGACGTTCAATTAACCCTTGTGTACCTTCACTCTCAAGTCTATTCCCTCCAGATGGGGGAGGTTGTTGATGCTGGTGGAGGGCTCTTGATCCAAGGATTTGGAGATACCTTCCTCTTTACTTAAACAAGCGCTGAATGACCCACACGGGTTTAGCGCTTCTCGAAACACAAGACAATTAGGATTTCTCTTCCCTCACCAATTACTTGCGTTATTCTTCTTCTTCTTCTTCTTCTTCTTCTTCTTCTTCTTCTTCTTCTTCTTATTATTATTATTATTATTATTATTATTATTATTATTATTATTATTATTATTATTATTATTATTAGTAGTAGTAGTAGTAGTAGTAGTAGTAGTAGTAGTACTAGTAGTAGTAGTAGTAGTAGTCCAACTGAGAATTAATTACGCGTGGATCAATCAGAGCAAGGACTAGTGAAGACTCGATCCTCCAATCGCTATTCTTCAAAATTATTGCAACCACTGCTAGTTGCCTAATCCGCTAGTTATACACAATATACGAGAATTTTGCGATATACTCGATGGTTTAATATAGGTATACCCGTGTTGCAATGAGTGAGGTATGGTGATCGTATACGCATCAGCACTCATGGTATGCCAGATATCTTACTCATGTGGGTTTGTAACTCTAACCTAGGCCAAATGAATTATATTTTGTGATAATTATTCCCAAGTTATATTATTCTCTCTTATTAGTATATTTTAATAACTATTGTAATATTATTATTTACGTATAATTATTATTATTATAATTATTATACTTAGTATTATTTGCATATAATCATTATTATTATAATTATTATACTTATTATTATTTGCATATAATTATTATACTTATTATTATTTGCATATAATTATTATTATTATTATTATTATATTTATTATTATTTTACCAGGATTATGTCACAGAAGATCCAGTCGCTGAAAGAATTACCTTCAGAGGATGATTATATTTGGCTCCATGTGCTGAATGATCCACACATAGATGTCGAATACACATGAACAATATACACATATTCATATACACCTGTACACATTTATATCCACCTATTAACACTCATATACACTTATACACATTCATGTACTCTTAGAGACATTCGCTTACACTTAAAGACATTCATATTTACCTGTAGAGTCAGTTATACACAACCATACTATTGTATAACATGACTGTAGCACTACTAAACATGACAGTAGCACTACTAAACATGACTGTAGCACTACTAAACATGACTGTAGCACTACTAAACATGACTGTAGCACTACTAAACATGACAGTAGCACTACTAAACATGACTGTAGCACTACTAAACATGACTGTAGCACTACTAAACATGACAGTAGCACTACTAAACATGACTGTAGCACTACTAAACATGACAGTAGCACTACTAAACATGACTGTAGCACTACTAAACATGACTGTAGCACTACTAAACATGACTGTAGCACTACTAAACATGACTGTATCACTACTAAACATGACAGTAGCACTACTAAACATGATTGTAGCACTACTAAACATGACAGTAGCACTACTAAACATGACTGTAGCACTACTAAACATGACAGTAGCACTACTAAACATGACTGTAGCACTACTAAACATGACTGTAGCACTACTAAACATGACAGTAGCACTACTAAACATGACTGTAGCACTACTAAACATGACAGTAGCACTACTAAACATGACTGTAGCACTACTAAACATGACTGTAGCACTACTAAACATGACTGTAGCACTACTAAACATGACTGTATCACTACTAAACATGACAGTAGCACTACTAAACATGATTGTAGCACTACTAAACATGACAGTAGCACTACTAAACATGACTGTAGCACTACTAAACATGACTGTAGCACTACTAAACATGACTGTAGCACTACTAAACATGACTGTAGCACTACTAAACATGACAGTAGCACTACTAAACATGACTGTAGCACTACTAAACATGACAGTAGCACTACTAAACATGACTGTAGCACTACTAAACATGACTGTAGCACTACTAAACATGACTCTAGCACTACTAAACATGACAGTAGCACTACTAAACATGACTGTAGCACTACTAAACATGACTGTAGCACTACTAAACATGACTCTAGCACTACTAAACATGACAGTAGCACTACTAAACATGACAGTAGCACTACTAAACATGACAGTAGCACTACTAAACATGACTGTAGCACTACTGAACATGACAGTAGCACTACAAAACATGACTGTAGCACTACTAAACATGACAGTAGCACTACTAAACATGACTGTAGCACTACTAAACATGACAGTAGCACTACTAAACATGACAGTAGCACTACTAAACATGACTGTAGCACTACTAAACATGACTGTAGCACTACTAAACATGACTGTAGCACTACTAAACATGACAGTAGCACTACTAAACATGACTGTAGCACTACTAAACATGACAGTAGCACTACTAAACATGACTGTAGCACTACTAAACATGACTGTAGCACTACTAAACATGACTCTAGCACTACTAAACATGACAGTAGCACTACTAAACATGACTGTAGCACTACTAAACATGACAGTAGCACTACTAAACATGACAGTAGCACTACTAAACATGACAGTAGCACTACTAAACATGACTGTAGCACTACTGAACATGACAGTAGCACTACTAAACATGACTGTAGCACTACTAAACATGACAGTAGCACTACTAAACATGACTGTAGCACTACTAAACATGACTGTAGCACTACTAAACATGACTCTAGCACTACTAAACATGACAGTAGCACTACTAAACATGACTGTAGCACTACTAAACATGACAGTAGCACTACTAAACATGACAGTAGCACTACTAAACATGACAGTAGCACTACTAAACATGACTGTAGCACTACTGAACATGACTGTAGCACTACTAAACATGACAGTAGCACTACTAAACATGACTGTAGCACTACTAAACATGACTGTAGCACTACTAAACATGACAGTAGCACTACTAAACATGACAGTAGCACTACTAAACATGACTGTAGCACTACTAAACATGACAGTAGCACTACTAAACATGACTGTAGCACTACTAAACATGACAGTAGCACTACTAAACATGACAGTAGCACTAGTGAACATGACAGTAGCACTACTAAACATGACTGTAGAAATACTAAACATGACTGTAGCACTACTAAACATGACTGTAGCACTACTAAACATGACTGTAGCACTACTAAACATGACTGTATCACTACTGAACATGACTGTAGCACTACAAAACATGACAGTAGCACTACTAAACATGACAGTAGCACTAGTGAACATGACAGTAGCACTACTAAACATGACTGTAGCACTACTGAACATGACTGTAGCACTACTAAACATGACAGTAGCACTACTAAACATGACAGTAGCACTACTAAAAATGACTGTAGCACTACTAAACATGACTGTAGCACTACTAAACATGACTGTAGCACTACTAAACATGACTGTAGCACTACTAAACATGACAGTAGCACTACTAAACATGACAGTAGCACTACTAAACATGACTGTAGCACTACTAAACATGACAGTAGCACTACTAAACATGACTGTAGCACTACTAAACATGACAGTAGCACTACTAAACATGACAGTAGCACTACTAACATGACTGTAGCACTACTAAACATGACAGTAGCACTACTAAACATGACTGTAGCACTACTAAACATGACAGTAGCACTACTAAACATGACAGTAGCACTACTAAACATGACTGTAGCACTACTAAACATGACTGTAGCACTACTAAACATGACTGTAGCACTACTAAACATGACTGTAGCACTACTAAACGTGACAGTAGCACTACTAAACATGACTGTAGCACTACTAAACGTGACAGTAGCACTACTAAACATGGCTGTAGCACTACTAAACATGACTGTAGCACTACTAAACGTGACAGTAGCACTACTAAACATGACTGTAGCACTACTAAACATGACAGTAGCACTACTAAACATGACTGTAGCACTACTAAACATGACAGTAGCACTACTAAACATGACTGTAGCACTACTAAACATGACAGTAGCATTACTAAACATGACTGTAGCACTACTAAACATGACAGTAGCACTACTAAACATGACAGTAGCACTACTAAACATGACTGTAGCACTACTAAACATGACAGTAGCATTACTAAACATGACTGTAGCACTACTAAACATGACAGTAGCACTACTAAACATGACAGTAGCACTACTAAACATGACTGTAGCACTACTAAACATGACTGTAGCACTACTAAACATGACTGTAGCACTACTAAACATGACTGTAGCACTACTAAACATGACTGTAGCACTACTAAACATGACTGTAACACCACATAACATGATTGTAACACGACAGCAGCAAACAAACATGTCAGAATTGTGTTCGAGTCATTTCGAATTAGCGCAGTTTATATACACTGAGATGTTTACATCTCTCAGCGTTTTCATCTAGAGATGCACGTCTTTCTGTTACATGAGTGTAACACCAGAAAATACGTCTGTAACGCCTCACAACATAACTGAAACACCACATAACACGACTCGAACATTATATAACATGGCTGTATATATATATATATATATATATATATATATATATATATATATATTATATATATATATATATATATATATATATATATATATATATATATATATATATTATATATATATATATATATATATATATATTATGAACACAGACATGACCACAATAATTTATATTCACTAAGGCTCTGTTTACATTGTCATCGAGACTCAGCTCCTGGTACCTTACCTTCTAGACTACTTCAGTCGGTATCACCGATTATTTTCTGGCCTCCTAGGCCTTATCATATCTACTCTTGAAGCTGCGTATTATATATCATACCTCTTAAGCATTAAACAGTATTTGTTTATTTTGATTAGGTTCTAAATCTATTCTATTGTAACGATTGGGTTCTAAGTCTTTCCTCTAAGCTTTGATGCCAGAGATATGTACAACGTTCAGTGAATGGCAACGGCCTACTTTTATAGGCCTGCCTTGGAGAGGCCAGACTTGTATTGGCCTGCTTTGTTGCAACATGTTTTCTTGCAATCTGCTTTTCTGGTTGCAGCCTGCTTACTTGGTTGCAACCTGCCTACTTGGTTGCAGCCTGCCTACCTGGATGCAGTCTGCTTACCTGGTTGCAGTCTGCTTACTTGGTTGCAACCTGCTTATCTGGTTGCAGTCTGCTTACCTGGTTGCAACCTGCTTACCCTGTTGCAGCCTGCTTACCTGGTTGCAGTCTGCTTACCTGGTTGCAACCTGCTTACCTGGTTGCAATCTGCTTCAAAAACACCGAGTGTTATTGTCAATATTCTTTAAGGAGAGTACTTCGATGCTGGTGAAGAGCTCTCGATCCAAGAAACTGGAGGCCATCATCACCTCGAAGCCTCATTTGAAACCTGATTACCTTTGAATAATCTTTTAATGGCCCCACTGGGTTTAACGCTTCCCCATAAGAATAATAAGAGCAAAATAAAATACAATAATACCATTCAACTGAGATCATGTTTGACAGGTACTAGATCTGGTACTGCAGGTACTGTACCTGGTACTGCAGATACTAGACCTGGGACTGCAGGAACTGTACCTTGGTTCTGGGCCTGGTATTGCAGTTACTGGACCTGATACTGCAGGTACTGAACCTGGTTTTGCAGATACTGATCCTGGTACTTCAGGTAGTGGACCTGGTTATGCATGTACTGAACCTGGTACTGCAGATACTGGACCTGATACTACCGGTACTGAACCTGGTACTGCAGATACTGGACCTGATACTACCGGTACTGAATCCGATACTGCAGGTACTGTACCTGGTATTATAGGTATTAAACCTGGTTCTCCAGGTACTGGATCTGATGGAGCATCATACCTGATCTGCTGGTGCCCATCCTGGCGGCGCTGGCGCGAGCGCTGAAGGCGGGTCCACCTATGGATGCCGCCGCTCCAATGGACGGAGCCGGACACAGCCGGGTGACCGTGCTGGAGGTGGTGGCGGTGGTCAACGGAGGGGTGACGGAGGCACTGGCGGAGGCTGGAGAAGCGAGGGTGACCGCACTTGACACCAGCGAGGCGGCGTAGTGATGCACTTGCGGCGACGGCGGCGGCGAGGCGCTCGGCGGCAGCGGCGGGGGCGGCGGAAGCGGCGACAGCGGGCGGGGTGGCCCGCGGGAGTCGGAGAGAAACACGGCCGGAAGCTGCAGCGTGGCGGGCCCGGGCACGGACCACGGCAGCGACAGAGGAATCACCGAAGACAGTTCCGGCGCCAGGATGGACTGTATCTCACCTGACGGGGCCGTGGCCGCCTCAGGTGATAATCTCCGTGGCTCTGATGGCTGTGCCCAGCGGAAGGGCGAGGGTGGGCGCTGGGATGGTGAGGAGGGTAGGGGCACCGAGGCTGGGTCCAGAGACGTCAGGGTAGCTTACAGCAGGTCACGGCTCTTACAGATCACGGGGCAAGAACTGGAGAGAGAGCGCGGCCCTGACTGTGTCAAGACTGGTTGACCCAACACCATACGCGCATGACCCAGTCCCAAGCACAACCCTCCACACGCACTGATAAATCTAAGCAACTCAGCCTTCTTGTAACTTGTATATGTATATATGAAGCCTTAAGTACCTCATATTTTTTGCTTTTTAATTATTTATCGGATTCAATTTGGAGGTGGGCGCAGTAACTTTGATGGACAAAGTTTGGTGATGAGAGAGAGTGAGAGAGAGCTCGTCTGCCTGTCTGCCTGTCCACAGAGAAGCCCGAGTGTGAATAAGCTCGGAGGTGAAACTTTGCTCCCTTATATACTTGCCATTTTGTCATTCCTTCCTCGGCTTCCAGTGCCGCGGTGTAAAGAGATTCTGTTGCAGCATCATTCGCACCCCACAAGATACGACTCTCACCTTTGCTTCCCCTGGCTTCGACAGCCCCGGCGCTGCCGTCTGAACGCTGATGCAGGCTTCCAGGGCGGCCCGAGGACATTCAGTCCTCATCCAGACTTGCAAATGTGGACAGCAGGATACTTGATTTCACGCAAGAAATCTCCAAGAGACGAAACACACAGAAACTCGATCATTTTGCAGTGGGAAAGGTTGGGAGGGCGCGGGTGTCGGCCTCAACTATGGGAACCTCCACAGGTGTTGGCGCCCGCGGTTGGCAGCGTGGCCGAACATTTTCCAGAGGCGAGCGGCCTGATCACGCTAATATGGAACAATGCTCGCAAACAACACGTCAAGCCAGATTTTTACTGCGATTAGATAATTTACACCTCTTACCATTGACTGAATACCAGACCGAGGGAACGTAAGGCACTATAAGCTAGTCTGTCGACTTCCCTACTGCCTCAGCCACCAAATGGAATTGGAACCCTTAAAAATAAAAAAAAAAACACCAAACATACGGTTTCATGTAATCAATTACTTATTACCGAGCTGTTTCTTTACTCTCAGCTCTTCTCTCCTATTTTTGTTATGCTGGCGCACGTATAAAAAGAAAAAAAAAAGTTGAGTCGGGGAAGGAAGTTAGCTTAAGTGTGAGTCTACAAATGGTGCACAACAACACCGGGATCAGTATTAATCAGTAATCGATGCGCAGAGGGTTAAACGCTTTTATCGCTGGATGCTGGAGTCTGCAAGCTGCCGCCCAGGTCAGTGTTATCTGATCCAGACCAGAGCAGGGCAAGGGAGGGACGTGGAAAGACAGGGTGAGGGGAGGGAGGTGAAAGACAGTGTGAGGGGAGGGAAGAGGAGGGAAGGAGGTGAAAGACAGGGTGAGGGAGGGAAGTGAAAGACAGGGTGATGGAGAGAGATAAAAGGCAGAATGAAGAAGGTAAGGGAGATGAGAGACAGAGGGCGATGGAGAAGGAAGGCATGGTGAAGGAAGAGAGAGAGAGAGAGAGTGAGAGAGAGAGAGAGAGAGATGAAAGGTAGACTCAGAATGAAGATGAGGGGAGAGAAGAATAGGGAGATAGAAATTAGAGGCAGGGTGTATGAGAGGGTCTACGTAAATATGAAAGAGGGATAGAGAGTAATGGAGATGGGAAGGCAAGGGAGAATAAAAAGAAGGGATACTGGGTGAAGGATAGTGGTGGGCAAGGAGCAAGATAAAGATAAGGGATGCAGGGTGAAAATGAATGGAGAAGTGAGGGAAATTAAAAGAAAAAAAAAGGGAGACAGAATGAAAGATAAGGAACAGAGGAGTGTTCAGGTAGCTGGAAGGAAGGGAGACAGGGAGAAGTATAGAGAGGAAAGGAAGATAAATGGGAGACCATACAAACCACAGGGAGAACTGGGGAAGAGAATAGAAAGTGTAGAGATGAAAAATAGGGGATAGAGGATGGAAATTGAAGTGGAAAGGGTGGGGGGGGGAGAGGTGGTTAGATTAAGTGAGGAAGTGATCGTACAATCTATGGTAGGGAGTAAATTTTTTTAAACAAAAGTGGGTATACTCTCAGTGAGCAGCTACCCTATTCTAGATGGGTATCCCTGTAGGATACAGCTGCCCTATTCTAGATGGGTATCCCTGTAGGATGCAGCTGCCCTATTCTAGATGGGTATCCCTGTAGGATACAGCTGCCCTATTCTAGATGGGTATCCCTGTAGGATGCAGCTGCCCTATTCTAGATGGGTATCCCTGTAGGATGCAGCTGCCCTATTCTAGATGGGTATCCTGTAGGATGCAGCTGCCTTTATTCTAGATGAGTGAATCCCTGTAGGATGCAGCTGCCCTATTCTAGATGGGTATCTCTGTAGGATGCAGCTGCCCTATTCTAGATGGGTATCCCTGTAGGATGCAGCTGCCCTATTCTAGATGGGTATCCCTGTAGGATGCAGCTGCCCTATTCTAGATGGGTATCCCTGTAGGATGCAGCTGCCCTATTCTAGATGGGTATCTCTGTAGGATGCAGCTGCCCTATTCTAGATGGGTATCCCTGTAGGATGCAGCTGCCCTATTCTAGATGAGTATCCCTGTAGGATGCAGCTGCCCTATTCAGTGTGATAGCGATACCGTAGGAAGAAAGAGTCTGCTATGTTTTCCTTACAATTCTTGAAGGATTTATTCCTGAGTTGTTTCAGTGTTTTCTTTTCCTACCACCCCATATATAGGTATATGAATATTTTCTAAACTTTATTTCAAGAAATGCGCTGGGAATGAGAAGAACATGCATATCATTAAACTTATTTATTTATTTTTTATTATCACATGGCATTCCCACCAAGGCTGTGGGTCCTCAAAAAGATCAAACTTCCATCATTGTCCATCACTGGTCCAGGGGCTTTCACTACAGTTTTTAAACTGCAACTTAAACCTCCCTTCAGATGCAGGCACTGTACTTCCCATCTCCAGGAACTAAGTCCGGCACCGTTTCCCTGCCCTTATAAGTTTACTTTGCTCACCTCCAGGCAGCACGTCAAGACTAAAAACCTGTTCCATCTTGCAACACGCTCAAAGCATGCCTGCTGAGTCCCATCACTGCACACGAAAACCTCCTTTATCCCCACCTCTACCTTCAAGCCGACCCCTACCCCCCGTCCTTCCACTAAGGTCATACGTTGAAGTCATTCTGTTTCTCATTCTCTCTATGTCCGAACCACCTCAACAACCCTTCCTCAGCCCTAACTACAACAGTTTTGGTAATCCCGAAAACCTCTCTAACTTCCAAACTACGGAAACTCTCATTTATATTCACACCCAATTCACTCAGACATTTTCTTTCCATTGCATACCCCCTCTCCTCAAAGCTCATCGCAGCCCAGTATCACAGTATTAACGTTGGATAAAAACTCTCGATACATTCCCCTACTTTGCCTCCAAGGACAAAGTACTTTGTCTCCACAGACCACTAGTGCACCATCACTCTTTTTCCCTCATCAATTCTATGATTCACCCCATCTTTCATAGACCCATCCGCTGACACGTCCACTCCCAAATATCTGAATACATTCACCTCCTCCATACTCTCTCCCTCCAATCTGATATCCAATCTTTCATCACCTAATCTTTTTGTTATCCTCATAACCTTACTCTTTCCTGTATTCACCTTTAATTTTCTTCTTTTGCACACCCTACCAAATTCATCCACCAATCTCTGCAGCTTCTCTTCCGAATCTCCCAAGAGCACAGTGTCATCAGCAAACAGCAGTTGTGACAACTCCCACTCTGTGTGTGATTCTTTATCTTTTAACTCCACGCCTCTTGCCAAGACTCTCGCATTTACTTCTCTTACAACCCCATCTATAAATATATTAAACAACCACGGTGACATCACACATCCTTGTCTAAGGCCTACTTTTACTGGAAAAAATTTCCTCTTTCCTACATACTCTAACTTGAGCCTCACTATCCTCATAAAAACTCTTCACCTGCTTTCAGTAACCTACCTCCTACACCATACACTTGCAACATCTGCCACATTGCCCCCCTATCCACCCTGTCATACGCCTTTTCCAAATCCATAAATGCCACAAAGACCTCTTTAGCCTTATCTAAATACTGTTCACTTATATGTTTCACTGTAAACACCTGGTCCACACACCCCTACCTTTCCTAAAGCTCCTTGTTCATCTGCTATCCTATTCTCCGTCTTACTCTTAATTCTTTCAATTATAACTCTACCATACACTTTACCAGGTACACTCAACAGACTTATCCCCCTATAATTTTTGCACTCTCTTTTATCCCCTTTGCCTTTATACAAAGGAACTATGCATGCTCTCTGCCAATCCCTAGGTACCTTACCCTCTTCCATACATTTATTTAAATAATTGCACCAACACTCCAAAACTATATCCCACCTGCTTTTAACATTTCCATCTTTATCCCATCAATCCCGGCTGCCTTACCCCCTTTCATTTTACCTACTGCCTCACGAACTTCCCCCACACTCACAACTGGCTCTTCCTCACTCCTACAGATGTTATTCCTCCTTGCCCTATACACGAAATCACAGCTTCCCTATCTTCATCAACATTTAACAATTCCTCAAAATATTCCCTCCATCTTCCCAATACCTCTAACTCTCCATTTAATAACTCTCCTCTCCTATTTTTAACTGACAATCCATTTGTTCTCTAGGCTTTCTTAACTTGTTAATCTCACTCCAAAACTTTTTCTTATTTTCAACAAAATTTTGTTGATAACATCTCACCCACTCTCTCATTTGCTCTCTTTTTACATTGCTTCACCACTCTCTTAACCTCTCTCTTTTTCTCCATATACTCTTCCTCCTTGCATCACTTCTACTTTGTAAAAACTTCTCATATGCTAACTTTTTCTCCCTTATTACTCTCTTTACATCATCATTCCACCAATCACTCCTCTTCCCTCCTGCACCCACTTTCCTGTAACCACAAACTTCTGCTGAACACTCTAACACTACATTTTTAAACCTACCCCATACCTCTTCGACCCCATTGCCTATGCTCTCATTAGCCCATCTATCCTCCAATAGCTGTTTATATCTTACCCTAACTGCCTCCTCTTTTAGTTTATAAACCTTCACCTCTCTCTTCCCTGATGCTTCTATTCTCCTTGTATCCCATCTACCTTTTACTCTCAGTGTAGCTACAACTAGAAAGTGATCTGATATATCTGTGGCCCCTCTATAAACATGTACATCCTGAAGTCTACTCAACAGTCTTTTATCTACCCAATACATAATCCAACAAACTACTGTCATTTCGCCCTACATCATATCGTGTATACTTATTTATCCTCTTTTTCTTAAAATATGTATTACCTATAACTAAACCCCTTTCTATACAAAGTTCAATCAAAGGGCTCCCATTATCATTTACACCTGGCACCCAAACTTACCTACCACACCCTCTCTAAAAGTTTCTCCTACTTTAGCATTCAGGTCCCCTACCACAATTACTCTCTCACTTGGTTCAAAGGCTCCTATACATTCACTTAACATCTCCCAAAATCTCTCTCTCTCCTCTGCATTCCTCTCTTCTCCAGGTGCATACACGCTTATTATGACCCACTTCTCGCATCCAACCTTTACTTTAATCCACATAATTCTTGAATTTACACATTCATATTCTCTTTTCTCCTTCCATAACTGATCATTTAACATTACTGCTACCCCTTCCTTTGCTCTAACTCTCTCAGATACTCCAGATTTAATCCATTTATTTCCCCCCCACTGAAATTCTCCTACCCCCTTCAGCTTTGTTTCGCTTAGAGCCAGGACATCCAACTTCTTTTCATTCATAACATCAGCAATCATCTGTTTCTTGTCATCCGCACTACATCCACGCACATTTAAGCATCCCAATTTTATAAAGTTTTTCTTCTTCTCTTTTTTAGTAAATGTATACAGGAAAGGGGTTACTAGCCCATTGCTCCGGCATTTTAGTCGCCTCATACGACACGCATGGCTTACGGAGGAAAGATTCTTTTCCACTTCCCCATGGACAATAGAAGAAATAAAAAAGAACAAAAGCTATTTAGAAAAAGGAGAAAAACCTAGATGTATGTATATATATATATATGCATGTGCGTGTCTGTGAAGTGTGACCAAAGTGTAAGTAGGAGTAGCAAGATATCCCTGTTATCTAGCATGTTTATGAGACAGAAAAAGAAACCAGCAATCCTACCATCATGCAAAACAGTTACAGGTTTTTGTTTCACAGTCATCTGGCAGGACGGTAGTACTTCCCTGGGTGGTTGCTGTCTACCAACCTACTACCTATTAAACTTATAACAGCGAATTTTTCATTCATTTCCCAAGCGATAGGTCGTGTGCCCAGAATGCTGTAGGTATTTCCGATGTGGATCGCAACATCGAGTCTCTGGAAAGAGAAGCTGGTCACCCTGGAGTCCTCGGCTACCCTCATACGGTTGTGACCAAACTATTTCAGAAACGTAAGTGCACATTTGCCTCATGGTCTGATTTGAGAGTAGTATGGTGACTCCATCCAGCCGCTTCAGGCAGCCATCGAGCCTCACTACCTCAGGTTCCAGTGGCGAGACTTCGCTTCAAAGATGCCACTGGCCTCTTCGAATCTGGCATGGTTTCCTTTCGGCTTATTAGACACATTTTTTCCATAAAATGTCTCCAAAAAACCACCCTGGGTCCTATAAACTGAAGGTCAGTGACGGGTGCTATAACTTTGGGGTGTAGGGTGGGCTGTAGCTCTCACAGTTACGTCCGATGCCGAGCCATTAAAACTAAAACAAGTCTTATAATCCGCAAAATAAGGTATATATTTTTTAAAGTCAGGGATCATTTATTTAGAAGGCACAAACACGAATACATTGGTACATTATTTCAAAGATTATGAATCTCCTCTAGCTCCTCTGAAGCTGGACGCGAGCCCAGTATGCAGCAAGTATTTTCCCTCTGGATGGCCACACTGAGGTGCTGGAACATGAAAGTGGCCGTCCTTAGGTCCCTTGTGGTGTCAATGAGTGCGGAACCCAGTTCCTTGAGGAAACGTGTGGCATTCTTTCCCCATGATCCTTAGGTCTCTGAACCCACTGGGACAAATTGCTACTGATGGCTTATGTCTCATTACTTGCTGATCCAGTACTCCTCTCTGTGATCCGCAGCACCTCCCTGTTGCCCGACACTGTGGTGGATGTAGGTGTCAGCCAACGACGCGCAGGTACAGGTCCATGCTAGAAGCTTGCCATTCTTCTAAGGATAGACGGTGATCCCGTCGGGGTGGGTTGCGGAAGTGTGAGTATTGTTTGATACAAGTATCTTTGGGAGGTTAACTCACCACCACCAGATATAGACTTAACGAAATGTAAACCTTGCCAGATGGACAACTGTCACACCTTGCTTCATTATGTACTGGGATGCGATAAAATTAATGAAATCAGAGGCAACTCACTCAGAAATGTTCAAGGTATGTGAATGTATTTAATCCACAGTGGTCTACTGCAAACCATTCTGGAAAAATACACCGACTTTGTTCACTGTAAATAAAGTATTACCACTACTGAATGTGTGTGTGTGTGTCTGTGACCTAATTAATGTCTGTATAAATAACTCATTGCGATTGTAACCAAATATAAACATATAAATAGTTCATTGCCGCCGTAACTTGTTCAGCTATCAAAACTTTGCGGCCCAGTTCCAGGACCCATTGTGTAACTCTGTAATCTTTTGACTACCACCCACGTGATGGGTATCGGGTGCATGATAAAGATATTAAACTAAAAGAAACTAGTGATCGGAGCTCTCTCTCGTTTGGGCATCCAGCTGTAGCAAGGCTGCTCTTTATGATGTCGTTGACTTCATTGTACCTTGCGTGTCAGCCCTTGGTTTTGGAGCAGTTAAGACCGTATAGAGCAGACCATATTGGTGGCTTGCACATCGCCGCAAATACACGTATATTCCATATGAATTGGAACAACGAGTCAGAGAGCCACTACAATACGGAGGGTATGTGAATCGAGGCGTGTTCCCATTGGCAAACTGTTTGGAGGAAGTCCACAGAGTGATATGCACTCACATCTTGGAGACGGACAGTCTACTTGTTGAATGTTGAAGCCCTGAGCATGTTGGCATGCATCTTTTCAGCGATGGGGATATCCCAACTCGATTGTTTGTAGGGCAGTGCTGCTCTAGGTTTTGGTGGTTTTGGAGAAGGAGAAGTTGGTAAGGCAGTCTAGGATGTTATTTATATATATATATATATATATATATATATATATATATATATATATATATATATATATATATATATATATATATATATGCAATAAGATCACAGTAAACAGGTGATTTCAAAATATGCAAAACAACCACTCTGAAAGAATAGAGAAATTCCAAGCGCTTTCGTGACTACTCACATTATCAAGGAACTGCTGTACTATAATATTATCATATATATATATATATTATATATATATATATATATATATATATATATATATATATATATATATATATATATATATATATATATATTGTGTGTAGATGTATATGGAGAGAGAGAGAGAGAGAGAGAGAGAGAGAGAGGAGAGGAGAGAGAGAGAGAGAGAGAGAGAGAGAGGAGAGAGAGAGAGTGAGATGAGAGAGAGAGAGAGAAAGAGGAGGAGAGAGTGAGAGAGAGAGGAAAAGTGAATGACTTTGTGAGAAAAAATAGTGCTAAAGTAATATAGCAAAAAATATGCAGCAAAAAGAGAACAAGAAACCGAGAACAAAGTTCATGTCTCAGACGTATAAAACCAGGTCAAGGCTGCCCACTGATTCCTCCAACTCAGAAAAAAGTGGATCGCTGACAGAAAAAAAGCCTCCACAGTCCCTCACAAAAAAGAAAGAACTCACGATAAAGACACAAGACTTAGAAAATGTATGAGTGATATGAGAAGCGTCTTAGATGTTAAAGAGATGACTGAAGAAAGAAAAAATGAGTGAGAGGAAGTGTGGGAGATGAGGCCGTCTCTCTCTCTCTGGTTCGCTCGCGTGAATGGTCACCGGAGTCAGTTTTTGTTTCAGTGGTGAGTCGATGTTGTTTAAGTGTGGTATTCTGGCGGTGCAGCCTATGGATTCACCTCCAGCTGGAATTTCCTCATAATGTTGAAAGAGCTCTTGACTCTAAGAGCTAGAACTACCATGCTATTGAAAAGCTCTCGACCCCAAAAAGCTGGAACTACCCCTCCCTTTCCCCCAGTCACTGTATGACCCATAAGAGCTTAGCTCTTCCCCGTAGATATAACAATAGCAATATCATCTGTTAACGCCAGTCACCCATCATGCTCTTGAAGTAACCCTCTTATCTATTTGTCATTTTTCTTTGTCGCAAATGCAAGCCTAGGGAAACTTTTTCATCACTGGTTGTTCATCCCAACGCAAACCTTCAGTCCTGAAGGAATTAATCACAGTAACACATTAGGGGAAACTAAGAATGCCGTATCAGCTTACTCTCTGCTACTTCGTCATAGTGTTGTCCTGAGAGAAGTGATAGAGGCTTTAAAATGACAGCGAAGTCCTTTACTGGATGCAACTTTTCACCCAACAGGTCGAAAGCGTTGTACTAATCAAAGATTTACTTTTGTTATATCTCCAGTCTGCGCTAAAATAGAAAGATAATGCTTTGTATCATAGGCACAAGTTCCAGGTCTAAGAAGCGGCGGAATTATTGCTTGAACAAGTGTGTATACATGACAGAACTATTGAACTGAGGCCTCGTTCTCACTGTGTAAACTGATTCAGAGGTGACTAGTACATGGCAGTTCACGGAAAAGACAAACAACAGAGAATTTAGGAATACACAGTGGCTTGCTAACTGCTGAGAAAAATCTAGTTCCCCCCCAAGAATAATGACTGTCGCGTATGACCTAAGGTGTGTGAGTCAAGGATATGCAATCAAAGGACTCTCTCCAAGGAGAGAGTCCTTTGATATCCTATCCTATCCTTGATTTTCTATTCCCACTGTGGGTTGAGTTATGCAGTGAAGAGGGAGATCACTCATGGGACAAAGATCACTTGATAACACAACTGAAATGTCCAGAAACGCATTTACATAAAATTTTACGTCAGAAATTAAAAAAAAAATTAATAGCTCCTATCTGAAGACACGTCTATTACAAGAACGAAAAAACGAATAAACATAGATAATGCACATTAGCACTGGATATGGTGTCAGTTATCTGCTGAATTCGTAAAAAAATGTAACGATACTCAAAAAACTATTGTGAATGACAGTCGAAAATTTAAGCGCTGATAACGACACGGAAACTGACAGAATTTAATCTAAAAAATATAATTCCTCTTAACCTAACTGATGATACAAGTTGACATAAATGATTACAGATAATGATCAATCCTATATAAAAATTATTCACATACAGTTATCATTCATATACAATTAGTCATAAATGTATAGGAGTATATAAGAATATGTTGTACAAGAATGGTATACAATACCGACAAGATGAAATTAAGACACATGTGAAACATCTGGGTATCTTTATTGTAGATGTTTCGCCATCCAGTGGCTTTATCAATACAAATTCCAGGACATAACTTGAAGACAGCAGAACTATGTACAGAAGATAAAGCCACTGGATGGCGAAACGTCTGCAATAAAGATACCCAGATGTTGTACATGTGTCTTAATTTCATCTTGTCGGTGTTGTATACTATGTTTGTAGATGAATGGTCCAGAGAACAGACAGGTTGATAAATTAGACACATGTGCAACTCTTGGGTATCTTTTTGAGGAAACGTTTCGCCACACAGTGGCTTCATCAGTCCATACAAAGGAGAATCTTGAAGAACAGGAGGAGAATGAGGTAATCAGTCCCTCAACCTTGAGTCGATGTGGTCAGTCCATCAATCTTGAATAGAATACGGCATACGTGCGGAGAAGGAGCTTATAAACCGTTGGTAGGAGAGGTGCAGCAGTCATAGGTGGTGTCACATTTGTTTAATGTGGACGTAGGTCGTGCCCAAGAATTAGGCAAGTGAAGATTTCCCAAGTATTAAGATCCCAAGAAGTTGCAGTGCCTGACAGGTTTGTGGATGAATACCATTCTTGTACAACTTGTCAGACACTGCAACATTATAGAATCTTGATTCTGAGGACATGTACATAACCTTCACGACTACGACAGCTACTACTACAACAACTGACCAATCTCTTTTGGTAGGACTCAACTGTCACTGGGGAATCCCGCCTACCAGTGACTATGCCCTCGTCTGCTACCTGTCCCATTCCACCTGACGTTAGTACATAAGCGTCAGGCGCCTTGCTTCTGCTTCAGAATCTCCACGACTACGGTGCTCTTCGCACCTACTCCAAGGTTGAGGGACTGATTACCTCATCTTCTGAATATAGTTCTACTGTCTTCAAGTTATGTCCTGGAATTTCTATTGACAAAGCCACTGGATGGCGAAACGTCTACAATAAAGATACCCAGATGTTGTACATGTGTCTTAATTTCACATAAGAATATAAGAAAGAAGGAACACTGCAGCAGGCCTACTGACCCATGTCACCCTCCGGCTTAGCCCAATGACCCACCTAGTCAGGTCACTTTCACGTAAGGAAGGGAAGCACGGCATCCGACCCACACCCACTCATGTATTTATCTAACCTATTTTAAAAGTACACAACGCCTTAACCTCTATAACTGTACCCTATTTTAGTGATTAAAGTGTTCTTGTCTGGTAGTGAAAGAAGTCACAAGGAACTTCAATTGCCCTGGTGTAGTCGATAGGCTTCAAACCCCAGTAACCAATCTACCTTTAATTATAATTTCTACACGTTTCACTTACATTTTTAAATACATCGGCCGCATCGTACCAAGATAAGGTGACTCATAAAAGAAAGCCCAATCACCATCGTTCATTCAATAACTGTATTGCTAGAACAAAAGACTGAGCGAAGCGTCCACCAATATATATAATAATGACTAATTTGTTTATTAAACTTTGGATTTTATATATGTCATTTATGGGTTCATAAATGGTAAAGAAATTAGGCCAGATCTAGGCGTGATTAGCGGACGCAGGTTCGAGCCTTAATGACGCACACAGGGGTTTAGCGCTTCTTGCGAGGCAATAATTTGGTCATTGCGCAGTTGATATAGAAAGTATATATAAATGTCTCCATTAAGGAAATATAATCCTCATTAATAATTATATTACTCTTCAAAGGTGAAGGGTTCTTGATTCGGGGAATTGAAGCTACCCGTTCCCCTTCTTTGGATCAAGTAACACTCGGCTGGAAAGTAACTGGTATTTATTGAGTGGTAATCTTCAGTTGAGGTTGAGTGCCTCTCTGGCACTGCTGAGGGTTGTGTGCCTCTCTGGCACTGTTGAAGGTTGTGTGCCTCTCTGGCACTGCTGAGGGTTGTGTGCCTCTCTGGCACTGTTGAAGGTTGTGTGCCTCTCTGGCACTGCTGAGGGTTGTGTGCCTCTCTGGCACTGCTGAGGGTTGTGTGCCTCTCTGGCACTGTTGAAGGTTGTATGCCTCTCTGGCACTGCTGCGGGTTGTGTGCCTCTCTGGCACTGCTGCGGGTTGTGTGCCTCTCTGGCACTGCTGCGGGTTGTGTTCCTCTCTGGCACTGTTGAAGGTTGTATGCCTCTCTGGCACTGTTGAAGGTTGTATGCCTCTCTGGCACTGTTGAAGGTTGTGTGCTTCCTGGCATGTTGAAGGCTTTAAACCCTCCATCTGCACTTTAATTGTAATTTCTACAAGTTTTCCTTAGCATTTTAAGTCTGTCCCCATCTCCATGTTGAAGGTGGTGCTCTCTGCAAGGAAGTTGTTCCCATCTTCATTCAATCTGTTTGCCTGACAATGTGAGAGGATGGTCCTCCATTATTGTGTGCCTACTGGACTATTTAGTTGTTACTTCTGGATTTTAATTTTGCCTTTGGCATTTAATGGGTTCATCTTGGTAACGAAGTTAGGCCAGTCTAGGCCGTGATTTGCGGACTGCGAGGTTCGTAGCCTCTATGAGCACGGGGTTTTAGCGCTCTCTGGCAGGCTTTAATTTGGTCATTGCGCATGTTGATTTGCCAATTACATTATAAGTATGTCTCCTCATTAAGGAAACTAATCCTGCAGTTAGATAGTTTGTGCCTCTTGGCAGGTTGAAGGTTCTTGACTCTGGCATTTGAAGCTACCGTTGTCCCTCTGGCATGTCAATGTATCACTCGGCCTGGAAAGTAGCCTTCTGTATTTAATGTTGTGTGCCTCTTCACGTTGAAGGTTGTGTGCCTCTCTGGCACTGCTGAGGTTTGTGCCTCTCTGGCACTCTTGAAGGTTGTGTGCCTCTCTGGCACTGTTGAAGGTTGTGTGCCTCTCTGGCACTGTTGAAGGTTGTGTGCCTCTCTGGCACTGCTGAGGTTGTGTGCTCTCTGGCACTTTGAAGGTTGTGTGCCTCTCTGGCACTGTTGAAGGTTGTGTGCCTCTCTGGCACTGTTGAAGGTTGTGTGCCTCTCTGGCACTGTTGAAGGTTGTGTGCCTCTCTGGCACTGTTGAAGGTTGTGTGCCTCTCTGGCACTGTTGAAGGTTGTATGCCTCTCTGGCACTGTTGAAGGTTGTTTGCCTCTCTGGCACTGTTGAAGGTTGTGTGCCTCTCTGGCACTGTTGAAGGTTGTATGCCTCTCTGGCACTGTTGAAGGTTGTGTGCCTCTCTGGCACTGTTGAGGGTTGTGTGCCTCTCTGGCACTGTTGAAGGTTGTATGCCTCTCTGGCACTGTTGAAGGTTGTTTGCCTCTCTGGCACTGTTGAAGGTTGTGTGCCTCTCTGGCACTGTTGAAGGTTGTATGCCTCTCTGGCACTGTTGAGTGTTGTATGCCTCTCTGGCACTGTTGAAGGTTGTGTGCCACTCTGGCACTGTTGAGGGTTGTATGCCTCTCTGACACTGTTGAAGGTTGGGTGCCTCTCTGGCACTGTTGAGTGTTGTATGCCTCTCTGGCACTGTTGAAGGTTGTGTGCCACTCTGGCACTGTTGAGGGTTGTATGCCTCTCTGACACTGTTGAAGGTTGTGTGCCTCTCTGGCACTGTTGAGGGTTGTATGCCTCTCTGGCACTGTTGAAGGTTATGTGCCTCTCTGGCACTGTTGAGGGTTCTATGCCTCTCTGGCACTGTTGACGGTTGTGTACCTCTCTGTCACTGTTGAAGGTTGTGTGCCTCTCTGGCACTGTTGAAGGTTGTGTGCCTCTCTGGCACTGTTGAAGGTTGTGTGCCTCTCTGGCACTGTTGAAGGTTGTGTGCCTCTCTGGCACTCTTGAAGGTTGTGTGCCTCTCTGGCACTGTTGAAGGTTGTCACGTGTAGCTGGCCGCCTCAAAGGAGATGCAGCTGTTTTACTGCTGGTACGTCATGCAGAAGCTGCTGCCACAGCTCAGCTGCTGAGAGATGCAGCAACTACTTTCCCGTGACTGTTGCTGATGACTCCAGCCATCATCACTGTAATATCCTTGACGGATCAAGAACACGAACGGAGAGTCTAGCAACAATTGAAAAGACCAATACTATTTACAAAAGCCTGCTTGCAGTAAGCCCTTGGAGGCGAAACTTAACCAAATTAAATTACATAACTAACTTTGCTTCTTTATTTAAATAACTCACGTAAACCTAGTTTTTACGAAAAATCTTATTTTCTTACGAAATTAGTGGTGTCACAGTTCTTATTTACCCAGCATATAAAATGTTCAACTTTACCATAAAACTAATTCATTTTAAAATTGTATTAAATCATACACCAGGAACCTGGTTCTGAATCTTTATTTATTTACCTAAAGGAGAATCTTTTTAAATTTAGTTGAAACAGTTTATATCAGTTATTTAAACTCTTTAAAATGACCTTAAAATTCGTGTGGCTACAGTTACAATTCGAAATTACAAGAGTTTGACTTACTAGGAGTTTTACTAGATAGGTTGGGTCACAGTCGGACGCACGGCTGTATCCTAGCCTCCTGGTGTCAAAGTCAACCCAGCCAGTTTCGTGGTTTGTTTACAATAGTTTATTACCAGATTGTGTTACCTAGTTTTAACCTGTGGTAGCGTTCCGGGTGTTTCAACTTGTTGGACTCGCGGTCATGGTTTGCAGGCTCTGGTGGATTAGCAGGATCACTGTAAAGCTTATTTCTATAGCTCATGCAACCACGAACTATCAGTATCGATGCCCCCATTATTTCTTACCCCTTTAAGTATAACATTAATGGCTGCTCAGTGACCAACAGCGTTTTTTTGTTTTTTAGTGCCGGATTGATTTCCACTTACATCTGTATCTGGCTGTTTTCTCTTTCATTTGCTTTTCGTCCTCTAATGGTTTTGAGAGTACTATAAATCCCTCTAATTCATTTCTGTATGCTCTATTTCTATAGTTCCTCATTCAACTGCGGTAACGACCAGATTCCTGTTCCGAATTAGCCCTCGACCCCAACCATGAATAACCGTAGTGAGCAATGTGTCACTTCGTCGGTTTATTTGTGATGTATGAGCAGGCATTGACCTCCACTTAAAGTATGGTATGCTGGCAGTTTTCCCTCCTTCACTGTTCTCTTCCTCCCCCCCTTCTCTCTCTCTCTCCCCTCTATACTTCCTTCGTACTCCCCTCATCTCCGCTGCCTCACAGACAGGAGAACAACAATGAAATGACCTCAATGAATGTCTATCCCCTCTGACCCTCCTCAACCATGACAATACACCGACGTGACGCACAATGTGGTCACCTTCCCGGAGGTAGAAATACGAGAGGGATAAATGGGGAGAGGGGAAGAGGGAATGGGTGGGGAAGGAAAGATGGAATAAGAAAGGGAGGTTATCTTTCCCTTAGAGAGGTTGGGGAAGGGGAGGGGAAAAAACTCCCTCATTCTCTAAGATATTTGAGTAGAAGAGGATGAGTGAGAAAAAACGGAAAGGAATGAGGGTGGAGGAAGGGAAAAGAGGTAAGGGAAGGAAACCGTTATTTCCCCTTTCAAGTAAAAGAACGAGGGTAAGGGTAACATTAGAGTAATTGTCCCTTTGAGAAAGGTAGATTAGTGTACAATGAGGTAGAGGCCGGGAAGAGGTGCGATCTACCTCTGAGGTAGACAGACTCAAGAGGATGGTAGGCATGGCCTTTTATGCTGATAAAACCAAAAGAGGAAGACAGAATTGTTTACCTTTTAGGTAAAGGAATGAAACGAACACACAAATACACACACGTATGAGAGCACGCGCGCACGTATGTGTGCCTGTATGTGTGTGTGTATGTTTGTAAATAATTTATTACTTCCTGTCTATCTCCTTTCTTTGCATTATGTCTTCCAGGTCTCGAGCAACTGGCCCGTATACAGTGGCTTGCTGGACATTGCCTCTGCAGCCACTCGTTGACTCCATGCTTCTTATACTTCGTCAGGTGCTACTGTCTACCATGGACTCCGCTAGTTCAGAAATTTCCTCACCTTTTACCATGTCATGTTTACAGTGTTTGTGGTGTTGTCGCTCCTGGTTCCACTGAGAACATCTTAAATTGTTACTTAAACTTCTTACACTCTTCCTTCTTTTTCGTGAACTTATCTTTTTTTTTTTTTTGTATTTTTATTTTCTTCAGTTTTGTTACCTAGTCCTTTACTGTCGCAATGTTACTAATGTGACTGTGAAGCTAGTTTTATTTCTCGCTAGTTTCTTTCCTCCCTCTCTCTCTGTCCTTATGCACCATTTCCTCTTCTCTGCTCCTCGTCCCTTCTTCCCTGCCCCTCGTTCCCTCTTCCCTGCCCCTCGTCCCTCTTCCCTGCCCCTCGTTCCCCTCTTCCCTGCCCCTCGTCATCTCTTCCCTGCCCCTCGTCCCCTCTTCCCTGCCCCTCGTCCACCTCTTCCCTGCCCCTCGTTCCCTCTTCCCTGCCCCTCGTCCCCTCTTCCCTGCCCCTCGTCCCCTCTTCCCTGCCCCTCGTCCCCTCGGACACTCACAAAACACTGGAGGACGACAAGGAAAATAAGGCGATAAGATGAAGCCATCGACGGCCGCGAGCTGAGGATTACTGGCTTAGTTCCCCCTTCACCTAGTCTAAACGTCCCTTTCCCTTCCTTCCTCCCCTTCCCCTGCCTCTCATTCCCCTCTCTCCTACCCTTCGCCGGACACTTGTCAGGCCTAGGAGGAAGAAGGGAGTAAGAGAGGGCCATTAAGGCAAAGAGGAAAAGAGAGGAAGATAGGCACCTCGTAGGTGGGAGAGATGCCATAGTGGGTCAAAGACAAAGGAATGCGACGTCACAATCGTCTTTTACTGTACTCAAAACCTGAGTTGGAAAAAGATATGAATTTTAGATCGCGGGTTGTCACAGCTGCTGTTTGCTGATGAGACAGTACTTCTGTCGGAGTCTGATGGGAGGTTACACATGAAGGTCGAGGAGTTTGGAGGAGCGTGCGAGAGAAAGAGATTGCAAGTAAACGCAAAAAAAGAGCAGTGATAAGAGTAAAAACGTCGTTTAGAGAGCGAGAGAATGCAGGTAATGAATTTACGTGTGTTGCTGAAGCTGGTGGATATATGCTTAATAGGGTTTAAAGACTATCGACTACATGAGGGTCATTAAGGCTGCTGGCGACCTCTTCACCACCTGTCAAGAATACTTTAGTCCCTAAAGTAGAGTTTAGAATAAACTCTCAGCGTATATACGTTGAGACATACATACACCTCGTAATGTATATATCCTGTGGGGAATCAATGAAGAACGAGGTCAGTACAGTGACGGGAAGAAAATACAAATAACACTGAGCAGAATAACCACTTAAAAAAATACCGAAATTCCTAACGTTTTCGTGATTACTCACATTATCAAGGTTATAGTTCCTTAATAACGTTAAAAATCGCGAAAGCGCTTGGAGTTTCGCTATTTTTTCACAGTGGTTATTCTGATATACAGAATAATCACTTATTGCATAAATAACGATATGATCTTATTGCATAAATAACACTATGTTGGATTATTTGTGTACGAAATACATCTTGGGCAGAAGCAGACATATGTGGGCGAAACATCACACCCTATGGGCGAAACATTAGGCACTGTGGGCGAAACATCACACATTAACATGTGATGTTTCGCCCACAGTGTGGGTTATTCGTCAATTGTCCCACCCACGGTACAAGACCTTCATCTGAACGCATCGCTCTAGGGATTCTAACTCTCTTTAAATCTTCGTCAACAGCGTCAGGCTCAGTCTTGATCGCCGCTCTGTAGAGTAACCTTCGTGTAACGATAATTAAGTTCACTCTCTGGTCTTCCAGTTCGATGCGACATGCGTGACCGTGGCGTTGTAGGCAAGTGCTGGATGATATATATCCCTGTCTGAAGGTGCTGAAAGAGAGAGAGAGGAGAGAGAGAGAGAGGAGAGAGAGAGAGAGAGAGAGAGAGAGAGAGAGACAGGCAGACAGACAGACAGAGAAAGAAAGTCTTAGCGAAGGCTTTCAAATGAGCTGAGGTCGATAACAGCTCTTAGCTTGTAAATAAAGGTAGGAACCCTTGACCTAATCTATGAAAACTTTTGTGTAAAAAATGAGGGAGAGAGAGAGAGAGAGAGAGAGAGAGAGAGAGAGAGAGAGAGAGAGAGAGAGAGAGAGAGAGAGAGAGAGAGAGAGAGAGAGAGAGAGAGAGAGAGAGAGAGAGAAAGAGAGAGCAAGCTTACTGTAGCTGCAGCTGCTGTTTGTGGTGGTGGTGTTCCACAGGTCAGCAGGGGACAGAGAGCTGTGTAAACAGAGTGTCCTTATGGCAGCTATAACGATCTATCAGGGAGAGCCTTACCAGACAGAGAGATCAGGCAGGGAGGAGATGTTGCTCTTGCCACCATCCCAGCATCAAGTTTTCTCTTCTTTTCTCTTCTCTTCTCTTCTCTTCTCTTCTCTTCTCTTCTCTTCTCTTCTCTTCTCTTCTCTTCTCTTCTCTTCTCTTCTCTTCTCTTCTCTTCTCTTCTCTTATCTCTCTCTTTCTCTCTCTCTCCCCCTGCATTCCTCGTAATTGCTGGGCTCGGTACACCGGGCACACAACACATTTAAAATACTAGGGCATACGGGCACATACACGCTGTGCGTGTGTGTGTGTGTGGTGTGTGTGTGTGTGTGTGTGTGTGTGTGTGTGTGTGTGTGTGTGTGTGTGTGTGTGTGTGTGTGTGTGTGTGTGTGTGTGTGTGTGTGTGCATGTGTTGTGTGTGTGTGTGTGTGTGTGTGTGTGTGTGTGTGTGTGTGTGTATGATTGTGTGTGTGTGTGTGTGTGTGTGATGTGTGTGTTGTTGTGTGTGTGTGTGTGTGTGTGTGTGTGTGTGTGTGTGTTGTATGATTGTGTGTGTGTGTGTGTGTGTGTGTGTGTGTGTGTGTGTGTGTGTATGATTGTGTGTGTGTGTTCTAAGGACGCTTGTCTAAGTGGACGCCATCAGGGGAGACACCACTCTACTCACTTTGGCAGAGCTCCTCATCCAAGGAACTGACGCTACCCTTCACTTTCCTCGGAACAAACCGGATTACATTCCACACCCTAGGCGGCCTGTGACCCCCTCACGTGTTTAGTGCTTTCCCTGAATACACAGTTATCTTGCTATGGAATTTTATTGGCACGAAAGATTTATCGTTTGAGTGCTCCAAGGCTCTTCATCCAAGGAAGTTGAGCTAATTTCTCCGTTCCCGGATTATCTCTTATTTTCCAGGTGCTATATAACAACTTTCATCTTTAGCGCTTCCCGATGAGAATATATATATATATATATATATATATATATATATATATATATATATATATATATATATATATATATATATATATATATATATATATATATATATATATATATATATATATATATATATATATTTTACATGCAATAAGATCACAGTAAACAGGTGATTTCAAAATATGCAAAACAACCACTCTGAAAGAATAGAGAAATTCCAAGCGCTTTCGTGACTACTCACATTATCAAGGAACTATGAAAGTGAAGCATCCAAGGAAGCTATTTAAGGGGTCCGGCCAGCACCTCACTATCAGATCCCACAAGTTGGCTCGCCGCGCGTCACGTGTTTAACCGTTGTGGGATCTGATAGTGAGGTGCTGGCCGGACCCCTTATATAGCTTCCTTGGATGCTTCACTTTCATAGTTCCTTGATAATGTGAGTAGTCACGAAAGCGCTTGGAATTTCTCTATTCTTTCAGAGTGGTTGTTTTGCATATATATATATATATATATATATATATATATATATATATATATATATATATATATATATATATATATATATATATATATATATATATATATATATATATATATATATATATATATGTATATATATATATATATATCTTTTGTATATTTTTTGCGTAAGCTTCATAACCGGACACGAGTATATTTTGGCTTTTATCCCATGTGTAACAAGTGTGTAACACGCCTAGCCTTAAACAATGGCTATTGTCTGGGGATTTATACAGTATGTCTAACTTAGCTGATAAGAGATGTGTGGCTGGATCCAGCCTATGTCTTGAAGCCAGTTATGGATCTGGTTTGGATCTGGGGGGGGGGTAGTAAATTATACTGATGATCGTAAGTCCCAACGCTGGTCGTAAGTACCACCGTTGGTCGTAAGTAAGGTCCTACCGCTGGTCGTAAGTCCCAGAGGACAGAGAGTAATGCTGACGACCCTCACTAGTGTGTGGATTAAATCCTAAATATATATACGCAACTCTAAATGTAAGTAACATTGTATATCTACACTGTAATCTGGATTCCTGTTGCTGCTCCTTCCTCTTCCTTCTTCTTCTTCTACTCCTCCTCCTCCCTTTCCTACTTTTTACCATCATCTTCTTCCTCCTCCTCCTCCTCCTCTTCATCCCAAGTCGCTCTCCAGGTCACAAATACAAAACGGAATGGTAATTGAAAGTCGAGCAAAATCGCTTTCGAATCAGGAGATGGAAGAAGATCGGGACATGTTTTTTCTAGAGTCTGGAGTCTGGTCATGGTTGAAGGCGGGTTACCAAGAGGACCTGACAGACATCTTACAAAAAGTAACATAAACCAGTCCTCATTTACACTCTCCTTAGTTCTCTGTCCTCCTAGTTGTTGTTACTTTAATCGCCAGGGATCTCTGCCATGGTATGAGTTATTCATTAGTGCCGGCACTATGGCGGGGTCACTGTAATAGGCTGGGGTAACTGATGGCCCTATGGCGGAGCATTGCAACAGAGACAACTTGCTCAAACTCTTTAGAAAATAGTGCAAAATGTCTAGGGTTTTCCAGTTCGCTGTTTGTGCTACACTCAAGGGTTTGAGAATATATTTGCATCCTTGCCAACCTTGCCTCTACTTAGCCGAGTATTTTCTCAATTATCCTCTGACCCCTTGTGAATTTAGCGCTCCACTGAATATAATAACAACCATTTTCATCCCGCTACATGACCGTTTCAACCTGACACCTCATCACTCACTTGTTTTCCTCGGTACAAGATGCCGAGGGAGTTCTTAGAGCCCTTAACTCCATCCTTGGCAAGCTCTCTAGTCACTTCTGTTTTCTGCCAATGGCACCTCTTCTGTGCTTTAGGAAGGTGCCACCCACTGCATACGGGTGGTGCCACCTACTGTGCATGTGGGTGGTGGCACTCAGTGTGCATGTAGGTGATGCTATGCAGGTTGTGTGGTGTGAGAGAGTAAGGGTGCTCAATGATCTGTGGAATTGTGGTAACTCTCTCCTCTCTCTCTTTCCCTCTCTCTCTCTCTCTTCTCTTCTTCTTCTCTTCTCTTCTCTCTCTCCTCTCTCTCTCTCTCTCTCTCTCTCTCTCTCTCTCCCTCTCTCTCTTCTTCTCCTCCTCTCTCTCCTCTCTCTCTCCTCTCTCTTCTCTCTTCTCTCTCTCTCCTCTCTCTCTCTCTCTCCTCCTCGCTCTTCCTTTCTCGGTCTATAAATGCAAACCCGATTCAATTTCCCCGAAGCCATTGTTAAAGTTTCCGCTGAGGAGAGAGATGCACCAGCGTGTTATGTCATGGTTCTCAGCTGAATGTGTTGACGAAGAATGAACTCAAGCTCCTGGGTCCCTCTTGTTGACAAATACTCTATTCTGTGTGTGTGTATACTCACCTATTTGTGGTTGCAGGGGTCGAGACTCAGCTCCTGGCCCCGCCTTCAGTTCCCGTGTGTGTGTGTGTATGTGTGTGTGTGTGTGTGTGTGTGTGTGTGTGTGTATGCTTGGCCCGGGGTGGGGAGGCCGCTGAAGTTAATCCCCAGCACTAGTACAAAGGGATTAATAATATGTATTCATACAAAATTATTCATGAAAAAAATGTGGGTCCAGCGTCACTTTTTATATGTATTTTTTCAGGGGTATTAATCAGCACGTTGGTGGCGAATAATGAGTTATACCTGGAGGTAATAATGTCGGTGGTGTGTAGTGAGTGTGTGTGTGTTTGTGGTGTAGTTTGTGATGTGTGTGTGTGTGTGTGTGTGTACTCATCTATTTGTACTCACCTATTTGTGGTTGCAGGGGTCGAGACATAGCTCCTGGCCCCTTTACTGTATGTGTGTGTGTGTGTGTAGTGTACATGCTGAGAAGTGATTTTGTTGTATAGTATATGTTATATCTTATCTGTAATTTCATGCCCTCAAAAGCTACACACATACACATACCTTTATACGGTCCCATTGCTTCTGAACGCACAGAAGTATAAATAATGAATAGCAGCTGTAACTCACTGGAGTAGTAACTTGAGTGATGATAGTTATAACTAGTGGGTGCCAGTACCTAGCTCATTATTTAAGAGGGCAAGCTTGTGGACAACCTGTCTCTCGAAGAAGAGCGTTTTAACCTCTTTCTCAATTCAATTTTAAGCGTAACGCGTTCCATATTGTGTTTGTCCACCTGAAGGTCAGCGATATACTCGTCAATACGGCAGGAGGTTATCACAACCTTAGTGGGATTAGTACATCCCATAACCAACTTTCGGGCAAACCAAAAACCCATATAAAAACTTATGGGTCCACTTACCTCAACTAAACACTGAGTACATACATAAGGATCATCTAGATCTGAATAACACGCTGTTCCATCCAGTCCTCGGCTCATCTCAGCGTGCGTGAGCCTTTCGTCAGGAAGCAACGGAAGTGGAGAGGAAAAGTACCTAGGTTTACAGTCCTCGTAGAATGAGTAAGATATTAACATGATTTAGAATGGGTGTAGTGCGCATTGTGTGTGGTCAAGATGATGTGTAGTAGTAGTGTGGGCAGTGTGGTTTGTAGTGAAAATTAAAAGGTAAGGACTGGGCTCGATACGGCATAAGCTGTCAGTGACCCCTATAAACCACAAATACTATACTGTGCCGTTGGTGTAGCACAGTGTGAAAAAGGAGGAAGATGAGAAGGAGGAGGAGGAGGGGGGGGGGGGGAGGAGGAAGATGTAGAGGAGAAGGCGTGTGTGTGTGTGGTGGCGTGTAGCAGGAGACGTGCCGACACATGCCCCTCAGTCATTAGGGCCACCTTGAAGCGCCTGCTGGAAGGGCCTGAGTGACTGCTGGCTAAATATTATATCAGGGATTACGTCTCTGATGGGACACAAGGTGGCATCGTGGCCGCCTCTTACGAATCCACCGCCTCACGCGGATAAAACGCTGCCGCGATCCACCGTTCCCTCCGCCCGAAACAAAAATCACCCGCCGTCTTCACCCGCGGCGGAGGTTAGCGATCGCTGTCGATAACTATCGCTCACGTCGCGACGCCCCGCAAGGATGGAACTCGCGCGATCTCCGCGGGGAAGGGTGAAGACGAGCGCGATGTGGTCGAGGAGGCGGTGTGAACCCGGGATCACGGCTGTATGAACCCGGGATCACCAGATCAGGCGCCATTAGCACCTCCCGCATGTCGACGATCCAATGTGACGCTCTCCCTCCCTTACTCCCTCCTCGTCTCCTCCCATCCCTACGAAGAGGGGGGAGTGAGGGGAGAGGAGAAAGGAGTAGACACGGTGAGGTTAATGGTTGCGACAGTGATGGGGGAGCTGATGAAAAGTGAAATAATGACTCTGGGGATTTGAGAAGCAGTGAGCAGGGAAGTAAGTGCCAATGGGGTAGTTGTAGTCTCGTGTACAGATTGGTGCTAATTACTCGGGTTTTCCTGTCGTTTGTGGTGCGAGTTCGTGGTATTTGCCCTATTGTGGGAGGCACTAAGTGAATGGTGAGATAGCGCATCCCTCACTAGAACGAGGGGGAGGGAGGTAGTATACTTCAACAGGTACGAACGGAGTGAGAGAGAGAGAGAAAGTGGGAGGGGGGGGGGAAGTAAATTGATTAACAGGTTGGCCACCTGGGCGGGGATACGCCAAGCTAATTGATTCTTAAATAAAACTTTGCCATGATTGATGTCAGGTACTATGGAGGTGGTGACACGACCACCACTCTCCCTTCATTCACTATCGTCACCGTGACGACCACCAGACCTCTTCCCTTCACTACCCACTTCGTAACGACCACCGCCGCTCACCCTGACGACCACCAACAATCCCTTTCAATAAAATAAAAATTAATTGTGGGATTCAGTATCCATTGTAAAAGCAGTGATCGGAGTCGTTGGTTCGAGCCCACAGTGATCCTTTACAATGAGATGCTGGAGCAGGAAGAATGCTGGCTCTACTTACCAGGTGTTAAGAAATTAAATTCATTCATTGTATATACCCTAAGAGTTACACACCTCTCTGTGTATATACACTGAGAGATAGACACTTCTCGTCGTATATGCTCTCTGCGTATATACGCTTGAGAGACAACTCTCAGCGTGTATACTCTTAACTATTAGAAGTGCGAACAGATCTTACGAGTGTATATCTTAATCTAATAGTTTTCTGATTATTTTTTTCCACCTCATCTCACAATCATATTATTCGCCTTCTCTTACCCAATCAATAATTTCAATGCATCGAATATCCGTCCTCAGATCGACTTCACATCTTCGCCTTGTTTGCATCAGGAGGATCGAGCCTATTTGCGACACTAACGTGTTAATGTATTTTATTTTTCGAAGTTCGCTACTGTGGGACTGAGGATTGCTATAGGACTGGATATCGAAATTTGTCTTTAGTCGAAAGCGGATAATGTTATGGTGGGTGTTAGTCTAACTTTTCCAACCATCTGGTGAGAAATGTATGAGGTCGCTGTCCGTGGTGAGGAGTGGGTCTGTCCGTAGTGAGAAGCGGGTCTGTCCGTGGTGAGTAGAGGGTCTGTCCGTGGTGAGAAGCGGATCCATCCGTAGTGAGGAGAGGGTCTGTCCGTGGTGAGGAGCGGGTCTGTCCGTGGTGAGGAGCAGGTCTGTCCGTGGTGAGGAGCAGGTCTGTCCGTGGTGAGGAGCAGGTTTGTCCGTGGTGAGGAGCGGGTCCGTCCGTATGAGGAGCAGGTCTGTCCGTGGAAGAGAGAGGTCTTGAGGACGCAAGATATCATAATGTGGCTGAGAACTACCGTAGATTTTCCTACGCTAAACACGCCTGTATAAATCACAATTACTTTGCCCCCCCCCCCCTGATTGGACTTAATCCTTACGTTTGATACAAGCTGAGGCATCCGCATAAAGGCAGAATCAAGACGCATCTTAGCAAGATGGAAGCTAAGAGGAAAGCTAAGAGGGAAGCTAAGAGGGCAGTAAAGAGTGTTGGAGTGTTGTGTTTACAATGTGGCTGGGGGCGGGGCTGCCAGGCGGCGCCTCATTGGCTAATCGCTTGGCTAACACACGCCTCATTGGACACTGCGTCCCAATCTTCTGCTTTAGAAACAACCCGCTGATAAACTATCCGCGATACGCAGAAACCAATTAACGATAAACCTATATCGGAGCATAGCGCACTAAATCCAAAGAAATACAAAAGGGCAACGCGTGGTGAACTGCGAATCCAAAATTGTGTATTGGAAAATTCGGCGAAGTCGAGGACAGTGTGTGGAGGCGGGCAGCACACAGCGAGACACCTGACATAGAAGCTCCCTAATATTACAGCAGCAAACAGCGCCACCATGGTAGCTACAATGTCCGACTGCCTGTAATCCTGAGCCAGCCAAAGAGGGGACGGGATTTGGAGTTTGCCTGTAAATATTGGTCAATCGTTCATCGTGTGTACCTTGGGGAGCGTGGCAGAAATAGAAAGGCAAAAATTCCATAGTATCGTGTCACAGCCAGAGATCACGATGCCTCCATTTTCGTGAAAATAGAAGGTACCAATATAAACATATATATATATATATATATATATATATATATATATATATATATATAGGTAGTAGGTTGGTAGACAGCAACCGCCCAGGGAGGTACTACCGTCCTGCCAAGTGAGTGTAAAACGAAAGCCTGTAATTGTTTTAC
>NC_069445.1:11904436-11996936 GCF_026875155.1 Cherax quadricarinatus
GCCTCCTGGCTGACTGCTACCTCCAGCACTTAGCCACTAGTCACACCAATTTACTCTTAGTATTATATTTATTATTACTACTACTACCGCTATTATTATTATTATTATTATTATTATTATTATTATTATTATTATTATTATTATTATTATTATTATTATTAAATTCATGGGAGCACTAAAACCCTAAGACGCATAAAAGCAGTCATAAGCACTTGTTATTCCTTCCTCCAGGATCTTTGATCTACGTCAGTAGCACAGCTACTATCCTTATATTTTAAAACACGTCGTATCCACCACCCTTAATTTTAAAACACTCGACGCGACTATTCCTTTCGTAAAAACCTAACTTAGCGACCACCTTTCTTGTCGTTAGTCTAATGATATTGGTTGTCTGGTTTATTAGGTTAAAATACTTATTGAGTTCACGATGGCCATTAAGGCTGCATAACACTTGTAAACCACTAGTCAGGTATATTTTAATCCCTTATGTATGGATTCGAGTAAACTATGATCGTATATACAGTGAAAAAGGCATACCTCCGGGTATTTTAATGCAGAGAGATACCTTTTGGTGTATATACAGTGGTGCATATACAGTAACAAATACACCTCTCTGGTACATATGTATATATGGAAAATATTTTATATATATATATATATATATAAAATATATTTTATATATATATATATATTTTATATTATATTATACATATATATATATATATTAAAACAATAACAAAACATACATAGAGAAAGATATAGAGCACATGAGCAGTATATCATCTCAAGAGACAGTACAGGCAGTGAGAAGCATTCCCTTCCCACCGAGAAATGCTAACACTGATGCAGGAAGAACGCTTTAAGAGCATTATAATAATCTCAGAGCGTCAGCTTCTGTAAGAGTTACTGAAGTACGGCTGTGTCAGCATTTAACCCCTGTTTATAGAGAGCACATAGCGTTAATATTAAGCCAGCATAAGCCTCTAATCCAGAACAATACGCTAGACCCCCTCCCTCCATCCCCCTGTGTGGTAAACACTCTCTGAAGGGAGATGCTTGGGCATTGGTGGACTCTTGATTCAAGGAACAGGAGTCCCCCTCTCCTACCCCAGCTCAAAAGCTGATTGTCTCTCTTTTCCCTACAGTATGACCCCTACTGTATTAGTGCTTCCCACTGAAGATGAAAAAGAATAATAAAAAATTCCCCTCTGGTAACCACTAAGCAGAGATCGTGCCGCCAGACCCAACCTAATGTAAACAATTGTCTGACCTATAAACGAAAGAGAGAAAATGTTGAAGGGGAGGGGGGAAAAAACATGAAAGAATCGACACCCTTTCGGTAATGGTATTCAATCCAATAAAAGAGGATGTAAACACACTTGTAGTCGAGACCGAACACAACTAAAGGGAATCGTACGAAGCGAGGCGAGACGCCGGGGCCACAAAGTGACATATAGTTATGCTGGGCTGACGTGCCTTATTCCTACACTAAATTGATTCCTGCTACTCCCCAGCCCAGGAAGTTGTGGGGGTGGCAAGGAGAGAGAGAGTGAGAGAGAGAGACACAGAGAGTGAGAGAGAGAGGGAGAGGTACACACATATATGTGTAAAAGATACTGCAAATATTTTCGGTCTACGTAGAGACCCACTGCAGGTTTACAGTACACTAGGGCTCCCCGCTCATAGACTGAGCTGCGGGTTCATAATAAACTACAGCTCAAGAGACAAAAATTAATAATATTTGAAGTGCATATGTTTCATACCAGGGAGGAATCCAGCATGGTGCTGCTGCTCAGAATGTGTAACAGTGCTACAAGAGTACTGTCTCCTGTGACTGGTATGGATGTGTCACAGAAGTGGGAGACGGGTAGGAGCGGATCTGCTATGAAACTAATGAAGCTTAAGTTTCACGACTCCTAATCCCGGAGGGGCCCCAGAAATCACTTTAGTCCGCATTGCTTAAAATTTCTCGATCTACTGTATGAGGAGTTGCGTAGGGACTCCCATAACAGTTCAAGCTTCAGGGTCCCCAAAAAATGAGGACGGGTGGAGCATCACCCCTCCCTTACGACCCATCCTTGGAAGATTGGTGCTGACTCCTGTCAAACATTCTCTAGCTGTCCCAGTAACAGAAATGAGTGAGGGCGTTCGGGGAGAGAAACCACAGCCAGTGTCCAGCAATGGTACGTCACTGCTGCCAGCAGCCTTGGTATACCATGGGAACATCGCTGACCACACTTAACGTGTCTATAGACATTGTTCATACGGTGTGTGTGTGTGTGTGTGTGTGTGTGTGTGTGTGTGTGCTCACCTAACTGTGGTTGCAGGGGTCGAGACTCAGCTCCTGGCCTCGCCTCTTCACTGATCGCTACTAGGTCCTCTCCCTCTCTGCTTCCTGAGCTTTGTCATACCTCTTCTTAAAACTATGTATGGTTCCTGCCTCCACTACTTCACTTGCTAGGCTATTCCACTTCCTGACGACTCTATGACTTATGAAATACTTCCTAACGTCCCTGTGACTCGTCTAAGTCTTCAGCTTCCAATTATGACTCCTTGTTTCTGTGTCCCCTCTCTGGAACATCCTGTCTCTGTCCACCTTGTCTATTCCCCTCAGTATCTTGTATGTCGTTATCATGTCTCCCCTAACCCTTCTGCCCTCCAGTGTGGTCAGTCCGATTTCCCTCAACCTTTCCTCGTACGACATTCCCCTGAGCTCTGGAACTAGCCTTGTTGCAAACCTTTGTACTTTCTCTAACTTTTTGACGTGCTTGACCAGGTGTGTGTGTGTGTGTGTGTGTATGTGTGTGTGTGTGTGTGTGTGTGTGTGTGTGTGTGTGTGTGTGTGTGTGTGTGTGTGTGTGTGTGTGTGTGTGTGTGTGTGTGTGTGTGTGTATGTGTGTGTATGTGTGTGTGTGTGTGTGTGTGTGTGTGTGTGTGTGTGTGTGTGTGTGAGTGTGTGTGTGTGTGTGTGTGTGTGAGTGTGGATATATGTCAGGAGAGTGGATGGTACATAAAGGCTCTGTTAACACGCTGTTTCAGTGAGTCGAAAGCAATTTATGCAGACCAAATGGTGGATATTTTTGTAATGGTCATCGCAATACAACTTTGCTCTCCCTCTCTGTACACACACACACACACACACACACACACACACACACACCACACACACACACACACACACACACACACACACACACACACACACACACACACACACACACACATACACACACACATACACACACACACACAATAATATTCAATACATCTATCGAAACAGGGAGATTGCCTGAGGCATGGAAGACAGCAAATGTAGTCCCAATCTTTAAAAAAAGGAGACAGACATGAAGCATTAAACTACAGACCAGTGTCACTGACATGTATAGTATGCAAAATCATGGAGAAGATTATCAGGAGAAGAGTGGTGGAACACCTAGAAAGGAACGATCTCATCAACAGCAGCCAACATGGTTTCAGGGACGGGAAATCCTGTGTCACAAACCTACTGGAGTTCTATGACATGGTGACAGCAGTAAGACAAGAGAGAGAGGGGTGGGTGGATTGCATATTCTTGGACTGCAAGAAGGCGTTTGACACAGTTCCACACAAGAGATTGGTGCAAAAACTGGAGGACCAAGCAGGGATAACAGGGAAGGCACTACAATGGATCAGGGAATACTTGTCAGGAAGACAGCAGCGAGTCATGGTACGTGGCGAGGTGTCAGAGTGGGCACCTGTGACCAGCGGGGTCCCACAGGGGTCAGTCCTAGGACCAGTGCTGTTTCTGGTATTTGTGAACGACATGACGGAAGGAATAGACTCTGAGGTGTCCCTGTTTGCAGATGACGTGAAGTTGATGAGAAGAATTCACTCGATCGAAGACCAGGCAGAACTACATAGGGATCTGGACAGGCTGCAGACCTGGTCCAGCAATTGGCTCCTGGAGTTCAATCCCACCAAGTGCAAAGTCATGAAGATTGGGGAAGGGCAAAGAAGACCGCAGACGGAGTACAGTCTAGGGGGCCAGAGACTACAAACCTCACTCAAGGAAAAAGATCTTGGGGTGAGTATAACACCAGGCACATCTCCTGAAGCGCACATCAACCAAATAACTGCTGCAGCATATGGGCGCCTAGCAAACCTCAGAAGAGCATTCCGACATCTTAATAAGGAGTCATTCAGGACCCTGTACACCGTGTACGTTAGGCCCATATTGGAGTATGCGGCACCAGTTTGGAACCCACACCTAGCCAAGCACGTAAAGAAAGTAGAGAAAGTGCAAAGGTTTGCAACAAGACTAGTCCCAGAGCTAAGAGGTATGTCCTACGAGGAGAGGTTAAGGGAAATCAACCTGACGACACTGGAGGACAGGAGAGATAGGGGGGACATGATAACGACATACAAAATACTGAGAGGAATTGACAAGGTGGACAAAGACAGGATGTTCCAGAGATTGGACACAGCAACAAGGGGACACAGTTGGAAGTTGAAGACGCATATGAATCACAGGGATGTTAGGAAGTATTTCTTCAGCCACAGAGTAGTCAGTAAGTGGAATAGTTTGGGAAGCGATGTAGTGGAGGCAGGATCCATACATAGCTTTAAGCAGAGGTACGATAAAGCTCACGGCTCAGGGAGAGTGACCTAGTAGCGATCAGTGAAGAGGCGGGGCCAGGAGCTCGGACTCGACCCCCGCAACCTCAACTAGGTGAGTATAACTAGGTGAGTACACACACACACACGCGCGCGCGCGCGCAGCATTACTGCACATTCTCTGTACCTTCACGGTCAGATGCAGCTTCCTCTTCTGCTCCAGCGCTCTCTACCTCTATTGTTAGTTCCTTATTTAGCCTCTCCATGACATCCTCTGAACTTTATACTGTCTATCTCGTCTCTCTCTCTCTCTCTCTCTCTCTCTCTCTCTCTCTCTCTCTCTCTCTCTCTCTCTCTCTCTCTCTCTCTCTCTCTCTCTGTCCTATATATCTAATACTAGAGTTTAATACACTTAATACCTCTGTACTGTATACATTAATTTTATAGATTAGATTTCATATAGAAATATTTCTTTCTTAGTGATGATATAACTTGTAAAAAATATAGTCAAGTAGAGAAATCAATTATAATATTAGTTTCATAAAAAAGTTAAGTTGGGAAAAAAGTAGAAAAAAAACCCGATATATTAAATAATATTAAATATAAAAAAGTGAAGAACGACAGATAAACAGTTTAAATCTAAACGTTTGTTTGCAATATATATAGAAATATCAGAGTAAGTAACCTTTTAAGCGTGTTTGTAATATACAGAAGTGTCAGAGTAAGTAACCTTTTAAGCGTGTTTGTAATATACAGAAGTGTCAGAGTAAGTAACCTTTTAAGCGTGTTTGTAATATACAGAAGTGTCAGAGTAAGTAACCTTTTAAGCGTGTTTGTAATATACAGAAGTGTCAGAGTAAGTAACCTTTTAAGCGTGTTTGTAATATACAGAAGTGTCAGAGTAAGTAACTTTTAAGCGTGTTTGTAATATACAGAAGTGTCAGAGTAAGTAACCTTTTAAGCGTGTTTGTAATATACAGAAGTGTCAGAGTAAGTAACCTTTTAAGCGTGTTTGCAACATACAGAAGTGTCAGAGTAAGTAACCTTTTAAGCGTGTTTGCAATATACAGAAGTGTCAGAGTAAGTAACCTTTTAAGCGTGTTTGCAACATACAGAAGTGTCAGAGTAAGTAACCTTTTAAGCGTGTTTGCAATATACAGAAGTGTCAGAGTAAGTAACCTTTTAAGCGTGTTTGCAATATACAGAAGTGTCAGAATACGTAACATTATAACTACACATCCCTTTGATGAGAATACCTGACAACATGGTCACCCTACTGAAGTCTCACAGCTCAGACTGACACATGTCAACACTACGTACCTCGTCTATCCTCTGTGATGGGACTCGACAAGGAAATAAAGCTAACCTTTATTACTGCTCTGTGACTGTCTTGCCTGACAGGATAGAAGCAAAGTCCTCATGTAACCAATTTTATTAAATAAAAAAGAAATACTACATAAAAATATGTATGAGAATTACATAGACGTTACAGTGCAGTATTTGCCCTCCTTACTACAGACATGCTGACTCTCACTTTATTTGTCAAAGAAAATCTATTTCTTTCCGGCACAGGATTTTTTTTTCTTAGGTTGAAATTGTGGCGTCTTGTGGTTCCTGCTGTTGGAGATAAGACTTTCTCCCTCTCTGTCATTTGTTTTTTATGTTCGCATATGTAATTATCGTGCCTCTTATTATTGTGCCAGCGATGGTGTTTGTCTTCAGTCTGACAGTCATTTTGTAGTGTGTGTGTGTGTGTGTGTGTGTGTGCCTGCCTGCGTATGTTTCTTGACTTCTTCATTGAAGTTTCTCCTTTCATTATTTATTTCATATTCCGATTTCACACTACATTTTCTTTAACGTTTGTATATTCTTATCTGCCTTTCCTTTTCTCCTTCCCAATTATCTCTCGTTGCTTTCTCATCCCCTTCCCTCCCTCCCTGGCTCCCTCCCTCCAGCATCCCGCCGCTGCAGGAGGAACGATCAGGAGCGGCCCTCGGCGGGGAAGAAGGGAGACCCCGTCGAGTTAATATCCCACAAACGACATTAGATTTCAGTTAGAACGTATCACTGTCATCAATTTGCCCCTGAGACCATCAGCTTGGTTCTCCCCCAACTTCCCACACCCACAACCCCACCTCAGGACCCCCAAAAGACCTCCTACCCCCCCGGTTCCTCAGGATGCTGGGGGAATCTGATGATGCCTTTCCCCAAGGTTTTAATTCGTGGTCGGTTCTTCTCGAGCCGAGGTAAAGATGGCCGCCGGAGAGGAGAATCATAACACTGGCATGGCTTCTTACGTCCAGGTGCTTGAGTAAGGGAGAAGTGACACTTCATGTCTTAATGCTCCTGAAGTGCACTTCATCCGGGGATGTTGGACCTGACCTTCCCTTCCTTGCATCAATTCTGAGTCTTGCCTATTCCCCAGGCGCTTTATGACCTTTTTCAGCTATAAGAACAGTGTCGTGCTAGTGGTGTCCTGTCCTCAGTCACTAGTTGCTGCCTCAATATTGTTTCAAGTTCCCAGTGGCTGGGTTCCGGCATTCTGTTTACAAATGGTTTATTACTATTGTCTCCTGCTGTCTCCATTGTTAGTGTTAATATTCACAACTCTTTCACTCTTTTTCATAATGATTAATTTTGCGAGAAGCTGAGAGAAGCTGTGGCTGATGTCACTCACGCTACCCGACTCTGCGAAAACTTCCCCTCATTTCTTCAGATGCTACTCTTGCAACATTGCATAGCTCCTGATGACGCACTGAGAAATGTGAAAGTACTTGAGCTGAAGATTTCCACCCCCCGTGGCTTGTCTTACACACACACACACACACACACACACACACACACACACACACACAAGAGAGAGAGAGAAGAGAGAGAGAGAGAGAGAGAGAGAGAAAAGGCTCTGTCGCCATTTTTTTTGTGTAAACAGTGACAAAAAGTTTATAAGTTGAAAGAAAATGATAGGAATGGCTCTACAATGAGAAATACTTATGGTGCCTCTAGCAACTCCTTTTTTGACAAAAATACTAAGATTTTATGATGAATATAACACATATGAAACACCCCCAAGTGTTGCACATGTGCCTTAACTTAAGTATTTTATAGATTTTCATAAAATGGCTTTTCCTATGGTCATATACAACATACATCATGTGAAGACCTCATATACATCATGTTAAATACCTCACATACATCATATGAAGACCTCACACGCATCATATAAAAACCTCACATGCATCATGTGAAGACCTCGCATGCATCATGTGATGAAGTCCTTGTTAAGCATCCAAGATCTCTACGTACGACGCTAAAGTACTCAGTAAATACTAAAAACACCATTTGCAGCGAGATGGCTCAGTACTTTACATAACATAACGCAACAGGACATTAGAGCAGCAAGCAGAGGTACAAGGTAAAGTGTTGGTGTGGATCAAGAGTTGCATAACGAACAGTGATGCTGGGAAGAGAGGACGTTTCAGGATTAGATTCGTAAAATACCCACTGGTACGAAAAGAGAGTCAAGCCGACGTTTCAGCCCTTCCAGGACTTGTGAAACGTGTCTTGTCAGTGATCCAGGATGGATCGAAACGTCGTGAGGATTTTGTGTACCACTTTTGTTACTTACATTCATTCTGGATAAGGTAAAAAAGTCGTGAGGATTTTGTGTTTTACTTATTATATTAATAAGCGTAAAAAACCCGTCATGAAAAAAATTTAATTCTTTCATTTTTATTTACTGACGACATAAAGCAAACGAGAATAAGAATAGAAGAATAAACAGAGATACTGAGAAGACTTGAACAGACATAGAGTATACCAAGAGTATACCAAATGGATAAGGAGAAATATGCTGATGACATAAACTTAAATTCACAATATGACCTGAAAAAGTTGATTAAATCATGTATAATACAAAAGGAGAAAGATTTAGGCATGAATATCACACCATGGATAGTGTTAGATAACATAGGAAGAGAGTGTAACGAAAAATCCCGTATGATTCCTCACACTGTATGTCAGACTTGTTCGTAGTGCCGGCACGGGACACACACCTGGTCAAACGTATTTAAAACCTGGAGAAAGTTTACAAGTTTACAAGAGGTTTAAGGAGAGACTAAAGTCGCCAGAGAAGCTGAGAAGCTTAGAAGATATAAACAACAGGAGAGATAAGATTATGGAAGGAAATTCTGGAAGAATTAAACAGTGTGGATAATACAGACTGATCTGTCAGAGAGACACAGGAACCAGGAACCTCAGCCCGCAGACGAATCACGAGTATTATAGGGAATGTTTCTTCAATCTCAGAGGAGTAAACCAGTGGAACGAGCTGGTTGAGGATGTGGTGTAGGCAAACTCCGTACACAATTTCAACATTACATAAAATAATGACCGAGAGGATGGAAACCACTAATACCTGTCGATTAAAAATTATGAGACGGGCCAAGGAGCTGAAACTCAACTCCCAGCAACCACATCTGGGTGAGTACATAAAGTACTCAACTCCACAGCGATGGGCTGGCCACGAGGACACAAGCGTGGGGATTTTAAACAATAAACAGAATATATACATAACAGGATAAGCCAGCATTTCACGAGGATACATACACAATGAAAATTTGCACCTGCACTACAACATCCACGCATGAAAAATGTCAACGTGTTATTTTCCTGTTTTCCCTTGTAGCTGATTCTCTACCAAGTGAGGAAAGGGCTGTCACGCCACAGTATGGGAGGACAAGAGGAAGGGAACTTACTGTGTGAATGATCCACGAAACGCTGAGAGAGAGAGAGAGAGAGAGAGAGAGGGGGGGGGGAATGGCGCGATTCAAAGAAGATACAAAAGAAACACGGATAGTTATACGAATTTGGAATCAAAAAGTTGATAGATATGCAAAGAACGAACTCCATACCAAAAACAACGTCACCTATACGGTGTTAAGGAAGACAAGTCACTGTTCACCATTATTATTATTATTATTATTATTATTATTATTATTATTAATATTATTATTATTATTGTTATTAGTAATAGTAGTAGTAGTAGTATTTTTACTAGTATTAATGTTATAATTATTATTATTATTATTATTATTATTATTATTATTATTATTATTATTATTATTATTATTATTATTATTATTATTATTATTATTATTATTGCATTCATAATAATGTGCTCAACCAGTAAGGGTGTCAATCACAAATATATATATATATATATATGTATATATATATATATATATATAAAATATATATATATATATATATATATATATATATTATATATATATATATATATATATATATATATATATATATATATATATATATATATTATATAATATGTCGTGCCGAATAGGCAGAACTTGTGATCTTGGCTTAAATAGCAACGCTCATCTTGCCATATAGGACAAGTGAAAATTTGTGTATGTAATAATTTCGCCAAAATCATTCTGAACCTAACGAAAAAAATATATTTCACTGTGTTTGTTTAGTATTAAATTATTGTAAACAAATCTAAAATATATTTAGTTGGGTTAGGCTAAAATAAATTGCGCTTGTTATAATAAGGTTAGGTAAGTTTTTCTAAGTTTCTTTTGATGCAAAATTATATATTTTTACATCAACATTAATGAAAAAAATATATCTTTAAACGTATAAGAGAAAATTTTAGAAAAGACTTAATTTTAAATGAGTTCTTGCTAATTGGCCAGTTTTACATATTCGGCACGACTATATATATATATATATATATATATATATATATATATATATATAATATATATATATATATATATATATATATATAAAATATATATATATATATATATATATATATATAAAAGTAGTGCATTCTGTCGTTTGAGAAAAATGGTGAACATTTAGTATCGAATCCTCCAAAAAAAGGTCAAGGGGAAATGGATATAAATGCATTTACGATGGACACCTTCACTAAAGACGTTTCGGTCCCTGGATCTTTATCAACGTCCAGGGACCTATACGTTTTACTAAGGATCTCCCAAGTAAATTCATTTTGAAAATTTGCAAATTTCTCTCAAGTTGTCCAAAGTGCAAAGTGAGAAACCACTTCGACAGAAAAATAGAAAAGCAGGTAAGAGATATCAGTGTTTCGGCCTCCATTGGCGACCCTCTTCAGCAGATCAGTATTTATGACGCTTTATATCCATTTAACTGGATATGTTCCAAAGCTAGTAATTGTTAACAAGAATTTACTTCGGAGATCATATACTAAAAAAAACATAGAATTCTACATGTATTATAGCCTGTGAAAGGCTCTTGAGTCAAAGAAATGGAGTTATCCTTCCTGTCCATGGATCCGTCTTGATTGCCTGCCATTCCCCAGGCGTTAAATGACCCAAATGGGGTTAGCGCTATACCATGAGCGTAACAGTGGTGGCATCAGAACTGCAGTGCCATGAGAGAGGTTCATGTATAAAGACTCTCTCAGAGTGGAGCCTGATGTCAGACACACAACATTACGGTCTTGTGAGCCTGAGTGAGAATTGGGCCCCCAGAGGCATCATCAGGGTCCTAGAGAAGAAGGAATGGGCCCTCCCCAAGGCTGATCCCACAGCAGGGATCATCAGGGCCCTCACAGAGAGACTGGGCACACAGATGAGGCGCCACAACATCAGGACCGTTGAGATGGGGAAGAAGGGACGGGGCCCTCAGGCAAGACACTACACCAGGCATCATCAGGGCCCCAGAGAAGGGGTCCTGGGCCCCCAGGCGAGGGACTACCCGCTGTGAAGATCCTCCACACATCATTAACGCTCTGCTACCAACTCCAATGTTTATTTTTCATCTTAATTGTTGCCATCTTGCACAGGCGGCGTCCACGGCTGATCCCGGCCTTGTTTTGATGGCGCTCCACCACAAACTTGTTGTGAATAATGTGCAGAATTACACGCCCGGCAATAACTGGGGCTTTGGGGGTTCCGTTCTGTTGCTGCCTGGTGGCACTGCTGCTTGCTGGCACCCTGCTGCCTGCTGCAACCCTGCTGATACCCTGCTGCCTGCGATATGTTGTTGCTGCTTGGCGTTGCTGTGCAGTGTGTTGACTCCTTGTCGAGACGCTGCCTGCTGGAGCAGTGTTGAGATTCTGCTGCTTGTTGGCAGTGCTGCTTAACTGTGCCCTGATCTCTGCTGCCCGTTATCACCCTTCAACCTGCTGTCTACTTACCCTTTACTGCTTCCTCGCACCACTGCTTTCTGCTCACACATTACCGTCTCTAATACCATCTCTCTCTCTTTCTTTCTCTCTCTTTCTCTCTAACAATCCTCACTCAAACTATCTCACCGCTTATATGTGCTAGCATTACTGGCGTCTTTATTTCCAGCAGCTAATATCCTATGTGTCCGATAAGACTGAAAAATGGCTCCGATAAGCATAATAAACGTTATATATATTATTATATATATATATATATTATATATTATATATATATATATAATATCAGCAGGTTTCGAACCCGCTACGGGAATTCTGGCAAGGTTCCCATGTGACGCTCTTCACCACTCGGCCACAAATGCCTCAGAAGCTGGACAACCTGCTTTACCATTCATGATCATATCGCCGACAGCGTTTTAGAAAGCATTTAGTAAACTTAACATACACGCCAAGAAGACAGTGTCCATAGCTTGATAGTCGGGATCCTCAGTCTACTCTGATAGACTGACCAATCATGTAACTTCCCGCCAATTATTTATTTACATCGCTATTTCCCGGCTTTACTTCAATCACATCACTTGGCGCCAAAAAAAATGTCAGCTGTTGCCAGGGATATTTTGGTCTTGTGGACATGAACTCGAAAATTTAATGGCATGAGTAAACGCAGGTGTTCCACGTGTAGAGAAAACAGTGAAGGCTGGAGCAGCTGCTGCTAGCATAATGCTGTTGCTGATACCATGATGAAGCTGCTGCTAGCATGATGATGCTGCTGCTAGCATGATGCTGCTGCTAGCATGATGGTGCTGCTGCTAGCATGATGCTGCTGCTGCTAGCATGATGCTGCTGCTGCTAGCATGATGCTGCTGCTAGCATGATGGTGCTGCTGCTAGCGTAATGCTGTTGCTGATACCATGATGAAGCTGCTGCTAGCATGATGATGCTGCTGCTAGCATGGTGGTGCTGCTGCTAGCATGATGCTGCTGCTGCTAGCATGATGCTGCTGCTGCTAGCATGATGCTGCTGCTGCTAGCATGATGCTGCTGCTAGCATGATGGTGCTGCTGCTAGCGTAATGCTGTTGCTGATACCATGATGATGCTGCTGCTAGCATGATGCTGCTGCTGGTGGTGGTGCTGGTAGCGTGATGGTGCTGCTGCTAGCATGATGCTGCTGCTGTTAGCATGATAATGCTGCTGCTAGCATGATGATGCTGCTGCTAGCATGATGCTGCTGCTGCTAGCATGATGCTGCTGCTGCTAGCATGATGCTGCTGCTGTTAGCATGATAATGCTGCTGCTAGCATGATGATGCTGCTGCTAGCATGATGCTGCTGCTGCTAGCATGATGCTGCTGCTGCTAGCATGATGCTGCTGCTAGCATGATGCTACTGCTAGCATGATGCTGCTGCTGCTAGTATGATGCTGCTGCTGCTAGCATGATGCTGCTGCTGCTAGTATGATGCTGCTGCTGCTAGCATGATGCTGCTGCTGCTAGCATGGTGGTGCTGCTGCTAGCATGATGCTGCTGCTGCTAGCATGATGGTGCAGCTCCTAGCATGATGATGCAGTTCCTAGCATGGTGGTGGTGCTGCTAGCATGATGGTGCTGCTGCTAGCATGATGATGCTGCTGCTAGCATGAAGATGCTGCTGCTAGCATGATGGTGCAGTTGCTAGCATGATGGTGCAGTTGCTAGCATGATGGTGCTGCTGCTAGCATGATGGTGCTGCTGCTAGCATGATGGTGCAGCTACTAGCATGATGGTGCAGCTTTTAGAATGATGCTGCTGCTGCTAGCATGATGCTGCAGTTGCTAGCATGATGGTGCTGCTGCTAGCATGATGATGCAGTTGCTAGCATGATGGTGCAGCTGTTATCATGATGGTGCTGCTGCTAGCATGATGCAGTTTCTAGCATGATGCTGTTGCTGATACTATGATGCTGCTGTTGCTGCTAGCATGATGGTGCAGTTGCTAGCATGATGGTGCAGTTGCTAGCATGATGGTGCAGCTGCTAGCATGATGGTGCAGCTGCTAGCATGATGCTGTTGCTGATACTATGATGATGCTGGTGCTAGCATGATGGTGCAGTTGCTAGCATGATGGTGCTGCTGCTAGCATGATGGTGCTGCTGCTAGCATGATGGTGCTGCTGCTAGCACGATGGTGCTGCTGCTAGCATGATGGTGCAGCTGCTAGCATGATGGTGCTGCTGCTAGCATGATGGTGCAGCTGCTAGCATGATGGTGATGCTGCTAGCATGATGGTGCTGCTGCTAGCATGATGGTGCAGCTGCTAGCATGATGGTGCAGTTGCTAGCATGATGATGCAGTTGCTAACATGATGATGCAGCTGCTAGCATGATGGTGCAGCTGCTAGCATGATGGTGCTGCTGCTAGCATGATGATGCAGTTGCTAGCATGATGATGCAGCTGTTAGCATGATGGTTCAGCTGCTAGCATGATGGTGCTGCTGCTAGCATGATACTGTTGCTGATACCATGATGATGCTGGTGTTAGCATGATGGTGCTGCTGCTAGCATGATGGTGCAGCTGCAAGCATGATGGTGCTGCTGCTAGCATGATGCTGTTGCTGATACTATGATGATGCTGGTGCTAGCATGATGGTGCAGTTGCTAGCACGATGGTGCTGCTGCTAGCATGATGGTGCTGCTGCTAGCATGATGGTGCAGCTGCTAGCATGATGGTGCTGTTGCTAGCATGATGGTGGAGCTGCTAGCATGATGGTGCTGCTGCTAGCATGATGCTGTTGCTGATACTACGATGATGCTGGTGCTAGCATGATGGTGCAGTTGCTAGCATGATGGTGCTGCTGGTAGCATGATGGTGCTGCTGCTAGCATGATGGTGCAGCTACTAGCATGATGGTGCTGCTGCTAGCATGATGGTGCAGCTGCTAGCATGATGGTGCTGCTGCTAGCATGATGGTGGAGCTGCTAGCATGATGGTGCTGCTGCTAGCATGATGCTGTTGCTGATACTATGATGATGCTGGTGCTAGCATGATGGTGAAGTTGCTAGCGTGATGCTGCTGCTGGTAGCATGATGGTGCTGCTAGTACGATGGTGCAGCTGCTAGCATGATGGTGCTGCTGCTAGCATGATGGTGCAGCTGCTAGCATGATGGTGCTGCTGCTAGCATGATGGTGGAGCTGCTAGCATGATGGTGCTGCTGCTAGCATGATGCTGTTGCTGATACTATGATGATGCTGGTGCTAGCATGATGGTGAAGTTGCTAGCATGATGCTGCTGCTGGTAGCATGATGGTGCTGCTGCTAGCACGATGGTGCTGCTGCTAGCATGATGGTGCAGCTACTAGCATGATGGTGGTGCTGCTAGCATGATGGTGCTGCTGCTAGCATGATGGTGCAGCTACTAGCATGATGGTGGTGCTGCTAGCACGATGGTGCTGCTGCTAGCATGATGGTGCAGCTACTAGCATGATGGTGGTGCTGCTAGCATGATGGTGCTGCTGCTAGCATGATGGTGCAGCTACTAGCATGATGGTGCAGCTACTAGCATGATGGTGCTGCTGCTAGCATGATGGTGAAGTTGCTAGCATGATGCTGCTGCTGGTAGCATGATGGTGCTGCTGCTAGCACGATGGTGCTGCTGCTAGCATGATGGTGCAGCTACTAGCATGATGGTGCTGCTGCTAGCATGATGGTGCTGCTGCTAGCACGATGGTGCTGCTGCTAGCATGATGGTGCAGCTACTAGCATGATGGTGCTGCTGCTAGCATGATGGTGCAGCTACTAGCATGATGGTGCAGCTACTAGCATGATGGTGCTGCTGCTAGCATGATGGTGCTGCTGCTAGCATGGTGGTGCTTCTAGTACCATGATGCTGCTGATGCTAGAATTACGACACTGTCACTAGCATGATGCTACTGCCGCTAATAAGGCTGCAGCTAACACCTAACACAAACCAGCCCTTAAATAAACCAGACATTATTACATAATTTACTTAAACCTAAAGACGTATTTTCCCCTGTCTTGTCTACCATTATTTAATTCCTATTTCCTGGCCCTAAGGGTAAAATAGAAACCTGTAAGGGACGTGTATATACAAGAAGTAAATTCACCCCGCACTTGCCTCCAATTAACCAGGAGTATTAGCAGGCGTGTCGAGCGAGGCCGTTAGTTAGGTCGAACTGGTCGATTATCTACCGCCAGGATCTTTATCAGACCTCGGCAAGCAAAGGTCGAATATTAGGAGACCTCGTGACCTTGATATACTATGGGGTGTAAATAGTAAGGGCACTTCCGGGGGAGGTATTGGTGTAGACCAGGTTTTGAGTCGGAAATTATGTGAAATAATAATTTGTGTGTGTGCAAGATACCGAACGATTGAAAATTCTGGACCTGCTTCGCATGGGCCAGTAGGCCTGCTGCAGTGTTCCTTCTTCCTTATGTTCTTTAAGTACTGGAATTTTGTTTTGTTTGTGTGTGTGTGTGTGTGTGTGTGTGTGTGTGTGTGTGTGTGTGTGTGTGTGTGTGTGTGTGTGTGTGTGTGTGTGTGTGTGTGTGTGTGTGTGTGTGTGTGTGTTTTGTGTGTGTGTGGTGTGCGTGTGTGTGTGTGTGCGTGTGTGTGTGAATGTGTAGAGACGGTTACTCTTAATAAAAATGTTCATTAGGGAGCGCTAAACCCGTAGAGATCATACAAAGCCTAACGAAAGGAATGCAATAGGTCAGACCTATTTCCTTGGAACAAGAACCCCTCATCGGCCCCAGGGAATCCCCTATCATGCTTGTACAGTCACGTCAAGATGACTTTATCAGTATGATGGAAACATTCCAGCATGGTAGGAACATACCAGCATGATAGGATCACACCAGCATGATAAAAACATACCAGCATGGTAGGAACATACCAGCATCATTAGGAGGAGAGGGAAGGGGATGGGAGGGGATGGATGGGATAGAGGGGGATCCTCTTAGTAGGGAGATCAAGCAGTGACAGGAGGGAGTGGAGGTAGGATGGGAAGTAGGTGAGAGAAGGAAGGGGTAGGTGAGAGGAAGAGGTAGGTGTGGGAAGGGAGGAGGGAGGGGAAGGTGGGTGGGCGTGGAGGGGTCGCGGGCGTGCTAATGCGGCGTGTGGAGGCGTGTGGTTGATGGGTGGTGAGTTGCAGGCCGCGGGGATTACCTAGTCTTAGTGGCTCTGCTGCAGTGTTCAGCACCGCGCCCTGCTAATCCACCTCAACTCACTTGTATTATTCCCATCACGCTGCTGTACTGGTACCACCAACTGCCGCTGTATTGCTACCACAACCTGCTGCCGCTGTACTGCTACCACCAGCAGCTGCCGCTGTACTGCTACCACCACCAGCTGCCGCTGTACTGCTACCACCACCAGCTACTGTTGTGCTGCTGCTGCCACCGACTACGATTGTGCTTATATTGTGATGCTCAGAGCATCAGATATTATTATCCTAAGTCGTTGCAGTATTACTACCACTGGGACACAGGAAGCGTGACACATGTAGTGTCATAAGATACAGGCTGACACTTCTCTGGTCACCTCACACGGTGTATTCAACTAATGTAGGTCATGCTGTCACCATAAAGGAAAGTTACGCGAGTCTCAGGATATATAATAATAATAATAATAATAATAATAATAATAATAATAATAATAATAATAATAATAATAATACAATAATAATAATAATAATAATAATAATAATAATAATAATAATAATAATAATAATAATAATAATAATAATAATAATAATAATAATAATAATGATAATAATAATAATAAACCTCTGGCTGATGTCCAAAACTTCTCTCTGGGGTCACAGTAAGAGGGGGTGGGGGTCATAATGAGGGGAAGGTGGGGGTCATAATGAGGGGAAGGTGGGGGTAACGGTGAGAAGGGGAGGTGGTGGGGTCACAGCGAGGGTCGGGAAAGAGGGACATAACTCACACCCGGCACAAGACTTTGAAGAAAAAATCATGGCCACTTGATGAAATATTTTTGGTAGGACCCCTCCGGATAGGACGCCCCCCTAGGGTAGGACCACCGGATAAGTCCCACAGGTAAGGACCCCTGGGATGTTCCCTCCTCCCCCCGATAGATCCCCCAAACCCCAACCCACTTTTCCATCGTCCACCATTATCAACATCTCTACCTGCTTCAATCCCTACCTTCACCACTGTCTCTTTCTGCACCTCCCCTCAAGGAAGGTTCCTTGATGTTGGTGAGGGGCTCTTGATTTAGGGAATTGGATCTGTGCTCCAGTTCCCCGAATTAAGCCTGAATGCCTTCCACATCCCCCCCCACAGGCGCTGTATAATCCTCCAGGTTTAGCGCTTCCCCCTTGATTATAATAATAATAATCTTTCTGCACCTCCTCCTCCTCCTCCTCCTTCTTTTCCGCCTCCTCCACTTCCTCCTCCATCACTTCGCCCTCCACCACCAAAGATATTTATCACAAAAGGGGAATGAAAACATCCACCTGACCTTCACGATTGCGTGTGAACCTCCCCTCAAGGAAGGTTCCTTGATGTTGGTGAGGGGCTCTTGATTTAGGGAATTGGATCTGTGCTCCAGTTCCCCGAATTAAGCCTGAATGCCTTCCACATCCCCCCCCCAGGCGCTGTATAATCCTCCGGGTTTAGCGCTTCCCCCTTGATTATTATAATAATTATTATGCGTGTAAACCTGAAGAGTCTAATGGAAGGATGAATAAACCTTTTTGTGTTTTTAAAGCATAACTTTTCTTCACAGATAAAAAATTGACTATATGCAACTCTGTGTTCTTTAGTAGACGTTTCGCCACCATGGTTTTGTTTTTCAGTTTGTCGTGTCTCTGATGCATGAGCATTGAAGGGAATACACAGTGCTGACACTGGTTCCTTTCCCAAATTCAAGGAATGATAAAAAGACGTAGGATATTACAAAAGGAAGCAATGAGTCCCTCAGCCTTGGATTTTGGTGGGGACCCCCGTATTCTTGAAGAAGTGAAGCAAGGCGTGAAGCTTGGGCTTTTCCCCGGCGTCGGGGTAAAAAAAATTTGAAGCAGCGAAATATTGTCACGGTAGTGAGATGGACCCTTTACATGTTTACATTGTACGGTGCCTGGGTCCCCTTTGAGGAATTTGAGAAATGCATTAAGATCCCAAGGTGACCCGTCCCCCATGAATACCCTAGACCTAAGACTTGTTTTTTTTTGTGATTGACTCAAATAGAGGGCAAAGTGTTGATAGGAGAAGTCGGGGACATGATAATGAGCAGAGGTAGCTGGTTTATCTTTTTTTTCGTTATATTTGTCTTTTTCCCCGTAAAAGATGTCTTTGGATGAAAACGGCGGGCATTACTCCCTCTGGAGAAGATCTTCTCCACTCAATCATTTTTTTTTATTAATGGTTTTCGACTTGGGGAAATCACTCGGAAGTCCTTTCCACATTTTTCTAAAGCCATAGAAAAAATTATGCCCTATTTTCACAAAAAAAAAAAAAAAATAAAGGCACTTTATTATTTCTTTACTACTTTTCTGAAACTTTTAAAAAATTTTTTTTAAAAAATTAAAAGATTTGAAAAAAAACAATTTCCGGCCGGTAGCCCATTTTCTTTTTCCATATACTAATAAACCAGAGTTCGCATTAAAAAAATAAACCCAGTCACGTTCGCAGTATAAAAATCAACCATTTACGTTCGCGTATAAAAAAAAACCCCAATCACGTTGCAGTAAAAAATAACCCAAAATCACGTTCGCAGTATAAAATCAAAAAATCACTTTCGCGTATAAAATAAACCCGCACTTTCGCAGTATAAAAAATAAACCAAAACCTTTGCGTATAAAACAAAAACACATTCGCATATAAAATCAAAATCACGATGCTTTAAAAAAATAAAACCAAATCCGTTTGCAGTTTAAAAACAACCAGTAAGTGCATTAAAAATAACCAATCACTTCGCATTATAAAAAAAAACCCAGTCACATTGCAGTTAAAAATCAACCAATCACGTAGCGTTAAAAATAAACCAATCCCGTTTATTAAAAATAAAACCAATCACATTCGCGTAAAAAATAAACCACACGTTCGCAGTTAAAAATCAACCAACACGTTCGCAGTAAAAAATAAACCAATCACGTTTGCTTATAAAAATCAACCAATAAATTTCCAGGTAAAAATAAACCAATCACGTTGCATTATAAAAATCCCATAAAATTCCGCGGTTTAAAAATAATAAACCACCCCGATCGCAGTAAAAAAATCAACCAATCACTTGCAGTTTAAAATCACCAAAAAACTTTTGCAAATAAAAATAACCAATCACGTTCGTTTAAAAAAATAAACCCGTACTTCGCAGTATAAAAATAAACAACACGTACGCGATAAAAATAAACCCAAATCACTTTTCCCAGTAAAAAAAACACCAATCCATTGCAGATAAAAATAAACCAATCACGTTCGCATTATAAAAAAAAAACCATACGTTTCGTAAAAAAAATAAACCGGGTAATTCGCTTTTATAAAAATCCCAATCACATTAGCATAAAAAAATCAACCAAACCATTGAGTAAAAATAAACCCAATCAGTTCGCAGTAAAAAAAAAATCAACCAATCCTTTTACTTTAAAAATCAACATCCATTCGAGGATAAAAATCCCCAAACCCGTTTGTAGTTAAAAATAAACCCAATCACTTCGCAGTAAAAAAAATCAACCAATCACTACCATAAAAAAAATAAACCAACCCGTTTGCGTCAAAAAATCATCATCACGTTCGCGTAAAAAATAAAACCAATCACGTTTGCAGTATAAAAATCAACCAAATAGTACCAGATAAAAATAACCAATCCATTCGCAGTATAAAAATAAACCAACACGTTCACAAAATAAAAAATAACAACCACGTACGCGTATAAATAAACAATCACGTTTGCAGTATAAAATTCAACCAATCCGTTTGCGTCTAAAATCAACCAATCCTTCGCGTAAAAAAAATCAACCAATCACGTTTGCAGTATAAAAATCAACCAAATCCGTTTGAGTAAAAAATCCCCCAATCACTTTCGCAGTATAAAAAAACTGTTCTTTGTCCTGAAGAATTAAATTGTAAAAAAAAATAAATTATCAACATTTGGTTTTAAACGACTTATCTTGGCGAAATCACAGGTGATTGGCGACCTCTGGCAGCATTTGGACTTCTGAAAAAAATTTAAGTGTGTATGGCACCCACTGGATTACAATCTAGCCCTTCAAACCCCCAAAATTTTATCGAAAACAATCTTCACCCAGAAAAGACAGGTTCGCAAAAAAAATGAATTTGTCACTTGACAAAAATGTCCCGTGCCAAGCTTAAAGACAACACAGGGGTTGGGCCCCCTGACCTGACTTTAAACTTTCTGCCCACCGATGACCCCTTTCTCTACGTTACTTTTCCTTTTGTATCAACTCCACCCCACTCCCTTCATCGTTTTTCCCCATTGTCTTGAATTTTTCCTCTCTCTCTCTCTCTCTCCCCTTTTTTTAAACTTTTTTCCCCTTAGCTTTATTTCTCGCCTTTTCTCCTTTCCTTCTTCCATTCTCAAAAAACCCCTATTTTTTTTTTCTTTCCCCTTTTTTTTTCTACTTTTGGCTGTCTTTATTCCCCCCCAAAATCCCCCCCCTCTTTCCCCCTTTTCCCTTCCCCCCCTTCCCCCCCTCACTCATCCTTCCCCCCGTCTCACCACCCCCCAACAACCCCTCTCTCCCACCCCTCCCCCCCAAATTAAAAAGGGTCACCGTGATGACAAAAATTTAATTTAAACAAAATGTGAGAAAGGCTGAATTTTTAAATTGAGTGGGGTTATCCCCCGGGGCTGCGATGAAAAATCCCAATTTAAAATTTTGCAAGAGATGAGGAAAAATTTGCGGGCTGGGAGCAAAAATGGGTTTTCTCCGCGGGAGGTGATCGCGCTGAAAGCGATCCTCCTAATGAGAAGTTTTCATCTTGTATGGAAATGTAAGAGGAGTCTTTGTGGGTGCTGTCGGGCGAGCAAATGTGGCCACGAATGTTTGCCCTTTAAAATGTTTTCGTGGGGGCATCTTGGCCCTGGAGGGGAGGGGGGGATGGAGGGGGATGGAGGGAGGAGGGGGAAGGAAGGAAGGAAGGGCCAGAAGACAGCTTCATTATTTCCATCTCACTTGGGATTATAAGCGGAGGCAGCGACCTACTCTGCTGTCTGTGTTTATTGATGTCGAGTAAGTGGTGTTTATTGATGTCGAATAAGTGAAAGTGTTTATGGATGTTGCATAAATGGATGTGCTTATTGATGTTCAGTGTATGGATGTGTTTCTGAATTCTTTTCCAAAGTTTCGTGGTATAGTTGTGTTATTGAGCTGTGATGGCTGGGTTTTAGCTACTTAGCTCGTCTGTTACGCTCGACTGTGGTGGTTTAGCATTTTTATGTCGCTGTATCTCTACCCATCTGGTTTTTCTTCTGATAAAGTCTCCATTTTATCTCATTTGCAAGCTCAGCTTGCGCATAATATTTCCAGTTCTGGTGAATTACTCCCAGTTCATACTGGCAGAGTTCATTACATACTTCACGAATGTAAATTATTCTGAGATTGAACGTGATAAGAAAACATAAATTTTACCGGTCAGTGACACTGGTTCGTAGTTTAGTGCTGTCTATCTATCCTGCAGATCGGTAGATCGGCACTACATCTGCTGCTTTCCAGGGTCTTGGCAGCTGCCCTGTTTTCCCTGACTTGAAGAGTCTTCCCAGCAGAACATGGCAGTTCCTCTGCACGCTCTCTTAGAAGTACCCAAGATTTTTTTTTTCTGTCCAGTAAATCCTTCATTTCTTCCCTACTTGTGGCAATATTTAAAAAGTCTCTGTTATACACTCTTTCTCCTTTCTGCTTTGCAGAAACTGTAGCTGCTGAACCTGTTATGGGATGGTTAATTATATCCTCGTTGCCCTACTCAAGTCTCCCAGCTCATTTTGACAGATTTCAGCCTTGATGTAAGAAACCATGACATAACAAGCTTTTGTTCCCACAATATAACTGCCATCAGGAATAGGATAGTAACACACTACCGATGTCCTGAGTTTTGTTTAATTATACTGTTGTGAAGAAATGCCGTATTTAATAAAAAAATATGTCCTTATATCCGTTTTTGCTGTCCTTGACTTGTGCGGGGATTAGCGGGAGTGAGAAAGAGAGGGAGAATCCTCCTTAGAGATGCATCTCAAAGTACCAATAAATTCCATTATTTTTTAATCAAGGAACTAGTCAAATAAAAGGTAACTTGTAGCACCCTGAAGCAGTCAAAATGCATGCCGTTTAAATCATACGTATTCAGAAATACTCTACCAATATCACTTTACCATAATAGAAACACACTGATGACAGAGTCGAGTACTAGCCATATGGATTAGTAAATCCTTAGTCAATCATTTTATAAGTTGCGTATTAACTAATATAATCAGCTAGTCTCGAGTGTCTCCAAACATGCTGGCCAATAGCATTCCCTCACCCGCCACCCAAGCCTGTGATTGGCCAGCGCAGTTGTCCAAGACACGATAACGTTGTTCTGTATTCATTTCATATTTACGTTCGTTGATTTTTTGTCCTCATTTCTTCAACTTTATTGTAAAGGCCATAAAATGTTGGGTGTGGACTATATAAGCTGTCCCTGCACGCGCTGAACTTGAGTTACTGAAGGCGGTCAAGATCAACTGTCTTTATAAGCTGGTATAACTCACCCCCCATCTTGCATCCAACCTCACTTCCCATCCAGTCTTACCTTGCAACTAGCATCAACTTGCAACCAGTTTCATTTTGCATGAATGCAGATGGACAAAAGCAGACATCATACACTGCAGGAATGTATGACCTGGCCTCACATACTGCAGGAAGGAATGACCTGGCCTCACACACTGCAGGAATGTATGACCTAGCGTCACATACTGCAGGAAGGAATGACCTGGCCTCACACACACTGCAGGAAGGTATGATCCGGCCTCACATACTGTAGGAAGGAATGACCTGGCCTCACACACTGCAGGAAAGTATGACCTAGCGTCACATACTGCACGAAGGTATAACCTGGCTTCACACACTGTAGGAGGGCACACTTAATAACTTGACCTACACTGGAGGACTGTAGTACAAGAATCACACCGGACATCAAGAACACTTTAATATTAGGAAAGACGTGTAAGGACAATGTTAAAAATCCCATGTTAACTAAAGCTAAAAAAAAATACTAAACTACAACTCAGCCACATTAACATCAAATTAACAAGCGTTCAATGAGATTTACGAATATGGGAGAACTCACTGAGAAGGAAAGGAAATTTTCTAAATATCGAGATAAAGAAAAAACTCCCCCATGGATGCTGAAGGAAATGGCAGCAATCCTTTGCAAGCCAATAATGGGGATCCCAATGGAAATAAGTCACTTTGCCTAACCTTTTTGGAGTTATCCTAAATAATTTAGACATATGCTGCGATGTGTGATACTTATGTAACTGTATTTATGTGCACTTGTACCTGAATAAACTTATTTACTTAAGGAAGTAGCAGAGTCTCTATGCAGGCCACTAACGAATTTATGCAACAAATCACCTGGAATGGGATGCTGTCAGAAAACTCGCGAACTACGAATCTACCAGGTCTACATCCGGCGCGGCGTTCTGGGTTGGTCCCCTTCGTTACTGGACGTTTCCCTCCATCAATGGGCCCCTGGCTGGATTGGACAGATACTAAATCAGTACTGATCGAGGGGTGGTATCGGGCGGCCGGGCGCTGGTTGATGGGTTTTTAATTTCACTTGCGGTATTATGTACACCCCTTCCCCGTACACTAATAGTTACACTACACGACGAAATAACGACTACGCGACATGCCAGTAGCTAAACTCGACCCCTAATACTAATACTCGAAACAGCACTTCCTGCCATATACACAGACGCACGCACCCCGGCAATACTGTAGACTTAAGGCAATGGTTTCCCAATCTCGGAGAAACGTCGTCTACAGCTTTCTCTCTTTTATTTTGGGGTTATTTGTGTAACAGAAAAGTCTTCAGAAAGGAGCAAGTCAGAAAAGCAGCCTTAGATATCACTTGTATGCAGCTGGCCTGCGAGGTCTGACAGACAAGAAATCGCCACCTATCCAATAAAGAACGGCAGTATTCAAACGTCAACAATTTTATTTCTCAAACGTTTGGAGTTTGGAGTAGAAAAACCTAAATTCAGGTACCTTGATTCATCAGTGCTGAAGGTTCATAAAAGTTTGATTGGTGTTGTATCTGGATACTGCTGTGTTTGATTCGAGTGTTGTGTTGGCGGTGGAGGGGGCCGTTCATAGAGGCCGGCCGGCGCGTTGACACCCGGGAACACACCTTCCCAGAATTAGGGTTGACACAACCCGGGCAAGAAGGGATAAACGAAACAAGCGGCAAAAAGCTGGCCGGAGCTGAAATCGACCTTGCAATCACAAATATCGAACAGGCACCCTAAGCACACGTACAAGACGCCGCACACGGGACTCCACACACTCACCACTAAGGCTAAATCGATTCTTATTTATTTCGTGAGTTAAAAAAAAAGGACTCCACACCATTCAACAGCCTTTTTCCCCCTTTTGGAATATTTGTAAAAGAAAAATTACACTTCCAGAGAGGAGCAAGTCAGACAGCAAGCCATTATGAACCTTCCGCCCTGAGGCGCTAGGGCACAATGTCGCCTGCTGAACAAGACCAAGAAAGTCGCCACCCCAGGCCATAAAGACCAGCCGAGTCCAGTATTGCAAACGTCAAAACAAATTTTACTTTCTGCAGCGTTTTGGAATTTGAGTAGTTGAAACATAGCATTAAACCCTCTCTCTGGAGGATCCATCTCTATAACAGTATTCATCAGTGCTGGAAGTGTTTAAAACGTCTATAGATTAGGTGTTGTTATTTGGAATTTGGGTGTTTTGTGTGCGTGTGTGGGAGTGTGTGGTGGCGGTGGAGGGGGCCGTAAAGAGGACCTGGCCGCCAGCGTGTGACCACACCGCTGGCCACAACCACCAAGTTTACACCTAAATCCTCGCAACCCAATTAGTGAGGGAAATGAGACGGTGGAGCAGGATGTCCACCCAGACTGCCGCGACAACCCGGACGCTGTGAGGCCATCCTTCATGGCTCGTCTCTGGGAGCTCATGTGGGAGACTGATGGCTCTGGGATGCTTGCGACTTAACCTCCAGCTTCCTCAGCTCTTGGGTAATTTCTGTCTGGTGTATCGGGGTCACTGATTAACCTCGGTGTATCGGGTTCAATAGCCTCGCTATACCGAGTTTACAAGTCTCATTGTACCGGTTCAGTAGCCTACCTGGAGGGTGTTCCAGGGGTCAATGCCCCCGCGGCCCAGTCCTTGACCAGGTCTCGGTGCAACGGGTTAACCAGCCTCGGTATACCATGTTTACAAGTCTCGTTGTACCGGTTCACTAGCCTCCGTGCAACGGGTTCACCACACCACGTATATCGAGTTTATTCATCTTCGTACCGGTTGACCAGCCTCGGTATACTAAGTTCGCAATAACAGATCAGTTTGGCTTTGTTTAACATAAATAAGTATACAGCAAACCTAGTGTGAATAGACGATACATTGTGTTCATTGGTTATGCATTTCTTCACTTATCCCTAATCATGTGTCTGCCTAAACTGTTATAAAATCCACCCAAACTATTCACTTAAGTGAAGCTATATGATACTTACACTTATCTTCAATTTGTAATTTTTAAATTAGACAAGACTGGATACAGCAGTGTGCTGCTGCCTTATGCTGAATAATAGCTACATAGTGGGAAGAACATTCGTTCATTATTTCTGTTATACACAGTGACGACTCCTGTAGGTTTAGTGCTTCTCCATTAAAAATTAAAGAAAGTTCATTAATGTCAATTTTCCACAGATCAGATGTGATTGTCTGACCATTCCTCGGGCATTATTTTTATTTTTTTTGGCTAGGCTTTTCCCGGAATTATAATGCTAAACGAAAATGCTAGGTGTGGGTGAACAGGAAGAAGACCCGTAAGGGTTTGCCTCTTCACGGATATAATTATTCGGCAGGTATTTTGTTCCATTGAAATAATGCTGATGCTCTGTTGTTATTATTATTATTATTATTTTGATTATTATTATTATTACCTACAAGTTCCAGACCAGTTTACCTACTAGCTCCAGACCAGTTTACCTACTAGTTCCCGACTAGTTTACCTACTAGCTCCAGACCAGTTTACCTACTAGTTCCAGACCAGTTTTCCTACTAGTTCCAGACCAGTTTACGTACTAGTTCCAGACCAGTTTACCTACTAGTTCCAGACCAGTTTACCTACTAGTTTCAGACCAGTTTACCTACTAGTTCCAGACCAGTTTACCTACTAATTTCAGACCAGTTTACCTACTAGTTTCAGACCAGTTTACCTACTAGTTTCAGACCAGTTTACCTACTAGTTCCAGACCAGTTTACCTACTAATTCAGACCAGTTTACCCACTAGTTTCCCGACCAGTTTACCTACTAGTTCCAGACCAGTTTACCTACCAGTTCCAGACCAGTTTACCTACTAGCTCCAGACCAGTTTACCTACTAGCTCCAGGCCAATTTACCTACTAGTTCCAGACCAGTTTACCTACTAGCTCCAGACCAGTTTACCTACTAGTTCCAGACCAGTTTACCTACTAGTTCCAGACCAGTTTACCTACTAGTTTCAGACCAGTTTACCTACTAGCTCCAGACCAGTTTACCTACTAGTTCCAGACCAGTTTACCTACTAGTTTCAGACCAGTTTACCTACTAGTTCCAGACCAGTTTACCTACTAATTTCAGACCAGTTTACCTACTAGTTCCAGACCAGTTTACCTACCAGTTCCAGACCAGTTTACCTACTAGTTCCAGACCAGTTTACCTACTAGCTTCAGACCAGTTTACCTACTAGTTCCAGACCAGTTTACCTACTAGTTCCAGACCAGTTTACCTACTAGTTCCAGACCAGTTTACCTACTAGTTCCAGACCAGTTTACCTACTAGTTCCAGACCAGTTTACCTACTAGCCAGACCAGTTTACCTACAGCTCCAGACCAGTTTACCTACTAGTTCAGACCAGTTACCTACTCGTTCCAGACCAGTTTACCTACTAGCTCCAGACCAGTTTACCTACTAGTTCCAGACCAGTTTACCTACTAGTTCCAGACCAGTTTACCCAAAGCTAACAGACCAGTTTAGCCACACGTCCCAGACGAGTTTAGCTACAGGGCGTGAGAGGACAGATGGCGTGCCAGCGGTCATAACGAAGTGTCGCTGTAACGTCGATATGTCACGTGGTTGCCGCCAGAGGACCAATCAGCAAGCCGCTCCTGGTCTGCCGCAGCCAGGCACAGCGGTCAATGGCTGGGCACTTCCCCTCCCCCCAATTTTTTTATACACCTGCTCTTATTTATTGATTTATTCGCTTATATGCCTCTCTCTCTCTCTCTCTCTCTCTCTCTCTCTCTCTCTCTCTCTCTCTCTTCTCTCTCTCTCTCTCTCTCTCTCTCTCTCTCTCTCTCTCTCTCTCTCTCTCTCTCTCTCTCTCTCTCTCCCTTTCGTTTTGTTACATCTTAAGTGGAGAGATGTATTTTGTTGGTTATCATTAATAAAATGCTAATAATATTAATGATGATAATAATTACAAAAACAACAATAATAATAACAATATTTAATATAATTATATTACAAAAACAATAATTAATAATAATAATAAATAATAATAATAATAATAATAATAATAATAATAATAATAATAAACAAAACAAAATTAACAATAATAAATATATTATTATTATTAGTAGTAGTAGTAGTATTAGTATTATATTATTATTATTCATGAAGTAAAAATATTCATTTTTATTATACAGTACGATAAAAAAACAAATAGGCAGGTGAGGCTGACTGAACAACTGGAGTTGTCAACAATGTCAGCTGACGACGTCAGTTGTGAGAGGAACTGATCACAAGACCTCCCTGGATGCCATTACCTCTCACTCTTTACGACACAATTCTTTTAGCTGTTGTTCGTTAACGCATTGTGGCACTGGTAAACCTCGAGAAAACACTCGAAATGTTCCTGTGGAGGAAATTTATTGGAAGTAAGGAGAAGGATGAAGAGATTGTAAGTCATGATTTACCTTTTGTTCCAAATGCGAGTCTGATATTTGTCAGCTGCAGTCCCCTCAAGGAAGGTTCCTTGATGTTGGTGAGGGGCTCTTGATTTAGGGAATTTGATCTGTGCTCCAGTTCCCCGAATTAAGCCTGAATGCCTTCCACATCCCCCCCCCCCAGGCGCTGTATAATCCTCCGGGTTTAGCGCTTCCCCCTTGATTATAATAATAATAATGTGAGCTGCAGTGTTGCTAAGGGGCATGTGTTGTAATTTGATCGTTTTGTAGCCATGGTTGGTGGGTTAACGGGGAGGGGGGGGGGTTGAAAGCCTATCGACTGCACCAGAGGTCATTAACATAACCACAACACAAGAATGCTTTAATCTCTAAAACAGGTATTAACCCTTAAACTGTCCAAACGTAGATTTACGTTCACGTGCATAGCGCTCCAACCTTTATTTTCTCCATTAGAAAGCATGTAAAAAACGTAGATCTACGTTCTGACCGCTACGCATGTTAACGTAGATCTTCGTTGTATATACGCTGAGAGAATTACGTTTCACAATGTATATATCTTGTGTAGCCACAAACTATTTTTTCATTATATACTATTTAGGCAAACCAAATGCTAAGAAATTGGAAAATTATTAATACAAGGTTTGACATTTAACTTTTCAGTAGCGTAGATAGGTATAAAAAAGTTGTAAACATTATTATTATTATTATTATTATTATTATTATTATTATTATTGTTATTATTATTATTATTATTATTATTATTATTATTATTATTATTATTATTATTATTAGTAGTAGTAGTAGTAGTAGTAGTAGTAGTAGTAGAGTAGTAAGAATTATAATAATAGTAGTATTGTTTTTTATTGTTAATGTTGTTCTTTGCTGGAAAGCACAGTGACCTGAAAATATATAAATTATTCTCCTTGTAATATGATAAGTATTACTAGAAGAATAATTATTCTCCTAGTAATAATAATTATTCTACAGTTTTTCTACAACTGTGGAAAATACATCTGTTTGGCTTATTCATGTATGCACATTGTAGCGTTAGTTGCTCTTAATATAAATGCATAGTAATCATAAAATATTTTTATTTCCAATGCTAGTATTTTTTTTGTGCTATACTTGACTCAGGATCGACACCATGCCCAGCCCTTCTAGGGTAGGGTAGGTGCCTGAGCCCGAGCCTTTAGCTCATAAGACTGTCATTCCCATTTGCCCCCTTGAGGCGGGGATGGCAGACCAGAGAGGCCTAGCTTGTGGCTAGGCCTGGGGACAGTTGGTCCCAAAGATGAGGAGGTACTTGTGCCTCCTCCCATGGGAGACTTAGGTCTCAGACACTCCCTAAAGAGGGAGCCAAGGCCGGGCCACCACTTGGAAAAGGCCCGGGCCGGGAGAATACCGGCTAATCTTTAATAATAACTTGACTCAGTAACTCTGGCCTAAATTTATTTAGCAACAGGAAGTCAAAAAAAAATCGAATATTGACAATATTAGCTGTTAAAACCCAGCTGAATGGCTAGTTTAGTGGATTTAATTAAAAATATAACCAAGTGGAAAAAGTGGATTGCCTACTTGTTGATAGCCTAGTTTTTTTTTCCTAATATTGAACTCCATACTTGTTTAAAATGAAACTGTGCTTAAGTCGGTCGTGGCTAGACAACGTAGAAATATCAAGGGAAACTAGGCTTTCCCTAATGATTTATCATCGTTTTTATTATTATTATTACATTAATGGTCAAGTGTTCAGTCCGCGCTTGATGAATGGAAGGTATTCAGGTACAAGAGTAGCTCAAGTTCCTTGCATCAAGAACCCTTCGTCGGCATGAAGGCAACACCCCCTTGAAGCGTTAACTCTCATAAGTAGCTAAATGTAAAATTGTTTAACGTGAATGAAACTTGTACTAATCAAGGCAATAGCTCTGTGGTACTTCTGTAATATTTACAATCTACAGATGGTCTGACTTTCACAGTTTTGTTATAATTTGTAATGAAACGACGTTTGTATTGGTTGGTGTATTCGGTTCAAAGCCTTTTCACTACACTAGAACTATTTGTGCTGAAGACAACCTGTAAATTCCTAAAATAGGGATAAAGGTAAACTCTAGGTGTATATACGCTGATATATGTGCTATTCTTGGTGTACACACCTTTGTTAATGTTTATTTGTGAGGTTCAACGAAAATCGTCTAGTAAATGATTTGAGAATTAGTAAAAATGTACGGTATATTCAGACCTGCATTTCTGGCATAATTGTGATATATTCTTTATTCTTAGTACCGTCCTATATTAGGTTAAAATAATATTATTGTATAGGAATTATTCTTATTATATAAGTGTTTATAATATGCGCACATAAACACAAGTGCTTTTGTGTCGTTAGTTACCCCAGAAGTATCTGGAGTTTACCAGGAGAGAGTTCCGGGGGTCAACGCCCCGCGGCCCGGTCCGTGACCAGGCCTCAATAAATAAATAAATAAATAAAGAATATATATATATATATATATATATATATATTATATATATATATATATATATATATATATATATATATATATATATATATATATACATATATATATATATATATATATGTATGTATATTATATTATATATATATATATATATATATATATATATATATATATATATATATATATATATATATATATATATGTGTGTGTGTGTGTGTGTGTTGTGTGTGTGTGTATAAACAGACAAGTCGGCAGTCATGTATGTATCGTTGTAATCATGATGTATGTTTTTCTGCTAAAATCATGTTGTATGTATCTGTTATAGATTGCCAAGATGGAATCTTTCATCGAGGAGCAAGGAAAGTTGGAAGTGGAGAAGATAGAGAAAGAGACTGAGGAGCAGTGCCAGCTAGACAAGGCCACTCTCGTCACTCAAGGTGTGCAGGATCTCAACTGCGAGTACGAGAAGAAGGAGAAGATGCTGAAGTTTCGTTTGAGTGGGTGAGGTCACCATATGTGTTTTGCCATGTCACGATGTGCGTCGCCCTGTAATTACCGATTTGTAGCTACAAAATCAAAGTTGTGTTCTTGGTGTTCGTGGTTGCAGCACGTACCACGCCCCTCTTTTAATTTATGCCATTGATCTGTCACTCTTGATTGCGAAGAAAATTTTTCCAGTAACCTTTCGGTTCCACTTTTTTTTTATCGATTTACAAATTTGATCTCTAGTTACCCATGTTGCTGTTATGAAAACAATCGCCTTGACCTAGACTTTATTGATCATTTATAACTTTTTATGTGCTTATCATATCTCCTCTATTCTCGTATGGGCTTTGAAACAGTTCACAATTCTCTCTAAAGTTATGCGGTTGAGCTGTGAACATAGTTTTTATCATTATTATTGCGACTTTTTCAACTTGAAGCCAAAGTTTCCAGAAATGCTGTTATACAAAGTGTTTATTTTCCATACAGCAGATTTTCCACAGACTTGGGGTATTCAGAATGTTTTGAGATGATTCTGGTGCATGTGTAACTTAAGAGGCAGCCTTTGGCCAGTATAATCCGCATATAAGAGAGAGGAGCTTGCGACGACGTCTAAATAAATACAATTTAGTACTGGTGAATTAACACTATATACTTGCTTTTCGCAGTTATGAGCGTCAGCTAAAGAGGCAGAGTCATATGGAAGTGATAACGAAGAAGGCTGAACAAATGGAGAGGGTGAAGGAGCTGGCATGGCTGAAGTTGCTCAAGTCTTTAACGGAGCCTCTGGTTTACCCAAAAATCTTCCTCAATATCCTAGCTGCGGGGATGTGCAAGGTATACCTGGAATATATCTTATTGGATTTCATAAATGTGCCAGTTAGGCATATTACACTACCGCGAATTTGATTATATAATTATTGGATAAATCTTGTTATGTATGGGACTCTGCCGTAAGCTCGTCCCTTTAATTAAGGGGGTTACCGTGATGCTTGTGAAGGCACTTGAAAATATTTATGAATATTCAGAACAGACTTTAAACCTTAATACCATTTCGTTGACGTAAGTTGTATGAGTATTATATGGAGTATAAAAATTAAATAATTTGCACGCTTGTCACACACACACATATATATTGTTGAAAAAAAAAAAAAAAAAAAAAAAAAAAAAAATATATATATATTATATATATATATATATATATATATATATATAAACATTATCCCTGAGTCCACAGCAGGATTCGAACCTGCACACTCTGTATCAAAGTACACAGTACTTTCTCCGCTCTGCCAGAGCCTAGATCTGGGCAGTATATTTACCAGCTATGATATTCGTTAATTTTATCAGATAGGGCAGGAATTGCAACCTCGTCACCATAGCTTAGAATGCTAACACAAGCAATTCCTATACAGGAGCAAGTCATAACAATGGGACTGTAAATCATCGGTACAAAGCTATAAACAGTATTCAGCCTAGTTTTGTGTCAACTTCAAATTATTGTTATGATTATAGGTGTGTTTTACCAACGTTGTTATTAGTTACTACCAATTGGGGAAAATACTTTCCCCTCAATTTTTTTCTTAATTTGTTTCAATGCTAGGCAGCTACGGGGAAGAGAATGTGGAGGGTTGGAGTAGAAATACCAAGATCCAGAGAATGGTGTTTGCCACTTGCCAATAGGTTTGTTGTGGCTGATGAGCTGCCGAAGTATCTGTTAGCATCCTGCAGAAGAGTGTGAATTGGCTACGTTGTTTCTTAGTGACCCTGGCATGGTTACCGCGGCGCAACACAAAAATGTTGAAAATCCTCCAATAGAGTGAACTCTATTGGACTACTAGGCCTGGATATCTATCTATATCTATCTATCTATCTATATATATATGTCGTGCCGAATATGTAAAACTGGTCAATTAGCAAGAACTCATTTAAAATTAAGTCCTTTCTAAAATTTTCTCTTATACGTTTAAAGATATATTTTTTTCATTAATGTTAATGTAAAAAAAATTAATTTTGCACCAAAAGAATCTTAGAAAACTTACCTAACCTTATTATAACAAGAACAATTTATTTTAGCCTAACACAACTAAATATATTTTAGATTTGTTTACAGTAATTTAATAATAAACAAACACAGTGAAATATATTTTTTTCGTTAAGTTCAGAATGATTTTGGCGAAATTATTGCATACACAAATTTTCACTTGTCCTATATGGCAAGATGAACGTTGCTATTTAGGCCAAGATCGCAAATTCTGCCTATTCGGCACGACATATATATATATATATATATATATATATATATATATATATATATATATATATATATATATATATTTTATTAACACTGGCCGATTCTCACCAATGCAGGGTGGCCCGAAAAAGAAAAACTTTCACCATCATTCACTCCATCACTGTCTTGCCAGAAGGGTGCTTTACACTACAGTTTTTAAACTGCAACATTAACACCCCTCCTTCAGAATACAGGCACTGTACTTCCCATCTCCAGGACTCAAGTCCGGCCTGCCGGTTTCCCTGAACCCCTTCATAAATGCTACTTTGCTCACACTCCAACAGCACGTCAAGTATTAAAAACCATTTGTCTCCATTCACTCCTATCAAACACTTTCACGCAAGCCCGCTGGAAGTCCAAGCCTCTCGCACACAAAACCTCCTTTACCCCCTCCCTCCAACCTTTCCTAGGCCGACCCCTACCCCGCCTTCCTTCCACTACAGACTGATGCACTCTTGAAGTCATTCTGTTTCGCTCCATTCTCTCTACATGTCCGAACCACCTGAACAACTCTTCCTCAGCCCTCTTGGTAATCCCGCACCTCCTCCTAACTTCCAAACTACACATTGCCCTCAGACATGACATCTCCACTACCTCCAGCCTTCTCGCTGCAACATTCATCACCCATGCTTCACACCCATATAAGAGCGTTGGTAAAACTATGCTCTCATACATTCCTCTCTTTGCCTCCAAGGACAAAGTTCTTTGTCTCCACAGACTCCTAATATATATATATATATATATATATATATATATATTATATATATATATATATATATATATATATATATATATATATATATATTAGTAGAATGACATGGAAAGCATATAAATCTATAGGGGAAGGAAAGAGGGGTAGGGGTCGTCCTCGAAAGGGTTGGAAAGAGGGGGTAAAGGAAGTTTTGTGGGAGAGGGGCTTGGACTTCCAGCAAGCGTGCATGAGCGTGTTAGATAGGAGTGAATGGAGACGAATGATACTTGGGACCTGACGATCTGTTGGAGTGTGAGCAGGGTAATATTTAGTGAAGGGATTCAGGGAAACCGGTTATTTTCATATAGTCGGACTTGAGTCCTGGAAATGGGAAGTACAATGCCTGCACTTTAAAGGAGTGGTTTGGGATATTGGCAGTTTGGAGGGATATGTTGTGTATCTTTATACGTATATGCTTCTAAGCTGTTGTATTCTGGGCACCTCTGCAAAAGCAGTGATAATGTGTGAGTGTGGTGAAAGTGTTGAATGATGATGAAAGTATTTTCTTTTTGGGGATTTTCTTTCTTTTTTGGGTCACCCTGCCTCGGTGGGAGACGACCGACTTGTTGAAAAAAAAAAAAATATATATATATATATATTTAACACGTCGGCAGTCTCCCACCGAAGCAAGATTCAATGTGTTATCGAAAGTTTTGTCTTCATTTACAGATGAATGAATCACGCATATTTATACGTATCAGAGAAGCCGATACGGACATTGTACAGACGTACTTATCCCATGCGCTTACTGAATACGAAATAGAATCCGGCCGGAAATGCAAGGTGAACATCCATTCTGAGTGGCTCTCACCTGACTGGTAAGTCAATAATTTCCATAGACGATCAGAGGACAATTTATTACTAATACTAACACTATGATTATGAATTATTTAATTGTAGTCATTATTTTTTTATCATTGGTAGTAGCTTCAGGATGCTATTGTCAGACCGCAAGACGAGCACTCAGTAGATGTCCTGGGGCAGGGAGTTAGTGGAATTTAGATTTAGAAATAATATGGGAAAGAATTGAGTTAACAGTAGAGTTGCAGATGAATGCAACGAATTGCTAAGGAAACAAACACTTTTTTATTTATTTATTACGATTTATATATCGCGAGGTGTATTACTCTGAAGGTAAATATACTGGAAGTTTATTTTAATCGCTATTTTAGGGATTTCAGTATATTTTTGTCTAAACCCAGTGAAGTCGATAGGCTTTAAACCCTATTTGCCAACATAATTATTACATTTAAGGGGGGATGGGAACACGAGAAGCTTAAAATCGTACAGCGCTTACCCTAAGTAATGAGAAACAATATAGTTTGATCCAAGGAAGGGGAAGGCAGATCCAATTCCTTGGATCAGAAGGCCTTTACCGACTTCAGTTAATCACTCCTGAGGGGATTGCTTTTGAAAGCTTTCAAAATAAGTTAGGCAAATATATGTTAATTATTATTATTATGGGAGAAAGCGCTAAACCCGTAGGGGGGTCATATATCCCCTGAGTAATTGGAAGCAATCGGGTTTGATTCAAGGAAAGGCAAGGGCCGGTTCCTTATCTCTATCCACCTTTCTCGGCAACATTGTTTCATTTTTTCTCGTCACTGCTGTTGCATCTTCAACGTTCAATCCTTGATATATCCTCAACAGTGCTGGTGGAGCCGAGTTTCTCTCAGTGAATGAAAAAATCTGGTACCGATTGACGTTAGAGACCCAGTTCGCAGCCATCTTGGAGAAGAACCAAGCGGAATTTGTGACACTACTGTTCGGTCTCAGGAAGGAACACTACACCTCGCAACTCAGGAAGTAACAACGCTACACCTCGTAACTCAGGAAGTAATAACGCTACACCTCGTAACTCAGGAAGTAACAACGCTACACCCTGTAACTCGGGAAGTAACAACTCTACACCTCGTAACTCAGGAAGTAACAACGGTACACCTCGTAACTCAGGAAGTAACAACGGTACACCTCGTAACTCAGGAAGTAACAACGGTACACCTCGCAGCTCAGGAAGTAAAGAAAACTGGCATCAAGAAGCTTAGAATGTTGTCTACTAATCCCAGTCAGTATTTTATTCTTTTCCTCAAACTTTATCAAAATAAAAGATCACCTATAACTCATAAATAGAAAAAAAAAAGGAAAGAAATTAACAATCTAGTGTCTCTTTGACCATATTTGTTAAAGTTCTCCCGTCCAGCACAACTGAAGCATTCTATTTTTATGTTATAATTTTCACAGTGCACTTTCAACCTAATTATATTTCCACCATTTTGCGTTAAAATAACTAATGACAAATATATTTTCTCCTTATAGCAGTACGGTATATGTATGCGGATTACCATGTTATGGATTTGAGTAAGATCTGGAACTTTCAATACATTAATGAGATTTCTTTCACGCTGGAGTTTTATTTTATCAAATTACTATGAATACATAAATATGAAACTGGTCAAGGATCCTGATGGAAATCAATCACTTTTTCTTAATTTTTTTTAAGGTTATCCTAGGTAATTTACATTGTGTATGATAACTGCACTTATGTGTACCTGTGCCTCGATAAACTTACTATGTGAAAGGCAGTGACATGAAGACTAGTAAACAGGGTAGTGGGGCCTATTACATCAGGTCCCTAAATCAGCTTTTGGAGTAATGTGTCAACGGTTTAGCCTATTGATGTCGGTTGAGGTGATCAACACAGACTCTAGAGACATCTCTTGTGTTTATCCTCTTGTCTAGAATATGCCTTGATCGCCACATCTGATACCAATTCTCAAAACCTTGCTTGTTTGCTTACTCTCTTACTAATATTATAATATTTTACCGAAGCTACCCCTAATAGATGTATGTTTTCTTTAAAAGTACAACAAAGAAAACACTTTATGCTCGAGCAGGGGAGACAATGGAATTTTTTCTTTGCCACTGATACAGTGAGGACACCTCTCGAATAACTTAGAAGTCGAAACACTTCTACATATTAGGTCTAGTTGTTAGTTATGATTATAATAATGATATATACATATTAATATAGTCATCAGAAGCGTTAACCCGTAAAGATGAAATAGAGCGTTGGGAAATTTGAAGCAGTTAGGTTTGATCCGCCCCTCAAGGGCGGTTCCTTGACGCTGGTGAGGGGCTCTTGATCTAGGGAATTGGATCTGTGCTCCTGTTCCCTGAATTGAGAATGTACCTTCCATCCCCCCATATGCGCTGTATAATCCTACGGGTTTAGCGCTTCCCCTGATTATAATAATAATAATAGGTTTGATCCGAGGAAGGAGGGGAGTAGGTGCAAGATCAAGATCCCTTCACCAGCATCAAGGTTTCTCTTCATCCACCTACCCCCCTTCCCAGTTCCTGAGGGAATCCCATCAGTATGCTGCACGTTGCGTTATGACAGCTGAGCCAGCGGAAACTAGTCTCTTAATTCTCTTAATTTTTATTTAATGCGTTGTAGCACACTCTGAACTCAATGTGTTGGTGTAACATCAGCGGGAAATTGTAAGACTTGTAAAAACCGGTTTTTCGTAGAACCGCCGAATGAATTATCCTCGCAATAACAGCCTAGTACGTACTGTGCACTGAGACACGAGATTTGGGAAGATTGATTATTAGAAATTTAACCCTGATGGCGCCTTGATATCGGTGAAGGGCTCTTGACGTGAGGGATGGGAGCTATTCCCTCTCCCATTCCTTGGGTCAAATCTGATTACTTCCCAGTCTCGAAGCGCTGCAAAACTCCTACTGATTTAACGCTTCCTTTTGCAATAATAAGATTCTAGATGGCTGCAGGTACTTCACTTCTGCAGGTCTCCTGTGTCCTTAATTATTCCATCAGTTAGCAAAGCAAGTCTTGAATTATCCTTCCCCCTCAGGGAAGGTTCCTTGTTGTTGGTGAGGGGCTCTTGATTTAGGGAATTGGATCTGTGCTCCAGTTCCCCGAATTCAGGCTTGAATGCCTTCCACATCCCCCCCCCAGGCGCTGTATAATCCTACGGGTTTAGCGCTTCCCCTTGATTATAATAATAATAATAATTGAATTATCCTAGATTTCGAGGAATGAATTGCCCTCTGATGTCACACCTTGTTTGAATATTCATACACAAATAACCCGCACATAAAAGAGAGAAGCTTACGACGACGTTTCGGTCCGACTTGGACCATGGACAGAGTCACACTGTTATTTATTGAATATTCATTGTTAGGAAGCCTATATTTAGAAACTCAAACTCATGTTTGGAAACTTACATGTGGAAACCTATGTTCGGAGCCTCATGTATGGAAATTCCAGTTCCCATTCGTGATCCTTAAGAGCTGAGCGCTGTACCGTGTGCCACGAATTTAATAATATTAGTACTGCTAACTTTATGTCGTATTATTATGTCATTGTCTGTTTATGTGTCAATTTATGTTATGTTCAAGTGTATGTATGTTTGTGTCAGTGTATGTATGTTTATGTGTCAGTGTATGTATGTTCATGTGTCAGTGTATGTATGTTCATGAGTCAGTGTATGTATGTTCATGTGTCAGTGTATGTATGTTCATGTGTCAGTGTATGAATGTTCATGAGTCAGTGTATGTATGTTCATGTGTCAGTGTATGTATGTTCATGTGTCAGTGTATATTTATGTGTCAGCGTATGTTTGTGTCAGTGTATTATCGTGTCTCAGTGTATATTCGTGCGTAGGTTTACGTTTATGTGCCAGTGTATGTTTACGTGTCAGTGTATTCACCTAATTGTACTCACCTAATTGTGAATGCTGGGGTCGAGACTCAGCTCCTGGCCCCGCCTCTTCACTGGTCGCTACTAGGTCTTCTCTCTCTCTGCTCCCTGAGCTTTGTCATACCTCGTCTTAAAGGTATGTATGGTTCCTGCCTCCACTACGTCACTTGCTATTCCACTTCCTGACGACCCTATGACTGAAGAAATACTTCCTAACATTGTGACTCGTATGAGTCTTCAGCTTCCAATTGTGACTCCTTGTTTCTGTGTTCCGTCTCTGGAACATCCTGTCTCTGGTTACCTTATCTATTCCACGCAGTATCTTGTATGTCGTTATCATGTCTCACCTGACCCTTCTGTCCTCCAGTGTTGTCAGTCCGATTTCCCTCAACCTTACATCGTAGGACATTCCCCTAAGCTCTGGAACTAGGCTTGTTGCAAACCTTTGTACTTTCTCTAACTTCTTGACGTTCTTGACCTGTATGTTTGTGTCTGTGTATATTCATGTGTCAGTGTGTTTATGTGTCAGTTTACGTTCACGTTTCAGTGTATGTTATACATTATTATTTAAAACAAACACGTATACCACACCAGTTCCGCTGACAAATGGAATTTCCGCACAAATAAAAGCTCCTCCCTAGCCCAAAGACCCAACAAAAGCATTGGCTGTTACCTGTGAGTTACCATCACTATTGTTAGCAGAACCCCCTTCGATTCCTGAGGAAAAAAGCCGATTTCCAGTCCAAACAACCCTGAACTTCCTTCTTTGTCCATGATTGAGCTTATACAGTATAATCCTTTATGAATCTTCAATGTTTTGCTGTCCTATTTTTTATTCTGACAAGTGCAAAATTTCCTGACGTATGTGTGCAAGAGAAACAGTCTATATACACGTGGAGGGTGAGTGGGTGGTCATTTAGGTTTAAAGGTTATCAAGTGCACAAGATTCATTAAGGCTGCACGTTCATTTTCAGTCAAGTATGGTTTAATCCCCAGAATAGGGGTTAAGGTAAACTCTCAGTGCATATACGATAAGGACATTACACCTCTCGGTGTATATATGATACATTTGAGTATACTCAAATGTTACATCTCAGTATGTATACATTTAAGAGATTACTATAATCCCAAAGTCCCATATTTGGGTTAAATTGTTTTTGTGGTGTTGTCAGGCTACATTCAGCCTCAAAGACCTCGTGTAGTAGATGGCCCTTTTAAACCTCCCGTATTTAAAACACCTAATGCACCAACTCTGTAATTCCTTTCCACTGGGAAATTTTTCCGGAACGTGGGAAAGATTGCACTGAAGGATACATCCCTTCCCGGTGGGTACCCCAAATGATGGCGAAGGAACCTTGGACCCAAGGATTGGAGCGTCCCTTTCCTTGAATCAAAGTGATTACCTCCCCATTTTTAGAGGCTGTATGACCCCCACGGTTTGCGTTCCCAATGAAAATATAGTAAGAAAAGCATGGTAAAAATAATAGTCTATTACAACACAGATCTACTACTACTACTCTACTATACTCTAATACATACTCTATTACTGCCCACTGCTACTACTACTACACTCACTATACTCATTACACTACTACTACTACACTACTACTACTACCACTTACTACTACTACTACTACTCTACTACTACTACTTTCTACCACCACTACTACTACTACTACTACTCTCACTACTACTACTACTATAATAATAATAATATAATAATAATAATAATAATTATATAATGCATATTAAACCATACTGAGCAAATTATGCACAGTAGCATCAAGGACAATTGTCGCCATAGGAACTAGCAATATTTCTACTCCTGAAGTCGTAAACATTTATTAAATACGGTTCGTGTAAACGCAAATCCAGAGTGACACAGATGCAGAGATTAATGATAAACAAGAGTGTAAATATCTGAATATTTTCTTTACCCAGTAGAACCGGGGAAGAAAGATGTGGGATTGACTGATGGGAAGGAATGGGGGGGGACGGGGTTAGTGATTAGTGGAAGGGAAGTTAGATTAGTAAGAATGAGAGGGGAGATAAGATTGAAGAGTGAAAGGTTAAAGGGGAAGGAGATACCAGATTTGCTCTTCGTCAAACTAACACTTTTCAAAGAATTTATTGTTCTCGCTACCGATAAGGCTGTGCTAATGTTGGTAGAGTTACCGACAATATGTTAGGTAGAAAGACACAAGTACAACTAATGCGACATTTTATTGCGGCAACGTTTCGCTCTCCAGGAGCTTGACATAGCTCCTTTACCCTAACCGATAAGGTTGCGAGGGAATCAAAGACCAAATCAAAGGGTTTCAGGTATATACGGAAGCAATAAAGATACCAAGACTCACGAAATCGTAATGACACGATTGCAAACAAACCATACCACGGGCGGGATTTGAACCCGCGGTCAGAGAGTCTCAAAACGCGACGGTCTGGAGTTTTGAGACCTCTGACCAGGGGTTCAATCCCGCCCGTGGTATGGTTGTTCAGATACCCAAAAGTTGCACAGTGCCTTATTCATCAATATGTTTAGTAATGTATGCTGTCAAGATGTAAGATACCTCTTTGACAAAGCAACACCATCGTCTCTTCATTCTTGTGTTCTTGTGTTACGTCTAGTGTTTATTTCCTAATCCCCCCCACCTCTCTCTGTCTTCTCTCTCTCTCTCTCTCTCTCTCTCTCTCTCTCTCTCTCTTCTCTCTCTCTCTCTCTCTCTCTCTCTCTCTCTCTCTCTCTCTCTCTCTCTCGTCTGTCTCCAATACTCTGGGGAAACACTCAGGTAATGCTCACCCCACTAACACTAACAACAATGTTTTACGTAAAGATTGAAACTAAAGACATCTCACAAGCTTGTCCACTGCCAAAATGACCAAAATACACGTTATTTTATTCAATTGGTCAACATTTTTAACCTAAATCATGTCCATGGCTATGTAAGTGCTTGGTTCGATCAGTACAATGTTAATTATTATTATTATTATTATTATTATTATTATTATTATTATTATTATTATTATTATTATTATTATTAGTAGTAGTAGTAGTAGTAGTAGTAGTAGAAACAGTAGTAGTAGCAGTAGTAATAGTAGTAGTAGTAGTAATAGTATCAAACACATACAAAGTAATATCCGGGAGCTACTTGATAGAGCGTACGTCGTTATGTACTGAGATCATATTATCTTGGTACGATGTGAGTACTGATGTGAGGGACATATGTGCTGAGGAGTATTAATGACGTGGGGAATACCTGAGACCTGAATCACAAGCTGCAATCCTGTGATGACATGACCTTGTCCCTGGTCTGTAAGTGACGTGACCTTGTCCTTGGTATGAACGTGTCGTGATCTCGTCTTCGTGAACTGGTGCACTTTCCTTCTTTTATGGTTAAATTAATGTTGTTCACAGAGGTCCAATACTACGAATTGTTTATGTTTTTCTCTGTGTTTTTGGCCAACCGTCTTTCTTTGTCATTAACCAAATGCTACTTTATGTTTGGTGCCACGAGGTTGGTGCCACGAGGTTGGTGCCACGAGGTTGGTGCCACGAGGTTGGTGCCACGAGGTTGGTGCCACAAGGTTGGTGCCACGAGGTTGGTGCCACGAGGTTGGTGCCACAAGGTTGGTGCCACGAGGTTGGTGCCACGAGGTTGGTTTCCACGAGGTTGGTGCCACGAGGTTGGTTTTCCACGAGGTTGGTGCCACGAGGTTGGTGCCACGAGGTTGGTGCCACGAGGTTGGTGCTACGAGGTTGGTGCCACGAGGTTGGTGAACGACCCTCCATCCACTTTGATTACCTTCCATATTTTAAGCATTGTATCACACTCTACGACTTTAATGTTCTACATGAATGAATTATTAATAATAATTATAATAGCAATAATAATAATAATAATATTTTTATTATCTTAATAACACACTGGCCGATTCCCACCAAGGCAGGGTGGCCCGAAAAAGAAAAACTTTCACCATCATTCACTCCATCACTGTCTTGCCAGAAGGGTGCTTTACACTACAGTTTTTAAACTGCAACATTAACACCCCTCCTTCAGAATACAGGCACTGTACTTCCCATCTCCAGGACTCAAGTGACTCAAGTCCGGCCTGCCGGTTTCCCTGAATCCCTTCATAAATGTTACCCTGCTCACACTCCAACAGCACGTCAAGTATTAAAAACCATTCGTCTCCATTCACTTCTATGAAACCCCGCTCACATGCCTGCGGAAGTCCAAGCCCCTCGCACACAAAACCTCCTTTACCCCCTCCCTCCAGCCTTTCCTAGGCCGACCCCTACCCCGCCTTCCTTCCACTACAGACTGATACACTCTTGAATCATTTTTTTTTCGCTCCATTCTCTCTACATGTCCGAACCACCTCAACAACCCTTCCTCAGCCCTCTGGACAACATTTTGGGAAACCCCCGCCCCTCCTCCTAACTTAAAAAACTCGAATTCCCCCGCTTTTATATTCCACCACACTTGCCCTCAGACATACATCTCCACTGCCTCCAGCCTTCCCCTCGCTGCAACATTCATCACCCATGCTTCACACCCATATAAGAGCTTTGGGTAAAACTATACCTCAACATTCCCCTCTTTCCCCCAAGGGGCAAAGTTTTTTGTCTCCACAGACCCCAAAATGCACCGCTCCCCTTTTTTCCCTCATCAATTCTAGTTTCCCCTCATCTTTCATAGACCCATCCGCTGACCGTCCACTCCCAAAAATATCTGAATACATTCACCCCCTCCATTCTTATCCAATCTTTCATCCCCTAATTTTGTTATTCTCATAACCTTACTCTTTCCTGATTCACTTTTTTTTTTCTTCTTTTGCATACCCTACCAAATTCTCCCCCAATCTCTGAATTTCTCTTCAGAATCTCCCAAGAGCACAGTGTCATCAAAAAGGCAACTGGAAAACCCCACTTTTTGTTTTTTTTACTTTTAACTCCATGCCTTTGCCAAACCCTCGCTTTACTTTCTTAAAACCCCATCTAAAATATATTAAACACCCGGTGACATTACAATCCTTGTCTAAGGCCTTTTTTTTACGGGGAAATAATCTCCTTTTTCCTACATACTCAACTTGACCCTCACTTTCCTCGTAAAAACTCTTCACGCTTTCAGTAACCTACCCCCTACACCATACACCTGCAACATCTGCCCATTGCCCCCCTATCCCCCTGTCATCGCCTTTTCCAAATCCATAAACCCCAAAAAAACCTCTTTGCCTTATTAAATACTTTTACTTATATTTTTCACTGAAAAACACCGGGCCCACACACCCCCTCCTTTCCTAAAGCCCCCTTGTTCATCTGTTTTCCTTCTCCGCTTACTCTTAATTCTTTCAAAAATAACTTCCATACACTTTCCCAGGTATCCAAAAACTTATCCCCCTATAATTTTTGCACTCTCTTTTTGTCCCCTTTGCCTTTTACAAAGGGAACTATCATTTTCCCTTCCCAATCCCTGGTCCCTTTAACCCTTTCCTACTTTTTAAAAAATAATTGCCCAACCACTAAAAAACTATAACCCCACCTGCTTTAACATTTTTTACTTTATCCCTAAACCCCGGGCTCCTTACCCCTTTTCATTTTGCCTGCTGCCCTCACGAACTTCCCCCACACTCCAACTGGCTTTTCTCACTCCTACAAGATGTTTTTTTCCTCCTTGCCCAACACGAAAAAAAAATAATAAAAATAATAATAATAATAAAATAATAATAATAAAAATAATAAAATAATAATAAAATAATAATAATAATAAAAAAAATAATTATAATAATAATAATAAAAATTAATAATAATAATAAAAAATAAAAATAATAAATAAAATCCACTTACCTCAGTTATTTTTTTTTTTCCCCCGTGTTTAGGGTCAAGAATTTGGACAATAGCTGAACAGTGAACCTCTCCCTTCTCCCACAGTGAGAAGGTCTTGCCTTGTTTTCCAGTGGAGGTTCCGAAAGGGCCCAAAAATTTGATCCTCCCCCCTTGTAAAGTAAGTGAACAAAGGGGGTCACCGTTTGTTGACGGCTTTTTGCGTGGGTTTAAAAGTACCGCGTGCTTTCTCCTCCTGGGTTAAACTAGGTATAAAAGTCACACCAGGTGTCCTTTCACTTTTTCTTTTCCCTTTTACAACAAAAATTCCCTTCTCTAAAATTTCCCCTTTCCCCACACCTCAAGATCTCCTTAGCCTACTTGGTTTGCACTCCAACATGATTTTCTCTGAAATTCATAAAGGGGACTTTTACTTTCTCCAAGACGTCGCCCTTTCTTTTTTAAAGTTAATGATTCCGTAGAGGGACTTACAAGGGAGGCCGGCGTAGTGTTACAAATGCGTTTTCAATTTTCGAGTCATATCCCTGGTCCCCCCTTTCTTTCTACATAAGAAAATAAAAAAAAAAAAGAAAGGGGGAACACTGCACAGGCCGTTGGGCCCATACTGGGCAGGTTTTTACAATTCTCCCCACTAACAACATTTGACCAACCAGAATTTACAACTTTTGCGTCAAACACAAATCCCTTCTAAAACTACCACTGTGAAGGGAAATCGACCCAGTGTTAGCTATGGTCATAGAAATTTTTTTTAAACATTTGCACATATACAAATATCTTGCTATACCCATAACTCAATGTAACAATTATGTTCATGATACTGTTTGTGGATTATTCTTAAAAACGATAAAAATGATGACTTGACATATGAAGCTAAACCACCCCTACTTTCTTTAGATTTTAGTATAGGGGCTGAAATAAACGATTTTACACTTGTGAATAGTTGACATATTACTTAAAATGAAACCACAGACAGGGGGTAATTGTAACTGGTGCGGGGCGATAAGGACTTTCCCAATTATACATTCCCTGTGTTAGAGTGGGCGGGGGGGTGGGGTCCGGGAGCCCCCCCAAGGCTTGGATTATTACGGGAGGGGAGCAGGGGGGAAAAAAATTTTCAGAAGGAAGCCTGCCAGAGACAACTGGTATTTGCGGGGAAGGTGGGTTCCCCCAAACTGCCCAGAGGGAGGGCTTAACCCTATTTCCTATGAAGAAACTAGTTTTACACCGGGGTGAATGTGAGCAGTTGTTTTAAAAGGCAAAGGGGCTACCTTTCGGCCCGGGAACCTTGATTACTTGTAATCAAGGCCCCCCGGGACCTTGATTAAATAAAAATTTGGTCTAGTTTTTGTTTTTATACCGCAATAATTGATGATTATTGCAAACAAATCTCAATCTATAGACTTCAATATTGTTAAAATTTTTTTTTCATGAAATAAAAAGAATAGATTTAAATTTTTGGGTGATAAAGCTCAACAGGAATGTTGCTAGGAATATCTAGATAAAGTCTTTCTCAAAGCCCTCACCAGACTTGGTCATCAAACCAGAAAACCCCCAGAATTAAATTTTAATAAAATATAATAAAAAAAAACAAAAATAAAAATAATAATTTAAAAAAATAAAAAAATAAAATAAAAAAAATTAAAAAAAAATTTTTTAAAAAAATTTATAATAATAATAAAAAAAAAAAAAAAAAAAAAAAAAAAAAACCAAAATAATAAAATTTAATTTTAATTTTTAAAAAAATAAACTTAATTTAAATAATAAAAAAATTAATTTTTTTTAATAAAAAAATTTTTTTTTTTAATTTTAATTATAACCCCCCAATTTTTAAAAAATTAAAATAATTTTAAAAAAAATAAAAATAATAATTAAAATTTAATTTTTTTAAAAAATTTTAAAAATTCTCTTTTTTTTCAAATTTAAAACAAAAAAAAAAAAATTTTTTTTTTTTTTTGGGGTTAAAACCCATTTCCCGGTGCCACTGGAAAGGCTTTTTCCCATTAAAAAGAAGCCCCACAAAGTCATCCTGAATTTAATAACACAGGGAGGGGTGCTGACCTTCCGGCAAAAAATTTTAATTTAGGGTTTCGTTTAAAGTAGGGTTTTTCCCTTCGTTTTGGGGAGAAGCCCTTGGTTACCCTGTTAAGGTTCCCAAAACCCCCGGAAAAAATGCATTGATAAAACGCAAAATTCGTTTTTAAAAAAATTTTTATTTAGAACCCTACATAATTTACTTTGGCCCTTTTACCCCCTATACCTTTTCTAAAAATAAATTGCACTTTTTACTTTTTTGTTAAGAGGGCGCTTAGCACTGTAAAACAATTTTCCCTCATTGGTCAAATTTCCTAAAAACAAACCCCCCAAAATCCTCCTTTTGCCCTTGTTCCCTCCCAGGGGGCATAAACCCCTTCCCATTCTTAAATTTCAACATTTATTTAATATAGATTTCTAGAAGGACAAGAAATTTAAAAGGAAAATAAAAATAAAAAAAAAATTTCAATAACTAACTTTTTTTAAACTCACTTTGTTATTTAACCTAAAATTTTTGTAATAAATGTTTAAATATTAATAACATAGAACATACCCAACTTTCCTTTTTTAAAACAAGCACCGTTTTCCCCGTTTTTCCTTGTGATTTGTCCGAAATTTCTTTTCACTACGTTAATTTTTTTTCTTCATTAAAATTTTCCTTTTTTATTGTTCCCTTGGTTTTCCCAATTAAAGGATTTTAAAATTCAAATACAATTTCCACTAAAATTAAAGGGCAATTTTTAAAAAAAGAAAATAAAAGGGCCAATCATCAAAAAAACCCAAAATATTTTTAAAACCCCTGATATGCAGGCTTTTGGGAAATTAGGTATTTTGTCCCCAGGTGCGCCACACCACCCACTAACACCCGGTCCCTTTTTTTGTGGGGAAATTTTGACAACCGGGTTTTTTGTAATGAAAAGCCCGTGTTTTTTTCCCCTATGGGAATGAGGAATCCCCTTTGGTGGGAAATAACAACCATTTAAAAAAAAACGCTTTTTTTTAAAACCCAAGTCCCCCAAAACTCGAACCCTTAAGAAAGGCTTTATCCAGGCTTTCGGCTAATTTGTTTGTAAATTGCGCAAAACTTTTCCATTTTCCCACAGGTACCATTTTTGATGGGGGTGCCCGGGGTGGAGGTACCCTACAGTTTACCCCTACACTTGGACTAGCCCCAAAGGGAAAACGCATTTTACGTATCCCAAAAGAAAACTCGGCCCTTTGGGGAAAATTTAACGCTAAAATATCCCTGTTTTGTTTTTTAAACGTTTTTTTAAATTTTTTCCCCAGGGGAAAAAAACAATTTTTAAATTTTTTGAAAAATGTATCACAAAATTCCGGTCATATAGAAATTTCAAAAACTAAATTGAAAACATATTTGGTTTTTTAAACCCATCATTCCTTTTTTTTTTAAAATTATTATTTTTTTTAAAAATTATTTTTTATTTTATTATTAAATATTTTTAATTATTTTATATTTTTTATTATTATTTTTATTTTTTTATTATTTTTAATTTTATTATATTATTATTTTTTAATATATTATTATATTAATTTATATATTATTAATATATATCATTTTATATCATCATCACCCATCCTTTTTGGGTTTTGGGGGGGGAAAACCGGTTTTGTCTAAGAAAGGGAAGGCTGCTCTATTTCTTAGTAAGGAGTACTTGACTACATAAAGGACCTCCCCTTGAAGGGGTTTTTGATGTAAGATTCATTTAATACTAGTCGGCATTTTAAAAGCACTTACACCTCCTGTACTTATTTTGAAAAATTTGACCAGGGAAAACCAGTGTTTTAAAAACATTTTATTGACAAAGCAAAAAAACTTCACAGGAATGAATTTTTACAAAAACCCTGGAAAAAGTGTGTTTATGTTGGTTCTACAGGCTGGGCTGCTCCTCCAGGTTCCCCTGCGCGGAACGGCTATGACGCCGGGGGCTCCCCTTAGGTGTACACACCCTTCCCCCCGTCCCTCATGTCCCTCACTTCCTCTACTACCCCCTCCTTACTATTCTCTATTCCCCACTACCTGTCCCTTTTCCTCTTTCTCCCCTACCTTCCCTTCACCATATTCGCTAACTATTTCTCCTCGTCTTTTTCCCAGTTCGCTTCACCAGCGACGACCTAATTTCCCTCGCATTTCCCAAAAAATCAAAAAAAAACCCCCAAAACAACACACACACACACACACACCACACCACACCCAACACACAAACACAAAAAAAAAAAAATTTAAAAAAAAAAAAATATATAATAAAATTAAAAAAATATATAAAAATAAAAATTTAAAATTAAAAAATATAAAATATAATTATATATATATTTATATTTTTATTTTATTTTTAAAATAAATTTTTTTATTTTATTTCCCCTCCATTCCCACCGGGGGTCCCCAAAAAGAAAAATTTTTTTTTCACCATATTCACTCCATCACTGCCTTCCGGAACTTAAAAGTTTTTAAACCCCCCCCCCTCAAACCCCCCCTCCCCCCCCCCCCCCCCCCCCCGCCCCCCTTTTGCCCCCCCCCAACCCAAAAGCACGTCAAGTAAAAAAAACCTTGTCTCCACTCACTCTAAAACACGCTCACGCATCTGCGGGAAAGTCCAACCCCTCGCACACAAAACCTCCTTTACCCCCTCCCCCCAAATTTTCCCTAGGCCGACCCCTACCCCCCCTTTCCTTCCCAAAAGACTGATACCTCTTGAAGTCATTCTGTTTCGCTCCATTCTCTCTACATGTCCGAACCCACCTCAAAACCCCTTCCTCAGCCCTTTGGAAACATTTTGGGGGTAACCCCGCCCCTCCTCCTAACTTCCAAACACGAATTCTCTGCATTATTTCCACCACACATTGCCCTCAACATGACATCCCCAGGGCCTCCACCCTTCCTCGCTGCAACTTTAAACACCCATGCTTCACACCCATAAAAGATGTTGGAAAATATACTCTATACTTTCCCCCTCTTTGCCCCCAAAGGGACAAAGTTCTTGTCTCCACAGACCCAAGTGCACCACTCACCCTTTTCCCCCTCATAAAATTCATATTCACCTATCCTTCAAGCCCACCGCTGACACGCCCACTCCCAAATATCTAAATTTTCATTCACCTCCTCCATCTCCTCCTCCAATCTGATACCCAATCTTTCATCACTAATTTTTGTTATCCTCAAAACCCTTTTACTTTTCCCTGTTTTCATTTTAATTTTCTTCTTTTGCCACCCTACCCAAAATTTTCCACCAATTTTGCAATTCTCTTCAAATCTCCCAAGAGCACATGGGGTGTCACCCCCAAGGGCAAAGGCAACTTTTACCCCCCTCCCCACTTTTTGTGTTTTTAAAAAAATTTTTCCCCTTTTTTTTCTTTAATTTCCCCACCCTCTTTTTTTTTTAGAACCCCCCCCAAAATTTAACTTTCCCTTCCCCCCTTCCACCCTTCATAATTTTAAAACCCAAAATTGAAAAAACCCTCTTTAGCCTTTATTTTAAAATATTTCCTTCATGTTTCACTTAAACACCTGGTAAACCCCCTTAACCTTTCCCAAAACCCCCCCTTTGAAATTGCACCATTCCACCCCCAAATTTTAATTTTTCAATATAATCCCCAACCTTTACCTATCTAAAACTTTCCCCCATAATTTTTTCCCCGCTTTTGTCCCCTTTCCTTTTTCAAAGGCTTGGGGTTTCTCTGCAAATCCCTTATCTCTTCCTACATTTAAAAAATTCACCATAATTTAATTATAAATATTTATTAAATTTTATTTTTTTTTTTATAAAAAAAAATTTTATTTTTAAATTATATTATTAATTTTTTTTAATAATTAATTTTAATATTTATAATAATATATATATATATTATAATATATATTATATATAAAAATTTTAAAATATATTTTAAATTATTTTTTAATTTATTACTAGAAGATGGCGAGGAGAACATTTAGGTTGTTTCATTTCGTCATTGTTTTTACTAGCATCAGCTCAGAAATCCTTCCATCCGGGAAGGGCCGGGATTGGTCCCTAGCACCTGATCGGGGCGATTCTGAAGTTTGTGATGTTCCTTACCGTTCGTGCCGCAGCAAAAAGCTGTATAGGTAAGTCTGTATTTAGTACTTTCATCATGTATTAATCTACCTCCACTTCGTGATTCTATCATTTATAATAAAAAATATTATCTTTATTTTTTCAGTAATGTACAGGTATAAAGGGGCCCATTGACGTCAATAAAAATTACTATATGAAAGCCGCTTGTTATGAGAGCATTTTCCGGAGTTTATCTGGAGAGAGTTCCGGGGGGGCAACGCCCCCCGGCCCGGTCTGTGACCAGGCCCCCCCTTTGGGGATCAAGCCTGATCAAAGGCTGTTAATGTTGCTCACCAAACCAACGTACGGCCACACCGGGTGGGGGAACCGACTTTGGTGCTTTTCCGTGCCACTTGAGATCCCGGGGTTTTTGGAATCCCCTTATGTATGTGGGAGGCAGTTGAACAGTTCGGGCCCTGACACTTTTTTAGGTCCTTAAGTGTATGACACCCTGCTTTTTATTGGGGGGGGTGTTGCATGTTTCCAAATGTTTTTTTCGTAGTGAGTGATTTTCGTGGAAATTCGGTACTAGTCCCTCTAGGATTTTCCAGGTTATTAATCATGTATCTCTCCCCCCTGCGTTCCCGGGAATACAGGTTTAAAACCTCACGCCCCCGTAATTTGGGTTTTTACTCCGTTATGCTCCCTGAAGGTTCCGTCATTTCTAGGGCAGCAATTTTCACCTCCCTTTAAAGGGGCTGTTTTGTGCAGCAATGTTCCAGCCTAATAGAACAATGACCTGAAGAGTGTCATCATGGCTTGGCATCCCAGGTTTTTAAAGGTTTATTATCCATCCCGTCATTTTTTTAGCAGAGGATGAACAAGTTAGGGCCCTTTAAGGTGAATCCTCCCACATGATCACTCCCCGGTCTTTTACGTTTGGGGTTTCGCTTATTTTTTGGGCCAGAATTTTTTTGTACCTGATGACGATTTAAATTTTCCCCGTGTTTTTCCATATCTGGTAATTTTAAAATTTTTCATCGTTAAACTTCATATTGTTTTCCCGCAGCCCACTGAAAGATTTTTGGTTTTGTCCGCCTGGGGCCTTGAGGTCTGCAATGGAAGACACTGCAGCAGTTCGGGGTATCGCAAAAGGGAAAGGCACGGGCTGTGGGTGACATCCTGTCTATGTCGAAATTTGGGGGAAAGGAAAAAGAGGGAGCAAATTTCCCGTGCCTTTTGGAACAAGCTTTTCCGTAGCTGCCTGGATTTACTCTGTTTTATTCTCCTCGTGTTTTTGTTATGAGGAAATTATAGATCCACGACCGCTTTTCCCCCTTTTCCTTTAGCACGCATTTTGTGCGCTATTATGCCCTTTCACACTTGTCGAAGGCTTTTGCAAAGTTGTATATATTACATCGCATTCTTTTTGTCTTCTAGTGCATTTGGATTTGACGTAGTGCCAATATTGAGACAGACGGACGACCTGTTTAAAAAACCCCTTTGCCCCTGGGTTGTGTAATTGAGGGTTTTTTGATGGGTGTGATCTTGCTTTTTAACCCTTTAAATTTTTATGATATGGGATGTTAGTGCTATTGGCTGATTCTTTGCTGTTGCTTTACTTCCCCCTTTGTGGGGGGGCTATGTCTGTTTTTTTTAGTAACTGTGGACACCCCCCCGTCCATTCCCTCTCCATGGATGGTAAAAACTCGTGTAGGGGCTTCTTGCAGTTCTTGTGAACACGGGGTTCCCTGAGTTGGCCCCGGGGCAGAGTGCATGGGCAGTCATTTTTCCCTGTTCGGGGAAAAAAATTTTTTTTGGGGTCAGGATAACATCAATAGGCTTGTGTTTAAACCCAAAATTTTGTGGCTCTCATAAAAAAATTAATTTTGATCTTTTGACTTCGTTGTTACGGCTTCTAAAAAATGAGTCATTTGGACTTTTAAGCTCATCATTTCCTTTCTGTCTCGGTGACCCATCTTGTTTAAGTAGGGGCCCAATCTGGACGTTGTTTCGATTTTGATTTTTGGCGGAGAAGAAAAAACTTTTGGGTTTTTTTTCGATTTTATTTTTGGTTTTTAGTTCTTCCCCCGTTCCGACTCCTATAAAATTCCTTTAGCTTAATTCGATGCTTGCTATTTTCTGACCAGTTTCTCCCTACGCCTTTTAGAATTTGACCTCTTTTGCCGTTGTTATTCTTTTCCGTGCCTGTAAAGGAGCGCCTGTCCCCTTTTATTTTTCATTATCCCTCCTTTTTCTTAGGGGAAAACCTTGTGCATACACGACGCCACCCAGTTAATCTGTTCTAGGCATAAATTGGGGGTCTGTGTTGCTTATTATATCTTTCCCAGCTTAATCGTTAATTTGGGTTTTCTTGGGCCCACTTTTGTTTTTTTTTATTGAAGTTTAATTTGGTGAAAGCTCCCTCTGACAATCTCATTATGTCGGCTGGGGGTCCGCGCTACTGTCGAAAAATCAATTTTGTTGTGATCTGAGTATATTGTTTTTGATAGGTGACATTTGTATCAGATCATCATTGTTATGAAGATGAGTCTAGTGTATTCTCAGCTGTAGGGGTTTTTAATTTTTTGGGTTTAAAATTTAATTTTGTGCGAGATTTTTAAAAGCTTGTGAGTGTGAGTTTTCATCAAACTGCCTCCCTGTGTTATTACGCAACAATATTATTTGCTATATTCCCCATTTTGGTCCTTAGTTGAAATCCCCCCGGAGCAAAATGTTGGGTGAGGGGCTGGCGATTTTCCCCCGAATGGTCAAATTTTTTTTCAGCTTTCCTGGAATTTTCTGGGGGTTGCATCCGGAGGCTTGTAGACAAACCCCAATGACTAGGTTTTGGGTTTTCGATCTTTTTCTGCTAAAATTCCACTAATCATTTGGGGGATTCAGCAGTTTGTGCACACAAGTGACTCTGCTGTACGGCCAACCCCCCCCCCCCCTTTTTTCCTGTTTTACTCTGTCGCATCTGTTGGGGTTTTAACGGGGTCCATATTTCGTTTTCCAAATGATCCTTTTTTGTGGGGCTCAGTGAAAGCCCCGAACTTGCCTTTGCCCCTGAACATCCAGGATGAAAGGTATTTGTTGTTTTTTGTGGGTTTAGGGCCCTGTTATTTTCAAAGAAAAAATGTCATCGGACTGGTGGATTATGGACTGGTTTTTTTTTTTTTTCCCGGGATTGTTCTGTACTTTGTTTGGAGTGGAGGGCCCTCGACTTGGTTCCCCTCCCGGAAAGATGGATTTGGTGTAAAAGTTTTTGCCATTTCCTCCAGTTTTTTTTTTTCCCGGCACTAAAAAACCTCTCCCTCTTGAGTGGCTGTGGGACCCAGGTTTTCCATGGCCTGGATTTTTGTATCTTTTTGTCCCCTTTTGAGGTGTGCCTGGCAATTTAATTTAGCAAGTCTTTCCTGTACTGAAGGGGAAAATTTCGGGTGAAAAAAACTTACGGGAAAGGGGGTTTGCTTTTCCGTTGTCAAAATGGGCACGGCTTTTCTAGGGACGTCATAGTTGCATCTGTTTTTTTCCCGATTTCCCCCTGTTTCGATCCAATGCAAGTACGGCACAGGCTTTGGTTTTCCCTTTGCCCTTGGGTTTTTTGGACTGTATTCCCTTTGGTGATGTTTTCCTTGGGTTTTTGTGGACGTATTCCCCTTTTTTGGGGTGCATTTGTTTTTTACCTGTCTTATTCTATCCTCCCTAGCACCAAAAAAAAGGAACTCCCCCCAGTTTTTTTTTGGGAAATATCCTCACTAAATTTTAGTAAGTCCTCTTGTTTGCTTTTTCCTGGTATTTCTAGTTTGCAATATTGGTTTTTTTCTTTTTTTGACTAATTGATTCCCCCCTACGGTCCTGTCCCCATGAGGTCTTTATAGCATTCCACCTGCAAAAATTCCCGACTACCTGGACAAAATCTCCAGCTTCACCATTACTGCTCCCCGGCAGCACCCCCAGCCCCACCCTTACTGACCCAAAACCCCCAAAAGACAACCCGACCTCCCCACCTTCATTTCTGTTACAACCGCATCAAGGCAGTACATCCAGCCAGACTTTTTTTTTTCCCCTCTGTTGTAAAAGCTTCCAGTTGTCTATGAAAGCAGCTTTTTGTTATTTTTTAATCCAATGTGATATAATCACAGATTTTCTCATTTGGACATACCCAAAAAAACTTCCCTGTTTTAATATCTTGTAGCTAGTTCTTGGGGTAATTTTACAAGGGGCTGACACCAATTTCCCCAAAAAAAACAATTTTATCCATGTGGAACCTTTTTTGTTGATTGCAGACTACACAGAGCTTTTATAATGATTTGAATGGTTTATTTAGTAATTTACTAGCAACCTTTGAATCCTATTTAAAAACCCCCTTAAAAATGAAGCTCTAGCTATTTTTTTTTCATTTTAACTGCTTGTATTTTGGACAGCTTACCGGAGTACGTCCTGTTTTTTATTTATTGTTTGTGTTATAAGGGCCCTAAACCCATCCGTTTACATCCCTTTTTTTTTCCAACGAACCGTTGAATCGGGCGAGGGTTCGGACCAGTCGAGGGGTTTGGGAACCCTGATTTGACATGGGTACTTATTTAAAAAATATGGGCGGTGATTTGGGCTAACACATGAAGGATTCTGGAAGTTATCACCCGTAATATGTTTTTGATTTAAACAAAAGTTAACTTTGGGTTAAAACCGGGGTTTTTGGGAGCTCCCACACTGCGAATTGTCGACCTCAACCCTTTTTATCAAACACTGATTAGCTTTTTTTTTTTTTTTCCGTCCCACCACATAAATGCTATTTTCTTTTATTATGGTGGAAATTTTGGAGAAGGCGCTTTTTTTTGTAGTAATAATTGCTTTTTCGTTTGTTAATTGCGACCGCGGTAACACAGGTTAATGAATTCACAGTATAAGTCTGGGATTTTCAAAAAAAAAAAAAAATGAAAATCATCCACTCCACTAAGTACTATTAAATACTGGTTTTTCTATACAACCTGTATTCTCTAAACACTGGTACCCTAATTATATGCGAGACATAGCAGGGGCCCGGAAGATTAAAAAAAAGCTGACCAGTGTGGTAATTTTTGGCGCTTTTGGCACCTTCTGCAAATTAGGTCAGTTTTTTCCCCAGGGTGCGACCCACATCATCGACTAACCCCGTACCTTTTCGATAGGTGAACAGGGGCAGCAGGTGTCTTATCGAAACACGTCCTAATTTTCTCACTGACCGGGGGGTCGATCCCGGGCCTCAGTGTTGGCTGAGTGCATAGCCATCGAGCTAGGGGAAATTTACCTTCGGTACTTCATCAGTATAGGTTTTGTTTACCTCTAGCTTTGTAAATTTTCAACATAATAAACAAAACCCCTCGCTGATCCTTCCGTCAGTACAGGTAAATCTACCTCTACTTGACACTTTGATATCATTGTCTCCCTTAATCAACCGCACTAACGGACGGGGGGTCGAGCTTCCCCACAATAACCCTAAGAGTTCAGTTTGGTGTCCCCTAGCCGATCGTAGGGGACTCACTCACCACTGAGGGGAGGAGTTCGAAACCCTTTGTACGGCGAAACACATTGGGACGTGTTTTCCAAAAAACACCTGTGTTTCCTGTCCCTGTTCACCCATTAGTTTAAAATTGGTACCTGGGTGTTAGTCGAGGGGTGGGTCGGATCGGGGAAAAACCCGGGCCTAATTTGTTGAAAGCTCGTAACAAGCGCTTTCTATAAGTATAGTCATTGGGTCTCGTTTTCTATGAGTGGTTGTCCCCCAAGGGTAAAATGGGGCTAAAATTTTTTAAATCTCTTTTTAGCAGAAAAAAGAGGTATATGAAGGCCACATGGATACTGGATTAACGTTTATTTAATACATTTTATAAGATAATTTTTTTAAACTCATTTTTTTATAATCTCTTTAATTCGTTGCTCTTATTATAATATAAATTCTTTGATAATTTTCTCAATTTGTATATGTTTTTCTTATTTATTTTGCAGCCAGAGAGGAGGTTGTCTGCCTGACCTGGAACACTGAAAGTGCGTGTGCAACACTGACAATTTTCCCTTGTGGCTGTCTGGCCAACCAAGCTGTTAGTATTTGCAGTCATTTTACGTAAATTCTTAACGCAGGTGACCTTTAAAAATTAATAAATATGCATTATTAATATATTTTATGGGAAGCGCTAAACTCACAAGACTCATACAATGCCTGGAAAATGGAAAATAATTAGAATCGATTCGAGGGTGTCGAGGAGAGCTCCAGATCCCTGGATCAAGAGACTTTTGAAAAATCTCTCACAGGAAATTCAGTTGGAATGAAGATCCACCATATTGACGGGCAAATCTCGTGAAGTCGTCACCTGAATACAAACAGAGGAGTCGTGGTCGGGTAGTTACTGCAGGGTCCACTCAACCTGCAGTACGACTTGCTGATGCCGACGACTGAGGCGTCGCTGGAAATCCCTAAATGACAAAATAAGGCCTGTAGGAAACAAACAAATTTGTAGCACCCACATAAACAGTGAAGAAAATCACTGTAGAAGAAGGATTTATAGAGACGAAATTGCCATTGTGTGTAGAGTTCTGTGTGTTGTTTTATCAAATCATGTTTCGCTTTATGTAGAACATTATCATATCTTTTTTTCTCTCTGGATAGAGCTTTATCAAGTCATGTCTCGCTCTGTGTCGAGCTTCATCAAATCATGACCTGATAAAGCTTTACACGGAGCGAAACCTTGACCCAACACAAACTCGTTCTGTAACATGTAAACAGTACGCCATTTACATCAACTCGTATAGAAGTTGTCTCTTCTATGCTTCTTAAAGCAGTTGCTGATGTTACTTGTTACATCTCAGATACTAAATGAACTGACTTTTGATGGTACAATGTATGCATACCGAGAGGTACACGTATATCACAAAGGGTGTATGTCTCTGTTTATATTTATCAATGTGTATCTGTGTATAGCTCAGTGTATATCTCAGTGTATATTTATCTTAGTATATATGTCTAATTGTATATATCTGTTTAAATTTTAGTAAATGTCTCAGTGTATATCAGTTAGTGTATATATTTTAGCGTATACCTCTCGGTTTATATTCTCGGAGTATACTTGAATCCCCATTTAGGCGATGACAGTATTCTTGACTAGTCGCATAAAGACACCACATAGCTCTAATGACCTTCATGCAATCATTAAGTTTAAATCCTGACAAACCAACAGATCTGTGCCAGTATTTTCGTGTTGTGATGGTGTTTGGTTATTTTCGTAACATAACATAGCGGATTTCGTTGTACAAAGGTCCGTTCAGTGACGAGAAGGTTAGTCAGGTCTTTTCTCCAGAAATGCACAAAACTGCACAATGAACACTCTTGCTAAATTAATGTTTATTATAATGTTCACTCAATAAAAACTCGTATATAACTCCGTAGTATCGTGATTTTATCTGTTGTTACTGTTGCAGATTGTATAGTGCTGTATATTGTTGAATGCAATAAGATCACAGTAAACAAGTGATATTAGAATATGCAAAACAACCACTGTGAAAGAATCGTGAAATTCCAAGCTCGTTCGTGACTTCTCACACTATTAAGGAACTATACAGTTCCTTGATAATGTAAGAATACTATTCTTTCACAATGGTTGTTTTGCATATTGTTGTATATTGAATAAATTTGTTTCTTAATAGATTCAAGAATTTTTTTTTAATTTAAGGAATTTGCTTAACGTGTACCGAAATAAGTGTAAAAGAAACATAAACACTCGCATTATATCTCTCCCAGGAACCTCACTTCTCCTTTACCTCCTTAAACATTCTTCTAGAGTCCTCACCTCTTTCCCACACATCTCACAAGGCTTCCAACTACATCAACTTTCATAATAATGTCAGTTAAGGATTTAACAATAGTTTTTAAATTTCTGTGATATTTAATCTCCCTCTCCATGTTAATGTATAATTTTTTTTCCAAAAATTTGCTAGGAATCTAACGTGGGATCTCAAAGCAGCGGTCAACGACGCTGATCGTGAGGTTAACATATATACCATATTTTCTGGCATATAAGGCGCGCCAATTTCCCCCCCCCCCCAAAAAGTACATTGTATTGGAAAATCAGCCTTCGCCAAATATGCTCAAGGTCAGGGTCAAGGTCAGGGTCAAGGGTAGGCCTTGGGTTACGCTTTGGCGTAACGTAAGAGGGTAATTAACCCTTAACTACGATTACTCATAATTTTGTCATGCGCCTTATATGCCGAAAAATATGGTAATATTCTTTCATACATAAAATTTAGTTTTAAAAAGAACCAGTTTGCTGCCAGTCACATTCTTAGGTAAAAAGGTGTTAAGATCCTTAACATATTGAAACTTTCTTAAAATAATGTATAACAACATTTAATAGTGAATAAAAATTTGCAGTTGAAGATGTTACACTAAAAGTGCAAAAAAAATAAAGGAATTTCACATGTAAACTGTGATTTTTTAAAATTCTTTTACAGCCTTATTTATACTATACTAAATAATAATAAATGTAAACTTAGCGAAATAAATAGTAATATTAAAATACAATATCTACACTGATGATAATAACATTACAGGATATATACACTGAAATGTATGTTTCTTTCTGTGTATATATTCTGAGAGATAACTTTAATCAGTATTTTAGGGATTAAGGTGTGTTTGTCTGGTGATGAAGAGTTATAAGCATCGTTAATGATCCTCAGTTATTCGAAAGGCTTAAAGTCTCATTGAAACAATCACTAACAATAAAAAAAATGTCTTGGAGACCGTTTAGGGGTTATTAATCCGGAGGTTTAGTAACCCAGGAAAGGCATTCATTGTGGCTTCTTTCCACTGTGTTCCTTTGATCCTCTTCCCCAGGATGCGACCCACAAGAATCTGCTAATAAGCACAAATTTCGTCAAGGCTGGGAGCCGAAGCAATCATAGTACTAGAGGGAGAGAACACAACTTTGTAGTGGCCACAGTCATTGGCCAGGCTTCAAACACCTTTTACTGTACAGTAATAAATTAATGGAACAGACTGCCTGCACATGTCAAAGCCAGTCATAACATGAACCAGTTCAAGAAGAGAGCCAAAAGGTACCTAATGAATGTAGCGAGAGAAAGGGAGGAGATTGATTTTTTAATTATTTTTAGCTAACACATGTAAATGTAAATAACTTTTTTTTTACCTTATTCCAAGTATATATCCTTTATAATATAATAATAAGATATTATATCCTTTATAGTATAATAATAAGGTATTAAAAGGTCCCTAATGGAAATAAGTCACTTTGTCAGACTTTTTTGGGTTATCCTAAGTTTCTACACATATGCTGCTCTGTATGATAATCTATGTAACTGTTTTTGAATATACCTGAACAAACTTACTATAACCCGCACATGACGGCGTTTGTAAATGGTCCAAGTCTGACCGAAGCTCTAAACTTACTCCCAGTTCAGTACATCCACACTTACTACTGTGCAATCTATATCTACAGGGCCTTAAACTCTAATATCAACCTTGACCTAAAACGCTTTCTTGATAGTTGTGACAGAACCCACAGGCATAACACCAGAAACAAACATCTCTACGACATTCCCCGTGTCCGACTAAACCTTTACAAAAATTCAATGTATGTCAAAGGCCCTAAAATCTGGAATACCCTACCTGAGAACTCTAGAACTGCAGACACATTCATCACCTTCAAAACTACCAATAGAAAACATCTTATCTCCCTGATACACCCCGTCAACTAACTACACGAATACCACCTGGTGGTTCACACTTACACTCGCTCACTCATTTGACCATAAACAGAAATATTAATCTCAGTCTTAAAATAATGAATCCTGTGATACTCCAATACTGAAACTATATACTGTGCCAAAACAAAAGCATTCACATTGCTAAACTCACAAACTAGTATTTAGTCACTTAGCCATAATACCAACTTACCTCATAATTTGTAATATTTTACAATTAAGAATAAAACTAAGTATGCCCGAAATGCCTAGCCATGCTAAGCGTTCTAGTGGTACACTCTGTAATCACAATTTTACTACATGTAAACCAAACAATAACCAAATTTCTGTAAACTCAGCATTGTAATCCTTATGGAGAATAAACTTTGAATTTGAATTTGAAAAAAATGCGTCGTCGTAAGCTCTTCTCTCTTATGTGCGGGTTATTTGTGTATTCCTGTCATGGTATTGTACCTTTTATTCTTGCTAATAAGTAGGTAGTACCTATTTACTGCTGGGTGAATACAGACATCAGGTAGAAGGAAACATGTCCAGTGTCTGCAAGGACTACACCTAAACCAATGGAAATAAGTCACACTGTCTGACTTTTTTGGGTTATCCTAGGTTCTCTACACATACCTGGATATGCTGCTATGTACGATAATTCTATTTATTTATTATTTATTTTATAATTTGAACATACATACAGAGGTACAAAAATACAGGTAAGAGCAGCATGCCAAAGCCACTTGTATGCATAGCATTACGGGCTGGCTTAAAATTAACTTAAGATTAACTAAGCAATGATGTAATCAGTGATAAAACATTATTGTAAACAGATAACAATAAAGCACAAATGAGTATTACAAAGACAGGTCATATGGTTGCATGCATTGCTGTACATTCAGTAGAATGGAGTATTCTGTTAGGTAGCGTATTTAAAAAATAACAAAGTGAGATTGGGTCTTAGGTTTAACATTTATGTAATATAATTATGAGAAACATTTAAGATATACAATTTATAAGGTTCAGTTATTCAGTATTTATTTGGTTTTGGGTGAGTAAGTGATCTTTGAGAAGAGACTTGAATTTATAAACAGGTAGTGTTTCTTTTATATTTACAGGTAATGAATTCCAGATTTTAGGGCCTTTTATGTGCATTGAGTTTTTGCATAGCGTGAGATGGACACGAGGAACATCAAAGAGTGATCTGTGTTATTGTATTATGGTCATGTGTTCTGTTGAGGTTGGCAAGGAGATGTTTGAGGGGAGGGTTAATATCAGAGTTCTATGTATGTAATAGGTGCAGTAATAAGTATGGATGTTTTGTATGGTGAGTAGGTTAGTGTTTTGAATATTGGTGGAGTGTGCTGCCTGTAGTGGGAATTTGTTATCATTCTGACGGTAACTGTATTTGTGTATATCTGAATAAACTTACTTACTTACCAGGAGTGAACCCGTGTCCTTCTGTTGTGAGCTGAAGGCTTTACCAGTGAGCAACGAGTCCAGTGCAAATAAGCCGCAACTCTTAATCCATAAAAAAAAAACGTTTTTTTTAGGTTAATAAATTAGAATAGAAGAAAATCTTCTATCATATCTCCATTGATTGTTAAATTCATATGTAAGCCCCTGAATCAGTAGGGCTCACCTGACCTTTCCTTGGATCAAGCTCGATTACTTCCCATTCCTCCAGGTACTGTATGAACCCATACGGGCTTAGCGCTTACAAGGAGCATACAAGGGGCTTTTGGCATGTACGCTTAACCACTGTATTTCTTTGTACATCTATGTATTATGTCCAAATTAATAAATAAATAAATAAATAAATAAATAAATAAATAAATATAACATTAATAGAAAGCGTTCTATTTAGAAAGAAAGAAAACGGAAGTAGTTTTTAAGGGTAGCTTGTGTGTTGATCATTTCTTAGGTAGATTGTCGAACCCCGACGTCCGTCTGCACACACACAGTAAGAGCCACCAACAGCTGCAGCACTTCTCTATTTCCCGAAGCGATCGTCACTGCTTCTGTGTGTAACATGAAAGTCAATTTGTTAAAATATATATGTAGAAGTTTTTTTTTTAAGGGAGGGGGGGAAGAACACAGCTATCAAGAAATAGTTTGTACTTTATTTTATTTCGAGACAGTCGATTAAAAATATTTAATCTTTTATTGCTGTATCTTGAAATTTTTATTATTATTATTATTATTATTATTATTATTATTATTATTATTATTATTATTATTATCATATTATTTATTATTATTATTATTATTACAAATAAATTTTTTACAATATATTTATTATTATTTTTATTATTAAACGGTAAATTTTGCCAATTGATAGTAAATACGGGGAGAGGAATGGGAAAATGAGTTATATTTAATTAAGGGGAGAATTACTGAAGCCTATAGAGAGTTGCTAACCTTTCGCGTTTATAGATGACCATAGACTGGCTCAGGTGAGTATGTCCTTATCCACAGTGGCTGACTCAGCACCCGCCCGTGCCTGCAGAGCAGAACATTTGGTATATATCGTGTGTATGCCTTGTGTATGAAGATACTTTGTATGGTGTGTGTGTGTGTGTGTGCTGAGTGTATATGTCTTGTCTTTGTGTTCTGCTTGTTTGTTTTTCCTTCCTTTATGAAACACTTTCTTCGCTCCTTTATCACACCCGTGCCTAAAGTGTGGCATAAATTTATTTCATGTCTCTCCAGTTACTATCGGAAAAGCGTATTTGTATTCACTTCCAGAAAAGCCCTGTCGTTGTGGTGAATTTAAAACGCGCCTAACGAGGCTTCGTTTTCATAGTAATTTCCTTAAAACTTCTCTACCGAAACTTTGTTGTTGAAGTGGCTGTTATGAAGCTCATCTACTGCAGCCTTAGGTGTAGTAGTAGTAATTCTAAGTTCACCTGCGTTTAGAACTTAGTTCTGATAATAATAATAACTATAATAAACTCACCTACTGAAGCCCTGGGTGTCGTAGTGTTCCCAGCAGCAGCGAATCACATGGGGATACAGTCCAGGGTAGGGGTACTGTGAGATGCAGAGAGAGACAGGTGCTGGTAAATAGTTAAACAGTTGAAGTCAGACAAATGAATGAATACAGGAATAGAAAGAAAAGTATACACTGAATAAAAAAACATAGTATTCTAATCATATCTCGTATACATACAGTATAACCGTAGGTTATGAGAGAGAGAGAGAGACAGAGAGAGAGAGAGGGGAGGAGGTTCTTTCACATTAAGCATAATCATCATAACCCATATACATTATATCAACTTACCAGGACGTGTCTCAGTCTAGGGGGTAATATCTGAAGACCACGGTCACTGGCTGTCTTGTCTTGAACAGGGAACGTGCTGCCAAGCCCTTCCAACAACACCACAACCACCACTATTGACGTTACCTGAGAACACAACTTGAATTTTATATAGTATTTACATTGAGCGGATCCTGATATAACTGAGATCTGGACACAGGTAATCCAGCGTTGCTTTTTCCCTCAGCGGGTCGTCATGTGAGCGGTTTCTGGACACAGGTACACCAACGTTGCTTATTCACTGAGCGGGTCATGTGACCGAGGCCAGAGTTAAGAAAATTTTACCTGAAGAAGAATATATGCCATTAACCTTTACCTACATAATCAAAATGAACCCAGTACTCATCTTATTCTTAAATAACATACACATTCAGTAAGTCAGGGCAACAAGCTGAAAAGTAGGCGTGAAGGAACGTAATGTAAAACAAACTTTTATTTAGACGACGTTTCGCTCTTTCCTGGGCGAAAAGTGCCTTTATACCCAGCATATACCACTGTAATATCATTTCAGTAATGTATATTTTCTATTCTAGGCTCATGCAACAACATGGCTTTCATAAAGAAAATGCAGGAATTTTAATGGACAATAAACCACCATGGAAATAAGACAGAGTCCTCGACGACATCCTGGATTATCCTGGGTTACTGACCCTCCGGGTTAATACTCCGAGGAGGATCTTCGAGGTGCATAAACCAGCTGTTTGCTTGTATTCCACTACTCATGGTTGATGAGCTGAGTCAAGCTCCAGTCCCTTGTATTTTACCTAGCGACAAGCGTCACTAATTTCTGTCATTGTGGTGTGTATAGTATTTAATTTTTTAATTAGTTAGGTTTGGCAATCTTCACAGTAGTTATGTTCGACACTCCTTGTATTACTTAAGTCTGACAGGCATGACACTAATTACGGCTTGTAGTACTCAGACTAGTTATAGCCAACAATTCCTACACTGGGTAGGACTGTCAGCCATCGCGCTGTTTAGGACTGTCAGCCCTCCCGCTAGTTAGGACTGTCAGCCCTCCCGCTAGTTATGTCTAGTAGTTCTTGCACTAATTAGGACACAAAATTCCTCACACAGCATAGTTCCAACATATAGTTCAGAAATCAACACCTGAAATGTCGTTAATCGTCATCGAAATATTACATTCATGTCGAAGCGTTAAATCTGTATGGGTCATGCTAAGGCTATGGAATAGGAAGAATTTTAAATTTAAGTGAAGGAAGGAGAGAGCAGCCTCATTTCCTTCTATTAAAAGCCCCTAACCATCAAGGCACTCCTTCGAAGAGAACTTAAAATGCTTCGAATATAAGTTGAAACTTCCAGCTGTACCAGAGTCGAGAACTGACTCTAGCTTTTCGAATCACTCTGCCGAGGCTAATCCTTCAGGTGGGGTGCCTTGATGCTTGTGAAAGGCTCTTAATCCAAGGATTTGAAACAGATATAAAAAACAAGCATCTAGGAGAGGAGCGAAACGTCGTCTTAAAATTCTCCTAAGTGCGTATTTTTTGGTGAATTGTTCCTGTCATAGTACTGTGTCATAGTACTCCTTTCTCAGTATAAGTTTAGCGATTCCCCATAGCTAGGCTAGCCACTTACCTTGGAGGAAGTGATCATTGTAACGAGCTCTCAGAGGAACCTCACACGACTCACTCCCTCTACACCAGCTCCACTAATATATCTTCCTCGCAGCTCGTCAGTACCGTTCTGTCAAACTCATACATATTTTATGCTAAGAATATTGTATGCTCTTGCCTCAGCCACATGATTCCAGAATGGATAAGCTTCAGGTTGGCACACAACACACAGAGACAGACAGACATACATACGCACACACAAACACACACTACACACTGGAGACAGGAGGTCAGGGGGATATGATAACGACATTATAAAATACTGACGTGGAATAGACAAGGTGGACAAAGACAGGATGTTCCAGGAGGGACACAGAACAAGGAGCCACAATTGGAACTGAAGCACAAATGAGTCAAGGATATTAGGAAGTATTTCTTCAGTCAAGAGTTGTAGGCAGTGGATAGCCTGAAAAATGACGTAGTGGAGGCAGGAACCATACACAGTTTTAAGACGAGGTTTGATAAAGCTCATGGAGGAGAAGAGGGCCCAGTAGAACCGGTAAGAGGCGGGGCCAGGAGCTAAGACTCGACCCCTGCAACCACAAATAGGTGTAGTACACACACACACACACACAACACACACACAACACACACACACACAGAGGAGAGACAGGGGGGATATGATAACGACTTATACAATACTGAGAGGAATTGGCAAGGTGGACAGACAGGATGTTCCAGAGATGGGTCACAGCAACAAGGGGTCACAATTAGAAACTGAAGGCTCAGATGAATCACAGGGATGTTAGGAAGTATTTCTTCAGTCACAGAGCTGTCAGGAAGTGAGATAGTCTGGGAAATGATGTAGCGTAGGCAGGATCCATACATAGCTTTAAGAAGAGACATGATAAAACTCATGGAGGAGTAAGAGTGACCTAGTAGTGACCGGTAAAGAAGCGGGGCCAGGAGCTGTGACTCGACCCCTGCAACCACAACTAGGTGTGTACGCACACACGTTCACAGAGCAGGGAGTGAGTGATTCAGTAGCGACCAGAGAAGAGGCAGGGCCTGGAACTATGAATCGACCTCTGCAACCATAATTAGGTGAGTACAATTAGGTGAGTACACACGCACACACACACACACACACACACACACACACACACACACACACACACACACACACACACACATAAGTGGATACGCACACATCGCGAGCACGCAGACACACAAACCCACCGAACACATGCATGCACACATGTACACACAGTGAAGGTTTATGTGAATGAAATAGAATGAACAGAGAAAGCTAGAAGAAAACAAAAAGGGAAGTCCTCACTTATCGCTATTCCTTTTCCTATCCTCCTCCTCATCCTCCTCCTTCTCTTTTCCCCTTCCTTCTCTTACTTCTTGTGTCCCGTATTCAAGTCAGTTAAATGCATGGTGGTATAAACCTTGGTAATAAATACCGACAAGTTGGTTTAGAAAGACACGTGTCTTTCTAAACCAACTAGAAGTGATCAAGGTCCCAGGACCGAAACGTTTTCTAATAAATATGTTATAGTGTTTGCTTACGTGTCTTTCTAAACCAAATGCATGGTACACCAATTTTCTTCATGACCACCAAGGTTTACCTGGAAGGTCTAATATGATCACTACCGGGGTAAACCTGACCCACGGCGCTCCTAGTATGAATGCTGGACACGTACAGTGAACCAGGTAACTGTCTGATGATGTCTGCTCCTCCCGTGATGCACAGAGTGTTGAACTTTAGACCCACCGCTGAACAACTCTGTTTTCAGGTCTGCAGTAGCCTCAGCTATGACTTCTGCTCTAGTCTCAGCTATCAGGTTTCTTTATCCTCAGTTATCAGGTCTGCAGTAGCCTCAGCTATCAGGTTTTCTCTAGCCTCAGTTATCAGGTCTGCAGTTTACCTGGAGTTTACCTGGAGAGAGTTCCGGAGGTCAACGCCCCCACGGTTCGGTTTGTGACCAGGCCTCCTGGTGGATCAGAGCCTGATCAACCAGGCTGTTACTGCTGGCTGCACGCAAACCAACGTACGAGCCACAGCCCGGCTGGTCAGGTACTGACTTTAGGTGCTTGTCCAGTGCCAGCTTGAAGACTGCCAGGGGTCTGTTGGTAATCTCCCTTATGTATGCTGGGAGGCAGTTGAACAGTCTCGGGCCCCTGACACTTATTGTATGGTCTCTTAACGTGATAGTGACACCCCTACTTTTCATTCGGGGGATGTTGCATCGTCTTCCAAGTCTTTTGCTTTCGTAGTGAGTGATTTTCGTGTGCAAGTTCGGTACTAGTCCCTCTAGGTAGGATTTTCCAGGTGTATATAATCATGTATCTCTCCCGCCTGCGTTCCAGGGAATACAGGTTCAGGAACCTCAAGCGCTCCCAGTAATTGAGGTGTTTTATCTCCGTTATGCGCGCCGTGAAGGTTCTCTGTACATTTTCTAGGTCAGCAATTTCACCTGCCTTGAAAGGTGCTGTTAGTGTGCAGCAATATTCCAGCCTAGATAGAACAAGTGACCTGAAGAGTGTCATCATGGGCTTGGCATCCCTAGTTTTGAAGGTTCTCATTATCCACCCTGTCATTTTTCTAGCAGATGAGATTGATACAATGTTATGGTCCTTGAAGGTGAGATCCTCCGACATGATCACTCCCAGGTCTTTGACGTTGGTGTTTCGCTCTATTTTGTGGCCAGAATTTGTTTTGTACTCTGATGAATATTTAATTTCCTCGTGTTTATAGCAAACACGAGGAAATTAAATATCTGAGTAATTGAAATTTCTCATCGTTAAACTTCATATTGTTTTCTGCAGCCCACTGAAAGATTTGGTTGATGTCCTTCTGGAGCCTTGCAGTGTCTGCAATGGAAGACACTGTCATGCAGATTCGGGTGTCATCTGCAAAGGAAGACACGGTGCTGTGGCTGACATCCTTGTCTATGTCAGATATGAGGATGAGGAACAAGATGGGAGCGAGTACTGTGCCTTATGGAACAGAGCTTTTCACCGTAGCTGCCTCGGACTTTACTCTGTTGACTACTACTCTCTGTGTTCTGTTAGTGAGGAAATTATAGAGCCATCGACCGACTTTTCCTGTTATTCCTTTAGTACGCATTTTGTGCGCTATTACGCCATGGTCACACTTGTCGAAGGCTTTTGCAAAGTCTGTATATATTACATCTGCATTATTTTTGTCTTCTAGTGCATCTAGGACCTTATCGTAGTGATTCAATAGTTTAGACAGACAGGAGCGACCTGTTCTAAACCCATGTTGCCCTGGGTTGTGTAACTGATATGTTTCTAGATGGGTGGTGATCTTGCTTCTTAGGACCCTTTCAAAGATTTTTATGATGTGGGATGTTAGTGCTATCGGTCTGTAGTTCTTTGCTGTTGCTTTACTGCCCCCTTTGTGGAGTGGGGCTATGTTTGTTGTTTTTAGTAACTGTGGGACGACCCCCGTGTCCATGCTCCCTCTCCATAGGATGGTAAAGGCTCGTGATAGGGGCTTCTTGCAGTTCTTGATGAACACGGAGTTCCATGAGTCTGGCCCTGGGGCAGAGTGCATGGGCATGTCATTTATCGCCTGTTCGAAGTCATTTGGCGTCAGGATAACATCAGATAGGCTTGTGTTAACCAAATTCTGTGGCTCTCTCATAAAAAATTCATTTTGATCTTCGACTCTCAGTCTGGTTAGCGGCTTGCTAAAAACTGAGTCATATTGGGACTTGAGTAGCTCACTCATTTCCTTGCTGTCATCTGTATAGGACCCATCTCAGCTATTAGGTCTGCTATAGCCTCAGCTATCATGTTTGCTCTAGTCTCAGCTATCAGATTTTCTCTAACCTCAGTTATCAGATCTGCAGTAGCCTCAGCTATCAGGTCTGCTCCAGCCTCAGTTATCAGGTCTGCAGTAGCCTCAGCTATTAGGTCTGCTCTAGCCTCAGTTATCAGGTCTGCAGTAGCCTCAGCTATTAGGTCTGCTCTAGCCTCAGTTATCAGGTCTGCAGTAGCCTCAGCTATCAGGTCTGCTCTAACCTCAGTTATCAGGTCTGCAGTAGTCTCAGCTATTAGGTCTGCTCTAGCCTCAGTTATCAGGTCTGCAGTAGCCTCAGCTATCAGGTCTGCTTTAGCCTCAGTTATCAGGTCTGCAGTAGTCTCAGCTATCAGGTCTGCTCTAGCCTCAGTTATCAGGTCTGCAGTAGTCTCAGCTATCAGGTCTGCTTTAGCCTCAGTTATCAGGTCTGCAGTAGCCTCAGCTATCAGGTCTGCTCTAGCCTCAGTTATCAGGTCTGCTCTAGCCTCAGTTATCAGGTCTGCTCTAGCCTCATTTATCAGGTCTGCTCTAGCCTCAGTTATCAGGTCTGCTCTAGCCTCAGCTATCAGGTCTGCCCTAGCCTCAGTTATCAGGCCTGCAGTAGTCTCAGCTATTAGCATCCAAACTAAAAGAAAAGAACTGTCTACCACAAGAAGTTAAATAACAGCTTATCGGACAATAGAGGTTAATCTCCTTTACTTCATCCAATATGAAGATCTTGTATACTGCAGTAACTTGTATACTGCAGTAACTTGTATACTGCAGTAACTTTTATACTGCAGTAACTTTTATACTGCAATAACATCTCTGAGCTTCTTCTTCAAGTGGGACTTGAATATATCGACCAGGAGATTGGCGGCTGTTTATACACAGCTCCATTAGAAGCTTGAAATGTCCCATTGCACAATGGTAACCAATATGTATCTCTTCCAATTGTTCACTCAAAAAGACTTTGCTGATTACCAACATAGAAGAAAATCGTGCTAACAACGTTTTTATATGAAGTAATTAGTGGTATCTGAAATATCTTACTATGTTAATCTGTTTTTATATAGAATGAAGTGCCTGTATGTATCACATGATTTGACTTTTGAATGATCTAAATAATAATTTAAATGCGATTTTTAAGTTAGCCCCTACTGATCAATATATTTTTCACATCTCTCATGTTTTTCAATGGGATACCACATTTATCAAAAATCTAGAGCCTATCAAGCAAAACCGATGACATATTCAGAATCAGCACCACAAATTTATCCTAAAATCGGTGTAATATCATTGGCTAGAAAATGAGTATTGACCAGTGAACTGTGGTGAATGGTAAGAGTAGTAGCAGAACTACAAGACCAGATACAGCATCTACGACAACAGCATTCAGAGTTAGCTGGCATTCAGCTCACACATCATGCATGGGTATCAGCTCACCGTGGGAGTCAGCTGACACTCAGCACGTACCCACGCCATGCCCGCTCGGGTACCCCTACCCCTCCCTCACAGTTCAACATTAACTGTTATACGTCATTAACATATAACGGTATACTGTTATTCCTCTGAAGGACTACACTGAATCAGTGTTCTATCAAGGGATACAAGGAGGCGGATGAACACCCGAGTATAGTGAATAAATGATAGATGGATGAATTCAGTAATTAATAACATTTTCTTAAGGAGGTGACTTAGTCGATCTTACTATAACAGTTTGCCAGTAAGTATAAAATGGGCTAAGGAAAGACACTATATAATCTAGAATTGAAGTTCTCTGCAACAATACTACTAAAACTATGAAAAAAAAAAAAAATTAGAAGCACCTGGATACAGCAGTAAACCAGTAGATAGATCTAAGTACTAAATAACATAGCATGCCATGAAGGAAAAAAAAATAAAATGACAGACTGTTTCAATTTCATTCTATGCAACTGCTGTGTGTGTGTCGAAGGTCAAGAGAGACCTGAGCTTGCTACCATCTGCAGCTCATAAGACTGCCACCCCACGAGCCCCTTAGAGGCGGGGTAGATGGCAGACCAGAGGCCTAGCTTCTCTCTACGAGCCCCGTGAGGGCGGGGAATGTGGCTAGGCCTGGGGACACTTGGTCCCAAAGATGAGGAGGTACTATACCTCCTCCCATGGGAGACTGAAGTCTGGAGACACTCCCCAGATAGGGAGCCAAGGCCGGGTCACCACTACTTGCAAAAGACCCGGGCCGGGAGAATACCGGCGAAAAAAAAAAAAAAAAAAAAAAAAAAAAAAAACTGCTGTGTCATCATTAATCAGCAAATTGCCAGGTCCACCAAACGACTGCAACACAAAATCTAATTATTTTAAAACCTACTATAGTAATAAAGCTCCAAGACAAGAACTAAACTGAGCTAAACGAAAAGCACCGGACCTGCCAACACTGCAGCTGACTTGAAACAAGATTGCACCTCAGAATTGAATGCTTCAATAACTGAGCTAATAAATTTATGTATCACCTTCCGTACTGTGCTAGATGAGCTCAGCGTGGCCATAGTCACTCCAGATTATAAGAAAACTGGATAACTGCAGCTATAGTTCTGATAGTATAATCAGTGCTATGTCCAAAATCCTCGAGAAGACAGTATTTTATCATGTACACAAAATGATAAGACAATAACATCCTCCATTGTTATCAATTATGTTTTTGTGGATCTCAGTTAATGGACTGATCCTTAACCTGTTCATTATATATATATATATATATATATATATATATATATATATATATATATATATATATATATATATATATATATAAAAGAAGACTCGAACCTACGAACCTTGGGACAAAGTACGCAGTACTAGACACACCATCCCACACTGGTCCAATACTCCGACACCCAGCCAGAGGAGGCGTTAATCCGAAGCATCCAACATTCACGGAGGTGGTTGAGTTATTCATCTCATCTGCATCATGCATCAACAAACGAAAGATTTTAGAATGTTAGGCTTCGCAGAACAAGCGAAATATTTAGAATCACTATCCTGAATACTGGCTGCTTAGGATCAAGGCCTAGCTTGGCTGGGCGCCAAAGTATTGGGCAATTGTGGGATGGTGTATAACTGGAGACGGTTCCAGGGATCAACGCCCCCGCGGCCCAGTCTGTGACCAGGCCTCGTGGTGGATCAGGGCCTGATCAACCAGGCTGTTACTGCTGGTCGTACTTAAACCGACGTATGAATCACAGCCCAGTTGGTCAGGTACTAACTTTAGGTGCCTGTCCAGCGCCTTCTTGAAGATAGCCAGGGGTCTATTGGTAATCCCCCTTATGTATACTAGGAGGTAGTTGAACAGTCTTGGGCCCCAGACACTTATTGTGTTGTCTCTTAGTGTACTCGTGGCTTCCCTGCTTTTCATTGGGGAAGGGGGGGGGATGTTGTACCGCTTGTCGAGTCTTTTGCTTTCATAGGAGGGATTTTCATGTGCATATTTAGTACTAATTCCTCTAGGATTTTCCAAGTGTATATTATCATGTATCTTTCTCGTGTATAGTACTGCGTACCTTGTCCTAAGGTTCGTAGGTTCGCGTCTCCTTCGGCCTGAGATTACTGTTCGTAAATATTACGCTTGTTCTGCGAAATAAATATGTGTGTGTGTACTCACCTATTTGTAGTTGAAGGGATCGATTCACAGCTCGTGGCCTCGCCTTCTCAGGTGTGTGTGTTCACATCATCTTTCACTACAAACCTGTCAGACACTGCAACTTCTTGGGATCTTAATACTTGGGAATTCTTCACTTGCCTAATTCTTAGGCACGACCTACTTCCACATTGAACAAATGTGACACCACCTATGACTGCTGCACCTCTCCTGCCTACGGTTTATAAGCTGCTTCTCCGCACGTATGCCGTATTCTATTCAAGATTGATGGACTGACCACATCGACTCAAGGTTGAGGGACTGATTACCTCATTCTCCTCCTGTTCTTCAAGATTCTCCTTTGTATGGACTGATGAAGCCACTGTGTGGCGAAACGTTTCCTCAATAAAGATACCCAAGAGTTGCACATGTGTCTAATTTATCAACCTGTCTGTTCTCTGAACCATTCATCTACAAAAGAACTGTTTAACTTGGTGAAGACCACTGTGTGGGCGAAACGTTGTCAATAAAGGATCTCATTATTCTGCATCTTTCTTTATCCATGTTCACTTCTGACCGTTTAACTGGGTTTATAGATAACTATTATAGACCAAGGTGACATCATTGTCACACTGGCATGCTGCTCTTACCTGTATTTTTTTGTACCTCTGTATGTTCAAATTATTAAATAAATTAATAAATAAATTATGCAAAGCATTTCAGGCAACTTAGGTTAATTTTGTTTTCCAGGATGTGACCAATAACAGTAAGCTAACACCTAGATTTATTTATTTATTTATTTTTATTTATTAATTTGAACATGATACAGAGAAGTACAAGGAATACAATTTTTAAAGTGCAGCATGCCAAATCCCCTTGTATGCAGAGCATTATGGGCAGGCTTATTGCTATTTATTTATTTACTGAAGAGGGACAGCAGATGTAAAGAAACATAACTAACGCTTCACCCGTGACAAGATCGATCCCCGGACCCCTCAGTGTGTGTGAACTGCGGACGCTACGAATCTTTGAGTTTAACAACTTACATAAAATCTTCTCTGCTGTCGAAAAATGAAGGAAATCCGAGGGACAACGACTCTGTTTTAGTTGGTCATTAAAACACAAGCCAAAGAAAATGATGTTGTTCTTTGCGATACATAAAAAGTGGAAAATTTTGAATTGAAGGTATTGTATGAAAGATTTTCTTTTGTTACCTCTTTGTTGGAACCTGTATACCTCTCACTCTCGAGGTGTTATATGACCATCCCCTACGGGTTTGGAACGTTAGTGTACCGTTGCTGGAACAATACCACATATGGAACAATACCGTGGCTGGAACGATACTGTGATTGGAAAGTACCATGGCTAGAACAATATCGTGGCTGGAATAATACTGTGGCTGGAACAGTGCCGTTGCTGGAACAATACCATAACTAGAACATTACCGTGGCAGGTACTACACAGTGGCTGGAACAATACCATGGCTGGCCGGTGGCTTAAGCTCCCGCTTCACACGGAGGGCCCGGGTTCGATTCCCGGCGGGTGGAAACATTTCGACACGTTTCCTTACACTATTGCCCTATTCACCTAGCAGCAAATAGGTACTCGGATGTTAGTAGACTGGTGTGGGTCGCATCCTGGGGTACAAGATTGAGGACCACAATGGAAATAAGTTAGACAGTCCTCGATGACGCACTGACTTTCTTGGGTTCATCCTGGGTGGCTAACCCTCCGGGGTTAAAAATCCAAACGAAATCTTATCTTATCTTATCTTATCACTGTTACAACAGTACTGTGACTGGTACAGTACCATGACTGGAACAATAACACGTTAAAATAATAATCTATATTTCTACAAGTACATGATACAACTATTTCAGACTATTGAAGACGCATGTCCTCTTGAAGGCGTATGTCCTCTTGAAGATGTATGTCCTTTTGAAGGCGTATGTCCTCTTGAAGATGTATGTCCTTTTGAAGGCGTATGTCCTCTTGAAGATGTATGTCCTTTTGAAGGCGTATGTCCTCTTGAAGGCGTATGTCCTCTTGAAGGCGTATGTCCTCTTGAAGGCGTATGTCCTCTTGAAGGCGTATGTCCTCTTGAAGGCGTATGTCCTCTTGAAGGCGTATGTCCACTTGAAGGCGTATGTCCTCTTGAAGGCGTATGTCCTCTTGAAGGCGTATGTCTTCTTGAAGGCGTATGTCCTCTTGAAGACGTATGTCCTCTTGAAGACGTATGTCCACTTGAAGGCGTATGTCCTTTTGAAGGCGTATGTCCTCTTGAAGACGTATGTCCTCTTGAAGGCGTATGTCCTCTTGAAGGCGTAAGTCCTCTTGAAGGCGTATGTCCTCTTGAAGGCGTATGTCCTCTTGAAGACATATGTCCTCTTGAAGGGTATGTCCTCTTGAAGACGTATGTCCTCTTGAAGGCGTATGTCCTCTTGAAGGCGTATGTCCTCTTGAAGGCGTATGTCTTCTTGAAGGCGTATGTCCTCTTGAAGGCGTATGTCCTCTTGAAGGCGTATGTCCTCTTGAAGGCGTATGTCCTCTTGAAGGCGTATGTCCTTTTTGAAGGCGTATGTCCTCTTGAAGCGTATGTCCGCTTGAAGGCGTATGTCTTCTTGAAGGCGTATGTCCTCTTGAAGGCGTATGTCTTCTTGAAGGCGTATGTCCTCTTGAAGGCGTATGTCCTCTTGAAGGCATGTCCTCTTGAAGGGTATGTCCCTTGAAGGCGTATGTCCCTTGAAGGTGTATGTCCCTTGAAGGGTATGTCCTCTTGAAGGCGTATGTCTTCTTGAAGGCGTATGTCCTCTGAAGGCGTATGTCCTCTTGAAGGAGTTGCATGTCCTTCTTGAAGGTGTATGTCCCTTGAGGGTATGTCCTCTTGAAGGCTGTATGTCCTCTTGAAGGCTATGTCTTCTTGAAGGCGTATGTCTCTTGAAGGCGTTATGTCTTCTTGAAGGCGTATGTCTTCTTGAAGGCGTATGTTTCTGCTTCTTCAAAGGCATGTCCTCTTGAAGGTGATGTCTCTTGAAGGGTATGTCCCTTGAAGGGTATGTCCTTCTTGAAGACGTATGTCTCCTTGAAGGCGTATGTCTTCTTGAAGGCGTATGTCTTCTTGAAGGCGTATGTCTTCTTGAAGGCGTATGTCTTCTTGAAGGCGTATGTCTTCTTGAAGGCGTATGTCTTCTTGAAGGCGTATGTTTCTTAAGCGATGTCTTCTTGAAGGTGTAATGTCCCTTGTAGGGTATGTCCCTTGAAGGGTATGTCTCTTGAAGGCGTATGTCTCTTGAAGGCGTATGTCCTCTTGAAGGCGTATGTCTTCTTGAAGGCGTATGTCCTCTTGAAGGCGTATGTCTTCTTGAAGGCGTATGTCCTCTTGAAGGCACATGTCTTCTTGAAGGCGTATGTCCTCTTGAAGGCGTATGTCTTCTTGAAGGTGTATGTCCCCTTGAAAGTGTATGTCCCCTTGAAGGTGTATGTCCCCTTGAAGGTGTATGTCCCCTTGAAGGTGTATGTCCCTTGAAGATGTATGTCCCCTTGAAGGTGTATGTCCCCTTGAAGGTGTATGTCCCCTTGAAGGTGTATGTCCCCTTGAAGGTGTATGTCCTCTTGAAGGCACATGTCTTCTTGAAGGCGTATGTCCTCTTGAAGATGTATGTATTAATGAAAGCAGCAGATAATACTACTGAGTCCCTCCGCTAGTTGTCTGAAGAAATACTGAACTTCAGTTGAATTTCATTCTCTGAACTCGCCTTTTTCGCCATTCGTAAAATAAATCTATATGGCATTTAGAAATATTTGTAGTAATATAACCTAAATAAAGCTTGCCTTTTTATCTCCATCCTTTGCCTATATACTGATCAATTACTTCGATAGGGTAAAAGTGAGAAAATTAAAATTTCTTCGGAGTATAAAACAAATTCCAACTACACAATAGAGCTAAAAACTAACGTCAAAACCTGGGGGAGTCAATCGGAGGATCTCACCTTCAAGGACCATAACATTGTATCAATCGCATCTGTTAGAAAAATGACAGGATGGATAATGAGAACCTTCAAAACTAGGGATGCCAAGCCCATGACGACACTCTTCAGGTCGCTTGTTCTATCTAGGCTGGAATACTGCTGCACACTAACAGCACCTTTCAATGCAGGAGAAATTGCTGACCTAGAAAATGTACAGAGAACTTTCACGGCACGCATAACTGAGATAAAACATCTAATTACTGGGAACGCTTGAAGTTCCTACACCTGTATTCCCTAGAACGCAGGCGGGATGCATGATTATATACGCTTGGAAAATCCTAGAGGGATTAGTACCAAATTTGCACACGAAAATCATCCCTACGAAAGCAAAAGACTCGGCAGACGATGCAACATTTCCCCAATGAAAACGAGGGGCGCCACTAGCACGTTAAGAGACAACACAATAAGTGTCAGGGGCCCAAGACTGTTCAACTGCCTCCCAGCATACATAATGGGGATTACCGATAGACCCCTGGCTGTCTTCAAGCAGGCACTGGACAAGCACCTAAAATCTGTACCTGACCAGCCGGGCTGTGGTTTGTACGTTGATTGCGTGCAGCCAGCAGTAACAGCCTAGTTGATCAGGCTCTGATCCACCATGAGGCCTGGTCACAGACCGGCCGCGTGGGCGTTGACCCCCTGAACTCTCTCAAGGTAAAGACTATAGTCGATTCCTATATGAATTTACAAAGGTGTGCGAGTCTAGCCATTTTGTCAGTTCCAGACTAGGAAAATCCAGATTTAACACACGTGGGTGATCACTGGGAGAAGGGGCGATGGGAAAGCATAGAGAGGTGCATTTGCTCTCTTGAGTTAGGTCTTTATCAAGATAAAACAATCATAGTGATCTCCATTCTATCAAATTACTTCTGGAAAAAAATCATCAGACGCCATTGGTAACCAGATAGTTTGAGATTCCCGAGTGCTAAGCTTGTCGTCATGCCCACAATATGTTGGTGTATGACAAACACAACTCTCTTCTCTCTCTCTCTCTTCAATGCAAATCGATTGTTTATCTCTCCTAGAAACGTGAGAGGCGTTTGCTAACAGATGAAAATCAACGAAGCAGTTAAACCAAGGATTTTATGGACCTTTTATCAGTTTCTTTTCTAGACTTCGTGAATTTTAACAAGGAAGCAACCAGATCACTGGAGCCCCCAGTATCATCATACATTCACAAGATGAATCACAGGTGATCCCACTCAGGCAATGCATATAAACTGCCTCTGTGTTGATGGGTCATTGGTCTGAAGTGAGTTTACTTGTGAATGTTTTAGAGAATTAAGTTCTAAATGACACAGCACTGGGAGGAATTCTAACGTGTAGAGAAGGATTTCTTGCAGATCAGAAACGAGAAAATGGGAGCAGAGGGTCCGAGACCTGAGGATTTATGAGCTGAGGACGCGCAAAACAGTAGGTCTGAGAGATGAGAGCCCTGAAATTGAGGCTTGAAAGCTGTGGGCCTAAAAGCAGAAGAGCAAAACGCTAACATCCTGATAACAAAGGACCTAGAAGATGAGGATGTAAGGGCTGAAGACCTAAGAGCTGAGAATATGAGTGCTTAATACCTCACAGCTGAGAATCTATGAGCTAACATACTTCACTTCTGTTTTCCCAGAAGGGCAAAGATCACACGATACAATGACCATATGATCTACACCAGTCCCACCTACCTTCAGTGTGGGAGGAGACGGTTATTTTTTATGTGAGTTTCTGCAATCTGTTCACCTCCTTTTGTTGTCTTTTATATAATATATATATATATATATATATATATATATATATATATATATATATATATATATATATATATATATATATATATATATATATTATATATATTATATATATTATATATATATATTTATATAATTTTTTTTTTTAAAGGATTCAGGGAAACCGGCAGGCCGGACTTGAGTCCTGGAGATGGGAAGTACAGTGCCTGCACTCTGAAGGAGGGGTGTTAATGTTACGTTTAAAAACTGTAGTGTAAAGCACCCTTCTGGCAAGACAGTGATGGAGTGAATGATGGTGAAAGTTTTTCTTTTTCGGGCCACCTTGCCTTGTTGGGAATCGGCCAATGTGTTAACAAAAATATATAATATGTATATATATATATATATATATATTATATATATATATATATATATATATATATATATATATATATATATTATATATATATAAATATATATAATTATATATATTATATAATATATATATATATATTATATATATATATATATATATATATATATATATATTATATTATATATATATTTCCCGTAAAGTGTTGCATCGCAAGACTAAATCGTGTCAATCATGCCATTTATATACATAAGGAATATTAATGATCTCAGTTCGGATCCTTCAAGAGCACCGCTTAGCATGCTCCTTCAGACTAGCACCTATTGCCCGGGGTAAGACCCTTTTCAGCTCAGATATTCCTTGATCCAGGGAAGCACATTTCCCGTTAACCCGGTCTGTTTGTTGATTTGCATGCGCGAGTTTGATATGCCTACGTGTGTAAATGTGCGTGGTGCGTGGTGTGTGTGTGTGTGTGTGTGTGTGTGTGTGTGTGTGTGTGTGTGTGTACTCACCTAGTTGTACTCACCTAGTTGAGGTTGCAGGGGTCAAGTCCGAGCTCCTAGCCCCGCCTCTTCACTGATCGCTACTAGATCACTCTCCCTGAACCGTGAGCTTTATCATACCTCTGCTTAAAGCTATGTATGGATCCTGCCTCCACTACATCGCTTCCCAAACTATTCCACTTACTGACTACTCTGTGGCTGAAGAAATACTTCCTAACATCCCTGTGAGTCATCTGTGTCTTCAACTTCCAACTGTGTCCCCTTGTTACTGTGTCCAATCTCTGGAACATCCTGTCTTTGTCCACCTTGTCAATTCCTCTCAGTATTTTATATGTCGTTATCATGTCCCTCCTATCTCTCCTGTCCTCCAGTGTCGTCAGGTTGATTTCCCTTAACCTCTCCTCGTAGGACATACCTCTTAGCTCTGGGACTAGTCTTGTTGCAAACCTTTGCACTTTCTCTAGTTTCTTTACGTGCTTGGCTAGGTGTGGGTTCCAAACTGGTGCCGCATACTCCAATATAGGCCTAACGTACACGGTGTACAGGGTCCTGAACGATTCCTTATTAAGATGTCGGAATGCTGTTTGCTAGGCGTCCATATGCTGCAGCAGTTATTTGGTTGATGTGCGCTTCAGGAGATGTGCCTGGTGTTATACTCACCCCAAGATCTTTTTCCTTGAGTGAGGTTTGTAGTCTCTGGCCCCCTAGACTGTACTCAGTCTGCGGTCTTCTTTGCCCTTCCCCAATCTTCATGACTTTGCACTTGGTGGGATTGAACTCCAGGAGCCAATTGCTGGACCAGGTCTGCAGCCTGTCCAGATCCCTTTGTAGTTCTGCCTGGTCTTCGATCGAGTGAATTCTTCTCATCAACTTCACGTCACCTGCAAACAGGGACACCTCAGAATCTATTCCTTCCGTCATGTCGTTCACAAATACCAGAAACAGCACTGGTCCTAGGACTGACCCCTGTGGGACCCAGCTGGTCACAGGTGCCCACTCTGACACCTCGCCACGTACCATGACTCGCTGCTGTCTTCCTGACAAGTATTCCCTGATCCATTGTAGTGCCTTCCCTGTTATCCCTGCTTGGTCCTCCAGTTTTTGCACCAATCTCTTGTGTGGAACTGTGTCAAACGCCTTCTTGCAGTCCAAGAATATGCAATCCACCCACCCCTCTCTCTCTTGTCTTACTGCTGTCACCATGTCATAGAACTCCAGTAGGTTTATGACACAGGATTTCCCGTCCCTGAAACCATGTTGGCTGCTGTTGATGAAATCATTCCTTTCTAGGTGTTCCACCACTCTTCTCCTGATAATCTTCTCCATGATTTTGCATACTATACATGTCAGTGACACTGGTCTGTAGTTTAGTGCTTCATGTCTGTCTCCTTTTTTAAAGATTGGGACTACATTTGCTGTCTTCCATGGCTCAGGCAATCTCCCTGTTTCGATAGATATATTGAATATTGTTGTTAGGGGTACACATAGCGCCCCTGCTCCCTCTCTCAATACCCATGGGGAGATGTTATCTGGCCCCATTGCCTTTGAGGTATCTAGCTCACTCAGAAGCCTCTTCACTTCTTCCTCGGTTGTGTGCACTGTGTCCAGCACATGGTGGTGTGCCCCACCTCTCCGTCTTTCTGGAGCCCCTTCTGTCTCCTCTGTGAACACTTCTTTGAATCTCTTGTTGAGTTCCTCACATACTTCACGGTCATTTCTTGTTGTCTCTCCTCCTTCCTTCCTTAGCCTGATTACCTGGTCCTTGACTGTTGTTTTCCTCCTGATGTGGCTGTATAACAGTTTCGGGTCAGATTTGGCTTTCGCTGCTATGTCATTTTTATATTGTCTTTGGGCCTCCCTTCTTATCTGTGCATATTCGTTTCTTACTCTACGACTGCTCTCCTTATTCTCCTGGGTCCTTTGCCTTCTATATTTCTTCCATTCCCTAGCACACTTGATTTTTGCCTCCCTGCACCTTTGGGTGAACCATAGGCTCATCCTGGCTTTTTCATTATTCCTGTTACCCTTGGGTACAAACCTCTCCTCAGCCTCCTTGCATTTTGTTGCTACATATTCCATCATCTCATTAACTGGCTTCCCTGCCAGTTCTCTGTCTCACTGAACCCCGTTCAGGAAGTTCCTCAATCCTGTGTAGTCCCCTTTCTTGTAGTTTGGCTTCATTCGTCCTGGCCTTCCTGCTTCTCCCTCCACTTGTAGCTCTACTGTGTATTCGAAGCTTAAAACCACATGGTCACTGGCCCCAAGGGGTCTTTCATATGTGATGTCCTCGATATCTGCACTACTCAAGGTGAATACTAAGTCCAGCCTTGCTGGTTCATCCTCTCCTCTCTTTCTTGTAGTGTCCCTTACGTGTTGGTACATGAAGTTTTCCAGTACCACCTCCATCATCTTAGCCCTCCATGTATCTTGGCCCCCATGCGGGTCCAAGTTCTCCCATTCGATCTCCTTGTGGTTAAAGTCACCCATGATCAGGAGCTTTGCCCTGCATGCATGAGCTCTTCTGGCCACCGCAGCCAGTTTGTCAACTATCGCTCTATTGCTCTCGTGTGTGTGTGTGTGTGTGTGTGTGTGTGTGTGTGTGTGTGTGTGTGTGTGTGTGTGTGTGTGTATGTGTGTGTGTGTGTGTGTGTGTGTGTGTTGTGTGTATTTGTATGCCTGTCCATATTTCCCTGACAAACAAATTGAAGCGATATTTCTACACAATTTATCAGCACGCCTGGATGCATCAAAGCATTTCATGGTAGCCAAAATGCTGATCATTTCATCACTGAAACCCTTACATAAGTCTCATATAAATGCCTGCCATGACCCCTGACGTAGGCTAGGAGAGGATTATATGACAAGGCCGGAGCCGAGATAGCCACAGTCTAGTAGCGTCTTGCAAGGAGTCATCATGATAGGGTCTGGGAAGGTAGGTCTTCTTCCCCGCTAAGTGAGCTACAGAGCTTAAGATCCAGCTGCTAACACGACACAGAGGTGTGTATATGTGATCGAACACCACGTAAAAGATCGTTAACCTGTTTTATGATGTGTCTTTTAATCCACTTGATGTATCGCTATCTCATTCATAGGTTCAGGTGACGCTGGTGTTGGATTATATTTAAAAATTCCATCGTCCAGTAGCATCTATTATACAGTGTCCTGTGTCGTACTCAAAATATTTATCACAACACGTTGCCTAGCACATCCCTACTGCATACAGCTACAATACTGATGACTTTATTTTGCATTATTTACAGAATACACAATAGCAAAGACATAACCACACAGACCCACAAAGAAAAGAATAGGACAATATTACGCATTAAAAATATATGTATATGTACACGTCTCCACAACGTTTCTCGACCAGGGAAAAAGAAAAATTCATTAACGCTAGAATTTGGAAGGTTATTGTGAATTATGTCTATGGAAATAGACTGATGTATAATAATAATAATAATAATAATAATAATAATAATAATAATAATAATAATAATAATAATAATATAATAATAATGATAATAATAATAATTATTATTATTATTATTATTATTATTATTATTATTATTATTATTATAATTATCATCATCATCATTTTTATTATTATTATTTTCATCATGCAGCACCAAAATAAAAAATACAAGACATACATGTGGCTAGTAGTGAGACATAGTGAGACATAGTGAGACATAGTGAGACATAGTGAGACATAGTGAGACATAGTGAGACATAGTGAGACATAGTGAGACATAGTGAGACATAGTGAGACATAGCTGTGTAACTAGGAAGACTCCATCACAATAACCTCAGTATATACTTAAAACAACAAGAAGACATACATTATAAGATAATTAAGTCACTGGGGAAAACATGGATTACACAGAAGTTTTACGAGAGAAGCCGAGGATAACTTACTAGAACTGTTTCTCGAAAGGAATTGATCGAGGTTATTTTTTCTCTTTCACCTCCATTATGATAGAAGGTTGGTTGGTTAAAGGGGTTTCAAGCCTATCGGTTACACTAGGGTCATTAAGGTTGTACGTCAACCTGTTCACCTCCAGAGAAACATGCTTAAAACCTTAAAATAGGGTTCTGACCCTCATACACCTCACTGTCCCAAGAGTTGGACCCGTGACACAGCACATACAGCACTCTGGCCCAGGAACTGGACCCCCTTATACATCATATACAACACACTGGCCCTGAAGCTGGATACCTGACACAGCACATGCAGCACACTGGCCCAAGAGCTGGACCACCGGACACAGCACATGCAGTACACTGGCCCAAGAGCTGGACCGCCGGACACAGAGCATGCAGCACACTGACCCAACAAAGCTACACTGGCAGAAAAGTATTAACTCTTGCAATAACAACAATATAAGCAAATACTATTAATTATTTTAGGTTAAACTCATCTAATCTAACTAGACTCAGCCTAATCCAGCCGTACCTGAAACATACAAACAAATATCAAATTTGTGTAGGAGTTTAAATCGGGCAGAAATTAACGAATTATAATGCGAGCGAGAAAATCCGTTGCTGTTTGGTGACTAGCTGATCTTGAAACTTACGGCCACTAGGGTATCCATGGTTTTTCCTAGTGCTCAGAATTTTATTAGGAAGGAAAGGTTAGGGCTGCACTGAGAAGGTTCATTATTATTATTATTATTATTATTATTATTATTATTATTATTATTATAATTATGGGGGAGTTCTAAAACCGTAGGATTATACAACGCACTTGGTGGGAGGGGGATGGTTGGAAGGTATTGAGGCTCAATTCAGATTCAGCACAGATTCAATTACCTAGATCAAGAGCCCCTCACCAGCGTGAAGGAACCTCTTTTGAGGGGAGAAGTTTCAATAAATGCAAGGTTTTGGTACACTGGCTTGCCTGTGCAAGCATGCAAATGATTTTAGAGTTGATCAATATGTTAATCAACGATGGTATTATTACATAAATGGTTAGGAAAACCCACAAGCTGATGAATGAGTCTCTTGTTCATCTCTTTGGAATCTTTACTGCAAAAACGTTTCGCCAGCCAGTGGCTTCAGCAGTCCAGTTCGCAGAAGAAAACTGGAAGGTGAGGAGTTGAGATAATCAGTAAAGATACCCGAGTGATCCATATTTTAAAATTCTTTTAAAATATGGATTCCAGATAGAGATTATTCATTAATATTAGGAAAAGAGAACGTTTTGGTACCAAAAATTATGTCATGAATTGCCAACCGTCCACGGTTTGGAGGGGAAGACTTTGACTTTAACTGTTCCATTCATGATAAATGATAACCTATCATTTTCCAAGAGTGTGCCATAGTTCATAATTGTTCAGATGTTTTTTTAGTCTCAGGCTTTGGTATAGTTAATTCTCTATTGTGGAGCAAAAACAGGTATATCAATACCGACAGACTGTAGGAACAAATACAGAAGCAAAACCTATATACAGAGATAGCTGAAATTACAGAATTTAGTGGAGGAAAAGTCAGAGATCAGCAAAGCCAGTTAGAGTGGTGAGTACAGAGACGAGGAGGCGAGACCGTGTTTAACAGGTCACCTGATGGCAGTGTCATGTTCAGGTGGGATCATTCTCGCAAGAATTTTAGAAAAGCTACAGATTCCCGAGCTTTGATTGTCAGTGTTTGAAATTACAATTACTGAAGCTTCTAAACACGTCCCTTATTTTTTTATTTCAGAACATCTTGATGTCCAATAAATGTGGTTTTAAAAGCTTTATCCTTCGTTGTAATATTATGTATATCCTATGACTGGTTTCTAGAGCTCATTTCTTTTGTGTAATAATAATCTAATTATTCTCTTAGACTATGTGTTATACTAATGTGAGCTACAATCATTACAGGTACAGTACAATCATTAAAATTACAAGTACAGTACAATCATTAAACTACCAGTACGGTACAATCATCACAATAAAATGTACCATTCCTTGACTTTAATAATGTGTTACATCATACTAAACGAAGTAACTTTTGTCTTCTCCTAACCTCAAGAATATGCAACTTCACCGTGAACTGAGTAACTTTCTCATTCTCTAACTTTAAGAATATGCTGTCTCTCTCGTCACGGCAGTAAGGGGGATCATATGCAGCACGCGGATGATGCATCTTACGCGACTAGCAACTAGTGATAAGCTCAGTGACGCGAGAATCTTAATACGTGCTGCATTAATGACCAGTCTGCTTTAGTATGTAAAACACAAAGTACCTCTTATGTCTCTAGTATTCTTGTTTAGTTCCCTGAGTTCAACCAGGTTAAATGGCTATACTCTCTCCGTTGGTCAGACGCGCCTGGACATCACTTCTCAAGTGATTAGCTCACTGAAGATGCATTCATCTGAAGACACAGATGCTGGTAAGCTCATTGAAACAATTCAATGTTTAGATCTCAGCCTCAAGCATTTCTTGACTTCCTTCGGTATTTATTCTAATTTGAAGATCGTTGAATATATTCCTTCGAGAAAGCCGATGTCTTTAGGAAGATCTTTGGAGACTTCACTTTAGTGAGTGTAAATCTTCATTATTCCTACACATAAAAATAAACTGAAATACACAAATAACTTAAATATAAATTAACGTGGGCCTCCCTCTGAGCTTGATTCACCAGACCAAATGACCTTCCTGGTATCCACTCTGAGTGGCCTTGTTGTCATCCCTAGGTTCCGCTAGAATCGCTAGGTTCTCTAGGAGTCTACTTCTAGTGATTACTAGGCATATCGGGTATGCATGATTAATTAAAGTACAAAATCCGTTATGTACCTGGCAGCGTTCCCACACATCACAATGATACCAAGACTACCCAGCAGTGTTCCCACACATCACAGTGCCACCCAAAACTGACCTGGCAGCGTTCCCACACATCACAATGATACCAAGACTACCCAGCAGTGTTCCCACACATCACAGTGCCACCAAAACTGCCTGGCAGTGTTCTCCACACTTCACAGTGCCACCAAACCTGCCTGGCAGTGTTTCCACACATCACATTGCCACCAAAACTTCCTGACAGTGTTCTCCACACATTACAGTGCCACCAAACCTGCCTGGCAGTGTTTCCACACTTCACAGTGCCATCTAAACTGCCTGGCAGTGTTCTCACATCCTTCACACCACCTGAGTACTGTCTTCTCACAGGTGTGGGTGATGGCTGTGATCGTCTTCACCTCACACCTGGTCGAGTCAACTCCTTTACTGGACTTCCTCAAGTATCCCCTTCCTGATTTCCCCTCAAGACACAACTATCCCGTAAGTAGACGGCAATACAATGTGTATTATAATTATTATTATTGTTATTATTATTATTATTTTATTATTATTATTATTATTATTATTATTATTATTATTATTATTATTATTATTATTACAACTTTACATAGAACTTAAAGAAATTCACATATGTATTATAACTTAATTTATTATATATATTATATATATATTATATATATATATATATAATATATATATGGAAAACAATATGTGAAAGAGTAGTGAATTCAAGCTTTCCTGACTACTCAATGTTGAGTAGTCACGAACGCGCTTGAATTTCACTACTCTTTCACAGTGGTTGTTTTGCATATTTTAAATCACTGTTTACTGTGATTTATTGTATATTATATATATATATATATATATATATATATATATATATATATATATATATTAACATATATTATATATATATATATATATATATATATATTATATTTATATATTATATTATTTTATATATTTACTAAAGAAGCAAGCCTTCTCGCTCATATGTGTAACGAGAAATTGTTTATATGTGCTTAACGATTCTTACAATATTTGATGTCGTAAATAAAGTAATTGCGATATCTGTTTTATTTCCTTTATGTTCTACTGAAGATGGTTTCTGAACGGATTCGAAATATCCAGATCTCATTTACCTGTATTTTGCCCTTTGCATTGCTCGTTTTTTTTGTCATTTTAATCCAATAATAGTAAAAAAATGATCCTTGTACGAATATATCACTAATACGTTTCACCTATAAGTGGGTGAAACGTTGTGTTACTGAAGATTTTCTGTAGCACTAGTGTCGCCTTTTTAACACTTGTCGGCGTCCCGCCTCTAGTTTCCAACATTAATCCTGCACTGACGAAGATAACTTTATCTCGGTGACTACAGCATCCCCTGCCCTGGTTCCTGCCCTTAGATACTCTGGAGACCTGGCATGGCTACGACGAAGAAGGCTTCTCTAGGTGAGTTTACCTCAGACATTTATCTCTTTTTTTTTTCTCCAGCGAGGAGACACAGGATAACAGTGGGCTTTTACTGTCACAGCGAGTTCCTCTGTGTAGAGCTTTATCAAGTCAATCCATTCTTTCGAGAAAGCTCTACGGTAAATGCTCGTTCTTTTAACCTGTCTGTACTATATTTCTTTGGGTAGTAAGCGTGTGTACCCAATCCATTTTTTATCAGTGAGTTATTATACTTTCGTGTTGCACCTTATGCAATGTTTTGCTTTTGTTGTTGTCTATCAGTCTCTCAGTTCTCTAAAAATTAAACCCACTTTTTTATATTTTTTCATGATAATGAAGATAATAAGGATTATATCATTATTATTATTGTTATATTCACAAGGCAATGTTAAACACGTATCGAACATTCAGAACTCACTGAGAGATGTAAGGAAACGTTCAGGTCACAATCACTGTAGTCTTACTGGTGTGAAACCGAGCAGTGAACTGCTGGGATTTGGTGGTCCTTTGGGTTAGAGCGTCATGTGGTTTTTTGCTCACCATAAGGCGGGCGAAAACAACATAGGTTCGAGTCCTTGACTAGTCGCAGTGTTGTTATTGATATATATATATATATATATATATATATATATATATATATATATATATATATATATATATATATATATATATATATATATTAGCCCACTTCTTTTCTTCTTCCTTAGGAACGGCCGTGATCTTAGTCGCCAGGTGCTGCAGGTCGCTGATACCCAGGTCATGTGACGTCAGTATCAACACATCGCTTCTCAACACCTGCAGTCAGAATTTATTAAGAATAGTCTGAAGGTGGATATCTACAAGAAGTTCACTTATATAACTTTCTCTGTCGTCTTCAGCAAGGAATTTCAGCGAGATACTCTGAGAAAACTTCTTAAAATTGATCTCTTGGGTAACACACAGGCAGAGTTTTGCCACAACAGGAGCTTCATCATGACTCACTAAAGAAATATAAACACATATGCAGTATAATGTGATCCTTTATTGACAACGTTTCACCCACACAGTGGGCTTTTTCAAGTCACACACAGATCTACCTGGGGTGGAAGGTACGGGAGTATTTATAGTCATGTTCAGAATGCTGAGGTCAGGTGGAGAATGCTGCATCTGATGATCTACCGGGTGGGGTTATAGAGTCTTGGGTAGCTTGGCAGGGGTATTGGACAAGTTGTGAGTAGACCTTCTGCAGTGTTCTATGTTCTTATGTGGGATAGCGATGAAGAATTTTCTTGGCGAGTGGTTCTTCATCGCTATCCCACATAAGAACATAGAACACTGCAGAAGGTCTACTCACAACTTGTCCAATACCCCTGCCAAGCTACCCAAGACTTTATAACCCCACCCGGTAGATCATCAGATGCAGCATTCTCCACCTGACCTCAGCATTCTGAACATGACTATAAATACTCCCGTACCTTCCACCCCAGGTAGATCTGTGTGTGACTTGAAAAAGCCCACTGTGTGGGTGAAACGTTGTCAATAAAGGATCACATTATACTGCATATGTGTTTATATTTCCATTGTGTCGGTATTTTATACCATTTATTTCCATGACTCACTAAAGCTCTTTTTGAGCGAAACGTTGTGTCAATAAAGGTTTGTTTTCCTCAAAATCTATTTCTATTACGTATCTAATCGACACTCTACCTTCCAACTAGATCGTTCTCAAGCTTCCACCGAGTGTATCGTACAGTTACCTTGAGAAATGACTGAGCTTCGCCTGTTACCTGACGCATACTTTCCTCAGAGGAATCCCATAGTAAGCGTAATGTAACGAAAAATGGACGTGTGACGACACACTCATTCTGTATGGAAAGCTGTTGTTAGAACAACGTTTCTCTCTGGGTAGAGCTTATTCAAGCTCTAATAAAGCTTCAGACAGAGCGAAATGCTGTCCCAAAAAACGTTTGAGCTTCAGCTTGTGTCTTCGACTTTAAATAAAGAAATAGGCCAATTATTTTTATCCTTTATGTTATAAATCGTATAAGATAATCATCCCTAACTTACCAGCACACTTTTTAACACTTATAAATAAGTAACTTAAAATTTAAGCCCTATTTTTAAATAATAAAATATTTTCTTCTTTTGTTTTTCACTCCTGTAGAGATTTTATTACATTTCCCTAAATTCTGGAATTTGTTCCAAGTCGAGAAACATTTGTCTCTGAGCGACATGAATCTGTATATTGATTTTAAATCCTCTAGCTACTCTGTGGAAGTAAATTTAATTAATATTCTTAAATTTAGTCTGCATTTGAGTTTCTGGTAACTGTTTATTGGTCATTATCTTACAAATGGATTCATAATATCGAGAGAGAGAATACTGTGTGTCGGGGATATATCTCTCTAACTCGCACAGCTCCAGGTATTTATGTGGTTATGCTCGTGTTTTCCAGGAATTCACGAAATGAATGATTTCGTCCCACTACGATTTGTGTAGTCGATGAGTGAAAAGAGTATTGCATTTTACCCGCCAGTAGTAACTTCATTACATTATTCGAATTTATATACTAAGTTTTCCTAAATGAAAGCTGGAATAAAGTTAGCTAAAATTAAAGAGACGGGATTTTCTGTATGTTTTTCTATGTGAGGTCTAGGGCCTTGTGTGGTGAATTACAGTATGTGAGGTTCCTGGGTGTTGTATAATTACGGCTACGTACATGGGGCCCGTGGTCTTGTATAGCGACAGTTACTGTATGTGAGGTCCAGGGTCTTGTATAGAGACAGTTACTGTATGTGAGGTCCAGGGGTCTTGTATAGAGACAGTTACTGTATGTGAGGTCCAGGGTCTTGTATAGAGACAGTTACTGTATGTGAGGTCCAGGGTCTTGTATAGAGACAGTTACTATATGTGAGGTCCAGGGTCTTGTATAGAGACAGTTACTGTATGTGAGGTCCAGGGTCTTGTATAGAGACAGTTACTATATGTGAGGTCCAGGGTCTTGTATAGAGACAGTTACTGTATGTGAGGTCCAGGGTCTTGTATAGAGACAGTTACTGTATGTGAGGTCCAGGGTCTTGTAGAGAGACAGTTACTGTATGTGAGGTCCGGGGTCTTGTACAGAGACAGTTACTGTATGTGAGGTCCAGGGTCTTGTATAGAGACAGTTACTGTATGTGAGGTCCAGGGTCTTGTATAGAGACAGTTACTGTATGTGAGGTCCGGGGTCTTGTACAGAGACAGTTACTGTATGTGAGGTCCAGGGTCTTGTATAGAGACAGTTACTGTATGTGAGGTCCAGGGTCTTGTATACAGACAGTTACTGTATGTGAGGTCCAGGGTCTTGTATAGAGACAGTTACTGTATGTGAGGTCCAGGGTCTTGTATTGAGACAGTTACTGTATGTGAGATCTAGGGACTTGTATAAAGGCAGTCACTGTATGTGAGGTCCAGGTCTTGTATAGCTGCAGTTGCTGTATGTAAGGGCTGGTCCAGTGAGTGGAAGTGTACCTGCGTAGATCGTTCATAAATACACTAAAAATATAGGCACAAGATGAGAGACAGGTGATATACACACCATGATGTGTATGTCTGTCAGTGTTTGTAAGAGGTATCAAAGTATTCTTAATTGGTGGGGAACAGGTGACGTGCAGCCACTATGACCCTCGTGTAATCGACAGAATTTAAACCTCGTTAATTTACCATCCAACCTGGAGACAGAGATGTCTCCAAGGTATTATTACATTCCTGGGGAAGCGCCAAAGCCGTAAGGGGTGTCATAAAGAGCCTGGAAAATGAGAGGTTTTATCCGATGAACGGGAGGATAACTCCAGTCCATTGAATCAAGAGCCCCTCGCTAGCATCACGGCACCACCCATTGTAGTCTGTCTCACTTGGAAGTTATTTTAAGAGTAGAGGAGAGAGGAGAGAGAAGAGAGGAGAGAGGAGAGAGAAGAGAGGAGAGAGGAACAAACAGAATGGGTGCCACTGCTACTATCTTCAGGAGGCACTACAAGAAATA
>NC_069445.1:12004436-12021936 GCF_026875155.1 Cherax quadricarinatus
CTCTTGCCTCTTTAAGAATAAGAAGAAATGCAATGTAAATTTAGTTTCCGGAAGAGTATTTAGAAAGGTGACCTGCATAGTTCTGCTGTGATCTCAGTCCTTGTGTGGTAGAGAGACTCATGGGGCAGAGGATCTGTGTGGTAGAGAGACTCATGGGGCAGAGGATTTGTGTGGTAGAGAGACTCATGGGGCAGAGGATCTGTGTGGTAGAGAGACTCTATTATTATTATTATTATTATTATTTTTATTATTATTATTATTATTTTTATTATTATTATTATTATTATTATTATTATTATTATTATATATTTTTATTATTATTATTATTATTATTATTATTATTATTATTATTATTATTATTATTATTATTATTATATCATCAATATACTTACGAAGAAGTTCTGCTTTAATTTCTACAACACCGATTAAATTAGACTCACAGTGCATATACACTGAGAGACATACACCTTTCAGTATATATACACTGAGAGACATACACCTCTCAGTGTATATGGTACGACTGTCAGTGCCATTTTTCACGTCATGAAGTTTGGTCTGTGGCTCCCTCCAGTGAAGCCTCAGTGTCACGTGACGGATGATTATATTTTTTGGACTCACGAGTCGTTTTTCCCCTGACCGGAAGATCATTAACCTGGAAAATATGTTTTTGTACCACAGACCACGTTAAAACCGTGTTTTTTTTTTTAATTCTTGGTTCTCTTGAAGTCGACAAGGAAGGTCACGTGTGAAAGAACAAGATGAAGGAGGATGTGGGGGTGGGAAGGAAGGGCTCTTGATCCGAGGAAGTGAAGCAACAGTTGCCTTTCTCTGAGCTAATTCCATGTATTTCATCAACTTACTTTTTCCTCATGCTTGTGTGTGTGTGTGTGTGTGTGTGTGTGTGTGTGTGTGTGTGTGTGTGTGTGTGTGTGTGTGTGTGTGGTTGTGTGTGTGTGTGTGTGTGTGTGTGTGTGTGTGTGTGTGTGTGTGTGTGTATGGAGTAATTAAGATAAATTGTCAATGTATGTACACTGAGTGACATACACCTCCTAGTGTATATACACTGAGAGACATACACCTCCTAGTGTATACACACTGAGTGACATACACCTCCCAGTGTTTATATCCTCTCGTACTGCATCTCATAACAAAAATGAAAATTCATCCATCCTCATCAACACCTTTAAATATTCAACAGCATATACATTCATACTTATATACACTACTCCCTATGTGTTTCTTGAACCGAATTCTGTATTCTTGTGCATAACAATTCCTGCACTTAACTATTCCCCGCGTGAGCACTCTGAAGAAAGTGCATTTCGGGGGGGGAACCCTTTTTGTTAGGGCAAAACAAGGCCCTTTTTGAAAAAAAACCTGAGAAAGTCATTTTTCAAAAACGTTTTTCCCTCTCGCCCCCCTCTTTTGGGTTTTCAAAAAATTTTTTTTTCCCCCAAGGGCTTTTTTTCTCGGGCCCCCCTTTTATAAATTTTTTTTTTGGTTGATAAAGGGGGAATAAAAAAAAATTTGAAAAAAAAAGAAATAAAAAGCTATTATTTAAAATTACATTTACTATACTACTATTACTATTTTTACTACAACTTATATATATATATATATAAAATAAAAATTTTAAATATTTTAAATTTTATATGTTTTGCCAAATTAGGCAAAAACTTGGGGATCTTGGTTTAAATAGCAACGCTAAACTTGCCCTATAGGAAAAGGGGAAAATTTTGTGTATCCCAATAATTTCTCCAAAACATTCTGAACCTAACGATAAAAAATTTTTTTCACTGTTTTTGGGTTTAGAAAAAATTATTGTAAACAAACAAAAAATATTTTTTAATTTTGGGTTGGGGCAAAAAATAAATTTTTCTTTTTATAAAAAGGGTTAGGAAAGTTTTCTAATTTTCCTTTTAGTAAAAATTAAAAATTTTTACATTAACTTTAATGAAAAAAAATATACTTTAAACGATAAGAAAATTTCAAGAAAGGATTTAAATTTTTACAATGAGTTCTTCAAATTTTGACCAGTTTTACATTTTCCGGCACAAACTTTTTTTTTATAAATATATATAAATATATATATTTATTATATATATATATATATATATTTATATATAAAATATTTTATTTTTTTTTTTTTTTTATTATCCACGGGGCCAAATTCCCACCAAGGCGGGGTTTGGCCCAAAAAAAAAATTTTTTTCCCCAACATTAAACTCCATCCTGCCCTTCCGGGGGTTGTTTTAAACACTACATTTTTTTAAACTGCCAACATTAACACCCCCCCTTCGGGAGGGCAGGCACTGTACTTCCCCCATCTCCAGTCCCTAAAGGTCCGGCCTCCCGGTTTTCCCCGGGAAACCCCTTCATAAATGTTACTTTTGCTCAACCCCCAACAGCACGTAAGTATTTAAAAACCCTTTTGTCCCATTCATTTTTTTTCAAACACCCCCCCAGGGCATGCCTGCGGGAAAGCCCCAAGCCCCCCCCCACACAAAACCCTCCTTTACCCCCTCCCCCCAAACCCCTTCCTACCCGGGCCCCCTTTACCCCCCCTTTCCCTTTTCCACTACAGAGGGTTACCCCTCTTGAATTTATTCTGTTTCGCTCCATTCTCTTACATGCCCGAACCACCTCAACAACCCTTCCTCGCCCCCCCCGGGACAACATTTTTGGTAACCCCCCACCTCCTCCAAATTTCCCAAAAATACAAATTTTTCCCCTTTTCATTATTTTCAAAACCACACATTGCCCTCAGACATGACATTTTCCACGCCTCCAGCCTTCCCCTCGCTGAAAACCATTCTTCACCCATGTTTCACCCCCCATTTTAAGAGCTTTGGGTTTTAAAAACTATACTTCATACTTCCCCTCTTTGCCCCCAAAGGACAAAGTTCTCTGTTCCACAGACTCCTAAGTGCACCACTCCACCCCTTTTTCCCCTCATCAATTCTATAAATTCACCTCATCTTTCAAAACCCCATCCGTGACACGCCCAATCCCAAATATCTGAATACTTTTCCCCTCCTCCATACTCTCTCCCTCCAACCCTGATATTCAATTTTTCATCCCAAAATTTTTTTGTTATCCTCAAAACCTTACTTTTTCCTGTATTCCCCTTTAATTTTCTTCTTTTGCACCCCCTCCCAAAATTCACCACCAATTTTAAAAAAGGCTTCTTTCAAACCCCCCAAAGCACAGTGTCATCTCAAAGAGCAGCTGTGACAACTCCCCCCTGTGGGGAAAATTTCTTTATTTTTTAAAATCCACCCTTTCCCAAAAGACCCTCGCATTTATTCTTTACAACCCCATCTATAAATATATTAAAACAAAACGGGACATCACACCCCCTTTTCAAAAGGCCTATTTTTACGGGGAAAAAATTTTCCCTCTTTTCTACATCTCAAACCTTGAGCCTCACTACCCTCGTAAAAACTCTTCACTGTTTTCATAACCTACCTCCTACACCATAAAACTTGAAACCACTGACATTGCCCCCCAAACCACCCTGCATACCCCTTTTTCCCCAAACCCCAAAAATTTCCCACAAAGCCCTTTTAGCCTTATCAAAATACGGGTTCCTTATATGTTTCCTGAAAACACCGGGTCCACCCCCACCCCCCCTTTTCCTAAAGCCCCCTTTGGGTTTAAATCTGTTTTAATTCCCCGTCTTACTCTTAATTCTTTAAAATTATAATTTCCCCATCCCACTTTCCCAGGTACACCCCAAAGACTTACCCCCCAAAAATTTTTTTGCACTCTCTTTTCCCCCCCTTTTCCCTTTTTTCAAGGAACTATGCATGCTCTCTCCCAAAACCCGGGTTTCCCTTTAAACCCTTTTCCCAAAAAATTTTTAAATAATTGCCCCAAACCACCCAAAAACTATACCCCCACCTGCTTTTAACATTTCTATCTTTACCCCATCAATCCCGGCTCCCTTTACCCCTTTTTTCATTTTACCTAGGCCTCACAAACTTCCCCCACACCAAAAGGGGGCTCTTCCTCACTCCTCCCAAGGGAATTTTTATTCCCCCTTCCCCTTTTACACAAAATCAAGCCCCCCTTTATTTCTTCATAAAACTTTTTAAAAAATTTTCCTAAAAATTTTCCCCTCCATCTTCCCAAAATACCCAAACTTCCATTTAAAAACCTCCCCTCTCCTTTTTTTAAACGACAAATCCATTTGTTCTCTAGGTTTCCCCTTAAAACTTGTTAACCCTCACCCCAAAAACCCTTTTTCTTTTTTTCAACAAAATTGTTTGAAACAGCTCACCCACTCTCTCATTTCCCTTCTCTTTTTACATTGCTTCACCACTTCTTAACCTCTCTCTTTTTCTCCATTACTCCCCCTCCTTGCATAAATTTTCTACTTTGTAAAACTTTCATATGCAACTTTTTTCCCCTTACTACTCTTTTTTACATCTTTCTTTCCCCACCAATCGCCCCTTTCTTCCCTCCTGCCCCACTTTCCTGTAACCAAAAAATTTTCTGCTGAACACCCCTAACCTACTTTTTTAAAAACCTCCCCCCTTTCCCTTCGACCCCTTGCCTACTCTCATTAGCCCATCTACCCTCCAATAGCTGTTTATATTTTTCCCAAACTGCCCCCTTTTTTTTTGTTTATAAACCTTCACCTCTCTTTTCCCCGGATGTTCTATTCTCCTTTTTACCCCAACAAACCTTTTACTCCCCATTTGTAGCTACAACTGGAAAGTGATTTTATTTTCCCTTTTGGCCCCTCTATAAACATGTACATCCTGAAGTTTTACTAAAACATTTTCTTTTATCTACTAATACATAATCCAACAAATTTATGTAATTTCCCCCTACATCAAATCGGGGTTACTTTTTTTATCCTCTTTTTCTTAAAAAAAGTATTCCCTATAACAAAAACCCCTTTCTATACAAAGTTAATTAAAAGGGCCCCTTTTATCATTTACACTGGGGCACCCCAAACTTCCCCTACCACACCCTCTCTAAAGTTTCCCCTACTTTAGCATTCAGGCCCCCTACCAAAAAATTCTCTCTCATTTGGGTTTCAAAGGCCCCCTTTTATTTTTCACTTAACATCCCCCAAAAAAACTCTCTCTCTCCTCTCCCTTTCCTCTTTTCTCCAGGTGATACACGTTTTTTAAAGACCCACTTTTTTCGCACCCAAAACCTTTATTTTAATCCACAAATTTTTCCCTCGAATTTACACTTTTCATATTCTTTTTTTCTCCTTCCATAACTGACCCCCAAAAATTTTAACATTCCCTGTTTTCCCTTTTTCCTTTTTGCTTAAACCTCTCGGATACCCGGGGATTTAAATCCCATTTTTTCCCCCCCAAATAAAAAATCTCCCCCCCTTCGTTTTGTTTCGCTTAGAGCCAGGACACCCAAACCCTTCTTTTCTTTCATAACTTCAGAAATCATCTGTTTCTTGTCATCCCCCAACAACACCCACGCAAATTTTAAACAACCCATTTTTTTTAAAAAGTTTTTCTTCTTCTCTTTTTTAGAAAAATGTTACGGGAAAGAAGGGGTTACTACCCCCATTGCTCCGGCATTTTTGTCCCCCCTCATACACACGCATGGCTTAAGGGGGGAAAGATTCTTTTCCACTTCCCCATGGGCCCAAAGAAAAAAAAAAAAGAACAAGAGCAATTTAGAATAAGGGGGAAAAAACCTAAAAGTATGTATTATATTTTAATGCATGTGGGGTGTCTTTTGAAGTGTAAACCAAAAGTGAAATTTAGTAGCAAGATATCCCTTTTATTTATATATATAATATATATATATTTATATAAATAAAATTTATATTTTTTTTATTTATAAAAAATATTTATATATATTTAAATATATATACAGGGTAATACTCTCTCTTTTCCTTTGGGGCCGTTCCCCTGGCAGCATGCCCCAGGCTTTCCCAACGCCGGGTTTTGCTCATGCAAAGCGCTAAATGCCCCAAAAAAAAATTTTCCCAACGTTTCGTAGTTTGACCTCTTTATAGAAAATTTTTCCCCCGGGGGAAAATTGCGTTGAGCCAAAAATAAAGGGAAAATTTTTATTTACGGGGTCTCGCTTAACTTTAAAAATTTTTGCCAAGAGAAACTTGTGTTTGGGGTTTTTAAATTTCGTTGTCACTTACTTTGCTATGTATCATTTTTAAAAGGATGCAAAAGAGAGGTTACATCAAAATTCCACTACGTTTTCCCGAGCTACGAAGTTAGGGCAGATATTTTCGGCTTAGGGAATTATCACATACACTTGTCCATTAGAAAAAAACCCAATGGTTCTTGAAAAAAACTACGAGCCTTTGGGTAAAGAAAATATTCACGTGCAAAATTTGCTAATTTTTAAAAAAAAAAATAAGAGAGAGAGAGAGAAAGGTTTGAAAAGATAAGCGATGTCATGTGACCAAACTTTTTCTTTTTAATTAGGTGAACAATTTGGTTTTAAAATCCCTGCATGCCATGGCCCGAGTTTAAAACAAAAAAAAACACAGAAAAACCCAGCCACCTGTACCCGCATGGGGATTAAATTTCTTTTTTTCACCAATTAAACGTAATTTAAACCCGCTTTTAATTTTTCACAATGGAAACCCGGGAATTACACGCCGCTCGCAAAAAAAGGAATTTCACCCCTGAAATAAATTTTCTACATTCCTCTCGTGTTTTTTTATTTTTTGTTTTAAAAAATTTTCGAGATTTTTAAAAAGAGGGAAACTTGAAGAAAAATTTAAAACAAAGGCCCTTTTGTTTGCTTTAAATTTTAAAGGGGAAAAAAAACAAGGAAACTGCCCCGATTTAGTGGGAAAAGGTGAAATTTTTTGCCCGATTTAAGGGAAAATGGTGAAAATTTTGCTGTCCAATTTTAAAGGGGGAAATGGTTTAAAGTATGCTGTCCCCAAATTTTAAAGGGGAAAGGGGGAAGAAACTGCCAAATTTAAAGGAAAAAGGGGAAATAAAGCTGTTCCCATTTAATGGGAAATGGTAAAGAAACTTTTTAATTTTAAGGGGAATGGTGAAGTTGCTGTCCCATTTAATGGGAAATGGTAAAGTTAAAAACCCGTCCATTTTTAAAGGGGGAAAAATGAAGTATGCTGTCCGGTTTTTAAAGGGAAATGGGGGAAGTATTCTGTCCGATTTAAAAGGGGGAAAAGGTGAAATATGCTGGTCCGTTTTTAAAGGGGGAAAAAATGAAGTATGCTGTCCGATTTTTAAAGGGGAAAAGGTGAAGTTTGCTGTCCCATTTAATGGGAAAAAGGGGAAGTTTTGCTGTCCGATTTAATGGGGAAAAGGTGAAAATATGCTGTCCGATTTAATGGGGGAAAAGGTGAAGTATGCTGCCCCAAACGTGGGGAAAAGGTGAAATAAGCTCCCGATTTAATGGAAAAAGGTGAAATAGCTGTCCGATTTAAAGGGAAATTTGGGGAAAATTTTGCTGTCCGATTTAATGGGAAATGGTGAAGTATGCCCGTCCCATTTTAAGGGAAATGGTTTAAAGTTTGCTGTCCCATTTAAAGGGAAAATTGGGTTTAAGTTAAAAAAGCCCCATTTAATGCGAAAAGGGTGAATATGCCCGGGCCATTTAAAGGGGGGGTGGTGAAGTATACGCCCGATTTAATGCGAAATTTGGGGGGAAGTAGCTGGCCGATTTAATGCGAAATGGGGAAGTATTCTGTCCCATTTTTTTGGGGAAAAGGTGAAGGATGCTGTCCGAAATTTTTTGGGGAAAAAGGTTTAAGGGGTTTTCTGCCCCATTTAATGGGGAAATGGTGGGGTTTTGGCTGGGCCCATTTAATGCGAAATGGTTTAAGGAAAGCTGCCCGAATTTTAAAGCGAAATGGTGAAAGGATGCTGCCTGTTTTTTAAAAGAAACGGTGATTTTTAAAGGGGAAATTTACGAAAGGTTTTCTGCTTGAGTTGGGGGGGGAAGTTAGGTAAAGTTAAATGATTTGAGGGGGAAAATTTTAAGGGGCTGCCTTTGGGTTTAAGGGTTTAAAAATGGAGAATGAAGCTTAATTTGAAGGGGTCCCCCCGATGGGGAGTTTCCGATTATGGGAAAGGGAAATACCAAAACTCAAAAAAAAATCACTAGGGGGGGGGGGGGGAATTTCACAATATATTGAAAGATTGGAAGGGGGGGGGACGATACAGGGAAAAATTGGTAGGAAAAATTAATTTCATTTTTTAATTCCTCTCTCCCCCTTGTTTTTTTCCGGTAATTTTTTTAAAAATGGGAGTAAAGAGGGGGACCTGACTAGTTTGGACCAGGGAAGCCTTTAGCCCGTGTTTGTCCACTGTGTTTTCCTTATGTTTTTAAAAATTTTTTTAAATGGCCCTTTTTTGGAGAGTCTATACAAAATTTCTGACCCCTTCTAAAAATAAAACCCAAAATAATTTCTAGATTCAAGGAAACTAAGCAATATGGCGTGATTGTAAGGGGCACGTAGTGTTTTCATGTTTTTTTGGTTTTGAAAGGAAGGTTTGGCATGTAAGGTGGTTCCCCTATATCACAATTTTTTTTTTTTTGGGGGCGTCTTGGACGTTTTTAAGTCACAAAACCCCTGTGGCTTGGAAAAGGGCCAGGACGGAGCGAAACGGGCCAAAAATCTTTTATAAGTTAGAGTTTTGGGGGGAAACATTGAAAAAGCACAAATTTACATGGGTTTAATTTTTGGGTTTTTATTTTTTTTTGTCCAAATCCCACTTACACATACACATAAACCACGGGGAACCCCACACACACACAACACACACACAAAACCCCACACACAAAACCCCACAAAACAACCACACAACACCCCCACACACACAAAAGGGGGGAAAAAAAGGGGGGGGGAACCATAAAATTGCTTTAAACGGAAAGACAAAACTCGGGAGCAGGGGAGGGGGACCTAGTAAACGAAACATAGAAGAGGCGGGGCCAGGACTGAGTCTCACCCCCCGCAACCACAATTAGGTTTAGTCAATTAGGTTTAAGTTACACACCACACCACACCACACACACAACACACAACACACACACACAAAATACACAAAACATACACAGTTTTAAAAGGACCAAGGGGGTACGCAGAAAATAGAATGATCACAAGACTGCAAGAGTTAAAATTTAAATAAAGGGAAGGCAAAAAGCTGTTTGCAGTATAGAAAACAACAATAAACCCAAAAATAATAATAATAATTTAAAAAAATAATAATAATAATAAAAAATAATAATAATAATAATAATAAAAAAAAATAATAATAATAATAATAATTAAAAATAGTAATAATACTAATAATTTACAACACATAGGAAAGGGAAAATAAGTATGATAATTTGTTTTTTGAAATGGAATAAAAAAGGGGAACTCTCGAAAGGGGCCCAGAGAGGAATTACGCAAACAAAAAATAACAAAAAATTTAAGACAAACGCGTTTAAAATGGTAAAACCCCTAGCCTAGAGGGGGAAGGGAAAACAGCACAAAAATGAAATCAAAAATTTTTCAGTGACCCGGGGCCATAGGGGAGACAGTGAGGTCTGACTGTGCATGGGTTTTCTGAGTGAGGGGGCGTTTGAACCATGGGTTTAGGGGGGCCCAGAACCACTGGGCAAAAAAATTTTTGGAGGTCACTGGAAGAGAAAATACCCCTTTTAAGCCAGGAAAAAAAAGGTAAAATTTTTGTTTCAATTTTTTACGAAAACCAATAAACGCATGGCCCGTTGGGAAAAAGGGAACCAAAAGGAGAAAAACAAACAAGGGATCAAGAAGATCCGTGTTTTTAAGGTTTGCCGAAGAAGTAAAATATGGGTTGAGAGGCAGTGTCTGTAACGTTTAAAAAAAAGGAACCCGTCACTCCGAAACCTCAGTGACGGACTTTCAAAAACCCTTAAAAGGGCCCTTCCGAACACTGCCCGGGGTAGGATTTAACTTCTCCAAACCCAAAAAACGGCCACCTCGAACACCCCCAGCCCCCGAACGCGGAAGCCCGGAGCCAAATAATCAAATTTAAAATACCTAAGCCGGGAAAGGGACTCCCGGATCCCCGGACCCGCCTACTCTGAAAGTTTCCCAAAAAATAACTTTTATTAAAAGATAGAAACTTTTAAAAAACAAAAACCCGGTATACTATATTTTTTCTTCCATTTTCTTTGTGAGTAATTTCTCAAAACCCTCCCCCGTTTTACCCCTTTTTTCGGGATTTCATCGTTGTGTTTTGAGGGAAAAAAGGGGGGGTTCCCAAAAAAATTTCCTTTGCATTATATTTGACAAACATCCTTGATGGTGTTCACTGCATGGTTTAAAAATTCTTAGTATTTTATCTCAGTGTATATCTCAGCATAAAATCTTAGCGGGAAAATTTCTCGCATATACTTGTAAAATTCGGTATAATATCTCAGTATAAAAATTTCCCGTATATGTCAGTAAATTTTCCTCAGGGTTATATTTTCAATATATCCAAATAAATATCTAATATATATACATTTAGAGTTTACAATAAACTCAATAAACTACCATAAATTTAAGACTGAAGTGTTCTTGACTGGTGGTGAAGAAATGAATGCCAAACCCTTTAAAACCCCGGTAGGCGGAACCCCCGACCCCAACCCCAAATTTAAATTTAAACCCAAAAAACCCAAAAAATGTATTTTTTTGTGTTTGCTATCCTTGAAAATAATCCCAAAAGTGAATCAAACATTATTAAGGGAAAAAATGAACCCAAGCAGAGCTAACAAAGAAGAAAAAGGGAAAAAGAAGACGAAAAAGAAGAAGAAAGAAGAAAAAGGGAAAAAAGAAGAAGAAGAAATTTCTGTATAATATACATGCTCATCCCCTAAAGTGGTTCCTTGGCTTCTGAACACGTCTTTATTCAAGGAATTGAAACCCTGAAAATTCCCGTGCATTTAAGCATGAATTTCATCTCATTTCTTTCCCAAAAGCTGTATGGGGCCCCTCGGATTTAAAAAGCCACCATGGAATCTATAATGATGCACCAGTTAATGACACCAAATAGTCCAAAAAGTAATGTATGGATTGGCATAAGGATATTTTTCGCACCGTGCAGCACTTACGCGTTCCTTTCCATGCTTCTTCTGCCTTCTGTTTACTTTTAATTAAATTCAACACCAAAGAAAACGCTGGAGCTTTATTGAAGTGGATTCCGTAACAGTTCTCAAGTGGGCTGGATATTGGATTCTGATAGAAAGAATCGAGACTTCGTTTTATAGTGTCACACAACTGTGAGCTCAAGAGGAAACTTAGCCCAGAGTGAAGATTTTCTTGCTGCGAGGTGTGTTGCGTGCGTTGCTTTTTTTTGTGTTGCTGCGATGTAAGTAGCTTGTGTTGTGTTGTTTTGACTCTAGTGCTGCTGGGAACGGTGTTATATGTAGTTGTGTGCGTTTGCCTCTGTTGATACGATTTCTGTTTTTGATTTCTAAGGCATTTTGTTTGTATTGTTTGTTGCAACATATAGCTAATTTAAAAGTGTGAGCTGTGTGTGTGTGTGTGTGTGTGTGTGTGTGGTGTGTGTGTGTGTGTGTGTTGTGGTGTTGTGTGTGTGTGTGTGTGTGTGTGTGTGTGTGGTGTGTGTTGTGTGTGTGTGTAGTGTGTGTGTGTGTGTGTGGTGTGTGTGTGAGGTGTGTTGCTTGTGTGTGTGTGTGTTGTGTGTGAGTGGTTTGTGTGGTGGAGGCTGGGTTGGGGTGAATTGTGCCAGAGGCAGCCACAAATGTTGCTAATGAAAATATAATGAAGCAGATGTGGGGAAGTGACTTCTTACACACTGAAGCAGAGACGAGGGTGAGTGTGTGGCTGTGTGTGTTGGTGTGCAGATGAGATAGATAGATATGATAGAAAGATGAGAGAAAAGAGAGGGTGAAAATAAATCAGAAAACAAGCAGCTGGTAGAGAGGGAGTGTAAATACTGACAAGACTGAGTCACCAGCGTCCAGATCATCACTGATCAATATTAAACTTGAGAATCCTTATCAGAAATATCACATAATCTGACAATGAAAAACCCAGTGACTTCTAACTGTGTCATTGGATATAGCTTACTGGGCAAGTGATAATATATATATATATATAAATATATATATATATATATATATATATATAATATATTATATATATATATATATTATTATATATATATATATATATATATATATATATATAATATATATATATATATATATAATATGCAAAACAACCACTCTGAAAAAATAGAGAAATTCCAAGCGCTTTCGTGACTACTCACATTATCAAGGAACTATGAAAGTAAAGCATACAAGGAAGCTATATAAGGGGGTCGGGGCCAGCACCTCACTATCGATCCCACAAGGGTTTTAAAACACCTGACGCGCGCCGGCCCAACTTGGATAGGTCCTTTGCACCAACTCACCCCACAAACTATTTACCCAAGAAAATTTAAAAATTATTTGTCTAGGGTATTATTGAATTCTTCCCAAATTCTATTAATTATAAATGGATCTAATTTATATAAACCAATTTATAATTAATAGAATTTGGGAAGAATTCAATAATACACTGGACAAATAATTTTTAAAATTTCTTGGGTAGAATAGTTTGTGGGGTGAGTTTGTGCAAAGGACCTATCCAAGTTGGGTCGGCGCGCGTCAGGTGTTTAACCGTTGTGGGATCTGATAGTGAGGTGCTGGCCTGACCCCTTATATAGCTTCCTTGGATGCTTTACTTTCATAGTTCCTTGATAATGTGAGTAGTCACGAAAGAGCTTGGAATTTCTTTATTTTTTCAGAGTTGTTGTTTTGCATATTCCGAAATCACCTGTTTAAATGTGATCTTATTGCATAATATAAAATATATAATAATAATATATATATATAATATATAATATATATATATATTATATATATATATAATATATAAAAAGTATATATATATATATATATATTAACATTAACATTAACTAGGTTTCATTTGTTAGGGTGTGAATCTCAGAGGGTATACAGTGTCTCTGTAATTGAACTAGTGTCATCTACTAATGTCTTTAGTTCCTCATTAGTCTGGAGATTGCAATATCAGAGCTCTGCACAGTGTTAGTCAATGATGTCACCTTAATCATGCCTCTGTGTGTCATTACTGGCCGAGGTCCTGGAGTGAACCTGGTTGCAAGAGTTGATATCTCACTATTAGTGGACGGAGGATCGAGCTTTCACCACTCCTAGCACCGAATGAACTGCACGGACGGAGGATAGAGCCTACAACACTCCTGGTGCTGAATGACTCAACAAGGTTTAATAACGCAATCAGTGTGAATGCAGCTTGCGTACACAGCCGTCGTCCAGAGCGTAGTTACGCCTTGTCACTCACTCTCTCTTCTCTCTCCTCTCTCTCTACTCTTCTCTCTCTCTCTTCTTCTCTCTCTCTCTCTCTCTCTCTCTCTCTAGTATGTTCTAGCATCTCTCGCTGGTAGCGCAAGCAGAACTGATGAAAAACTAAATGCCAGATTGGTTGCACCGGTTCTGTCCTCCAGGGTTATGTTTTCTATCTTAGCGTGGATAGTACTGAATACTTTGAGTCGTGGTACGTAGCTTGGAGTCTTCTCCATCCTGATATAAATGTTTTGCAAATAATTATGCTTGTCCTATAAGTTATAACCAAACCCACCCACACACACACACATACATGCATATATATATATATATATATATATATATATATATATATTATATATATATATATATATATATATATATATATATATATATATATATATATATACATATACATATACTTTATTAATAGACAGAATACATTGATAGAAAACACAAACATGAGCACATTGGTACTAGGCGACTTAGCGACTAGGCGCCGAAGGGTGTTACCCACTGCAATGGGCCTGATTCCTCCATCCTTTTTCCGGAGGTCACATAATGAAGCACCGAAGAAAAGGGGTCTAATGGCCTCTGGGACACTGCCAGCCAGGCACAGGTTGGAAAATTTGGTGAGTTCAGACAGCAGCCTCTCTGAAACATTACCAAGTGCTGGATTGAGCATTTGTTTTAAGTGTTGAGGCCTTAAACCGGTGAAACCTCTTGTTGAACCCTGTAATAATGACAGAGCAGCTTTATACACATCAGCATCCTGTAAGGTTAGATGTTCTTCGCCTGTTGCAATGTCAGGGAGGTAAATGTTGGTACTGGGACCCCTGGGTGAATGTTTGTCCTTCAGAGCTTGCACCGTACTGACGTGCTTAAGAGCGATGGTATCCTCACTGGTTATAAGCCTCAGAGCTCCAATACTATTACCCTTTTCTATTTTTTTGCTAATTTGGGCTCTGATTTTTGAGGAGTCGGGTGTCCTGTTGTTGGCATTATGTATATGTATTTATAATATATATATATATATATATATATATATATATATATATATATATATATATATATATATATATATATTATATATATATATATATATATATATATATATATATATATATAATATATATATGTCGTGCCTAATAGGTAAAACTGGTCAATTAGGAACAACTCATTTAAAATTAAGTGGTGTCTGAAATTTTCTCTTATACGTTTAAAGATATATTTTTTTCATTAATGTTAATGTAAAAATTTTTAATTTTGCACCAAAAGAATTTTAGAAAACTTACCTAACCTTATTATAACAATAGCAATTTATTTTAGCCTAACCCAACTAAATATATTTTAAATACGTTTACAATAATTTAGTACTAAACAAACACAATCAAATATGTTTTTATCGTTAGGTTTAGAATGATTTTGGCGAAATTATTGCATACACAAATTTTCACTTGTCCTATATGGCAAGATGAGCGTTGCTATTTAAGCCAAGATCGCAAGTTCTGCCTATTCGGCACGACATATATATATATATAATTATTGAGACGACAAAATTGTAAATTAAAGTGAATCTATATATCTGAGATGAATGACGGACGCTCGGTTATACAGGAGACTTTTTGCTTTATTCTCCTTTAAAATCCTGCCTCCGATACTCAAACGTTATGCGATATTACCGAAGACTTTCGCATCCAGAGGGAAAACAGATGCGTAGTAAATATTGGAACGAGTATAAACACTGTTTCCCTTTTATATTTTTATGAAAGAGAATTTTATGTAAACACATAAAATCATGGACGTAGGCTCTTCTTTTCCATTTATGTTGATTATTTATGTTCTTTCACGAAGGGTGCGTGCTCGCTGAATAATATATTTTTTTAATGTTTGTGAGCCTGATACATGTGTTGAAAAGATGTGTTTGTGCACTATATATATATATATATATATATTTAATTTAATATATATTATATATATATAATATATATATATATATATATAATATATATTTATATATATATATATATATATATATATATATATATATATATATATATATATTATATATAATTATATATATATATATATTATAAACACTGATCTCTGGCTGAAGGAGACTCGAACCTACGAACCTTAGGACAAGGTACGCAGTGCTTTACCAATCTACCCACACTGGACAATACCTTCGTGTGTAGCTTGCGCTAAACGTTTGATCCAAGGCAGCCAGCTTTCAGGGAGAAGGCTTTCAGCTTTTCATCTCATCCCTTGCATGCATCAGCCTTACTAGAGATTTTAACAATGCAAGGAATTCGCTAGCCAGAGATCAGTTTTTGTGTATATTTCTCCTGCTCTCGCGAATTCCTTGCATTGTTAAAATCTCTAGTAAGGCTGATGCATGCAGGGGATGAGATGAAAAGCTGTAAGCCTTCTCCCTGAAAGCTGGCTGCCTTGGATCAAATGTGTAGCGTAAGCTACACGCCAAGGTATTGTCCAGTGTGGGTAGATTGGTAAAGCACTGCGTACCTTGTCCTAAGGTTCGTAGGTTCGTGTCTCCTTCAGCCAGAGATCAGTGTTTGTGTATATTTCGCCTGCTCTTGCGAATTCCTTGATATATATATATATATATATATATATATATATATATATATATATATATATATAAATATATATATATATATATATATATATATATATATATATATATATATATATATATATATATATATATATATATATATATTATTATATATAATACATACATACATTCGGAGGGTGTTTCGGTTCGGGGGTCAACGCCCCCGAAACAACTTCTAGGCCACCGTAGAATTTTGTTACGGGAGCTTTATGCTAATTTTATGCAAAACCTATTTAAATAATGTAATTTTTATCATGTTTTTAAATGACTAACAAGAACTTCACGATTTCCACATCGTTTACGTGACGGCAGATACTTTTTTTTTTCTTGGGGTAACGAGAAAATCTAGACAATGAAAGATTGGATATTAGATTTGAGAGGATTATGGAGGACGTAAGTTTGCTGAGATATTTGAGAATGGACTTGTCAGTGGATTTATGTAACCTCCCTACCTATGTATACTCACGTACTCTTTACACAGGTAGATCTGATTGTGATTTGATAAAGCCCAGTGTGTGGGCGATACGCATTGTACTCCCTTCGTGCTAATTTTTCCAGAGAAGAGGGGAAAAAAGGCGCTGTGTTAAGGCATCTATGGAGAGGATTTGTCAATGGAGGAAAACTGGGAAAACAATCATACCACAGGCGGGGATAGAACCCACGATCGCGGGTTCTATCCCCGCCCGTGGTATGGTTTATTTGCAATCGTGTCATTACGATTTCGTGAGTCTGGGAAAACAATCTTAGCAAGGTAAATTTGTGTTGCCCCCCGGGCTACCCTGGTGCCCCCTGTCTAGTACTGGGGACAGACAACGCCCAGGGGATCTCTCAAGCGACAATTCCCAAATGTCGTCTGCCACTGGAAAAAATTACATTGGAATATTCATGAATTAGCTCCGAAATCCTTTTGAGAAAATTTTGTGAGGGATATTTTTTTATGTATATATTAAAAGAAAAATGACCGGCTGCATAAAAGGAAGACATAATTTGATTAATACTTCCAGGCCAGTTTACCAACCGTGCAAGGATTTGTACTGCTAATTTTTATTTTGGCTTAAGTGAAGCTCCAGAAAATTTATTGTGAAGTTACACTTGGGAAGTCATTTAAATTGACTCCTACGCTCTCTCTCTCTCTCTCTCTCTTCTTTCTGTATATATATATATATATATATATATATATATATATATATTATATATATATATATATTATATATAATATATCAATAACAACACTGCACTAGCCAAGAAGTCGAACCCATGCAGTTTTGGCCCGCCTCATGGTGAAAGAAAACGCATGATGCTTTAGACCACTAGACCACACAATCCTTAACAATGGTGCATCCAGCCAAGCTAGATGTTGTACCCACCATCGATGGACGTACGGTGGTGTGGACGCCTCTGGCTTGTGCAGTGTTGTTATTGATCAATTCCACTCGTTCCGTGGGCACAATAATATATTATACTGTTGGTTGAGCTTGTACTCAAACAGGGAGTAGAATGAAATTAGCTAAGAGGCGTCCACACCACCGT
>NC_069445.1:12026936-12044436 GCF_026875155.1 Cherax quadricarinatus
GAAACGTCGGAAGTTTCCCCCCAATGTGCGGGTTATTAGTGTATTGTTTCGTAGGAATTATTATGCATACATTACCATATATAATGTCCTACTAAGCTGGTTGTCTGTATGTAACTTTATTATCACATCATGTTAACACATCATGTTATCACATCATGTTATCACATCATGTTATCACATCATGTTGTCACATCATGTTATCACATCATGTTATCACATCATGTTGTCACATCATGTTAACACATCATGTTATCCATCTGTTAAACATCATGTTATCATCATGTTACACATCGTTATCACATCATGTTATCACATCATGTTATCACATCATGTTAATCAACATCATGTTGTCACATCATGTTATACATCATGTTGTCACATCATGTTTCACATCATGTTATCACATCATGTTCACATCATGTTATCACATCATGTTATCACATCATGTTTCACATCATTTTTATCACATCATGTTGTTCACATCATGTTATCACATCATGTTGTCACATCATGTTATCACATCATGTTATCACATCATGTTATCACATCATGTTATCACATCATGTTATCACATCATGTTATCACATCATGTTATCACATCATGTTGTCACATCATGTTATCACATCATGTTGTCACATCATGTTGTCACATCATGTTATCACATCATGTTATCACATCATGTTATCACATCATGTTATCACATCATGTTATCACATCATGTTGTCACATCATGTTATCACATCATGTTGTCACATCATTGTTATCACATCATATTATCACATCATGTTATCACATCATGTTATCACATCATGTTATCACATCATGTTATCACATCTGTTATCACATATGTTATCACATCATGTTGTACCAATCATGTTATCACATCATGTTATACATCATGCTATCCAATCATGTTGTCACATCATGTTATCACATCATGTTTCACATCATGTTATCACATCAGTTGTCACATCATGTATCACATCATGTTATCACATCATGTTATCACATCATGTTATCACATCATGTATCACATCATGCTATCACATCATGTTATCAATCATGTTATCACTCATGTTATCACATCATGTATCACTCATGTTATCACATCAGTTAAACATGTTTTCAATCCCTGTATACATCATTATGTCACATCATGTTATCACATCATGTTATCACATCATGTTATACTCATGCTATCCATCATGTTTTCATATCATGTTATCACATCATGTTATCACATATTGTTATCACATCATGCTATCACATCATGTTATCACATTCATGTTAACACATCATGTTATCACATCATGTTATCACTCTGCTATCACATCATTTATCACAAACATGTAACACATCATTTTTCCATCAGTTATCACATCAGCTTTTCACATAGTTATCACATCATGTTACACATCATGTTATCACATATGTTATCACATCATGTTATCACATCAGTATCACATCATGTTATCACATCATGTTATCACATCATGTTGTCACATCATGTTATCACATCATGTTATCACATCATGCTATCACATCATGTTATCACATCATGTTATCACATCATGTTATCACATCATGTTATCACATCATGCTATCACATCATGTTATCACATCATGTTAACACATCATGTTATCACATCATGTTATCACATCATGCTATCACATCATGTTATCACATCATGTTAACACATCATGTTATCACATCATGTTATCACATCATGTTATCACATCATGTTATCACATCATGTTATCACATCATGTTATCACATCATGTTATCACATCATGTTATCACATCATGTTATCACATCATGTTATCACATCATGTTATCACATCATGTTATCTACCATATTAAGCTGTACTCTGCCACCACAATTAAGCGACTCTGCTACCATATTAAGCTGTACTCCTGCTACCATATTAAGCTGTACTCTGCTACCATATTAAGCTGTACTCTGCTACCATATTAAGCTGTACTCTGCTGCCATATTAAGCTGTACTCTGCTACCATATTAAGCTGTATTCTGCTACCATATTAAGCTGTACTCTGCTACCATATTAAGCTGTACTCTGCTGCCATATTAAGCTGTACTCTGCTACCATATTAAGCTGTACTCTGCTGCCATATTAAGCTGTACTCTGCTACCATATTAAGCTTTTACTCTGCTGCCATTATTAAACTGTACTCTGCTACCAATTAAGCTGTACTCTGCTACCATTTTAAAGCTGTACTCTGCTACCATTTTTAAGCTGTACTCTGCTACCATATTAAGCTGTACTCTGCTACCATATTAAAGCTGTACTCGCTACCACATTATGCTGTACTCTGCTAACATTAAGCTGTACTCTGCAACCATATTAAGCTGTACTCTGCTACCATATTAAGCTGTAACTCTGCTACCATATTAAGCTGTACTCTGCTACCATATTAAGCTGTACTCTGCTGCCATATTAAGCTGTACTCTGCTACCATATTAAGCTGTACTCTGCTGCCATATTAAGCTGTACTCTGCTACCATATTAAGCTGTACTCTGCTGCCATATTAAGCTGTACTATGCTACCATATTAAGCTGTACTCTGCTACCATATTAAGCTGTAATCTGCTGTCATATTAAGCTGTACTCTGCTGCAATATTAAGCTATACTCTGCTGCCATATTAAGCTGTACTCTGCTGCCATATTAAGCTGTACTCTGCTACCATATTAAGCTGCACTCTGCTGTCATATTAAGCTGTACTCTGCTGCAATATTAAGCTGTACTCTGCTGCAATATTAAGCTGTACTCTGCTACCATATTAAGCTGTACTCTGCTGTCATATTAAGCTGTACCCCTGCTGCAATATTAAGCTGTACTCTGCTGCAATATTAAGCTGTACTCTGCTACCATATTAAGCTGTACTCTGCTGCCATATTAAGCTGCACTCTGCTGCAATATTAAGCTGTACTCTGCTACCATATTAAGCTGTACTCTGCTGTCATATTAAGCTGTACTCTGCTGTCATATTAAGCTGTACTCTGCTACCATATTAAGCTGTACTCTGCTGCCATATTAAGCTGTACTCTGCTACCATATTAAGCTGTACTCTGCTACCATATTAAGCTGTACTCTGCTACCATATTAAGCTGTACTCTGCTGTCATATTAAGCTGAAACTCTGCGCCATATTAAGCTGTACTCTGCTACCATATTAAGCTGTACTCTGCTGCCATATTAAGCTGCACTCTGCTGCAATATTAAGCTGTACTCTGCTACCATATTAAGCTGTACTCTGCTGTCATATTAAGCTGTACTCTGCTGTCATATTAAGATGTACTCTGCTACCATATTAAGCTGTACTCTGCTGCCATATTAAGCTGTACTCTGCTACCATATTAAGCTGTACTCTGCTGTCATATTAAGCTGTACTCTGCTACCATATTAAGCTGTACTCTGCTACCAGATTATATTACATCTAGCTGTAGTTTAATACAATTTTACATTACCATACCTAGAAATATTCCCATACAATATTAAACCTAGCTAAATTACCCTGGCTATGTTATGGTTAAGGTATCACAAACCTAGCAGTTATTTTTGCATATCTGATGTCATAGCACAAACAGTTGGACCCGGAAGGGTTAATTAGCACATAACCCTGACGGTGTATCGAGCCCACTGGATGTTTGTTCATATTCTTCTCTTCATTGACCCCCTACCCTCTATAGCCCCCCTCTCCCCCCTACCCACATTCCCTTTAAACCGCAGTAGTTAATTTCGGGTTTATTTCCCCCACCCTCGCATTACCCACGAATGATTCCACATTTCCCAAACAATCCGGTTTAATTTTTAAAACACGCAGTATGCGGTGTCGCCGCTGGTGTGAGTTGTTTGTCGTGTAGTGGCGGTAAGTTACGCCCCCTGTCTCTCTCTCTCTCTCTCTCTCTCTCTCTCTCTCTCTCTATCTCCCCTCTCTCTCTCTCCCTCTCTCTTTTCCTCCCCCCACTTCCCTGTGATTGGTTCACGTAATAATAATAATATTCTCATTATGGACTGCTCTCTCTCGATTAAATGTTAAGAATTTGTTTAGTGGATTAGCACAGGCGCGACCCAGGTTATGATGCTGGTGCGACCCAGGTTATGATACTGGCGCGACCCAGGTTATGATACTGGCGCGACCCAGGTTATGATACTGGCGCGACCCAGGTTATGATACTGGCGCGACCCAGGTTATGATACTGGCGCGACCCAGGTTATGATACTGGCGCGACCCAGGTTATGATACTGGCGCGACCAGGTTATGATACTGGCGTGGACCCAGGTTTTTGATACTGGCGCGACCCAGGTTATGATACTGGCGCGACCCAGGTTATGATACTGGCGCGACCCAGGTTATGATGCTGGCGTGACCCAGGTTATGATACTGGCGCGACCCAGGTTATGATACTGGCGCGACCCAGGTTATGATACTGGCGCGACCCAGGTTATGATACTGGCGCGACCCAGGTTATGATACTGGCGCGACCCAGGTTATGATACTGGCGCGACCCAGGTTATGATACTGGCGCGACCCAGGTTATGATACTGGCGCGACCCAGGTTATGATACTGGCGCGACCCAGGTTATGATACTGGCGTGACCCAGGTTATGATACTGGCGCGACCCAGGTTATGATACTGGCGGCGACCCCGGTTATGAACTGGGGGCGACCCAGGTTATGATACTGGCGCGACCCAGGTTATGATACTGGCGCGACCCAGGTTATGATACTGGCGCGACCCAGGTTATGATGCTGGCGTGACCCAGGTTATGATGCTGGCGTGACCCAGGTTATGATACTGGCGCGACCCAGGTTATGATACTGGCGCGACCCAGGTTATGATACTGGCGCGACCCAGGTTATGATACTGGCGCGACCCAGGTTTTTGATACTGGCGGGGACCCAGGTTATGATACTGGCGCGACCCAGGTTTTTGATACTGGCGCGACCCAGGTTATGATACTGGCGCGACCCAGGTTATGATACTGGCGCGACCCAGGTTATGATACTGGCGCGACCCAGGTTATGATACTGGCGCGACCCAGGTTTTTGATACTGGGGGCGACCCCGTTATGATGCTGGCGTGACCCAGGTTATGATACTGGCGCGACCCAGGTTAAAGATACTGGCCGACCCAGGTTATGATACTGGCGCGACCCCGGTTATGATACTGGCGCGACCCAGTTATGATACTGGCGCGAACCCAGGTTATGATACTGGGGCGACCCAGGTTATGATACTGGCGCGACCCAGGTTATGATACTGGCGCGACCCAGGTTATGATACTGGCGCGACCCAGGTTATGATACTGGCGCGACCCAGGTTATGATACTGGCGCGACCCAGGTTATGATACTGGCGCGACCCAGGTTATGATACTGGCGCGACCCAGGTTATGATACTGGCGCGACCCAGGTTATGATACTGGCGCGACCCAGATTATGATGCTGGCGCGACCCAGATTATGATGCTGGTGCGACCCAGATTATGATGCTGGCGCGACCCAGATTATGATGCTGGTGCGGGCCCAGATTTGATGCTGGTGCGACCCAGATTATGATGCTGGTGCGACCCAGATTTGATGCTGGTGCGACCCCGATTATGAAAGCTGGGGTGACCCAGATTATGATGCTGGTGCGACCCAGATTATGATGCTGGTGCGACCCAGATTATGATGCTGGTGCGACCCAGATTATGATGCTGGCGGGGACCCAGATTATGTGTGGTGCGACCCAGAATTATGATGCTGGTGCGACCCAGATTAGATGCTGGTGCGACCCAGATTATGATGCTGGCGTGCCCAGATTATGATGCTGGTGCGACCCAGATTATGATGCTGGTGCGACCCAGATTATGATGCTGGCGTGACCCAGATTATGATGCTGGTGCGACCCAGATTATGATGCTGGTGCGACCCAGATTATGATGCTGGTGCGACCCAGATTATGATGGTGGTGCGACCCAGATTATGATGCTGGCGCGACCCAGATTATGATGCTGGGTGCGACCCAGATTAATGGCTGGCGTGAACCCCCGATTATGATGCTGGTGCGACCCAGATTTTGATGCTGGTGCGACCCAGATTTTTTGATGCTGTGCGAACCCAGATTATGATGCTGGCGTGACCCAGATTATGAAGCTGGTGCGACCCAGATTATGATGCTGGTGCGACCCAGATTATGATGCTGGCGCGACCCAGATTATGATGCTGGCGCGACCCAGATTATGATGCTGGTGCGATCCAGATTATGATGCTGGTGCGACCCAGATTATGATGCTGGTGCGACCCAGATTATGATGCTGGTGCGACCCAGATTATGATGCTGGTGCGACCCAGATTATGATGCTGGTGCGACCCAGATTAAAGATGCTGGTGCGACCCAGATTATGATGCTGGTGCGACCCAGATTATGATGCTGGCGCGACCCAGATTATGATGCTGGTGCGACCCAGATTATGATGCTGGTGCGACCCAGATTATGATGCTGGTGCGACCCAGATTATGATTTCTGGTGCGACCCCCGATTATGATGCTGGCGTGACCCAGATTATGATGCTGTGCGTGACCCCGATTATGATGCTGGTGCGACCCAGATTATGATGCTGGTGCGACCCAGATTATGATGCTGGTGCGACCCAGATTATGATGCTGGTGCGACCCAGATTATGATGCTGGCGTGACCCAGATTATGATGCTGGCGTGACCCAGATTATGATGCTGGTGCGACCCAGATTATGATGCTGGTGCGACCCAGATTATGATGCTGGCGTGACCCAGATTATGATGCTGGTGCGACCCAGATTATGATGCTGGTGCGACCCAGATTATGATGCTGGTGCGACCCGATTATGATGGCTGGTGCGACCCAGATTATGATGCTGGTGCGACCCAGATTATGATGCTGGTGCGACCCAGATTATGATGCTGGTGCGACCCAGATTATGATGCTGGTGCGACCCAGATTATGATGCTGGTGCGACCCAGATTATGATGCTGGCGCGACCCAATATGATGCCTGGTGCGATCCAATTATATGCTGGTGCACCCCCGATTATGATGCTGGTGCGGGCCCAGATTATGATGCTGGTTGCGACCCAGATTATGATGCTGGTGGCGACCCAGATTATGAGCTGGTGCGACCCAGATTATGATGCTGGTGCGACCCAGATTATGATGCTGGTGCGACCCAGATTATGATGCTGGTGCGACCCAGATTATGATGCTGGTGCGAAACCCCGATTATGATGCTGGCGCGACCCAGATTATGATGCTGGTGCGATCCAGATTATGATGCGGTGCGACCCAGATTATGAAGCTGGTGCGACCCAGATTATGATGCTGGTGCGGACCCAGATTATGAAAGCTGGTGCGACCCAGATTATGATGCTGGTGCGACCCAATTATGATGCTGGTGCGACCCAGATTATGATGCTGGTGCGACCCAATTATTTAGCTGGGGCGACCCAGATTATGATGCTGGCGTGACCCAGATTATGATGCTGGCGTGACCCAGATTATGATGCTGGTGCGACCCAGATTATGATGCTGGTGCGACCCAGATTATGATGCTGGCGTGACCCAGATTATGATGCTGGTGCGACCCAGATTATGATGCTGGTGCGACCCAGATTATGATGCTGGTGCGACCCAGATTATGATGCTGGTGCGACCCAGATTATATGCTGGCGTGACCCAGATTATGATGCTGGCGTGAAACCCCGATTATGATGCTGGTGCGACCCAGATTATGATGCTGGTGCGACCCAGATTATGATGCTGGTGCGACCCAGATTATGATGCTGGTGCGACCCAGATTATGATGCTGGTGCGACCCAGATTATGATGCTGGGGCGAAACCCCGATTATGATGCTGGTGCGACCCAGATTATGATGCTGGCGTGACCCAGATTATGATGCTGGCGCGACCCAGATTATGATGCTGGTGCGACCCAGATTATGATGCTGGAGGGACCCAGATAATGACTGATGTCAGTTCGGAATTGCTGAGGGATCCTGTGACGTGCTGGTTTCCACTCGTTGCTTACTGGCTCCTCCTCGTTGTTTACTGGCTCCTCCTCGTTGTTTACTGACTCCTCCTCGTTGTCTACTGGCTCCTCCTCGTTGTCTACTGGCTCCTCCTCGTTGTCTACTGGCTCCTCCTCGTTGTCTACTGGCTCCTCCTCGTTGTTTACTGACTCCTCCTCGTTGTTTACTGACTCCTCCTCGTTGTTTACCGGCTCCTCCTCGTTGTCTACTGGCTCCTCCCCGTTGTTTTACCGGGTCCTCCTCGTTGTCTACTGGACTCCTCCTCGTTGTCTACCCGGCTCCTCCTCGTTGTCTACAGGCTCCTCCTCGTTGTTTACTGACTCCTCCTCGTTGTTTACTGGCTTCTTCTTCTCGTTGTTTACTGGCTCCTCCTCGTTGTTTACTGGCTCCTCCTCGTTGTTTACTGGCTCCTCCTCGTTGTTTACTGGCTCCTCCTCGTTGTTTACTGACTTTCCCCCTCGTTGTTTACTGGCTTCTTCTCGTTGTTTACTGACTCCTCCTCGTTGTCTACTGACTCCTCCTCGTTGTCTACTGGCTCCTCCTCGTTGTCTACTGGCTCCTCCTCGTTGTTTACTGACTCCTCCTCGTTGTTTTCTACTTCTTCTTTTCGTTTTTTACTGGCTCCTCCTCGTTGTTTACTGGCCCTCATCGTTGTTTACTGGCTCCTCATCGTTGTTTACCTGGGTCCCCCCTCGTTGTTTACTGGGTCCTCCTCGTTGTTTACTGGCTCCTCATCGTTGTTTACTGGCTCCTCATCGTTGTTTACTGGCTCCTCCTCGTTGTTTACTGGCTCCTCATCGTTGTTTACTGACTCCTCCTCGTTGTTTACTGGCTACTCCTCGTTGTTTACTGGCTACTCCTCGTTGTTTACTGACTCCTCCTCGTTGTTTACTGGCTCCCCCCTGTTGTTTACCCGACTCCCCTCGTTGTTTACTGGCTACTCCTTTTTTACTGGCTCCTCCTCGTTGTTTTACTGACTCCTCCTCGTGTTTACTGGGTACTCCTCGTTGTTTACTGACTCCTCCTCGTTTTTTACTGGCCCTCCTGTTTTTTCTGGCTCCTCCTCGTTGTCTACTGCTCCTCCCCGTTGTTTATGACTCCTCCTCGTTGTTTTTCTGGCTTCTTCTTCTCGTTGTTTAGGCTCCCCCTCGTTTTTTACTGGCTCCCCATCGTTGTTTACTGGGCCCTCCTCTTTTTTACTGCTCCTCCTTTGTTTACTGGCTCCTCCTCGTTGTTTACTGGGTTCTTCTTCTCGTTGTTTACTGGTCCTCCTCGTTTTTTGCTGGTCCTCATCGTTGTTTACTGGCTCCTCACGTTGTTTACTGGCTCCCCTTTGTTGTTTTTTCCCGGCTCCCCCCTGTTGTTTACGTTCTTCTTTTTCTCGTTTTTACTGGCTCCCCTCGTTGTTTACTGGTTCATCGTTTTTTACTGGGTCCCCCTCGTTGTTTACTGGGTTCTCCTCGTTGTCTACTGGCTCCTCCTCGTTGTTTACTTTACTCCTCCTCGTTGTTTTACTGTCTTCTTCTTCTCGTTGTTTACTGGGTCCTCCTCGTTGTTTTCTGGCTCCTCATCGTTGTTTACGGCTCCTCCTCGTTGTTTACTTTGGGTACTCCTCGTTGTTTTTCTGGCTCCTCATCGTTGTTCACTGGCTCCTCCTCGTTGTTTACTGGCTCCTCCTCGTTGTTTACTGGCTCCTCATCGTTGTTTACTGGCTCCTCCTCGTTGTTTACTGGCTACTCCTCGTTTTACTGGCTACTCCTCGTTGTTTACTGGCTCCCCCCTCGTTGTTTACTGACTCCTCCTCGTTAAATTTTCTGGCTACTCCCCCGTTGTTTACTGACTCCTCCTCGTTGTTTACTGGCTACTCCTCGTTGTTTACTGGCTCCTCCTCGTTTTTTTACTGACTCCTCCTCGTTGTTTTACTGGCTCCTCCTCGTGTTTACTGGCTCCTCCTCGTTGTTTACTGGCTCCTCCTCGTTGTTTACTGGCTTCTTCTTCTCGTTGTTTTTATTGGCTCCCCCCTCGTTTGTTTGCTGGTTCCTCATCGTTTTTTACTGGCTCCTCAAACGTTGTTTACTGGCTCCTCCTCGTTGTTTTTCTGACTCCTCCTCGTTTTTTACTGTCTTCTTCTTCTCGTTGTTTACTGGCTCCTCCTCGTTGTTTACTGGCTCCTCATCGTTGTTTACTGGCTCCTCCTCGTTGTTTACTGCTACTCCTCGTTGTTTACTGGCTCCTCATCGTTGTTCACTGGCTCCTCCTCGTTGTTTTACTGGCTCCTCCTCGTTGTTTACTGGCTCCCATCGTTGTTTTACTGGCTCCTCCTCGTTGTTTACTGGGTACTCCTCGTTGTTTACTGGCTACTCCTCGTTGTTTACTGCTTCCTCCTCGTTGTTTACTGACTCCTCCTCGTTTTTACTGGCTCCCCCCCTCGTTGTTTACTGGCTCCTCATCGTTGTTTACTGGCTCCTCCTCGTTGTTTACTGGCTACTCCTCGTTGTTTACTGGCTCCTCCTCGTTGTTTACTGACTCCTCCTCGTTGTTTACTGGCTCCTCCTCGTTGTTACTGGCTCCTCATCGTTGTTTTACTGGCTCCTCCTCGTTGTTTACTGGCTACTCCTCGTTGTTTATTGGCTACTCCTCGTTTTTACTGGCTCCTCCTCGTTGTTTACTGACTCCTCCTCGTTGTTTACTGGCTCCTCCTCGTTGTTTACTGGCTCCTCATCGTTGTTTACTGGCTCCTCCTCGTTGTTTACTGGCTACTCCTCGTTGTTTACTGACTCCTCCTCGTTGTTTACGGCTACTCCTCGTTTTACTGGCTCCTCCTCGTTGTTTACTGACTCCTCCTCGTTGTTTACTGGCTACTCCTCGTTGTTTACTGACTCCTCCTCGTTGTTTACTGGCTCCTCCTCGTTGTTTACTGGCTCCTCCTCGTTGTCTACTGGCTCCTCCTCGTTGTTTACTGACTCCTCCTCGTTGTTTACTGGCTTCTTCTTCTCGTTGTTTACTGGCTCCTCCTCGTTGTTTACTGGCTCCTCATCGTTGTTTACTGGCCCTCCCGTTTTTTTATGGCTCCTCATCTTGTTTTTCTTTGGGTCCTCCTCGTTGTTTACTGGCTCCTCCTCGTTGTTTACCCGGCTCCTCATTTGTTGTTTACTGGCTCCTCCTCGTTGTTTACTGGCTCCTCCTCGTTGTTTACTGGCTCCTCCTCGTTGTTTACTGGCTCCTCATCGTTGTTTACTGGCTCCCCCTCGTTGTATACTGGCACTCCTCGTTGTTTACTGGCTACCTCCTCGTTGTTAAATGGCTCCTCCTCGTTGTTTACTGGCTCCTCATCGTTGTTCACTGGGTCCTCCTCGTTGTTTTACTGGCTCCTCCTCGTTGTTTACTGGCTCCTCATCGTTGTTTACTGGCTACTCCTCGTTGTTTACTGACTCTCCTCGTTGTTTACTGGCTAAATCCTCGTTGTTTACCCGACTCCTCCTCTTGTTTACTGGCTACTCCTCGTTGTTTACTGCCCCCCCTCGTTGGTTTACTGACCCTCCTCGTTGTTTACTGGCTACTCCTCGTTGTTTACTGACTCCTCCTCGTTGTTTTACTGGGTACTCCTCGTTGTTTATTGGCTTCTTCTCGTTGTTTACTGGCTCCTCCCCGTTTTTACTGGCTTCTTCTTCTCGTTGTTTTAATGGCTTCTCCTCGTTGTCTACTGGCTCCTCCTCGTTGTTTTACTGGCTACCCTCGTTGTTCTACTGGCTCCTCCCCGTTGTTTACTGGCTACTCCTCGTTTTTTTTACCCGACTCCTCCTCGTTGTTTACTGGCTACTCCTCGTTGTTTACTGACTCCTCCTCGTTGTTTTACTGGCTTCTTCTTCTCGTTGTTTACTGGCTCCTCCTCGTTTTTTTTACTGGCCCTCATCGTTGTTTTCTGGCTCCTCCTCGTTGTTTACTGGCTCCTCATCGTTGTTTACTGGCTCCTCCTCGTTGTTTACTGGCTCCTCCTCGTTGTTTTACTGGCCCTCAACGTTGTTTACTGGCTCCTCCTCGTTGTTTTACTGGCTACTCCTCGTTGTTTACTGGCTACTCCTCGTTGTTTATTGGCTCCTCCTCGTTGTTTACTGACTCCTCCTCGTTGTTTTTCTGGCTACTCCTCGTTGTTTACTGACTACTCCCTCGTTGTTTACTGGCTACTCCTCGTTGTTTATTGGCTCCTCCTCGTTGTTTTACTGGCTCCTCCTCGTTGTTTACTGCTACTCCTCGTTGTTTACTGACTACTCCTCGTTGTTACTGACTCCTCCTCGTGTTTACCCGGCTAATCCTCGTTGTTTGCTGACTACTCTTCGTTGTTTACTGACTCCTCCTCCGTTGTTTACTGGCTCCTCCTCGTTGTTTACTGACTCCTCCTTGTTGTTTACTGGTACTTCCTCGTTGTTTACTGACTACTCCTCGTTGTTTACTGACTCCTCCTCGTTGTTTACTGGCGCCTCCTCGTTGTTTTTCTTGGCTCCTCCTCGTTGTTTACTGGCTTTCCCCCTCGTTGTTTACTGGCTCCTCCTCGTTGTTTACTGGCTCCTCATCGTTGTTTACTGGCTCCTCCTCGTTGTTTACTGGCTACTCCTCGTTGTGTACTGGCTACTCCTCGTTGTTTACTGGCTCCTCCTCGTTGTTTACTGACTCCTCCTCGTTGTTTACTGGCTACTCCTCGTTTGTTTACCCGACTACTCCTCGTTGTTTACTGGCTACTCCTCGTTGTTTATTGGCTCCTCCTCGTTGTTTACTGGCTCCTCCTCGTTGTTTACTGGCTACTCCTCGTTGTTTACTGACTACTCCTCGTTGTTTACTGACTCCTCCTCGTTGTTTACTGGCTACTCCTCGTTGTTTGCTGACTACTCCTCCCTTGTTTTACTGACTCCTCCTCGTTGTTTTACTGGCTCCTCCTCGTTGTTTACTGACTCCTCCTCGTTTTTTACGGCTACTCCTGTTGTTTACTGACTACTCCTCGTTGTTTACTGACTCCTCCTCGTTGTTTACTGGCGCCTCCTCGTTGTTTACTGGCTACTCCTCGTTGTTTACTGACTACTCCTCGTTGTTTACTGACTCCTCCTCGTTGTTTATTGGCTCCTCCTCGTTGTTTACTGACTCCTCCTCGTTGTTTACTGGCTACTCCTCGTTGTTTACTGACTAACTCCTCGTTTGTTTACTGGCTACTCCTCGTTGTTTACTGGCTCCTCCTCGTTGTTTACTGGCTCCTCCTCGTTGTTTACTGACTCCTCCTCGTTGTTTACTGGCTACTCCTCGTTGTTTACTGGCTCCTCCTCGTTGTTTACTGGCTTCTTCTCGTTGTTTACTGGCTCCTCCTCGTTGTTTACTGGCTTTTTCTTTTCGTTGTTTAAATGGGTACTCCTCGTTGTTTTACTGGCTACTCCTCGTTGTTTATTGGCTCCCTCCTCTTGTTTTACCCGACTCCTCCTCGTTGTTTACTGACTCCTCCTCGTTGTTTATTGGCTTCTTCTCGTTGTTTACTGGCTCCTCCTCGTTGTTTACTGGCTACTCCTCGTTGTTTACTGGCTCCTCCTCGTTGTTTACTGGCTCCCATCGTTGTTTACTGGCCCCCTCCCGTTGTTTACTGGCTCCTCATCGTTGTTTACTGGCTCCTCCTCGTTGTTTACTGGCTCCTCCTCGTTGTTTACCCGGCTCCTCATCGTTGTTTTCTGGCTTCCCTTTCCCCGTTGTTTTCTGGCTACTCCCCGTTGTTTTCCCGGCTACTCCTCGTTGTTTACTGTGCTCCTCCTCGTTGTTTACTGACTCCTCCTCGTTGTTTACTGGCTACTCCTCGTTGTTTACTGACTCCTCCTTGTTGTTTACTGGCTACTCCTCGTTGTTTATTGGCTTCTTCTCGTTGTTTACTGGCTCCTCCTCGTTGTTTACTGGCTTCTTCTTCTCGTTGTTTACTGGCTACTCCTCGTTGTTTACTGGCTACTCCTCGTTGTTTACTGGCTCCTCCTCGTTGTTTACTGACTCCTCCTCGTTGTTTACTGGCTACTCCTCGTTGTTTACTGACTCCTCCTCGTTGTTTACTGGCTCCTCCTCGTTGTTTACTGGCTTCTTCTCGTCGTTTACTGGCTTCTTCTTCTCGTTGTTTTACTGGCTCCTCCTCGTTGTTTATTGGCTTCTTCTCGTTGTTTACTGGCTCCTCCTCGTTGTTTTACTGCTTCTTCTTTCATTTTTTGTTTCTGCTACCCTCGTTGTTTACTGGCTCCTCCTCGTTGTTTATTGGCTCCTCCCTCGTTGTTTACTGTCTTCTTCTTCTCGTTGTTTACTGGCCCCTTCTTCTCGTTTTTAATGGCTTCTCCTCGTTGTCTACTGGCTACTCCTCGTTGGTTACTGGCTCCTCCTCGTTGTTTACTGGCCCCCCTCCCCGCTGTTTACTGGCCCCCCTCCTCGTTGTTTACTGCTCCTCCTCGTTGTTTACTGGCTTCTTCTTCTCGTTGTTTAATGGCTTCTCCTCGTTGTTTACTGGCTCCTCCTCGTTGTTTACTGGCTCCTCCTCGTTGTTTACTGGCTCCTCCTCTTGTCTACTGGCTACTTTCCCCGTTGTTTACTGGCTCCTCCTCGTTGTTTACTGGCTCCTCCTCGCTGTTTACTGGCTCCTCCTCGTTGTTTACTGGCTCCTCCTCGTTGTCTACTGGCTTCTTCTTCTCGTTGTTTAATGGCTTCTCCTCGTTGTCTACTGGCTCCTCCTCGTTGTTTACTGGCTCCTCCTCGTTGTTTACTGGCTTCTTCTTTTCGTTGTTTAATGGCTTCTCCTCGTTTCTACTGGCTCCTCCTCGTTTTTTTACTGGCTCCTCCTCGTTGTTTACTGGCTCCTCCTCACAGTTTACTGGGCGCCTCATCGTTGTTTATGACTCCTCCTCGTTGTTTTACTGACTCCTCCTCGTTGTTTACTGGGTCCTCCTCGTTTTTTCTGGCTCCTCCTCACTGTTTACTGGCGCCTCATCGTTGTTTACTGGCTCCTCCTCGTTGTTTACTGGCTCCTCCTCGTTGTTTACTGGCTCCTCCTCGTTGTTTACTGACTCCTCCTCGTTGTTTACTGGCTCCCTCTCGTTGTTTACCCGGCTCCTCCTCGTTTTTTACCTGGCTCCTCCTCGTTGTTTACTGGCTCCTCCTCACTGTTTACTGGCGCCTCATCGTTGTTTACTGGCTTCTTCTCGTTGTTTACTGGCTCCTCCTCGTTGTTTACTGGCTCCTCCTTCTTGTTTACTGGCTCCTCCTCACTGTTTACTGGCGCCTCATCGTTGTTTACTGGCTTCTTCTCGTTGTTTACTGGCTACTCCTCGTTGTTTACTGGCTACTCCTCGTTGTTTACTGGCTACTCCTCGTTGTTTACTGGCTACTCCTCGTTGTTTACTGGCTACTCCTCGTTGTTTACTGGCTTCTTCTCGTTGTTTACTGGCTACTCCTCGTTGTTTACTGGCTACTCCTCGTTGTTTACTGGCTCCTCCTCGTTGTTTACTGGCACGCGTGAAAACAGGCAGAGGTGACAGGATGGGAGTGGGGTGGTGATGGGATGGGACTGGGGTGGTTATGGGATGGGAGTGGGGTGGTGATGGGATGGGATTGGGTGGTGATGGGTTGGGAGTGGGGTGGTGATGGGTTGGGAGTGGGGTGGTGATGGGATGGGAGTGGGGGGGGTGATGGGATGGGAGTGGGGGGGTTTATGGGTTGGGAGTGGGGTGGTGATGGGGTTGGGAGTGGGGTGGTGATGGGGTTTGGGGGTGGGGTGGTGATGGGATGGGAGTGGGGTGGTGATGGGTTGGGAGTGGGGTGGTGGGTGGTTGGAGTGGGGTGGTGGGTGGGTTGGGAGTGGGGTGGTGATGGGATGGGAGTGGGGTGGTGATGGGATGGGAGTGGGGTGGTGATGGGGTTTGGGAGTGGGGTGTGATGGGATGGGAGTGGGTGGTGATGGGTTTGGGAGTGGGGTGGTGATGGGTTGGGAGTGGGGTGGTGATGGTTGGGAGTGGGATGGTGATAGGTTGGGAGTGGGGTGGTGAGGGTGGGAGTGGGGTGGTGATGGGATGTGAGTGGGGTGGTGATGGGATGGGAGTGGGTGGTGATGGGTTGGGAGTGGGGTGGCGATGGGATGGGAGTGGGGTGGTGATGGGATGGAGTGGGGTGGTGATGGGGTGGGAGTGGGGGTAATGTGTTTGGGAGTGGGGTGGTGATGGGATGGGAGAGGGAGGTGATGGGGGTGGGAGTGGGGTGGTGATGGGATGGGACTGGGGTGGTTATGGGATGGGAGTGGATTGGTGATGGGATGGAGTGGGGTGGTGATGGGTTGGGAGTGGGGGGGCGATGGGATGGGAGTGGGGTGGTGATGGGTGGGAGTGGGGTGGTGATGGGATGGGAGTGGGGTGGTAATGTGTTGAGATTGGGGGGGTGATGGGATGGGAGAAGGGTGGTGATGGGATGGGAGTGGGGTGGTGATGTATGGGAGTGGGGTGGTGATGGGTTGGGAGTGGGGTGGTGATGGAATGGGAGTGGGTGGTGATGGGATGGGAGTGGGTGGTGATGGGTTTGGAGTGGGGTGGTGATGGAATGGGAGTGAGGTGGTGATGGGATGGGAGTGGGGTGGTGATAGGATGGAAGTGGGGTGGTGATGGGATGGGGGGTGGGGTGGTGATGGGATGGGAGTGGGGTGGTGATGGGTTAGGAGTGGGGGGGTGTGGGTTGGGAGTGGGGTGGTGATGGAATGGGAGTGGGGGGGTGATGGGATGGAGTGGGGTGGGGAGGGGTGGGAGTGGGGTGGTGATTGGGATGGGAAATGGGGTGGTGATGGGATGGGGGGTGGGGTGGTGATGGGTTGGGAGTGGGGGTGGTGATGGGGTGGAGTGGGTGGTGATGGGGATGGGAGTGGGGTGGTGATGGGATGGGAGTGGGGTGTGATGGGATGGGAGTGGGGTGGTGATGGGATGGGAGTGGGGTGGTGAGGGATGGGAGTGGGGTGTGATGGATGGGAGGGGGGGGTAGTGATGGGATGGGAGTGGGGTGGTGATGGATGGGAGTGGGGGGGTGGTGATGGGGTGGGAGTGGGGTGGTGATGGGATGGGAGTGGGGTGGTGATGGATGGGAGTGGGGTGGTGATGGGATGGGAGTGGGGGGTGGTGATGGGATGGGAATGGGGTGGTTTATGGGATGGGAGTGGGGTGGTGTGGGATGGGAGTGGGGGGTGGTGATGGATGGGAGTGGGGGGGTGAGGGATGGGAGTGGGGTGGTGATGGGATGGGAGTGGGGGGGTGGTGATGGGATGGGAGTGGGGTGGTGATGGGATGGGATTGGGGTGGTGATGGGATGGGAGTGGGGTGGTGATGGAGGTGCTCGGTAACTTTACGAACATATTTTCATTTACCAGACGTGATCCTCACAATGATAGCGAT
>NC_069445.1:12049436-12054436 GCF_026875155.1 Cherax quadricarinatus
CAACCATCAGTTACTGAAACAACCATCAGTTACTGAAACAACCATCAGTTACTGAAACAACCATCATAGTTACTGAAACAACCATCAGTTACTGAAACAACCATCAGTTACTGAAACAACCATCAGTTACTGAAACAACTATCAGAGTTACTGAAACAACCATCAGAGTTACTGAAACAACCATCAGTTACTGAAACAACCATCAGTTACTGAAACAACCATCATAGTTACTGAAACAACCATCAGTTACTGAAACAACCATCAGTTACTGAAACAACCATCATAGTTACTGAAACAACCATCAGTTACTGAAACAACCATCAGTTACTGAAACAACCATCAGAGTTACTGAAACAACCATCAGAGTTACTGAAACAACCATCAGAGTTAAATGAAACAACCATCAGAGTTACTGAAACAACCATCAGAGTTACTGAAACAACCATCAGAGTTACTGAAACAACCATCAGAGTTACTGAAACAACCATCAGAGTTACTGAAACAACCATCAGAGTTACTGAAACAAGCATCAGAGTTGCTGAAACAACTGTCAGAGTTACTGAAACAACCATCAGAGTTACTGAAACAACCACCAGAGTTACTGAAACTACCATCAGAGTTACTGAAACAACGATTAGAGTTACTGAAACAACCATCAGAGTTACTGAAACAACCATCAGTTACTGAAACAACCATCAGTTACTGAAACAACCATCAGAGTTACTGAAACAACCATCAGTTACTGAAACAACCATCAGAGTTACTGAAACAACCATCAGAGTAACTGAAACAACCATCAGAGTTACTGAAACAACCATCAGAGTAACTGAAACAACCATCAGAGTTACTGAAACAACCATCAGAGTAACTGAAACAACCATCAGAGTAACTGAAACAACCATCAGTTACTGAAACAACCATCAGAGTTACTGAAACAATCATCAGAGTAACTGAAACAACCATTAGAGTTACTGAAACAACCATTAGAGTTACTGAAACAACCATTAGAGTTACTGAAACAACCATTAGAGTTACTGAAACAACCATTAGAGTTACTGAAACAACCATCAGAGTAACTGAAACAACCATCAGTTACTGAAACAATCATCAGAGTAACTGAAACAACCATTAGAGTTACTGAAACAACCATTAGAGTTACTGAAACAACCATTAGAGTTACTGAAACAACCATCGGAGTTACTGAAACAACCACCAGAGTTACTGAAACTACCATCAGAGTTACTGAAACAACGATTAGAGTTACTGAAACAACCATCAGAGTTACTGAAACAACCATTAGTTACTGAAACAACCATCAGTTACTGAAACAACCATCAGAGTTACTGAAACAACCATCAGTTACTGAAACAACCATCAGAGTTACTGAAACAACCATCAGAGTAACTGAAACAACCATCAGAGTTACTGAAACAACCATCAGAGTTACTGAAACAACCATCAGAGTTACTGAAACAACCATCAGAGTTACTGAAACAACCATCAGAGTTACTGAAACAACCATCAGAGTAACTGAAACAACCATCAGAGTTACTGAAACAACCATCAGAGTTACTGAAACAACCATCAGAGTTACTGAAACAACCATCAGAGTTACTGAAACAACCATCATAGTTACTGAAACAACCATCAGAGTTACTGAAACAACCAACAGAGTTACTGAAACAATCATCAGAGTTACTGAAACAACCATCAGAGTAACTGAAACAACCATCAGAGTTACTGAAACAACCATCAGAGTAACTGAAACAACCATCAGAGTTACTGAAACAACCATCAGAGTTACTGAAACAACCATCATAGTTACTGAAACAACCATCAGTTACTGAAACAACCATCAGAGTTACTGAAACAACTATCATAGTTACTGAAACAACCATCAGAGTTACTGAAACAACCATCAGAGTTACTGAAACAACCATCAGAGTAACTGAAACAACCATCAGAGTTACTGAAACAACCATCAGAGTTACTGAAACAACCATCATAGTTACTGAAACAACCATCAGTTACTGAAACAACCATCAGAGTTACTGAAACAACTATCAGAGTTACTGAAACAACCATCATAGTTACTGAAACAACCATCAGAGTTACTGAAACAACCATCAGAGTTACTGAAACAACCATCATAGTTACTGAAACAACCATCAGAGTTACTGAAACAACCATCAGAGTTACTGAAACAACCATCAGAGTTACTGAAACAACCATCAGAGTTACTGAAACAACCATCAGTTACTGAAACAACCATCAGAGTTACTGAAACAACCATCATAGTTACTGAAACAACCATCAGTTACTGAAACAACCATCAGAGTTACTGAAACAACCATCAGTTACTGAAATAACCATCAGAGTTACTGAAACAACCATCAGTTACTGAAACAACCATCAGAGTTACTGAAACAACCATCAGTTACTGAAACAACCATCAGAGTTACTGAAAAAAACCATCAGAGTTACTGAAACAACCATCAGAGTTACTGAAACAACCCATCAGTTACTGAAAAAACCATCATAGTTACTGAAACAAAACCCTCAGAGTTACTGAAACAACCATCAGTTTACTGAAACAACCATCAGAGTTACTGAAACAACCATCAGAGTTACTGAAACAACCATCAGTTACTGAAACAACCATCATAGTTACTGAAACAACCATCAGAGTTACTGAAACAACCATCAGAGTTACTGAAACAACCATCAGAGTTACTGAAACAACCATCAGTTACTGAAACAACCATCAGAGTTACTGAAACAACCATCAGAGTTACTGAAACAACCATCAGTTACTGAAACAACCATCGGAGTTACTGAAACAACCAACAGAGTTACTGAAACAACCATCAGTTACTGAAACAACCATCGGAGTTACTGAAACAACCAACAGAGTTACTGAAACAACCATCAGTTACTGAAACAACCATCAGAGTTACTGAAACAACCATCAGAGTTACTGAAACAACCATCAGAGTTACTGAAACAACCAACAGAGTTACTGAAACAACCATCATAGTTACTGAAACAACCATCAGTTACTGAAACAACCATCATAGTTACTGAAACAACCATCAGTTACTGAAACAACCATCAGAGTTACTGAAACAACCATCAGAGTAACTGAAACAACCAACAGAGTTACTGAAACAACCAACAGAGTTACTGAAACAACCAACAGAGTTACTGAAACAACCAACAGAGTTACTGAAACAACCATCAGAGTAACTGAAACAACCAACAGAGTTACTGAAACAACCAACAGAGTTACTGAAACAACCATCAGAGTTACTGAAACAACCATCAGTTACTGAAACAACCAACAGAGTTACTGAAACAACCATCAGAGTTACTGAAACAACCATCAGAGTTACTGAAACAACCATCAGAGTTACTGAAACAACCATCAGAGTTACTGAAACAACCGTCAGAGTTACTGAAACAACCATCAGTTACTGAAACAACCATTAGAGTTACTGAAACAACCATCAGAGTTACTGAAACAACCAACAGAGTTACTGAAACAACCATCATAGTTACTGAAACAACCATCAGAGTTACTGAAACAACCATCAGAGTTACTGAAACAACCATCAGTTACTGAAACAACCATCATAGTTACTGAAACAACCATCAGAGTTACTGAAACAACCATCAGTTACTGAAACAATCATCAGAGTAACTGAAACAACCATTAGAGTTACTGAAACAACCATCAGTTACTGAAAACAACCATCAAGTTACTGAAACAACCATCAGAGTTACTGAAACAACCATCAGTTACTGAAACAATCATCAGAGTAACTGAAACAACCATTAGAGTTACTGAAACAACCATCAGTTACTGAAACAACCATCATAGTTACTGAAACAACCATCAGTTACTGAAACAACCATCATAGTTACTGAAACAACCATCAGAGTTACTGAAACAACCATCAGTTACTGAAACAATCATCAGAGTAACTGAAACAACCATTAGAGTTACTGAAACAACCATCAGAGTTACTGAAACAACCAACAGAGTTACTGAAACAACCATCATAGTTACTGAAACAACCATCAGAGTTACTGAAACAACCATCAGTTACTGAAACAATCATAGAGTAACTGAAACAACATTAGAGTTACTGAAACAACCATCAGTTACTGAAACAACCATCATAGTTACTGAAACAACCATCAGTTACTGAAACAACCATCATAGTTACTGAAACAACCATCAGAGTTACTGAAACAACCATCAGTTACTGAAACAATCATCAGAGTAACTGAAACAACCATTAGAGTTACTGAAACAACCATCAGAGTTACTGAAACAACCAACAGAGTTACTGAAACAACCATCATAGTTACTGAAACAACCATCAGAGTTACTGAAACAACCATCAGTTACTGAAACAATCATCAGAGTAACTGAAACAACCATTAGAGTTACTGAAAACAAACCATCATAGTTACTGAAACAACCATCAGAGTTACTGAAACAACCATCAGTTACTGAAACAATCATCAGAGTAACTGAAACAACCATTAGAGTTACTGAAACAACCATCAGAGTTACTGAAACAACCAACAGAGTTACTGAAACAACCATCATAGTTACTGAAACAACCATCAGAGTTACTGAAACAACCATCAGTTACTGAAACAATCATCAGAGTAACTGAAACAACCATTAGAGTTACTGAAACAGCCATTAGAGTTACTGAAACAGCCATTAGAGTTACTGAAACAGCCATTAGAGTTACTGAAACAGCCATTAGAGTTACTGAAACAGCCATTAGAGTTACTGAAACAATCATCAGAGTAACTGAAACAACCATTAGAGTTACTGAAACAGCTATTAGAGTTACTGAAACAGCCATCAAACTTAGTCGCTTATTTCTTTGACGTAGTCAGACTGACACAGTGAAATCAGCAAAACAGACGATGAAACAGAGTGCACAGGCACAGGAAACAGATACTGAAACAGAAGAGAC
>NC_069445.1:12064436-12074436 GCF_026875155.1 Cherax quadricarinatus
GCAAAAATCCAGGAATACACAACACTGCCTAGGAAACCTGACCAACCAACGGAAGAAACTGCAAAACAGGAAAACAAAATCATAGGTTCGCCACGACAACTGGTTTCGGAGCTAAAGAATAGGAGAGTCACATTAATGCTAAAGGAATTGAAAGTCGCGTTATAGAAAGGGAAGAAGCAGGGGGATATATAAACACGATGTAATTGATAGTGAGGGAGTACTGAACGGGAAATAAGGACATACTGACATGATAAGGAAGAAAACAAGTGGACAAAGATTGAAACTGAATGTCATAGCAAGTCACAGAAGTGGAAGTTTCTGTGTTTTTCTTAGGATAAAAGAAATAAGGAAGTGAGACGACCCATGTTATTTGCATTGTGTATTGTGACTGCAGTCTCAGGATGTCTCTTTATTGATGAATAAGACATATATGCAATAGGGTATCTTTATTAACGAATAAATCATATGTGCAACACTTGTGTATCTTCATTGATGAATAAGACACATGTGTAACACTTCGACATCATCTTTCTCAGCTGAAGTTAGAGATTCAGTCTCCTCCCGTTGACTGCAGGAGTTGACAAGTGGGATGATTCTAACAGTGTCGGTTCACTGATGTCTGATGTGGGGTAAAAGCATCACTGTGTTCCTCTTGCCTCTAGCGAGTCAGTATTATTTATTGCTGGTGTACAGATACCCAGGTGTTACACATGTGTCTCATTCGTCAACTTGTCGGTATTACATATCATCAGTAACACTACACATGTTTCATTTTTTCACACGTGTCGAAAAGTCTGCATAACCACGTTTCTCACGACGTCTATTTACAGCACCATATATTACCAATACACGTCAATATTCACCATTAAATTAAATTATCCAATTATTACGGTAATTGCTAAATTTGTCTAAATCCTTCTCCCCAATTCTGCAATAAAATCAATTTGCAACGTTGCTCTCGATTCTGCGCATCGTCTACTGATGTATTCGCGAAATTGCATAATTATCTAAATTATCTAGATTATCTAATATAACCCGGACAAGTATTGATTCTAGTGGACCCCTCAAGAGAGGTACCTTGATGCTCGTGAGGGTCTCTTGTTCCCAGGAATTGGAACTGTTCTTCCCTTCCTTGGATCATACCTGATGTTTTCCCTATATCCCAGGTGCTCTATTATTCCTACTACGAGTACATCGTTCTCTCTAATGTAATAATAATAATAATAATAATAATAATAATAACAACAATAATAATTATATCAATAATAATAATGATATAATAGTAATAATAATAATATAGCAATAACAATTATAATAGCAATAATAGCAATAATAAAATAATAATAACACAACAACAACAAAAACAACAAAACAACAATAATAATAATAAATAATAATAATAATAATAATAATAATAATAATAATAAAAATATATATATTAATATAGGAATAATAATAACAATGCAATACTAATAATGATCCCAATACTAACAATAACTGTAATAATAATAATAATAATAATAATAATAATAATAATAATAATAATAATAATATCAATAATAATAATAATAATAATAACTAATAATAAAATAATAATAATAATATATATATAATAATAAATAATAATAATAATAATAATAATAATAATAATAATAAAATAATAATAATAAATAATAATAATAATAATAATAAATAAAATAATATAATAATAATAATAATATAATAATAATAATAATAATATAATATTATAATAATATATAAAATAATAATATAATATATTAATAATAATAATAATAATAAAATAATAATATCCCAAATAGATAATAATAATAATAATAAAAATAACAATAACCTAATTAAAATTAATAATTATTATAATAATAATATAAACTAAATCCTTGTAGACTCGTCCTAGTGACATAAATATTTCTTACTAATGTTGGCTATTTTCTTTCAGTTGTAAATGTCATTGACCCAAGTGGGTTTAGTGCATCAAAAAATCCGATTGCAGCGCCAATCCGTGAGGCGGAAGAGCTGTGATTTATTTACATATTAATCATGGGAGAAGCGCTAAATCCGTAGGCGTCACTCGGCTCCTGTTGAAAAGGGAGAGGCGTGCAGGTTTGATGCAAGGGGGAGTGAATCTAGTCCCTTGGATCAAGAGCTCCCTCACCAGCGCTGCCACTGCATACACATGGAATGTGGGGGTGAAATTATGATTTAAATTATGATTGTATTTATGGCTGTAGTGAGGATTTATAATTTTTATGATAATGGTGATGGTGATTGTGGTAATTTTGGTTGTTGGTGGGGGGGGCATTGGTGGTAGTGCCGGGAGGGGGGGTTGTGGTGGTCGTGGGTGTGGTGGTGGTGGTCGTGGTGGTGTTGGTGGTGGTGGTCGTGGTGGTGTTAGTGGTGGTGGTGGTGCTGCTGTTGTGTTAGTGCTGGTGGTGGTAGGTTTGGTGTTAGTGGTGGTAGGCTTCGGGGTAGTGCGATGGCTAGTGTTAGAAGTAGTAGCAGTAAAGTAGTAGTAGTATCAGTAGTAGTAGTAGTAGTAGTAGTAGTAGTAGTAGTAGTAGCAGTAGTAGTAGTAGTAGTTGTAGGAGCAGCAGTAGCAGTAGTAATAGTAGCAGTCGTAGTAGTAGTAGGAGTAGCAGCAGTAGTATTAACAGCAGCAGCAGCAGCAACAACAACAACAGCAGTAACAGAAGAAGTAGCAGCAGTAGCAACAGCAACAACAACAGCAGCAGTAACAGGAGCAGTAGCAGCAGTAGCAGCAGCAGTAGCAGCAACAGTAGCAGCAGTAGCAACAGCGGTAGCAGCAGTAGCAACAACAGTAGCAGTAGTAAGGCGGCGATAATAATAGAATCGTTGACAGTTATGAATGCTGATGATAAAAGTGATGATAAAAGTAATTTTATATGTGATGACGGTGACAATAATTGTAAGGTGGACAGAGCTAATGATGGTGTTTGTGAAGATGATAATGGTAATAATGAAGATGATTCCTACAGTCATTAGTAACGATAATTAATACAATTAAATGGATATGTGATAGATTTTTGACATGGTTCCGCTTGAAGCATCCCAGGGACTGATCACCTCAAAATTACCTTCCACTGCTTTCACCGTCTCAAGGTTTTATTCCTCACCTCCAGGATTTGTCCCTTCTATTGGACTGCAAAAAGAAAACCTTTGGTTAGCTAAATTCGTATCAGTCAAGGTAACAAGGTCTTATATCTTATTCATCAAGAGTGCGAGTGTCTGGTCTGCTTTATGGTGTAAACAGGTAAACAATAGCTGAGCGATTGATTACCTTTACACAGCTTTATAAAGCTCTGCGGGACACAGATTCTCTCCTGCTTTTCTGTTCATCGACTCATACCATATAATAGATATACACTATAGTTCTTAATCGAAGAAGTAGATAGCTGTTCTCAGTAGACAGCCTCGGTGTGGGCTCTCAAGCACTCTGTTGTCTGTCTTTCTCACGTGGTTTAATTTCGTCCCATTTCCTTCTCTCTCTTTCCCTTCCAAGCAATGCCAGGAAACTGGACAAGTGTATCCTCACGCGGTCTTATAACCTACTAACTGGAGTTTTTGAGTCAAATGACCGAGGTCTTCTGCTGGCTTACTGGTCCACCTTCCCCCATTACAATCAAAGCTCATGTCATACGATATATTACTCTCACTACTACTGCTGCTGTCACTGACGCCTCAGGCAGCAGCAGCGCCTGCAGCAGGTAACCGGAGAGCGCAGCGGACTCCAAGACTGCGTGCAAGGACCTTCCATTATACTGTAACTGCCTTATGCACTTAAATGGCCAGTGAAGGTTATGACGCTACATTGTGCCGAGTAGAAGAGGCCAACACAACAATGCTGGGTCAGACAATGGCCGCTAATGAACCTCCTCAAGATATATGTCATTAAACTTCGCCACAAATGCACCAAATTTGGGAGAAAACTGGAAGCGTTGGCAAAACTTTACCCGTTACACTTATTCCCCTGTTTTGGTAAGTGTTGCGGCTCGTAACTTCTTCTTGAAAAACTTCCCTATGTATATGTGTCTGTTAAGTGTTGAGGGCACCTCAAACTTGCGAGTGGAACACCTTAGGAAGCATACGGCAACACAATGGGCAACACAACAAGAAAGCAACACAGCTGTATTACAGAATTCCTTAGATATTAAAAATTAAATACACGCTACAGCAAAACCATTTATTGGGACAACGTACAGCTCCTGGTAGAGCTTCTTCAAGTCGCAAAGCTCTGCACAGAGCGAAATGTTACCTTACTTATAAGGTTCGAGACGTGTGGCTTCTTATTGGATCTGTTTCTAATGAAACTGTGGTTAGTGAAAATCTTTCGTGTCCTCAAGACGAATTTATGAACATCATTATGGCTTTTTTTTATCACGAATAACACCTGGAGGAGCATTTGTCTCTAGTGGGAAGAAAACAAAGAAGATAGGACCTGAGGCCAGCCAACTGTACCTAATTTAGATGGGACCTGAAGTCGGCCATGGACTTAGTGAAGATGGGACCTAAGGTCAGCCAACTGTACCTAGTGGAAATGGGACCTGAGTACAGTCATTATGCACTAGACAAGCTAGGACTCGACCCCATGGCAACTCTGCATCACTCTTATTCTCGTTCCCAACATACCACTTTATGTGATGACGCCACCGCTGTTAATTTCATATCAGATAAGATGTTAATCTCCGTGGGAATTATCTACTGAGTATTTCTTGTCCATCGATTTTAAACTCTGGTGTGATTATTATTTTTTTTAGATCGTCAATTGTTTGTAATTATATGTTCGAAAGAAGGCATTAACTGGTGTGACTTTTGTTGCTAATTCGCTACACTTTAATTTATACAGATTATTTTAAATAAATTTATGAAATTATAATTATTATTGTTATTATTATTATTATTATTATTATTATTATTATTATTATTATTATTATTATTATTATTATTATTACTATTATTATTAACAACATACATGTCAAGAAAAAGGAGACAGAGATAAAAGCTAAAAACATTACTTGAAACATTACTTACAAATTTTGAAGAGAAAATGTACTGGGGTTCAAAAAAGGCAATGACTCAGGAAAGCCATTTTTATTGTAGGTTAAATGGCGGGGGAAGGGCTATGACAACGTTCTTTACTCACTCAAGAACAACTCTGAGAGTGAACATTAAAATGGTATAAAATACCGACAGATTGTTAGGTAAGACACATATGCAGTCCATCACAGTTAGGTATCTTTATTTCGAAACGTTTCGCCTACACAGTAGGCTTCTTCAGTCGAGTCCATCACCCTTAAAGGGTGATGGACTGATTACATCGTCTTCAAGTATCTTCTGCTTCTATCAACTTTTCTGTACTCGACTGAAGAAGCCTACTGTGTAGGCGAAACGTTTCGAAATAAAGATACCTAACTGTTGCATATGTGTCTTACCTAACAACTCTGAGAGTACACATGACAAACGTAAAACAAAGCAGCACACAAACAATACTCCTATGAGACAAACACATTAAAATTTCCCACATTCAGAGGCTTTAGTCAAATCCTCATACTGACTCACAGTTCCATAGTAACGACCCACAGCCACGACCTAAAGAAACCAAGAGAACTACCCACAATATATCTCCATCATAACACACAGTAACGACCTTAAGAAACCAACAGAAACCACCGAATATCCCACCATCACAACACACAGTGACAACCTTAAGAAACCAACAGAAACCACAAAAAATCCCACCATCGCAACACACAGTAACGACCTTAAGAAACGAACAGAAACCACCGAAAATACCACCATCAAACACACAGTAGCGACCTATAGAAACAATTGAAACGATCCACAAATCCACAGTCACGACTCAGCAAATACCCAAAGCCACGATATAAACAAACCCAGAATAACTAGCCACAAATCCACAATTACCACCATCCAAACAAACCCACAATACTAGCCGAGCAGCAAGAACATGAGTCAGAACTGTGTTCTTTCAGATCCGACAGCTGGGCAGCTGTGATTACAAGTGTTGGACTAGCAAAGAACCTCAAATACCTCCCCCCCCCCTCCTCAAAAAAAAGATAATGCATTATCTGTGTCTGAGGACGTCTCGCAGGGAGATAAAAGGGAAAGAGTGATGAAACGGAGCAAGAAATCTTAGCAACTTTTCTGTTGTCAGTGGGAGGTGGACAGTCAACAGAGAGACGGGGCTGACAGATTGTACTCACCTATTTGTGGTTGCAGGGGTCGATTCATAGCTCCTGTCCTAGTCTCTTCACTGATTGCTACTAGGTCCACTCTTTCCCTGCTCCATGAGCTTTATCATACCTCGCCTTAAAACTATGTATGGTACCCGCCTCCACTACGTCACTTTCTATGACTTCAACCTATGACTGAAGAAATACTTCCTAATATCATTTTTGATTCATCTGAGTGTGTGTGTGTGTGTGTGTGTGTGTGTGTTGTGTGTGTGTGGTGTGTGTGTGTTGTGTGTGTGTGTTGTGGTGTGTCGTCGGACAAGAGCAGTGTACGTTGGTTGTCTGTGAGATCACTCTCGGACAGACTGCGTGCTCTGAATAGGACGCTCTAGAACTACGTTCATGTGCGTGTGAGAGTGAAAAGGATAGTTCCAGGGTGATAATAGTAAAGAGAGATAAGGAGAGAGAGAGAGAGAGAGAAGAGAGAGAGAGAGAGAGAGAGAGAGGGGGAGGAGAGAGAGAGAGAGAGAGAGAGAGAGAAAAAAGAGAGAGAGAGAGAGAGAGAGAGAGAGAGACTGACAGAAAGATAGACAGACAAAGACAAAGAGAAAGGAGAAAGAGAGTCAAATATGATACCAGAATACCAAAACATCGACAGTTACAGCAGATTATTATTATTATGGGTAAGCGCTAAACCCACAGGGGCTGCCCATCGCCCGACCAACGACAAAAAAAACAACAACAACAGCTGCCAAAACTCAGTCAAATCTCCCTGGGATCAAGAGCCTTCTTCTAACGCCGGCGACCACGACATCAACACACTCCAGGGGGGCGCGGAACCCCCCAGCTTGGTCCCCCCTGCAACACTAACCCCCATTAACATAAAACACTAAAGAAAATGTAAACTTTTTCTTTTTTTTTCCCCCAACTTGAAAAGTAATACCATAATATTATTTTTTTTTACAGATACTTATGCTAATATTTTCATTGGAATTTTAATATTATAAAAGCTAGTTCTATTTTTTCTTTCTTTTTTTTTTTGTCTTATTCTTTTGTATTTGGTAAAAAAGTTCTTACTTTGAACGTGTATTTTTTGTTAAGAATTGGAAGATTGTGTATGATTACCTTGTAGTGTATGATTATTTGGTTATGCATGATTACTTATGTAGTTTTGATTACTTTGAGCTGTATGATTACTATGTTGTGTATGATTGTACTGTATAATTACTAATTTGTTTACGATTAATGTGTTTGATTACATGTTAATCATTGTCGTAGAGTGTATGATAACGGTTAATCATATTCATCATATTTATCATCACCACGACGTGAATGATAACTCTGACTCTTATCTCACTTTGTTAACTCTTTATTTTTTTGGCTCTCAAGATAACTCTTGCTTTCAGTGCCATCTATTTATTATTTTTTTTAATATTCTTTGAACCCCTACCATTTTTTCCTGACTGACCTGATTATTGTGACGTTTAATAAATGAAAGATTTTTTCTTTCCCTTTGAAATATTCGCCAAGAATATAAATAATTTTCGTAAATGTCTTTTAAGGCTATTTCGCAGATGCTTTTACCACTTAAGAACAAAAAAGGCATATTTGTGGTCAAAAGCATCCCAAACCCATTAAAGACTTGTCCTCTTCATGGGAGAAATAAAGAAAATGTGAGACAGGATTCCATTCGAGTCTTATCTATGAAAAAATTTAACATCCTAGTGTGTTAAATTCTATTTCTCCCCCCCCCCCCGTGAGTTCAATTCGTTAATGATCCGTAAGTTGGTTGGAAGTATCACGAACGGGCAACCTGCTTCGTTAATTGTGACGAAGATTATCTCGCGAGGCAGTCTTATTTAGGACAAGATCTTCAATATTTTCCTCCTGACACGATCTCAGTTTTGTTGCTTTAACTCACACGAACGTAAACAGTGACACGAACGTAAACAATGACACGAACGTAAACAATGACACGAAGTAAACAATGACACGAACGTAAATAATGCCAGAGCTTGTTAGAGGCCAATTAAAACAGCATACAAATTATATTCGTGAAAGACCTGATGATAATGAGAAATATGATAGAATATAGATAAAAATAATAATAATAATAATAATAATAATAATAATAATAATAATAATAATAATAATAATAATTAAGAAAATATTCATTTTCCGGCCCTGGCATAAGATATATATACCCCAAGAGGTGCACAGGAATCAGGAATATGTACTTAAAGTGTACACGCATCGGGATATACATACACTAAAAGGTGTACGCATATTATGGTATTTACGCAGAGTATATTGTTAATGTACAGAAGAATTACAGTCTTAAATAACCTAGTGTAGTAGTTATAAGCTCACGTACTGCCTGACGAGATGTATTGAGCACAAACCTGAGGCTAAAGACAATAAACTGTTGTGTGGACAACGTCTCGCTTTGTGTGGAGCTTTATCGAGTCATAGGTTGACAAAGCTCTACACAGAGCGAAACGTTGTTCCAATATATAAGCTTGTTCGGCAGCTTGGGTCCTAACTACTTGTGAACAACACCCAGGTCTTGTGTAAGACTCCACAATACGTGCAGTGAGGGAGGTCCCATCACCACTCAAGAGGCCACCAGTTTTTAAAAAAATCATTCCTTTTAAATTCTTGACGTATAAAACGAGTGATCATTGCTGTCGAAGGGAGGAATATTTAATCTGTGATTTTTTTTTTTTTTTGGCCTTGAAGAATGACCAATGAAAACAATACAAAGAAATAACATTTAGAAAATTGTGATGTATTATGATGATCCATTAATAAAAACAGTGTAACTTTGATATTATTTTTTTTATTTTTAGATATGATGATGACACCTTCGTAAAATAATAACAGTGAACTGATGCTGTCTATTTCAGTAGATTTTTTAAAATAAATTCAATCTTTTTCCTACTGCAGCTTCCGTAGCTAAACCCATTAGGATAATGGGAAGTAATTAGTTTAGAGCCAAGGATGGAGAGGGATAGCTCCGTTTCCTTAGATCAAGATCATTTCGCCAGCATCAAATGGCTGTCCAGGATATTATCTAACAGGAAGGAGGAGACGAATTTTGGGAAACTTGAGGATGGAGTTTCGTTAATTTGCAAAATCGACATCTCTCCATTCCCATCGAAAAATATATGGTTTTATGAAAGGGTAACCAAGAGACCACATAGCCCAATTTCCTTGTGGAAGATGTAGATGTAGAGACAAAGCCAATTTCAGAAGACTGGCTGGAAACGTTCTTGTAGAGGTCGGCATGAAGCGATTTTGGATAGATCGGCTAGAAATGTTCTTCGAGAGATCAGCTGGAAGCGTTCTTAGAAAGATCGGCTGTAAATGCTTTAGACTGCTCGATTAGAAATGCTGTCAGTGATTAGTTTGGGAGCGTTGTCACACAAAATGATCGGAAACGTTCTCAGATACCAATCAACGTCTGGTTGATATCAACTTCACGAGGGTCATTAAGGTTGCATGATACCTGTTCACCACCAGCCAACAATACGTTAATCACTAAAGTAGGAAGTAAAATACACGCTCAGTATACATACACTGTGTGACATACACCTCATGGAATACAACATATGTGTATCCTGTCTCCTTAGTCCACAGTTTTGTTGTATTTACGTGAATAACATCGTTATATTTTGACCAGTTCTGGGCGATTAAGTAAATTCTGAAAAAATCTAAACTTCAGCAAAAATTAATTTGAGGAACAAGGAAGTATTTTCTTCAGTTTTATC
>NC_069445.1:12079436-12104436 GCF_026875155.1 Cherax quadricarinatus
CTCTCTCTCTCTCTCTCTCTCTCTCTCTCTCTCTCTCTCTCTCTCTCTCTCTCTCTCTCTCTCTCTCTCTCTCTCTCTCTCTCTCTCTCTCAAATGACCTCAATTTTAAGAGAAAACTCTGTGCGACGTTTCGGTCCTTAAGAATCACTGGAATAGGATGTAAACACCGAAATGGTTTATCACGTCTTTATTAGCGCTTGCTAATGCAACGTTTAAGTATATCGTAATAATACTAATAATAATACTACTACTACTAATAATAAAAGAAAATGAACAGACTTTCAAAAAATTATTAGTGGTTTATTTAAAATATTAAATTTATTATATTAATTACATTACATCAATGGCAGTGATGAGCAGTGCTTTGTGAGAAGCAGTTTAAATTTTCTTTTCATTTGCCCCGAGACTGTGAGATTCAGTATAATGGGTGAGGATTTTAATGTAGCAATATCTGTGTGAACGAGATTCTCGTGCTTCGTGAGTTGTGATTCTGCTCTGAGCATTAGGATCTAATTTGTGAAGATGGGCTGTGTTGAAGAATGACTGTTGGTGGTAAATGGTGGTAGTCGTGGTTATAGGGGTTATAATGGGTTGTGATAGTGGTAGTGGTGGTGGTTGTGGGTCTTATTGAGACCGGGGTCGTAGTGGCTGTGGTTCCTTCAAGCCTTCAAAGGAATGTCGACACGACCTTTGGACCTTTGGTTTAAGGGCTCCAGGTAATTTATAGATGGATAAATTAAATGATAATACAGTGAATATAAACGACCCAACAGCAGATATTTTGAAAAAAATAACAAGATAAACAAAGATTATAGTATCAGTGGGATACAATACACACAGAGTCTAAATTTACAATGAAAAATAAAAACTATCTTTGGTTTTCTCAGATTAACAGCTAACACTGAGCGCCATCATGTTGACGGTATAGTTTGTATTAAATTCAGTAGAGTAATAAGACCCTTTAGTGGCCTTCATTAATAGATGAAATATTAATTAGCTGCCACCACAACCGCATCCAATAGCCACCAAATTTAATTACCGTTCGCCTACTGCACCTTGATCTTGCAGTCCAAACTCATAGGCCGTAATGACGCGATTTCCTGCGTGGTTAATTATCCAAACTCTAGTCATGCTGAGTCCGGAGCCTTTCGCCTGCTGGAATGCTCCGGTTTAGAGATGTGAAACGAAAATTGCAGGTGAATGTCTCAGAGATATGATGACGTATGTAGAATGGATGTTATCCTGTAAGTGTTTTAAAGACTCTGGTGATAGTCTTGAAGCTGTGATTGTCTTGGAGCTGCGATGGTGAGTCTTGAAGCTCTGATGGTGTCTTGAAGCTGTGATTGAATCTTGAAGGTTTAGACGGTGTTTTGAAGTTGTGATTGAATGGCTTGAAGCTCTAAATTACAGTGTTAAAGCTTTGGCTGAATGCCTTTAAGCTCTGAATGAGAATCTTGAAGCTCTAGTTGAGCGTCTTGAAGCTTTTTATCAAGTGTTTTCAAAGCTCTAGTGAAATATCTTGAAAACACTGGCGATGTTCGCTCGTTATGGAGTAGAGTGTAGCCGTCATGTAGGGCACACGTCCCACACGACCGTACGTCAACATTCCCACTTTGTCCCTGAGGCAGATTTAGCGACTGAGTGGGTTGCCCAAGACAGAGCTTTGATCTCATATCTTCTCATCGATAGGTGCTCAAGAGTCTGTTTATTGTCATTTGAAGGGATAATATCATGTGTTTCATTCAGGGCAGGGAGTGGTGGAGGCTCGATCCTCCGTCCTCTAATAGCTAGGAAGATGGGCTAGCTAATCATACTCACGTACTTATACTTACGGAGCATACAGATTTATCTTCATTAATTAAACTGAATATTCAGAAAATTAACACATTTTACACTGGAGCTAAAATCATTTTGCCACTGGAATGGAAAATACATGTAGAATAAGCTCTCATTAGAGCAACGTTTCGCTCTACTGCGAGTGAAACGTTGTCCCGATAACATCTGCACATTCTCTTTCCATAGCCAAAGCTTGCTTTTGAAAAGGGTAAAGAAAATAGAAAGGTGCTCAATAACCCATCAGTGAAAGGTCTGAACGATCCGGGAAGTCACAACGATCCAAAATGTTCCGGCGATCTCTACTAACAGTGCCTCTCCTATCTTTATTTGGTCCCATTTGTTTATCAGTTTACTGCGAGGCAAATATCCCCGAGTTCCGCTGCTCGGAATATTACGTTTGACTCTGTTTACCTCTGTAACTAAGGTGTGAGGCTCAAAATTCATCACTCTGATAATACTGGTATTACTACTACTACTACTACTACTACTACTACTACTACTATTTATACTACTACTAATAATAATAATAATAATAATAATAATATGTGAATTTTCAACGCAAAATTGCACGGAAACTAATGATCGCCAGGACACTGATGCTACTCACGTTCCTGGTAAGAGTAATTTTCTTAAGAACCTCATGTAAGAAATTACAGGATCTACGGAAGAGTTATTGGTGCTTACCAGGAAGGACCTACTTATTGGTTCTTGGCAGGAAAGACATCCTTATAGGTTCTTTCAAGGACCTATTTATAAGTTCTTGCTAGGAAGCGTATTGGCGATAATTAGGAAGAACTCGCTTGTTCCCAATTTTTCTCCTTTGAAGATGTGTTCAGGTTATGTCTGATATTTATGTTAGGAATACTATTTCCGAACCAGTTTTAACGTATGTCTACGTATGTCTACGTATGTCTACGTATGTCTACCAATGTCAGTCTTTTTCTTAGGTGATATATTTAGAATATTATCATACTTTTTGTAATGTTATCAATCCATATGGGTCATATAATAATAATAATAATAATATAATAATCATAATAATAATAATAATAATAATAATAATAATAATAATAATAATAATAAAAATAACGTGTTATGAATTAGTTGGGCTAATAACTATTATCATAACTCAGATTACTGACGCATTCACAGGCTAAAGAGCTGTTATCTTACCTCGGCTCACAGGCTAAAGAGCTGTTATCTTACCTCGGCTCACAGGCTAAAGAGCTGTTATCTTACCTCGGCTCACAGGCTAAAGAGCTGTTATCTTACCTCGGCTCACAGGCTAAAGAGCTGTTATCTTACCTCGGCTCACAGGCTAAAGAGCTGTTATGTTACCTCGGCTCACAGGCTAAAAACTGTTATCTTACCTCGGCTCACAGGCTAAAGACTGTTATCTTACCTCGGCTCACGGCTAAAGAACTGTTATCTTACCTCGGCTCACGGGCTAAAGAACTGTTATCTTACCTCGGCTCACAGGCTAAAGAACTGTTATCTTACCTCGGCTCACAGGCTAAAGAGCTGTTATCTTACCTCGGCTCACAGGCTAAAGAGCTGTTATCTTACCTCGGCTCACAGGCTAAAGAACTGTTATCTTACCTCGGCTCACAGGCTAAAGAGCTGTTATCTTACTTCAGTTTATTCACGGACCAACAGCTCTTATCCAACTCATTTTAAAGTCTATCTTGCCTAAGGTACACTGTGATTCCTTACCCAGGATGCATTCTCCAACACCCCAAGTACCTATTTACTGAAAATAATTCCGGATTATGGAGCTAAACTTATCTCCTGAGGGCTGACCACCTGAAAACCTATCTCTCAAAGGACTGATTACCTCTCCACTGTTCCTTCTGTCTCCAGTATATTGTCCTCTGTATTTGACTGAAGAAACCCACCGCGTAGGCGAGATACCCAACCTGTCTTAGTCAGGTACAACAGATACTAGAAGATTAACAATTAGACATCACCCGCCCCAGGATTGAACCGAGTCCCTTGGTTTTTTTCCGAAGGGAGATTTCCATAATAAAAGACCCGGGAGAAATATATATTCTTGCGATTTTTTTTTGCTTTTATTTCGTCAACAAAAGATTTGCAGATAAACGAAACACTAGACGAAAGATATTTTGTTCTGGCATTAGTTTTGTTGTGGTATTAGTTTTGTTCTGGTATTAGTTTTGTTCTGGTATTAGTTTCATTGGCTTCCGGGAGAATAAAAAAAAAGCCACAGTACCGTGGCTGGAACAATTCACAACTATCCCACAATTCCCATCCCACAATTCACAACAATCCTACAATTTCCTTACCACAATTCACAATTTTTCCACAATTCCGATCCCACAATTCCCATCCCACAATTCACAACTATCCCACAATTTCCATCCAACAGTTCACAACTATCCCACAGTCCGCAGCTATCCCACAATTCACAATTATCCCAAAATTTCCATCCCACAATTCCCATCTATCACACAATTCTCATCTCACAATTCACATCTATCTCACAATTCCCATCCCACAATTCACAATTCTCCCAAAATTTTCATTCCCACAATTCATATCTATCCCACAATTCCCATCCCACAATTCACAATTATCCACAATTCCCATTCCCACAATTCACATCTATCCCACAATTCCCATCCCACAATTCACAATTATCCCAAAATTTCCATTCCCATAATTCACAGCTATCCCACAATTCCCATCCCACAATTCACAATTATCCACAATTCCCATTCCCACAATTCACATCTATCCCACAATTCCCATCCCACAATTCACAATTCTCCCAAAATTCCCATTCCCACAATTCACATCTATCCCACAATTCCCATCCCACAATTCACAATTCTCCCAAAATTCCCATTCCCACAATTCACATCTATCCCACAATTCCCATCCCACAATTCACAATTATCCCAAAATTCCCATTCCCACAATTCACAGCTATCCCACAATTCACATCTAGTTTTCTCTAGGAAAGGCAGTATAGTAGTGTGATAACTATTTCAATTCTCCGGTCATATCGTAGCAGCTAGAAATCTAGACAGCATCAGCTCTGAGATTAGGAACCAATTGAAGAGTCTATCATCTGGGTAATGGCTTAAATAACCCAGGGATATAATTATAAACAGTGTGACCCGCACAGGACGCAATGTGATCCTCTTAGGGACTAAGGGATGAGCTGTGGGTGTACAGCATCACTCGCAGGATGAGCTGCAAGGTCACACAACAAACCAGTCGCTCAGGCAGCAAAAAAATTTAATTAATTACACACTCATGACACAGGTTATTTCCCAGCCCCGACGTGACGATCTTTAATTATATTGTGGGATTAGCTCACCATTTTTTGGCTTTAGAAATATTGTACAGGAAATTTGTTTCAGCAATTAACTCAGCACTATTTTTACCTATGATCACTTTGGCGTAAAAAAAATAGCTGGACACATCTCTGAAGATTTTGTTGGGACAACTTTTGGCCCTCTCTCTGTACCGACAATCATTAAGCTTATTAAATTTTTCAATGTTTATTTATATATATATTTATTTATTAATTTGAACATGATACATAGAAGTACAAGGAAATACAGTGGTTAAGTGTAACATGCCAAAGTCCCTTGTATGCAGAGCATTATGGGCAGGCGTTAAAATTAACTTAAGATTAACTAAGCAATGATATATTCGGTGGTAAACATTATTGTAAACAAAATTTGTGTTTAATGGCGAGCTTTACACTCAGAGATTTGGTATGGCAATGGGAAATCCTCTCTCACCAGTCCTTAGCAATTTGCACATGGAATAATTAGAAATGAGACTGCTTAAGAGAGAACCTCTGGGCGGGAGCGAAACGTCCAGTGGAAGGGTAGTTTTGATGACCTTCAAAAATGAAAAACTTTCGTAATATTTTTTTTTTCCAGCCAGCAAGTTCAACTTGTCGTTTTCAGGTTACTGTTGTTACTGTTGTTGTGGTTGTTGTAGTAGTTTTTGTTGTTGCTTTTACTGTTACTTTAGTTGTAATGTAGCAATAATAATAATAATAATAATAATAATAATAATAATAATAATAATAATAATAATAATAATAAAAAAGAGAAGAAGAAGAAGAAGAAGAAGAAGAAAATAATAATAAAAAAAATAAAAATAATAATATAATAATAATAATATAATAAATAAAAATAAAAAAATTACAATACATCATACAATAAGTCAAACACAAATTCGCTTCGAGAGATTGTGGAGAGAAATGTTTGGAATTGTTGTTGACTGTGACACAAACTCGATACAATTCACACAAATAAATAGGTGACAACCGAGAATGTATACATCGGGTCATTTGTCACCGTTACAGCATAACATGAAACTCACCATTAGTTTGTTTCGAAAAAAGTCTTTACTTCTCAGATGTTAGGAAACATAGTCTCATCTCTCGCTCTCTCATCTTCTCTCTCTCATCTCTGTCTCTCTCTCTTCTCTTGGATCTTCTCTCTACTTCTCACTTCTCTCTCACTCTCTCTCTCTCTCTCTGCACCTCTCTTATCTCTTCTCGGTCTCTTGTTCTCTCCTTCTCCCTCTCCTTGTGTTATGTAAACATTGCATTTCTCTCATCCTTGTGTTACGAAAAATGCATTTCCTTTCTTGTGTTACGAAAACATCGCATTCTCTCTCCTTGTGTTACGAAAACATCGCATTCTCTCTCCTTGTGTCAAAACATTGCATTTCTCTCTCCTTGTTACAACATCGCTTTCTCTCTCCTTGTTTCGAAACATCGCATTTCTCTCTCCTTGTGTTACGAAAACATCGCATTTCTCTCTCCTTGTGTTACGAAAACATCGCATTTCTCTCTCCTTGTGTTACGAAAAAATCGCATTTCTCCCTCTTCTTGCTGTGTTTCAGAGAATGCTTGCTGTGTTTTGAACAGTGGTTGCCGTGTTAAAGACTGCGCTTGCTGTGTTTTAGACAGTGCTTGCTGTGTTCCAGAGAGTCCTTGCTGTGTTTTAGACAGTGCTTGCTTTGTTGCTGACAGTGCCTGTTGTGTTAAAGACAGTGCTTGCTGTGTTAGATAAAGAACCTTGTTGTTAGAGACTGAGCACTAGCTATGTTCATTCTCTCCCTAAGATCACACTTCGCTCCTTTATATCAGTCTCCAAAACTAGTGTCTAACTTCTACGTTTCGCAATGCGTGTCTAGTATGTATTTTGCTCAAAATACGTTAGCTTTTGTCGTCTCGCTAGAATCTCCATTTCAATTCTAACTGGAGTTTACCCCCCTCTCAAAAAAGTTGACCTGTATTTCCTGCCTTTATCATTCTCCCAATGAAGCCAATTCCACACTTTTTAAACTTTCTTCCAGGAGAAGTTGAACAGATTCTGCCCAGACGCGTCTTCAGAAATTTCACTTATTTTTTACACACCCTCTGAAAAGGCTTCTTTAACACTCGTCTTTAAGATATAACATCAGAAGTGTTCTCACGTCTTCAGTACTCTTATGATACTAGTGAGTAGAGGTACCGAAAAGTCCTCCCAACAAGAAGTATGCCTCCCAGCATACATCAGGGGGATTACCAATAGACCCCTGGCTGTCTTCAAGCAGGCTGGACAGGCACCTAAAGTCAGTACCTGACCAGCCAGGTTGTGGTTGATACGTTGGATTACGTGCGGCCAGCAGTAACAGCCTGGGTGATCAGACCCTGATCCATCATGAGGCCTGGTCACAGACCTGGTCGCGGGGGCGTTGACCCCCGGAACTCTCTCCAGGTAAAGTCTGTATCAATCATTAACCATATTCTTGATTGGTGGTGAATAGTTACTTGCAGCCCTAGTAACACTAGTGTAGTCGATAGGGTTTAAACCCCCACAACTAAGTGACTGTCCGGACATATAACTGTAGCCAGTTTCCAGAGTAATTCAACCTTCGCAGCCCAGCTTGTGACTTCCATCTGCGCTGTATGCTCAACCAGACTGTTGCTGGTAGCGGCCCACAAGCTCACAAAGCCACCACAAACAAAATGATAGCACTGAATGAAGAATATTCGCTGTATTCATTTACCAAGACAATGTATATATCACCACGTTACTTCCTCCATGACTTGTTCGTTACCTTCTGTCTTCCTCCTCCTAGCATAAGATCTTTCCCCCATCTAACTCCTGCACTGTTACTGGAACTGACTGAGTCGAACTCCGGGAAATTATACGCATCGATTTGGACTCAAACCAATGAGGCTTCCTATTGTATCAGGAGACTTTCTGAAACTATTGGTCTTGAAATGGAGGTGCTTATTTCCCGATCTTCCCTGGCAGAACACCAGTGCTCTCACCAGCTGGCTTGAATCTTCAAATTATAGAAGGATATGTTTAGGGAATTTCTAAACTTCTAGATACTTTATATACCCAAAACAACACTAACAAGTCACTTTTCATTTAGATAATCACCAAGTTGGTACACTCACGTCGACACACTTGTATACAAATTAGTCATGTAGATGTGGTGTATATGTATAACAGTGGTGTATATGTATATTAGTGGTATATATATATGTTAATGGTGTAGATGTATATCGGTGGTATATATATATATATATATATATATATATATATATATATATATATATATATATATATATATATATATATATATATATATATAAATTAGTGGTGCATATGTTTATTTCGTATATGTTAGCGTCGGTTTCAATTACTTATTATTTTACGATTCTCACAGAGCAAATAAATAAATTATACGTCACGATTATTAGCTCAGACAAAACGTTGTGTAAATGTCGTTTTGGAGATCAGTGAAGTATCTCAATTTAGTGATCACCAGTCAGGCGTATGAACATGCCAGATAGATTTTAAAAAAATGTCTATCAAGGCTAAAACGAAAACTGAACAACTAAAAACTACCTCTCTAACTGCTTCTTATTAAATTCTTAAAAAAAGTCTGCTGGGTAGATAAAACGTATTGTACAAAAGCATCAGTCGTCCAAGATCAGCCACATTCTCTTCTCCACGAGAAATGATCACATTTAATAACAGAGAATCCAACAACATTCTTGTTGACCGGGGTATTACACGGGTGGCCAACACTCAATGGGTGTAGGTGTCCAATATCTCATCTCTCAGAAATGTTGAAGCTCTTTTTATTTCCCTTTTGAAGCTTTCCTTGCCAGTTCACTGAAGCCAAGAGGAGGTATTACAGCAAGTGACAGTGAAAAGTAACGTTAGTCTGGAGTTTTGTTTTATTGGGGACAACTGCGATCTCTAAATTTTTATCCTGATTCTTTCCTCGCCCTTTCATCGTCTGGAAGAATTATTACTGTTATTATTATTATTATTATTATTATTATTATTATTATTATTATTATTATTATTATTATTATTATTATTATTATATTATTATTATTATTATTATTATTTGTATGGTTATTAGTATGGTTTTTATTATTATTATTATTATTATTATTATTATTATTATTATTATTATTATTATTATTATTATTATTATTATTACATTAACTGGGAAAATGTCAAACTTGTATGAATTATATAACACCTGAGAAATGAGAAGTAATCAGGTTGGCTCTAAGGAAAGTAAAGGTAATTCCAGTGCCTCGGATCACAAGCCTTTCTCCAACATCAAGACACTCCCCCCTGAAGAGCATCTGAAGAGGATCGGCGAAAGGAGTTCTTATTTCCCCTTGAAGCAAACAAACACACACACACACACACATAACAGTGGAGTGGAGGCAGGAACCATACATAGTTTTAAGAAGAGGTATGACAAAGCTCAGGAAGCAGAGAGGGAGAGGACCTAGTAGCCATCAGTGAAGAGGCGGGGACAGGAGCTGAGTCTCGACCCCTGCAACCACAATTAGGTGAGTACACACACACACACACACACACACACACACACACACACACAGATGTAGTACAGTCTAGACTGTCAGAGACTACAAACCTCACTCAAGAAAAAGGATCTTGGGGTGAGTATAACACCGAGCACGTCTGAGGCGCACATCAACCAAATAACTGCTGCAGCATATTGGCGCCTAGCAAACCTAACAATAGCATTCCAACATTTCAATAAGGAATCGTTCAAGACCCTGTACACCGTGTACGTTTGGCCTATATTGGAGAATGCAGCAACAGTTTGGAACTCACACCTAGCCAAACACGTAAGGAAATTAGGGAAAGTGCAAAGGTTTGCAACAAGACTAGTCCCGGAGCTAAGGGGTATGTGCTACGAGGAGAGACTAAGGAAAATCGACCTGACGACACTGGAGGACAGGGAGATAGGGGGATATGATAACGACATATAAAATACTGAGAGGAATTGATATGGTGGACAGAGACAGGATGTTCCAGAGATTGGACACAGCAACAAGGGGACACAGTTGGAAGTTGAAGACTCAGATGAATCACAGGGATGTAAGGAAGTATTTCTTCAGATACAAAGTTGTCAGGAAGTGGAATAGTCTGGGAAGTGATGTAGTGGAGGCAGGATCCATACATAGCTTTAAGAAGAGGTATGATAAAGCTCATGGAGCAGGAAGTGTGACGTAGTAACAACCAGTGAAGAGGCGAGGCCAGGAGCTGTGAGTCGACCCCTGCAATCACAACTAGGTGAGAACACATACACGAATATATAAAGTCCTCTTCACTTACGTTTTTTTCAGCTGTGAATTATTTCATATAACTTTGGATTACTTTCATTCAGCAACACACCGTGAGATGCTTGCTCACCGTAACTAACTGCAAGAGTCGCTGTCACCAACACGTGATCAACATTGCTGTAAAAAGGCTGTTTGTTATATACCTTTTAGTCAAATATTACTAAAAACCGATCTGCCAACACTACACATTAATCCAAAATAATTTTATATATATATATGTTTAATCAAAGTGTTATCACAATTCCTTCTCTTCCACGTAATTGGGGCTTTGTAATCTATAATTAAATCAGTGATTAACTACATCGTCAAAACCAATTAACTTCAGGGTTGAAGTTAAATACTGTGGTTAGTGAGTCACTGGTAAAGTGCTAACTTCTGAGATGGTGGACGTTAGCTTGGCGTTAACCTGATGGTAGAGAATGTTAGACTAAGGTCTGGGACCTCTGGGGTCTTTAAAGCGGTAGCTCAAAGAGTCCTGAGCTCTACAAGCGGGTCTGGAGGCTCTATAAGCAGGTCTGGAGGTTCTACATGTGAGACTGGTCGTTCCTGTCGCCACTGCTGGTCTCATCATTCACTACGACCTCCTCTCAATAGACACAATCCCCTCCAGGTCGTCCAGCCATCATGAGATATTGAGTGAAGACCTTATCGCATTACGTCTTGATGGGCATGATTGAGCGCGAGGGACCGTCTTGAGTGATTGTAGGAGTATTGGGCGATTGTTGGAGTACTGGGTGATTGTAGGAGTACTGGGTGATGGTGTATACAATAGCCTCACTGCACGATGGTGATTATCTTGGTGATTGTAGGAGAAGTACTAGGACAATGGTGATTATCCATATGGTTAAATGAGGAATACCAGACGATGTGTATCGTCTGGCACGATGGTGATAACTGTGGTGATTGTAAGGGAAATACTGGACGATAGTATCCGTTTTCATGACTGGTACTGAATGGTATTGATTCTATATTAAACAACATGGCTTCTATATGTAAAACCCAATGTACATTTGCTAATTACTCACGTTTCATACTTTAATATAGAACTCTTTTCAGTGGCCAATGAACAACGACATTAAAATACTAATTTTTCATCTAAGATTTGGAAACGTGAAGAAACGTAGTTTGTTTACTGAGTGTAAAGCTGCGTATGATCTATAAAGAACATGTTGCAAATAATTTGATCTTTAAAATAGTAGGTTTAAAATAAATTCATAGTGAAATTGAAAGTGGAATTTTTTTTTATTATCGAAAATTTAATACATAACTGCTATAAGAAAAGATTATATGTTACAGAGGTTTAAGGAAATTCCCCTGATTATGTAGAGTATAGAAGCACAGTTGTTGGTTTAAGATTGAATCGAAAAGAGGCTAAAAAAAAATAAGATACTTATAGCAAAAGGATGAGTGTGTGTTAGACGTGCCTAGCTTGGGCCAGTAGGCCTGCAGCAGCGCTCCTTCTTTCTTATTTTGTCTTGAAAGAATAGCATCGAAGACCCTTTGTGGTCCAGAGTGACATATATACAAAATACAGGTTGAACGGGTACTTGAGTGGGTGTGAATTAGACCTGCATAGCATAGGCCAGTAGGCCTACTGAAGTGTTCCTTTATTCTTGTATTTTTGGTCATGGAAAGTCACCGATAAAAAAAATCGAGGATAGAGAAAAAAGAAATTCTCTCTGTAAAGAGTTTTTCACTCGCTGACAAACTCTTACAAGCATCATTCCCGTTACACAAATTTTAGAAGAAAGTGGAAAATATCCAGGGAATGAGAGTGGAAGTTGCTAAATACGTCGACTGCAACTCACATGTCAAAGAGATAATTGCAACCCTCGGTGGAGTGGCAAGACTGTGCAAGCCGAGCCTTTAAATTTAAAGGCAGTTTTTGTTTTCTTTCATTTAAATCAGTATTTTAGTCAGCAGTAATTTCCTTTTCTCTCTGATAAATGCTGGTCTGAGGGAATTTAATTTGTTTAATCGACGATTTTAAAGCATCAGAGGACAAGCACTGGAATTAACAATTATTTTTTTTTCTACATAGATAGCTTTTTTAGTTTTGGTTATTGTCAGTTGGTGACTAAAAAAAAAATACACCAGGTTGTAAACGAAAAAGCCTTTCCAGGATATATTAAAAATCATAGTATCTGTCACAGTAAAGAGAGACATTAATGATTATATTATTGTTGTAAAATACCGATGAATAAGACACATGTGCAACGCCTGGCTATCTTATTACCGGAACGTTTCGCCACTGGAGAGATGCAGGTGTTGCACATGCGTCTTAATCATCCACCAGAGATAGCATGTGGAAAAAAACTTAATATCAGCGTTTTTCATAGTGTTTGTTCTGCATATTATGATATAAGTTCTTTACTGTGATCTTATTGCAGATATATGCATACATACATACATACATATAATATATAATATTATATATATATATATATATTATATATTAATATATATATATATGGCCGTATCCCACTAAGGCAGGGTGGCCCAAAAGAAAAAACAAAAGTTTCTCCTTCTAAATTTAGTTACTAACCCCTTGCTAGTATATATATAATCATATTTGTTAAATAAAAATATTAATATATGTAATTACTCTGTAAAGCATTGAGTTATATTACTCTGACGTGCTTCCTCATCTATTTCTTCAGTCCCCTGATGTTTCTCTCTGACTTCTATATATCGTGATTGTTGATATGCAACTTGCGTTATTGTCTCTTCTGTTTCGTGTGTAGCGTTACTGACTTTTGTTGCCCATGGTGTGCTGTTACGCCCTTTCGTAGAGAGGAGACTCACGTCAACTTTACAAGACGTTTCTACTGATCATGTTTCTGAAGTGCGACTCTCTTGCCAGGATACGAACATTTTATTGCTTGGAACTGTAGGCAGCGACAAATACACGGTAAAGTGAAAATAAATGTTGGCATCATTGATGTACACATTTTTTTTCGAATATATTGGTATTCGTGGCACATCCATTTGAAGTCAGTAAATATTTGAATAATGAATGGTACACAAATAAATACGTGTGGACATAGATTAAATTGAATTCATTTATTAGCGGAAAATAGAGGATATATACATGGTGAGCTGTATGTCTCTCTGTGTATAGGTTTGAAAGCTAACTTTAATCCATATTAGAGTTATTAAATTTTTTTTAATTGGTGGTGAAAGGGGGTTATGCAGGTTTAATGACTCCTTGTGGTGCCGATAGACTTTAAACCCCAATAACCAAAAAGGTGGAGCAAAAATTGGCTGAATTTTGGGTGGAAATCACAAAGCTGTGGCAACATCCCACTGCATTATTTTCAAATAGGCTCGCGTAGGAGGTACCTTAGATATGACGTAAATAGTTTATAAAATCCCACACGTTGAAGAATGAGACACTTGTGCAACATTTAAAAATTGTGAACTGAACACACACACACACATTATATATATATATATATATATATATATATATATTATATATATATATAATATATATATATAATTAAAGACAGATCGAGATTAGAGGTATATTAAGAAATAAAGTATCATTGAAATGTATATTGGGTGATGAGGGAACCAAGACGGACAAAAGAGAATAAAAATGGAAGGTTTCTCATGATTTATTCTCCGGATCTTGATGAAGAAGAGATGGAATGGAACTTTTCCTTTTTTTTTCTTAGCAGATATGATCGTTGGGGAGATGTTATCCTGGCTAGTTTATTTGTTTCGTTTTTATTCTGTTCTTACTATTGCTATTTGTTTTTTTTTGCTTTTGTTTTGTCTTTATATGTTTTGTGCTTGTTATTTTGTCTTTTGTATTTCTTCTGCTTCGTTGTTTGTTGATTTTGTGGGTTCGTGTGAGATCGCTTTTCAGTTTTTTGAGAAAACATGAGATTAATAATAAAAATCTCAGACAATTATTATTATTATTATTATTATTATTATTATTATTATTATTATTATTATTATTATTATTATTATTATTATTATATTATTATTATCATTATTATTATTAATTTATTATTATTATTATTATTATTATTATTATTATTATTTATTATCATTATTATTATTAATGTTATTATTATTATTATTTTATTATCAATATTATTATTTTTATTACTATATTATTATTATTAATTTTTATTATCATTATTATTATTAATTTTTTATTATATTATTATTATTAATGTTATTATTATTATTATTATTATTATTTTATTATCATTATTATATTATTTATTTTATTATTATTATTATTATTATTATTATTATTATTATTTTTATTATATTATTATTAAAGCACTTTTCTTATCATAACAAGTTTTCTCAAGCAGTCAGTACACTGAAAGAGTACACTCAGTCAGTACATTGAAATACGTACACTTACTGCACTGTAAGACGTACATTCAACCAGTGTACTGATAGACGTACACTCAATCAGTACACTGAAAGACGTACACTCAACTAATACACTTAAAGACGTACACTCAATCAATTTAAAGACTTACACTCAATCAATACGCTTGAAGACGAACACTCATTCAGTACACTGAGAGACGTACAGTCTGGCGCTATACCATTACAAAGACGACAAGGCAGCAAAGCCATTAGAAATAAATATTCTTGAATATCACGGGGAAGGGGGAAAAATATATCTCAGATAGCGTATATAAGAGGTGGGCTTTTCATTTCCGACAGCCAAATAGCTCCTCAGTGAAAAGGACTTCCTGTCTCATTTGCATTCATTTACGTTCCATCTCTATTCAGTTTTCTCACATAATGGCGCTTTAAAAGTGCTTCATCAATAAGGGGAGCTTAGTGAGATGTCATGAATATTCTGATGTCCAATAGACAACGAGAGAATCCGGGAGAGGCTATTATTATTATTATTATTATTATTATTATTATTATTATTATTATTATTATTATTATTATTATTATTATTATTATCAGTAATAGTAGCAGTAATTGATTTATTTGGCTAATAGTAACGAATTATTATTATTTTTGTTATTATTATTCATTGTTATTATATTATTGTTATTATTATTATTATTATTATTATTATTATTATTATTATTATTATTATTATTATTAGTAGTATTATTATTAGTAGTTGTAGTAGTAGTAGTAGTAGTAGTAGTAGTAGTAATTGATTTATTTGAGTAATAGTAATGAATGATTATTATAATATTTTATGATACTGAAAGTGATGCAGAAAGTGTTTAAGATCATGATTATAATAATGATAATGAATGACAGTGATTATAATCTTTATTGGAGCGTCCAGAGCAAAACTATAATTATAGACTACATGTCGTTCTAAGTAGAGATTGTTATAGCTGTGGCGAGAGTGAAACATGGTAGACGTTTTAATCTTCAAAAGGTGAGAAACGTTGGTTAGGGATAATGGTGGATACTGGTTTGTAGATAATGACGGCTGGTTGAGGCGGATAGTGGAGCATTTAAGGATTTTCATGGAATTCTGTGATGGTTTTCCCCAATTTCCATTGTCTCCCCTAAATCATGACCCCCATAACGTTCAATTCCTGCCTCTTCCATTTATCTGAACAGCCACACAGGGCACACAGCTCGTCCCGTCAAGAGTTCCCTCATACGCGTAGCTGGGAGGATGGCAGAGTGGTTCTTTATTCTCCCGTGTTAGGTTAAATGAGAACTATAAAACTAAAAGATAATATCAATGAGTTTCCCTGCAACACACTATAAAATTATGCATTTCAATTTGTGGTAATGCTGGGATATCAGAAACTAGTGGCAGCGGTGGAATATCAGAAACTGGTGGCAGCGGTGGGATGTCACAAACTGGTGGCAGCGGTGGAAAACTCCTGCATTTGTCTTACTTTGTTTTCCAAAAGACAGATCCTCTGACAGCAGTGGGATACTAAAAATAATAATAACAGCAGCAGTATGTAGCTATATCTCGTCTCAGCCTAAGTAACAGCATCCTGGATTCCTCGCCAGATTACCAGGTAACCTCCACAGCTTCCTGGTCTCTCTCTCAGACACGGGACACCACAACTCATTTGCGCCTCGCTCTGCATCCCAACAGTTTTCCCTTATCTGATCTAATAAATCCTCTTAAGTGTTTACGCTAGTGTGTGTGTGTGTGTGCCAGCTACATTAAATATTCACAGTATCAGCGAAACATCGGTGTTTTGTATACATCAATTATATGTGTTGTAATGGAGTGACATATACATTTATTTAGTTGTTGCGCGAAACTGAGGTGCGTAGGAAGTCTAATGCATTTTTTGTTAGGAGCAACGACTTTCGCTCACCTGTCGGCTTTACAAATACTTGATAAAGCTTCTTGTTAGCGAAATGTCTTGCCAGTAAAGATCTCCTTTAGCTTTATGTATTATTTTACGATCTTACATGCCATCTTGTTTTGAAAAAGCCGTCAAATAATTACTTCTTTCGGAAGTTATGTTGACTTTTGAATCGATCATTACTTGGAAAAAAGTCATCAAATCGTTATAACTTTTAGAAGTCATGATTTCCTTTTCATTTGACTACGACTTGAAAAGTCCTCATGTCACCGGTGAGCGAAACGTTTTGTTCGGATGTGTCTTTCTTATCACCTTGTCTTCACCTTGTCTTTCTATGTTCTTATCTTTCTGCTTCTATGCCTTCGACTTCCCGCCATTTCTTGCTTGTAATCTCGCCATTAAAGGTTTCATAGACCTTAATACCTTGATCATAACTGTAAAGTTTTTCCGTAAATGGTCCCGAAATTGGTCAGAGAGTGTTCCAAATTGTCGCTTTTATAAGCAATCTCCTCGTGATCTTTTCTTTCGTTTTCTTGATAGTTGCCAAAGGAAAAAAAAACACATACAAATTTAAGAACAGAAGAGGAAACGAAGCGACAAGCAGAGGATAGAGAAGCATGGAATAATTCACAGATAATCTTTACTTTGGAGATTATCAGGTCACAGCAATGGGCACAGGACGGACCGAAACGTCGTCAAAAGTTCCTCTCGTAAGTGCGAGTTGTCCCTGAATAGTTTCAGCCACTGAATCGTGACTTATATTTTCTTTTATCGCTTGGAACAACGTAAAGGTTTATTACCGGGATTTGGAGTAATTTATTAGGTTGTAACTCTTTATTTAAATGCTCAAGAAGCGTTCACTCAGACGTGAGGACTCATGTAGTTGCTCTGACTGCTTGACCCACCAGGACCCTCGTTGTCTTGTTCAGATGGACTTGGCACCGCGAAGTCCCTCGTTGTTTTGTTCAGATGGACTTGGCACCGCGAAGTCCCTCGTTGTTTTGTTCAGATGGACTTGACACCGCGAAGTCCCTCGTTGTCTTGTTCAGATGGACTTGACACCGCGAAGTCCCTCATTGTCTTGTTCAGATGGACTTGACACCGTGAAGTCCCTCGTTGTCTTGTTCAGATGGACTTGACACCGCGAAGTCCCTCGTTGTCTTGTTCAGATGGACTTGACACCGCGAAGTCCCTCGTTGTCTTGTTCAGATGGACTTGACACCGCGAAGTCCCTCGTTGTCTTGTTCAGATGGACTTGACACCGCGAAGTCCTTCGTTGTCTTGTTCAGATGGACTTGACACCGCGAAGTCTCTCGCTTTCTTGCTCACATTGACTTGACACCGCGAAGTCCCTCGTTTTCTTGTTCAGATGGACTTGACACCGCTAAGTCTCTCGCTGTCTTGCTCAGATGGACTTGACACCGCGAAGTTCCTCGTTGTCTTGTTCAGATGGACCTGACACCGCGAAGTTCCTCGTTGTCTTGTTCAGATGGACCTGACACCGCGAAGTCCCTCTTTGAATGAGAGGTCTGGGCGACGTACGAGATTGCCGGAGATCGTAAACACGTTTATAGTAGAGTCCATGGAGGTGTTGGCCGCCCCAGAGACGAGGAAAATAGGAGAGGTGAGTTGAGGAAAGGTGAGAGGGAAAGGCTGAAGAAATGAAGAAATAGAGAAGGGAGTGAGAAGAAGAAGGGGGTTAAGTGAAGGAGGATGTTGAGAAAAGGTGGAGGAGGTTGAGAAAAAGAAATTGGCAGGGGAAAATAAAAAAAGAGATGAGAACAGGAAGAAGAAAGAGGAAAGAAAAAACAGGGGAAGAGGTTGGCGAAACGTAAGAAGCTGAAATATGAGGGAGAGAAGACTAAAAAGAAAGGAGGAAGGTTGAGAAAAGAAAGCAAGATATGTTCATGATGCAAAAATATTTCTTGGGCAACAATTTGCTTTTAGATTATGGATAAACAGGTGCCTCCTGTCGTGGGAGCTTTGTCATGCGAGGCACTGTGCCTCCCTGGGGGGGGGAAAGGCACGTGGCAACCATCACATTTCACAGTACCAAATTTATTGCATGTAAAAAAAAATATTCAAAAATATACTTTTTTTTTGCAATTTGCGTAAATGTTGCTTGTATCAGTTTGTAGCAACAGCTCTGTTGCAACAGATCTGTTGCAGTAAGACGCTTGTCGTTAGAGCCAGGCTAGGATGGGCTGCCTACTAGCATTCAGAATTTGTCGTGTCTTCACGATGGTCCAGGAGGAAGCGAAAGGTCATCGTAAGGTCCCTCTCCTAAGCTCGAGGTTTCTAGTGAGCTGTTCCAGACACAATATTGTGACCTTTTTTTTTTGTGAAAAAATGCATTCAGTGTCGAACCTTCCAGGAACGAATGTGGGAGAGAGGAGAGAAGGGGGGGGAGGCGGGGGTACTTTAGTGAGAGTGAAGGGTTATTGATGCCAGGGATTAAAGTTATCGTTCTCATCCTTATATTAAACTTGATTACTTACGGGCTTAGCATATGACCTTGATGATGACAATAATAATAAAAATAATAATAATAATAATAATAATAATAATAATAATAATAATAATAATAATAATAATAATAATAATAATAATAATAATAATAGTAGTAGTAATAATAATAAAAATACTACTACTACTACTACTACTACTACTACTACTACTACTACTACTAATAATAATAATAATAATAATAATAATAATAATAATAATAATAATAATAATCGTTATTAGTTCACCCAAGCACCTGAATTATTTGGAACGTTTGGAGCCCCTTGACATGTACTTCCTGGAACGCAGGCGAGAAAGATACATTATAATCTACATCTGTGACTGGTTCCAAATCTGCACACTTAAATCACTCCCTACGAAAGAAAAAGTTTAGGCAGACGGTGCAACAACCCCCAATAAAAAACAGAGGAAACACAGCAAGTGTCAAGGGCCCAATTCTGTTCAACAGCCTCTCATAAGGGGGATTACCAATAGACCCCTGAACAGATACCTAAAGTCAGTGCTCGATCAGCCGGGCTGTGGCTCGTACGTTGGATTGCGTGCGGCCAGCAGTAACAGCCTGGTTGATCAGGCCTTGATCTACAGGGAGGGAGGACTGTATCAGATGTATTCAGCGTTGGAGGTCGGTATTGTAGCAAATGCAGGCCGGCGAATCCTGCTCTGAGTGCACTCACATTTTCTCTGGCAGCATCGTGACTCACCTCTGGAACTCCTATTTCAGTCCTGTTCTGCTTTTCATGTCTGCTGCTTCTTTCTTTCTCTCTCTCTCTCCCTCCCTCTCTTTTAAACCAGAAATAGCTGCGCATCTCATTTGTCACCACTGTATCTTGCAACAAACCGGGCTACGTTTTACAGCTTCCTCAGCTGCGTCTCGCCGCTCGAAACGTCGGGTATTAGAGGCTTGTTTGGCATTTTGTCTGTAACGTCAGGACTGGTAGCGTTTTTTTAATGTCACCACCGAATCTTGCACCTGCGCTGCCTTTAACATCTTCCATTCCTAAGTTTCCCATTTTTCTATATTATATATCTTATATGGAAGAACAGATGCATAATTAATAAAGAACGTCTGGTTCTTACGTTTTATAATGCGTCGTCTCAATTCAGAGCTGGGGAGGTATACACACAAAGAAGAGGTATGTATTTCTCATTGTGTATACATACAGAGAAGAGGTGTGTATTTCTCATTGTGTATACATACAGAGAAGAGGTATGCATTTCTCATTGTGTATACACACAGAGGAGAGATATGTATTTCTCATTGTGTATACATACAGAGAAGAGGTATGTATTTCTCATTGTGTATACATACAGAGAAGAGGTATGTATTTCTCATTGTGTATACATACAGAGAAGATATATGTATTTCTCATTGTGTATACATACAGAGAAGAGGTATGTATTTCTCATTGTGTATACATACAGAGAAGAGATATGTATTTCTCATTGTGTATACATACAAAGAAGAGGTATGTATTTCTCATTGTGTATACACACAAAGAAGAGGTATGTATTTCTCATTGTGTATACACACAGAGAAGAGGTATGTATTTCTCATTGTGTATACATACAGAGAAGAGGTATGCATTTCTCATTGTGTATACATACAGAGAAGAGATATGTATTTCTCATTGTGTATACACACCAAGAGTTTATTATAATCCTTATTTTAGGAAGTAAATCATGCTTTACATTTGTGTTCATGGTAACAGAAGCAACGATGCACCTGCAGTCAGTAAACGTTAATTCCCAACACGCTAAAAAATTTAGCTTCTCATATCCCTGGGTATCTCAAGCCAGGAATGGCTCAGTGTCTGAATGAAAGGGTGAATTGCCTGCAAAGACAAAAGCTGCACAAGCAGCGTTTATTGGGACGCGGAGTGTTACATTGTCCCAGTAAAAGCTTGTATTTCCAAGCGTGGTTTTTATCTCCATAGTCGTATATCTGGTCTTATTATATACAATAAGAGGTGTTTAAATAAGCGTTGTTTTTCCTGATAAAAAATTTTTCTTTAAACTAATCTGGTAAGAATCGTGAAATAATCATTTTAGTAAATTTAACTTAATTCCGTTGTGGAGGATGCCTCCTCCTTAGGATCCTCCCTCCTTCGGTGTCTCTCTCCCTCCTTCCAACCCACCCTCCGTCGGTTCACTAATCCTATCTCCTTCTCCGCGGGATCAAAACATTTACTCAGGATTGAGGTGGTGGTGTAGTGAGCCAGGTCACGTTAACATAACACGACACCGCCAACAACAGTGAGGTAAAACTAGGTCACGGCCACGACAGGATCCGTGAGGTGAACTTAGAACGCATTACGCGACGCTGAAGAAGCGGTTCACATTACGTGACTCCACTACGAAACAAGCTTATGGGAACTCAGAGCCATTTAGAGCTGGTTAAGACAGCTGGAATTAGAAACGAGGAGTTAGACAGGGCACTGAGTTGTTAGACAGGTGTTAGATACTAAATTGTTAAACAGGGAAGTGTTAAACAGGTGTTAGATACATGGTTGCTAAACAGCGAAATGTTAGACAGGTGTTAGACACGAAAGTCTTAGACCCGGATGTATTAGTAGCAGTATTAGTAGTAGTCATAGTTGTAGTAGTTGTAGCAATGATAGTAGTACTAGTAAAGTAGTAGTAATAATAGTAGAAGTAGCATTAGAATGCTCCCATAGGAAACAGAGTGCCTGGAGCATGACAAGTAATCAGAGCTGAGCGAAGCACTAATGAGTAAAATTCATTGATCTGTCGAGAGATTAGCTAAGCTCCTGCCCACATATTAGAAGGAAAACGTCGTCCAATTTTAATTTCTAATTTTCGCCTTTGCAGTGATTTGTTCCAGTCACAGCATTGTGGTTCTTAAGCTTGATGCAGATTACGAAGCAAATTAAAAGAGATATTGAATGTAGAAAGCAGGAAGGCAGATAAAATGAGTGAAGAGAATGTGATGAACCGAGACTTGTTCCTAGACTCGTCCCTGGGTTCGTCCCTGGGCTCGTCCCTGGGCTCGTCCCTGGGCTCGTCCCTGGGCTCGTCCCTGGCTCGTCCCTGGGCTCGTCCCTGGGTTCATCTTTGTCCTCGTCCCTGGGTCCATCCCTGGGTTCGTCTCTGGGCTCAATTGTTAAACTGCTGTAAATAACACAAACTTTTCCGAATTGCTTATATCATTACGACTTTTATTTAAACGTGAAAGTAAGTTTGACAGTGTTCAATTTCGACGTGGAAAAAATATTAATTTATTCTGCTTTTGTCAAAAGCACAAAGGTAGGATTTTAGCTTTGTTATGTCAGAATAACCTTTGCATTATTTATACATGTTAGAATAACCAAAAAATCTTATTTTTTTTCTAATTTGTTGTTGAGGCATTGCTAAAGTTATCATTTCTATAGTCAGGAGGAAGCGCTAGACCCATATGGGCCATGCAGCACTTGAGGAATGGATAGTAATCACACTCGATGGCATAGTCAACTTTTTTTTTAAGGATTCGATACGGTATAAGGCATCAGTGGCTCTATAAACTACAGCAACAAGAGGAAAGAAACGATAACAAAAAAAAAACCTTTACGTAATTTAAATAAATTCACACTGAATTGTATACCAATTCGAGCAACTGAATTAGTGAAATTTTATAGTCATTACGCACGCTCGTCAAACGTAGAAATTGGCACGTCCAGAAATTGTCTCTCTGGAGGAAACAATTTGTAAGTGTTTTGTTCGCACAGTTGTCAAAACTTACACAACCGTACACAAAACGTACACAAACAGTATGTAAAACACGCCATGGCGGATGGAAATCTTCAGCTCAAGTACTTTCACACTTTTCAGTGCGTCTTCAGGAGCTATACAATGCTGCATAGCTCCTGATGACGTCTTTTCAATGCAAGACAAGCCACTTCCCATGGCTTGTCTTGCATTGTTAAGATCGCCTGTCTGCCATTGTTTTGCACACAAGCAGTATATGGACAAAACATTAAGAGTGTCGATTTTTAGGGCGAAAGTGCCGTAAATATATAAGAATTACAGAGAATATGCAGTGACTATTCCTATATCCAAGATAAAACCAGGATATAGCAAGTAACAATATGATAACACACTATCACATGATAACTAACCTCTCCTCTCACCCCCTCTCTCTCTCTCCCTTTCCCTTTCTCCTCCTCCTCTTTCCATTCTTTCTCCTCCTCCCTTCTCCCCCTCTCCCGTCCCTTGTCCTTCCTTAAATAAAATAGTTTAATTAAGATTAAGGAAGAAATTAGTAGTCGGAAGCTGAAGAAGAAGTGAGGCTGGTCTCAGGATGTGTGGGATGCTGCAGACCACTCATCTCTTCCCTGGAGGTGTGTGTGTACTCACCTAATTGTGGTTGCAGGGGTCGATACTCAGCTCCTGGCCCCTCCTCTTCACTCATCGCTACTAGGTCCTCTCTCTCTCTCTGCTTCCAGAACTTTGTCAGACCTCGTCTTAAAGCTATGTATGATTCCTGCCTCCACTACTTCATTTGTTAGGCTATTCCACTTCCTGACGACTCTGACTGAAGAAATACTTCCTAACGTCCCTCTGACTCGTCTGAGTCTTCAGCTTCCAATTGTGACTCCTTGGTTCTGTGTCCCTTCTCTGGAACAACCTGTCTCTGTCTACCTTATCTATTCCACGCAGTATTTTGTATGTCGTTATCATGTCTCCTCTGACCCGCCTGTCCTCCAATGTCGTCAGGCCGATTTTCCTCAACCTTTCTTCATAGGACATTCCCTTGAGCTCCGGAACTAGCCTTGTTGCAAACCTTTGCACTTTCTCTAATTTCTTGACGTGTTTGACCAGGTGTGGGCTTGATGTACACAGTGTACAGTGTCTTGAACGTGTGTGTGTGTGTGTGTGTGTGTGTGTGTGTGTGTGTGTGTGTGTGTGTGTGTGTGTGTGTGTGTGTGTGTGTGTGTGTGTGTGCGTGTGTGTGTGTGTGTGTGTGTGTGTGTGTGTGTGTGTGTGTGTGTGTGTGTGTGTGTGTGTGTGTGTGTGTGTGTTGTGTTCGCGTGTGTGTGTACTTGACTATCTGTGATTGAAGGGGTTTAGTCACAGCTCCTGTGTGTGTGTACTCACCAATATGTGGTTGAAGGGGTCGATTCTCAGCTCTTGGCCCCACCTCATTCTTGTCTCTGCTATCTTCACTCTCTACCCTGGCGTCGTGAGCCTAATCATACCTCTTCTTAAAGCTATGTATAGATCATGCCTCTACCAATGTATTCTCCTGGGTGTTTCACTTCACGACTGCTCCTGACTCCTTGGTTGATGTGCGCCTCAGGTGATATCCTCGGTATAATACCCTAGGGTTCTCATAGAGTGAGGTTTGAAGCCTATGTCCCCCGAGCCTGTACTCCATCTGGGGTCTTCTTTGTCTTTTCCCAGACTTCATAACTTTGCACTTGATGGGGTTAAACTCCAGTAGCCATTTGTCAAACCAGACCTGCAGCCTGTCCAGGTTCATTAATAGCCTTTCCTGGTCCTCATTTAATTGTACTCTCCTCATTACTTTAACATCATCTGCGAACATAAAATCAGAGACAACTGATTCATAAATGTTCAAGATATGTCAGAGTATTTTATCCACAGTGGTATATTACCAACCATTCTGAAAAAATACCCTGATTTTGCCCACTGCAAATAACGCATTACCACTTATATTTTT
>NC_069445.1:12109436-12149436 GCF_026875155.1 Cherax quadricarinatus
GTAACAAGCAGTAAACAAGCAGGTAACAAGCAGTAAACAAGCAGGTAAGAAGCAGTAAACAAGCAGATAACAAGCAGTAAACAAGCAGGTAACAAGCAGTAAACAAGCAGGTAACAAACAGTAAACAAGCAGGTAACAAAGCAGTAAACAAGCAGATAACAAGCAGTAAACAAGCAGGTAACAAGCATTAAACAAGCAGGTAACAAACAGTAAACAAGCAGATAAACAACAGCAAGTAAACAAGCAGGTAACAAGCAGTAAACAAGCAGATAACAAGCAGTAAACAAGCAGGTAACAAACAGTAAACAAAGTACAGATAACAAGCAGGTAACAAGCAGGTAACAAGAATGTAAACAAGCAGTAAACAAGCAGGTAAAACAGTGAAACAAGTCAGATAACAAGACAGTAAACAAGCAGGTAACAAGCATAAACAAGCAGTAACAAACAGTAAACAAGCAGAAACAAGCAGTAAAAACAAGCAGGTAACAACAGTAAACAAGCAGATAAACAAGCAGTTAAACAAGCAGTAAACAAGCATAAACAAGCAGGTAACACAAACAGTAAACAAGCAGGTAACAAGCAGTAAACAAGCAGGTAACAAACAGTAAACAAGCAGGTAACAAGCAGTAAACAAGCAGATAACAAGCAGTAAACAAGCAGGTAAATAAGCAGTAAACAAGCAGTAACAAACAGTAAAGACAACAGTAAAACAAAGCAGTAAACAAGCAGGTAAACAAAGCAGTAAACAAGCGGTAACAAACAGTAAACAAGCAGGTAACAAACAGTAAACAAGCAGTAAACAAACAGTAAACAAACAGTAAACAAACAGTAAACAAGCAGTAAACAAACAGTAAACAAGCAGGCAACAAGCAGTAAACAAGCAGGTAACAAACAGTAAACAAGCAGGCAACAAGCAGTAAACAAGCAGTAAACAAACAGTAAACAAGCAGTAAACAAACAAGTAAACAAGCAGTAAACATAAACAGTAAACAAGCAGTAAAAACAGTAAACAAGCAGGCAACAAGCAGTAAACAAGCAGTAAACAAACAGTAAACAAGCAGTATACAAACAGTAAACAAGCAGTATACAAACAGTAAACAAGCAGTAAACAAGCAGTAAACAAACAGTAAACAAGCAGTAAACAAACAGTAAACAAGCAGTAAACAAACAGTAAACAAGCACTAAACAAACAGTAAACAAGCAGGCAACAAGCAGTAAACAAGCAGGTAACAACAGTAAACAAGCAGTAAATACAAACAGTAAACAAGCAGTAAACAAACAGTAAACAAGCAGTAAACAAGCAGTAAACAACAATAAGCAAAACAAGCAGTAAACAAACAGTAAACAAGCAGTAAACAAGCAGTAAACAAGCAGTAAACAAGCAATAAACAAGCAGTAAACAAGCAGTAAACAAACAGTAAACAAACAGTAAACAAGCAGTAAACAAACAGTAAACAAGCAGTAAACAAACAGTAAACAAGAAGGCAACAAGCAGTAAACAAGCAGTAAACATACAGTAAACAAGCAGTAAACAAACAGTAAACAAGCAGTAAACAAACAGTAAACAAGCAGTAAACAAACAGTAAATAAGCAGTAAACAAACAGTAAACAAGCAGTATACAAACAGTAAACAAGCAGTAAACAAGCAGTAAACAAACAAAAAACAAGCAGTATACAAACAGTAAACAAGCAGTAAACAAGCAGTAAACAAGCAGTAAACAAGCAATAAACAAGCAGTAAACAAGCAGTAAACAAACAGTAAACAAACAGTAAACAAGCAGTAAACAAACAGTAAACAAGCAGTAAACAAACAGTAACAAAAGGCAACAAGCAGTAACAAGCAGTAACATCAGTAACAACAATACAAACAGTAAACAAGCAGTAAACAAGCAGTAAACAAGCAGTAAACAAGCAATAAACAAGCAGTAAACAAGCAGTAAACAAGCAGTAAACAAGCAGTAAACAACAATAAACAAGCAGTAAACAAGCAGTAAACAAACAGTAAACAAACAGTAAACAGCAGTAAACAAACAGTAAACAAGCAGTAAACAAACAGTTACACAGAAGGACAACAGTAAACAAGCATAAACAAACAGTAAACAAGCAGTAAACAAGCAGTAAACAAACAGTAAACAAGCAGGCAACAAACAGTAAACAAGCAGTAAACAAACAGTAAACAAGCAGTAAACAAACAGTAAACAAGCAGTAAACAAGCAGTAAACAAGCAGTAAAAAACAGTAACAAAGGAACAAGCATAAACAAGCAATAAACAAACAGTAAACAAGCAGTAAACAAGCAGTAAACACAGAAACACAGTAAGACAAGCAGTAAACAACAGTAACACAGTAAACAACAGTAAACAAACAGTAAACAAGCAGTAAACAAGCAGTAAACAAACAGTAAACAAGCAGTAAACAAGCAGTAAACAAGCAGTAAACAAGCAGTAAACAAACAGTAAACAAGCAGTAAACAAACAGTAAACAAGCAGTAAACAAACAGTAAACAAGCAGTAAACAAGCAGTAAACAAGCAGTAAACAAACAGTAAACAAGCGGTAAACAAGCATCATAAGACTTCATAAAACAATAACAATTTTTATCACTTTATGTGTTCAACATTCTGTTGTTTTTTAACTAATGGAAAACAATTTTTCATGTCAGGAAAAGTGGATTACTTGGTAATACAGAGCGGGATTAAAACTGTTTTCCCTGAGAACGGCATAATTTTCCTGACACTCGTGTCGGATTTTGTGAGTTTGTTTCTGTTTAAATTTTAAGATTAAAACATAAATGGTTTGGGTCTCTGATACGCAGGCTCTGTTATATGCAAATTTTGGCCGGATGCGTCGAGTGGTTATACATAGGGTGATGCTGCGGCGAGGCTGGAGCTGGCATACGCATACACACATATACATATGTGAGGTATAATTGAGCTCACGCAGATAGGGGTGAAACCAGTAGTGGCCAGGAAAGTGGCGGGGTCCAGGAGCTGAGACTCGACCTCTGCAACTAGAATTAGGTGAGAGCACACACACATGCATGCACACACAGAGACACACAAGAGAGTGAGTACATACACACACACACACAGGTAAGACTACAAAGGGAACTGAACAGGTTGCAGGTCTGGTCCATTAACTGGCTCCTGGAGTTTAATCTTATCAAATGCAAAGGCATGAAGATTGGGGAAAGTCAAAGAAGATCGTAGACAGAGTACAGACTAGGGGGCCAAGCACTGCCAACCTCATTCAAGGAAAAAGATCTTGGGGTGAGTATAATACCGAGCACATCTCCTGAGGCACACAACAACCAAATAACTGCTGCAGCATTTGGGCGCCTGGCTAACCTTAGCGTTTCGACACCTGAGAAACGAATGGTTCACGACTCTGTACACTATGTGGGTCAGGCCCATCCTGGAGTATGCAGCACCAGTATGGAACCCACACCTGTTCAAACACTTCAAGAAACTGGGGAAAGTGCAAAAAGTTTGCAACAAGACAATTCCCGAAGCGAAGAGAGGTTGATACTGGAGTTCCGCAGGGAAGTGTCCTTGGTCCCCTGCTCTTCCTCATATACATCAATGATCTTCCAAACGTATCCCAACACCTGAAACCCATTCTCTTTGCTGATGACACGACTTATGTCATCTCTCACCCTAATCTTGCCACCCTCAACACCATTGTGAATGAGGAACTGATTAAAATATCGACTTGGATGACAGCCAATAAACTTACGCTTAACACTGACAAAACCTACTATATTATGTTTGGTAGCAGAGCAGGAGATGCACAAATTAACATTAAGATTGACAACACTCTAATTACCAGAAATAATGGGGGAAAATTCCTAGGCTTATACCTTGACAACAACCTGAATTTCAGCACCCATATCCAGCATATAGCCAAAAAAGTATCCAAAAAGGTTGGGATCCTCTCCAAGATACGATACTACGTGCCGCAAAATGCCCTTCTCACACTATACCACTCACTTATTTATCCATACCTCACCTATGCTATTTGTGCTTGGGGATCAACTGCAGCAAAAACACCTAAAGCCAATAATAACCCAACAAAAAGCTGCAGTAAGAATAATCACTAAATCCCATCCCTGGCAACACACCCCCCCACTCTTCATAGATCTAAACTTGCTCCCAGTTCAGTACATCCACACTTACTACTGTGCAATCTATATCTACAGGGCCTTAAACTCTAATATCAACCTTGACCTAAAACGCTTTCTTGATAGTTGTGACAGAACCCACAGGCATAACACCAGACACAAACATCTCTACGACATTCCCGTGTCCGACTAAACCTTTACAAAAATTCAATGTATGTCAAAGGCCCTAAAATCTGGAATACCCTACCTGAGAACTCTAGAACTGCAGACACATTCATCACCTTCAAAACTACCATTAGAAAACATCTTATCTCCCTGATACACCCCGTCAACTAACTACACGAATACCACCTGGTGGTTCACACTTACACTCACTCACTCATTTTGACCATAAACAGGGAAAAATTAATCTCAGTCTTAAAATAATGAATCCTGTGATACTCCAATACTGAAACGATGTACTGTGCCAAACAAAAGCATTCACATTGCTAAACTCACAAACTAGTATTTAGTCACTTAGCCATAATACCAACTTACCTCATAATTTGTAATATTTTACATTTAAGAATAAAACTAAGTCTGCCCGAAATGCCTAGCCATGCTAAGCGTTCTAGTGGTACACTCTGTAATCACAATTTTACTACATGTAAACCAAACAATAACCAAATTTCTGTAAACTCAGCATTGTAATCCTTATAGAGAATAAACTTTTGAATCTGCAAAAAAAAAGGGAACTCAAGCTGATGACACTACAGGATAGGAAGGATAGGGCGGACATGATAACGACATATAAAATACTGAGAGATTGATAAGGTGGACAGGGCTAGAATGTTTCAGAGATGGCACACAGGAACATGGGGACACAACTGGAAGTTAAAAACTCAGAGGAGTCATAGGGATGTTAGGAAGTATTTCTTTAGCCTTAGAATTGTTAGGAAGTGGAACAATCTGGAGAGTAAAGTAGTGGAGGCAGGATCCATACATAGCTTTAAGAAGGGGTATGATAAGGCTCTTGGAACGGGAAGAGAGTGACCTAGTAGCTACTAGCGAAGAGGTAGGGGGAGGAGCTGTGACGTGACCCCTGTAGCCACATATAGGCGAGTACAAATACACACGAGCTTGGATTACATTTAATCCCCCCCCCCACAGAATAACAGCGTTTAAATGTAATGCTTTTTTATTCCTATAGAAAATTCGTATTCGTAAAGAGGATTTAATGAAATACTTTCACTCTGAAACCGGAATTACGGAAGTGAAATAAATGCTGTGTGATCGCACTCTTGAGTATTGTGTGACTGCACTCGGGAGAGACTCGGCAGCACCGCCTCTTGTTTCCTTCGGGAACTTTAAGAATTTGAGAAGAAAACTCCTTTTAAATTGACGAGACGTTGATAATTCTTTCGTTGCGATGTGTCATTGAATCAGTTCGCGGAAACTAGGCAAAAACAACTTTTTTTTTTTTACTGATCGCTCATTTCGATAAGTGAACGAAAAATTTCTAAAAGCGCACAGGTTAGGGTTGAGACCTATGGAGTACAAGAAGAGGAGAGATGAACGACGCACTCCTAGAGGAGCGCGACGTTCAGTGTGTGCATTAATACCTCACAACAGAGGCCGGAGTTACCCTAAATCAGTGTATATACATTGAGAGATACACTTGCAGGTGTGTATGTACTGACAGATACACCTCTCGGTGTGTATACATAGACAAATACACCTCTAGTGTATATTCCTTTCAGTTAAGTTCTCACAATTAATCTAAATTATGTAGATACTATAATAATGTAGGTACCATTAATACTGTAGGTATTATTAATAGTGTAGGCACCATTAATAATGAAGGCACCATTATTGTAGGCACCATTAATAATGTAGGCACCATTAATAATGTTGGTGCCATCAGCTCACTTCTAATCTATTCATTGGTTCCTATAATGGTTTATAGGAAAGTTCCATATTTCGTATAATGTTTTATATAATGGTGCAGTGGTTTATATAATGGCGCTGAGTGACTTCTTGATTCAGCTGGTACTCTGTAAGTATTTGGAACAAATGGTGTCGTGTTCTTGCATCAGCTGGTGCTGAGTAAGTTCTTGTTGCAGCTGGTGCTGAGTCCTGACAACAGCTAGTGGTGAGTGCTTGCAACAGCTGGCGCTGACATGTGCAGGAGAGGAGAAGTAGCATCCCAGCATCAACGAGGAGATCAGGGAGGCAGCAACAGTCCATCGGTCACCGGTAATTGACAGGAAACTCTTTTCAGGTCCGTTCCTCAGTGGTCCTTTAGACGGTTTTCCAGCAGCTGGTCTCCATCTCTTCTGGCGAAGTCTCTTCCACAGCTGGTCTCCCTCCTAAGCCCTAAAAAATAGCGAATGAGCTGAGGATCTCTCTTAAATCCTCCCCATGGTTTATTTTATGTGCTAACCAGCATCATCTCGGGCCCAATCACCACTACTTACCACCACCCCCACCACCACTATTACCACCATCCTCCACTACCACCCCAAGGCAGGTATCACAAGACCATGCAGCCATAACTCTGTGTCGTAACTGATAGGAACTACAGCTCCGCATCAGTATCCCTATAAACACCTTCGCTCTCTGTGCCTCCGTCAGGCAGGCACAATACCTACGACTTCAGGTCAACAAAAATGTTGTTGCACTCAAAGTCCTGGAGCACGTGCAGAGTGTCATTTCACTCACATCAGAGGTCGCTCACCTTCTTAAAGAAGCACGCCAATAGTATCGCTACACCTGCACCAGAGAGGTCGTCCGCGAAGTAAGAAGCCAAATGACTGACGACAACCACAGGGAATATAGACAAAGAATTTATTCAGCTTTGACACATTTATTAAAGGCGTTTCGTTCTTGGGACCTCGATCACTTCAAGATCCAGACACCGAAACGATATATCTGAAGTGATACATTCGTGTTCACTTCCGTACAGCTCATGTCCTCACAGTGCCATCTACCGGCGGCGCTAATACTTTCGCTGAAAACCAAAAGCATTAAATGAAAAGCTGAGATTTATAGTTTTGACATTAAGTAAACTTTAAAACGTAAACTTTACATTCATGTCAAATTATATATTTCTTTGCAAACATCACGATTATTTTTTTTTATTCCCCCTAGTCCAAATATGAATATATAAAAAATACTGTCCTGAATTCTCTGTTGCTTATATATATATATATATATATATATATATATATATATATATATATATATATATATATATATATATATATATATATATATATATATATATATATATATATATATATATATATATATTATATATATAATAATATATATATATAATATATATATATATAATATATATCATATATAATATATATATATATATATATATATATATATATAATATATATATATATATATATATATATATATATATATATATATATATATATATACACATATATATATATATATATATATATATATAATATATATATATATATATATATATATATATTATATATATATATATATATATATATATTATTGTGTGTGTGTGTGTGTGTGCGTATGTATGTATGTACTTTATTAAGGAAAAAAAATACCTAATTCAATCCTTTCAATTTGCCAGGAAAAAACATCAACGAGATTGTACAAAGTTGTTTGTATTGCACGTTCTGCTTCAGCTGCCTTGTACACCTTTAATTACACATGAGTATTAAACATGGAGTTTTTACGGTGAATAAGTGACTTGATGCCTGGATTTTTTTGTAACAACGTTCCTCTCCTTAAATAATTTAAGCTCTGTTATTACATAGTCACGAATAAAAGAAGGAATGTGGTTCAAGATCCAGAGGAGGATAAATGGGCGAGAAAGCCGTCTTATCCACAAGAATAATGGCTAAACAAACTCTCACTTCTGAGAAGCAGAAATGACGCATAAACACAGTTTTTTTTATATGGTATTACTGATTTCATTGGTCTCAGTTGGTGTTCTTGCTAAAGCTGTCTGTTGTTGGTCAGTTTGTAAAGGATCCTCACCAAAGACTTTCTCAGAAGACCCGATTACTTTTTATCTAGTTATTTTTACTTTCCTTTCATTTCTTCTTCTTTCTTTTTGACTATCCCATTTCTTGATTCGTGTCTCGGTGACCTTATATTTCACCATGATTTCATGTGGCCTTCCTGACCTCTTATGCCCAGCCTGACCTGACCTGTATTGACTCTTGTTCCCTGTCTGATTTCTTATTCACCGCCTCCCACATCATCTTCCCTCTATGACATTCCTTGCCATTTTCCACACCATCTAAATCACGAGGTTCTACGTCTCACATTCCTGGACATTTTTCTTTTTCATTTTTTTTATTTTCTTTCACTCACTGGCATTTCCTCAAAGTAATGCTCTCCCTCTGATCCACCTATCATCGCCATGATCAATCCATCTTCACTCTTTTATATCCTATTGTCCACTACCTTTACTTTCTATATTTTCTCTTTTCTCTTTCCCTGGACCTTATCGACAAATGCGCCACCTCTCCCTGACCCTTAATTCAGGGAGGGCCAAGTTAAAAGTAGAACAAGGATCCAGCTTAATATTCAACCTGAGTTAAGCTGAGACTGAAGGAGCAGAGATGAGACAGGACCAGAAGCAAGTCACTCCTGTAAATTGATGTGTAGTGGACGTTCTGGGCAAACATGTATGTTATACTTGGTAAAGATTGACTCTTTAACATTAGAGGAAACATACTGAGGAGACAAAGCTTTAAGCTGTATGTTCAGATGAGGCGAACAGGCACAAAAGAAAATATTTCTTCAGTGGGATGCCGGTGAAGTAATGAAATATATTAGGAAGGGAGGTAGAGGAACCCCTGCATCTCCTGTCCACCTAGCATGCTGACCCCGAAGACTGGGCTTCGAAAAAAACTAGATACGACAGAATAGCATAAATGCTTAGGCGGGGCCCAGGAACTAAAGCTCAAACCACAAATATATACAGTTAGATAAATATACATAGATGAATACATCCAGGTAAAATCCTAGGTGAATACACTTAAGTGAATACACCCAACCATTACGCAGTGGAGGCTGTGTTATTCAATTTGCCTGCTGCTCTGACAGATGAATTAACCCCGTAATTGCTACTCATTGCACCAGGAGGCTGGAGTGCCGCAGTAATATTTTGGAGAGGGAAAAATTTCTACGTACTCTAGCTTGCAAATGCTGTTTTCCAGCGAACATGAGACTAGGATTTTTTTTTTATCTCTTCGAAGTGCTGAATATGTGTGTGTGTTGGTGTACTCATTTGTACTCACTTATTTGTGGTTGCATCGGTCAATTCATAGCTCCTGGCCCCGCCTCTTTGCTGTGTGTGAATATGCAGGAATATGTATATTCGGGAGTGTATATATGCGGGTGCAGGATTGTATATGTGTGGGTGTGTATGAGCAAGTGTGTGGATGTGATGGTGTATATACAGGTGTTGTGAAAGGGTATGGTGAGACAAGTAAACAAGTGTTTTTTTCCACACATGTGTGAAAGTGTTCTTATACAGGTGTGTGTGTGTATGTGCATAGGTGTCTGAAGGTGTGTATATATGCAGGTGTACATATATGTAGAGGTATGTATATCTAAAGGTGTATGTATATGCATATGTTTGTATATTTAAAGGTGTTTTTGTGTATGAAGATCAGCTTACGCTCAGGTGTTAATACATATATTTTTGCTCTAATTATTTGTGACTCTTAGGCAAAATAAAACTCAAAATCCCCAACTTACAATAGAATATATTTAGACATAGAATTAGACGCAGAACGTTGCGTATTTAAGCCAAAAATATATTTTAATTAGCAAGATTTGCTTTGCTAATTAGGCCAAAATTATTTAGCCGCACATTCCCTGCTAATAACGAGAAATATTTTCAATCAAACGCTTGTTGCTAATTGCAACAAATGTAATTATCTATTCAACATGCATTGCTAATTACAACAAATTTCAATCAGTCACATGTTCTCTGCTAATTACGAGAAAATCACCAAATTATTGCGTTCGTAATGCTAAAAGTGTTTTAGAAATGTTATATATTATATATATATATATATATATATTATATATATAATATATATATATATATATATATATATATATATATATATATATATATATTATATATATATAAACAAATATTTGAGTGAAAAACTGACTTTGAAAATCCTGCAAGCATAACACGGGACTGAGAGAGCTTGCTGAGTTACTGGGAGATTCTCCAGTGAGGTTTTTCGCCTCCCAGGCATGTTTATTCCGGCGTTAAGTTCGTACAGGATATTGTAACGGGATTATGGAGCTTACTACACGAACTCACAGTCTATGTCCGTGCTCTTGTGCCATGGCGGAGGTGTAAAATTGGGAGATGTTATGGTGTGGGGTGGGGCAGTGGGGGTGGTGTTATTTGAAGGTGATGTGTAGTGCCATCGGCAGGTGGGGATGTTGAAGGGTGCCAGGGAGGCTAGGGTGCCATAGTAGGGTGCCACCATAGTGTGTGCAGTGCTTGGGGTGTTGTATGGGGTGTGTGCCAATTATCCGAATAATCATCACTGCAAAAATAAGATGCTTGCTCACTTTGCTAAGTTGAAAATATAGTAAGTTTAGCCACTTGGACTAAAAAACATGAGCTATAATATAGGACCCTGGCCATGGGTTCGAACGCCATCCATTCTTTTATCTGTTTCAAGTCGTGTTATTACGATTTCCTAAGGAGGGGTGTTAATGTTGCAGTTTAAAAACTGTAGTGTAAAGCACCCTTCTGGCAAGACAGTGATGGAGTGAATGATGGTGAAAGTTTTTCTTTTTCGGGCCACCCTGCCTTGGTGGGAATCGGCCAGTGTGATAATAATAAAAAAAAGTTCAGATCACACTATAATTCCTGGACAATAATTTAAGAGCACACTAAAATTCCTAAACTTTTACTGCAAATTTCTGAAATGGAAATGATCTGTAAGAGCTCCGAAATAGCGCATTACAGTCGAATTATGTGATGTACCTATTTTTGCATGTGATTTACATTGGTAATTATCATGTTGGGTTCAGTTGTAATACTTATATCTGCAGGAATAGTGCTTATCCCCACGTGGGTAGTGATAAATTCTTCCTCAGTTGTCTCGTGAAAGTAGGAGAATTAAACACCGTTGCTAGTGGAGAAAAGTGCACTAGGAGAGGAGTGAATCCTACCAGGAGTGGATCGAACTCCATTGAGAGGAGGATCAAACACCACTGTGAGGAGGATCAAACTCCACTGTGAGGAGAATCATACCCAATTGTGAAGAGGATCAAACTCCATTGTGAGGAGGATCAGACTCCATTGTAAGAGGATCAGATTATTGTTGTGAAGCGTCTTGACTTCTCTACATCAACAACTATCACCAGAGGCCAGCAACGTCTGTGTAATGCTTAGCAGTTATCACTACCCTTCAGCACCTGACTGCCCTCTCCTGATACAGAGGAGAGCAGCATAGATGCTGCTGAATACAGGATACATGGGACCAACACAAGATGCATGGAACAAACGCAAGATACATGGGACAAACACAAGATATATGGGACAAACGCAAGATTACATGGGACAAACCCAACATACATGGGAAAAACACAAGATACATGGGACAAACACAAGTTACATGGGACAAACCCAACATACATGGGAAAAACACAAGATACATGGGACAAACACAAGATACATGGGACAAACGCAATCTACATGGGACAAACACAAGATACATGGGACAAACACAAGATATATTGAGCAAACATTAGTGAACCAATGTAAATTCTGAAAGATTCTCAGGAAAGCTACCAAACTAGAAACACAAAAAATAAATGCACACAGTTCTTCATATTATATTATTATTATTATTATTATTATTATTATTATTATTATTATTATTATTTACAGGGATGCACTAATCCCTTAAGACATTAGAACGACGGGCAATAACTATGTTTCCTCCCTCATCAAGGCACCTATTCCCCCTCCCACTCCCAGGAATGTCCTCAAAGTGGCACCAGCAACCAGTTATCATCTAATACGAGATACTGAATTACTGCAAAAAAGTCAGTGGAATTTTAAAATCCTTTTCCTTAATGCAATGGAGTTTAGTTCTCTATCTTAACATTATATTAATGATTTAGAAACCTGAGAAGTAGATTAATGAGGTACTTTTGTCTAGGCTGAGGAACTCAATAATCGTCTCTAGGGTGAGGGTCTGAACATGTCGTGTCTAGGCTTAGGGACTGATTTCCTCAAATTCTTCTTATCGTTCCCCACCATTTTCCTCTGCAGTGGACTGATAAAGCCACTAGTTGGCGAAACGTTCCCAAAATAAAGGTACCCAAACGATGCACAAGTCACACGTATCACTCTGGCGAAGCTCAACCAATGAGTCAATACTCACCTTTGGAAACCAAAGGTGAGAAATATTGTTACCTAAACAAAGGGGCTATTGGAAAATCATACTAGAAGATACAGATTCCTAAGACGGATTAAAATAGCAACGAGAGCTAGACCACGTATCAAGAAAGAATGGCAGGAATATAGAAAGTTTTTATCTGGTTCAAAATGTTAGGTTGGGTGACAGGGAGACATGCGGCTGGTATGGGGGGAAGCGAATTCTTGTTGGCTGTATATATATGACTTCTGGATAGCTGTGTGTATGACATCTGGCTGGCTTCTAGCTGGTTGTATGGTTGACGTCTGGCTGGCAATATGGCTGACCTCTGGCTTGATGGAGGGAAGATTTTTTGCTGGCTTGTGTGAAATCTTCTAACTGGCTGGTTGGATCGGAAACGTCTCCCTGGATGGAGTGAAAACTTCTCCCTGGCTGGAGTGAAAACTTCTTCATAGCTGGAGTGAAAACTTTTTCATGGCTGGAGTGAAAACTTCTCCCTGGCTGGAATGAAACTCTTCTACTGGTGAAAACTTTTCTGGCGAGTGAAACTCTCCCTGGCTGGAGTGAAAGCTTCTCCCTGGCTGGAGTGAAAACGTCTCCCTGGCTGGAGTGAAAATTTCTTCCTGGCTAGAGTGAAAATTCCTCCCTGGCTGGAGTCAAAACTTCTCCCTGGCTGGAGTATATGACGAAAAAGGTTTAACGCTTAACATCAATAATAATGAATTACAAATGGCTTGGAGTATAGTTACAGACCTGACAATAACAGGATGGCAATTTCAGTACATTTAGAGGAGGGTTTATTGTTGCTATTGTGTTTGTTAGGGAGGGAACTTGTTTTGAGTTTTTTGTAAGGGTGAAAAGCTATTTTGTAGCTGTGTTTGTTAGGGAGAGAGCCTGCTTTGTACGTCTGTGTGCGGGGGAGGGAGAAAGCAAGAGAAGTTGACTGGAAGAAGTGGTACCAGGTTGAATGTATTAGGTACTGGAAGGGTAAGAGAATTGATAGAAACGGAAAAATGGTTCGGACTGAGATTGTGTGTGTGTGTGTGTGTGTGTGTGTGTGTGTGTGTGTGTGTGTGTGTGTGTGTGTGTGTGTGTGTGTGTGTGTACTCACCTAATTGTACTCACCTAATTTTGGTTGCAAGAGTCGAGACTCAGCTCCTGTCCCCGCCTCTTCACCGAATGTTACTAGGTCCTCTCTCTCCCTACTCCATGAGCTTTATCATAGCTCATCTTAAAGCTATGTATGGTTCCGCCTCCACTACCTCACTTGCTAGGCTATTCCACTTCCTGACTACTCTATGACTGAAGAAATATTTTCTGACATCCCTTTGACCCATCTGGGTCTTCAATTTCCAATTGAGACCCCTTGTTTCTGTGTCCCCTCTTTGGAGCATCCTGTCTCTGTCCACCTTGTCTATTCCACGCAGTATTTTGTATGTCGTTATCATTTGTGTGTGTGTGTGTGTGTGTGGTGTGTGTGTGTGTGTGTGTGTGTGTGTGTGTGTGTGTGTGTGTGTGTGTGTGCGTGTGTGTGTGTGTGTGTGTGTGTGTGTGTGTGTACTTACCTATTTGCGGCTGCAGGGGTTGAATCTACTGTCCATTCTCTACCCAAGTAAATTTAACTATCTGGAAAGGTGAAAATAGAGTCGTCTGTATGTCAAGACCTGCCAATGTTATCAGACCTGCCAATGATATCAAGACCTGCCAATGTTATCAAGACCTGCCAATGATATCAAGACCTGCCAATGATATAAAGACCTGCCAATGATATCAAAACCTACCAATAATATCAAAACCTGCCAATTACATATTTATCTAACTGAGATGGAATCACGAGCTCTGAATAACAATAAGCTTACTGGAATGGAAAAAAAACAAGATTTGAATCACTTAAAAAAAGTTGGAATGGAGCAAATTTCGTATGAGTGTCAAGGAGCTGTCAACTACATTGGAAGGTAGAAGTTAATTGAGACCTGTAAGAGTGTCATTATCTTAGGATTCACTACTATATAATGATTCTTTTCCTTTTTAAGTGAGGTCTGGGACCAGGCTGGGATAAGCCATATACTAAAAACCAGCGCTTAGGGGAATGACACTTCTGACGACGTTCTGGTCCGATTTGAACCATTAACTAGCTACTAACTAGTTACTAGTCAATGGTACAAGTCGGACCGAAATGTCCCCATAAGTTTTAACAGCTGTCTTACCTCCGGTTAGGCAGCTGTTGAATGAGTTATGGTGAATATGTTCTCTTCGTAGAGTCACCTCTCCTTGGTAGTAGACAGTCCGTTGTGATAATAATAATAATAATAATAATAATAAAATAATAATAATAATAATAATAATAATAATATTAATATTATATAAGTTAATTAATTATCATAATATCATAATAATAACTATTATATATTATATTGTTATTAAACAACAACAACAATAATAATAACTAATAATAAATAATACATAATAATAATAAAACTATAAAAAATTAATAATAATAATAATAAATAATAATAATAATAATAATAATAATAATAATAATAATAATAATAATAATGGCAATAACACTACTACTAATAATAACACTAACAATAGTAATATTATTAAAAATAATAATAATATTAATAAAAAAATTAATAATAATTTTAATAAAAAATAATAATAATAATAATATAATAAACAATAACAAAAATAATAATAATAATAATTATAATGATAACTCCATCATTCACTACAGTTATCAATATTTCAGAGACTCCCTAAGGTTGGAAGTGACCTTTGTGAACTTTCAGATTGTACCTTCATCTTGTCCCAGTGGACCGTCTAGACGACTCAGTGAATGTCTAGAACAGACGGTGTATCCAGACGTTTGTCTCTCTCTTGACGTTCATCAACCTTATATTCTTTTGCTGGGGTTAACACACAGGATATGGAGGCTGACAGTTGTGTATCTCGTGTTGTTTTCATGCTGGTCAATTTGTGTTGATCCTCTTTTTTTAAAGGGATTAAAGTATTCTTGCTAATGACCCTCGTGTATTTGATGATTTGATGAGCCGTAATCCCCATTAATCTGTTACTATTTTCAAATCCCAGTTTTTTTTTTCCTGTGTGCAGGATTTACAGAATAATCGGATCACTGGATGGTCGACACGATGCAGCAACAACACACGAAAACGCTGCAACTAACCATCAGCGGCTGCACTAAAAATAGCGCAACGGTCCCCAAAACTAACAGCTCAGCGGCTGCAGTAAAAAACAGCAGCAGCTGCTGTACTAACCGCAATTTTTTAAAGCTTTTTACTACGCGCACAGTTAAGCGAACTCTAGCTCAAAATAATTTTTTTGGACATCTTGCCTAGTATGGGGAAAAGGTCACCATGACCCCCTTAAACTCCCCAAAGAAAAGAGTCTCTAAGATTTAATGGTTCCGACACCGGTAATAATGAACCAATGAAACATTAAAAACACATTTTTCCAAAATTCAATTTTAAAAACCCCTTAAAAAAAAAAATATCCCCCGGGGAGGAAGTCAAAATCCCTTTTCCCCACAAGTATTCAAAAATATTCTTCCGGCTTAAATACTTAAAAAAAATTTAAAATTTTTTCTGAAAGCAGCACTACGGATAAATGCGGGAAAGGGGCGAGATTTTTTCTCGGGCGGGCCCGGAAGATGGACACTAATCAAGACGTTAAAACCACACAAGGGTATTTTTTTTTTGGTTCAATCGTTTTTACTGCTCCCTGGCTTACCAGGGTGACCGTGGAGCGCACAGGGGGAAGGGGGGAAAGAATAGGGGAAAGGGAGAAAAGGGGAAAGGGAAAAACGGGGGGAAAAGGGGTGGATGGCCAATAGGAGGGGGGGGGAGAGGAGACGGAAAGACTGATGGGAAAGGAACGTAACAGGAACGCAAAAACGGAAAAAGTATACGGAAGACAGATATACAGGAAGACGATAACGGGAAGACAGCTATACAGGAAGACGATTACAGGAAGACAGATATCGGAAGACAGATATACGGGAAAACAGTATACGGGAAGACGCTATACAGGAAGAAGAATACAAAGACAATATACAGGAAGACAGATACAGAAGACAGATTACGGAAACAGTATACGGGAAATACAGCTATACAGGAAAAACGATATCGGAAGAAGTATCAGGAAGACAGATGGGGAGGAAGACAGTATACAGGAAGACATATATACAGGAAAAAGATAAAAAGGAAGACAGATTTTTCAGGAAGAAGATAAACAGGAAACAGATATACAGGAAGACAGATAACAGGAAGACGATATCAGGAAGACAGAAAAAAGGGAAGGACAAAATTTACGGAAGCAGATAAAGGAAAAGATATCGGGGAAAGACAGATATACAGGAAGACAGATATACGGGGAAGACATATATCGGGAAGACAGATATACGGGAAGACAATTGCAGGAAGACAGTAAAAGGGAAAGCCCAGATATACGGAAGACAGATATGCAGGAAGACATATTACGAAGACAGATATACAGGAAACAGATATGCGGGAAGAAAAGTATACGGGAAGACAGTATGAGGAAACATATAACAGGAAGAAAATTTTAACGGAAGACAGATATAGGAAGCAGATATACAAAGGATAACGGGAGACAGATATACGGGAAACAGTATACAGGAAACAGTATCGGGAAACAGATATACAGGAAGAAATATACAGGAAGACAGATAACAGGAAAGACATAATCGGGGAAGAAGAATACGGGAAGCAGATATACGGGAAATTTATGGGATACAGTAAAGGAAACAGTAACAGGAAGACAGATAACAGGAAGACAGATATACAGGAAAAGATAACAGGAAGACATATATCGGGAAGACAGTTTAAACGGAAACAGATTTAAAAAGGAAACAGATATCAGGAAGAAGATTACGGGAAGACAGAATAAGGAAGACAATATACAGGGGGAACAGATAAAAATAAAGCTGGAAATAAAAGTTTTAGGAAATGGAAATTTTTCGGGGGAAAACTATCGTGGAGACTATCAAGGAAACTATGAATGGAATATCGGGAAAAAAAACGAGCTGTTTTGTAGTGTCAAAAAAATATCCCGGCCCTAAACATTGTCACGGAACACTTGTGGAGCGTTGACTGAAATGTCCAACACTGAAAGGCCTTTGGGAGAACCGCGTTTTTTTGGGATCCTCCCTTTTGGGTCTACAGGAGGGGGGAATGTAGTACTGTTGGGGAGCCCCCAAAAACTAAATAAAAAAAATATTTTTGGCTCCTCCCACTCAGAATAATTGTTTGGTCGGCGTTCAGAGGACTTCGAAGTATTTAAAGCGATGCTTCAAAGATGTAATTGGAAGAGGAAAGGTTTTTTTGCAGCGGGGGGGTTGCCCCCGGGTGCACCCGGGGTATTACTCCTGTGTCTTAGGGGGTTGTTAAAGGGTGTGTTCGCGAATTTATTCTTTCTTTTCACCCTCATATTTGGCCCCCTGAAAACCCAAAAGGTGGTACACACACACACACTCACACACACACCCCACCCCAACCACGGGAGAAAAAGGGGGACAGGGGATAGATAACGACATATAAAATACTAGAGGAATCGACAAGGGGACAAACAGATTTTCCAGAGGGGAACACAGCAACAAGGGGTCACAATTGGAAGTTAAAAGACTGAGGATTCACAGGGATGTTGGGAAGTATTTTTTCAGTCAAAAGGTTTCAAAAGGGAAATATCCGGGAATATGGGGTGGTGGGGGGCGGGTCCATACATAGCTTTAAGATGGGGTATGAAAAAAGTTCATGGAGCAGGGAAAGAGGGATAGTGGCTCCCGTGAAGGGGTGGGGCCTGGAGCTATGAATCGCCCCCCGCAAATTTCAATTAAGTGATAAATTGGTACACCAACACAGCACACCCACCACAAAACCCCCCACGCACACACACCACACACACACAACACCCCCACACACACACACACACACACACAAACACACACACACACACACACACACACACACACAACAAAACACACCACAAACCCTGCTTTTTTGTATTTTTGCGAAAATGACGGAAGGATAGTCGAGGGGTTCCCCGTTTAGGGGACGGAAGTTTATGAGAAAAATTCACTCACGAAGACCAGGCAGAATACAAGGGATCTGGGGCAGGCGGGGAAAATGGTCCAAATTAGGGAGTTCAACCCCCAAATGCAAAGTCAGAAGATTGGGGGAAGGGGGAAAGAAAACCGCAACGGGGTAAGTCTAGGGGCCGAGACTACAAACCCACTCAAAAAAAAGATCTTAGGGTGAGCTAAAACCAGGCACATCTCCCGAAGCGCAAATTTAAAAATAACTGCTGCGCATTGGGGGCCTAGCAAACCCAGAAAAAGCATTCCGACTCAAAAAAGGAATCGTTTAGGGCCCCGTAAAAACCCGGGACGTTAGGCCCATATTGGGGGATGCGGCACCGTTTGGAACCCACCCTAGCCCAAGCACGTAAAAAAACTAGAGAAGTGCAAAAGGGTTTGCAACAAATTCAGTCCCAGAGCTAAAAGGTATTCCCCAGGGGAGGGTTAAGGGAAATCAATGACGACACTGGGGACAGGAGAGATGGGGCATGAAACGACATACAAAATACTGAGAGGAATTGAAAGGTGGACAAAGACAGGTGTTCCGAGTTTGGGCAAGTTGAAGTTTAAGACACAGATGAATCACAGCGCAAATGTGTGTGTGTGTGTGTGTGGTGTGGTGGGTTGGTGGGTGTGTTTGTGTGTGTGTGTTGTGTGTTGTGGTGTGGGTGTGGTGTGCTGTGATGGTTTGGTGTGTGTGTGTTGGGGTGGTGGTGTGTGTGTGTTTGGTGTGGTGTGTGTGTGTGGTGTGTTGTGTTTTCCAGCGCAAAATATCATACCTATTTTTTGGTTTTCATGTTGCGGTTGTTCTGGCCCTTTCATCGCTGTTAGTCTGGTCACTCACTCCTACAAACTTTTCAGTAGTTATTAAATTTTGTAAGAATAAGAATACTTAGGAAGTAGGAAGTCCTCTCTCAACGTGAAAAAGGAATAGGTAAAACCAGCAAAAAACGTATTTAAAACCAAAAGGCAATAAGTGGAGAGAGTAGCATTTTAAAAGACACCATCTACCCCCCCCCCCCCCTAACCTCCCCCTCCTCACACCACACAACAAGGGGAGACCCCTCATAGAAGCTTTAGACCCTAGTAGCAATTCCCTTTTTACAACCCAAATTTCGGTATGTATTAACAGATCTACCCCCCCATACCTCCCAATACACACGAATACACATTTATACCCATACACACACAGTTTTAAGGGCAACATTTTAAGGTAGGGGGGTCAAGCCCCAGGAGGTGGGGTTTAGCACAGAAGTTGCGGCCAGTCAAGGGGGCCCCTGACACACACACACACACACACACACACAACCACACACAAAACACACAACACCACCCCACACGCACGCAACACACCACACCGCACACCCCACACCCACACACACACACACACACACCCACCCACAACCCCACACTCGACGCAAATAAAACGAAACCACTCAGCCCTTTTTACGTGGCGTAAAAAAACACTTAAAGCAACACGTTTGGTTGTGTTTGTGCATCAAAATTTCCCCCCACGTCCCGTGATAAATCTCAAACAAAAAAACCCCTCACCGCTTCCCCCCTCCTTCCCTGGATATAGTCCAGACATATTATCACCTTCGTCAATACTCTCTTTCGAGTCTCTTACGGATAATTCGCCATCATGCACATTTCGCCCAAAAAACTGTATTTGGAAAATTGTTTATAGTCACAAATCGTAAAACTACGAACGGGTGGATTTGAAAAACCCTGGGGAGTGGCCATAACTCCAGGCCAATGTGTAAACCACTCGGCCGTGGGTTCAACCCCACCCGTTCCGTGACATTTTTAGTGTTCTCTTAACGACGTTTCGGACCATCCTGAGCCGGTCTCCATTTTTGGCTTGAATGCCCCAAAAGAACCCAAAAAATCGTAAAAATTTTTGATAATAGCCACGGTACTGTGGTCTTTTATTTTCTATTAGTAAATAGATCGGAAATTATCAACGCCCCTCAGCGGTCCTCTCTCAAAGTAGGAAAATCTAGTTGATGCCATGGGACCCCCATTTCCCTAAAATGGTGTAGCAGGGGGCTGCCAGATTCCTAGAATGGGGTGGCTAGAAATTCCCAGGCTCCTAACAGGGGGGGTTGCAGGAAACTGTCAAGTTCTAAGAATGTTGCAAAATCGTTTTAAAGATTTCTGGAATGACGTCGGAAGGTTGCAAGATTCTTCAGTGATGCTGGAAATGTTTCAAGTTGTTTTAGAATGGGTTAGTAAGAGATTCTAAGTTTCTAGAATGGGGTAGTAAAAAGGTTTGGGTTTCTAGAAAGGGGGCCCGGGGACTGCCGATCCCTTGTAGATTTTGTAGTCGTGGGACTTGACCTTTTAAGCGTTTTTAGCCTGCTATTCTTGTAAGCGTCCTGTATCAGCTGTGTTTTCCACACCGCTGTGTTTTTTCCCGCACAAGCTGTGTTTCCCGCACCAGCTGTTTTCCCGCACCATGCTTCCAGCTCAGGTGGTTTCCAGCAAAAAGCTGTGTTTCCCCGCAAGCGTGTTTCCCGCACCACGTTTTCCAGCACCATCGTTTTTCCGCCTAGCTGTGTTTCCCCAAACAGCTGTGTTTCCCCAACACTGTGTTTCCAGCTCAGCTGTTTTCCAGCACCAGCTGTGTTTCCCCGCATTTTGCTGTGTTTCCAGCCAGCTGGTTTCCACACCCGCGTGTTCCAGCACCGCTGTGTTTCTAGGATACTTTTACAAATAGGGACTGAAAAGCTATAAAGGTGATGGACTGTTTACTCGTTTTAAAGTATTTCTGTTCTATCAATTTTTTGTACTGATGAAGAAGCCTACGTTAGGCAAAAATTTAGAAAAAAAGATACCTAATGTTTCATTGTTTTCCCTAACAACAAATGGGAAAATTTGAAAAAGGTTTTTGTTTTCCCGGGCTGCGTTGTTTCATACTCAAAAGAGGGGGAGTTTTCTTCTCTGGTAATACTATTACTAAATCAATTTCCTTGATTCTCATTTTATCAACTTAAAAAAAAGGGATTCAAGCAAGTCATCAATTAATTTATTTTTAAATGAAACATACTTATCTCCTTTAGAATGTACGAATGGGGATAATTCAAATTCATATAATTTGGGGCCTTTAAAAGACAAAGCAATTCCAGTGCTTAATATATATAAAACGAAAATCTTTATACATCGAAGAATTTCTATAAAAAATTCCTTTTCCCTCAGGTGGGGTACCACTTTCTCAAGACACAAATTTTTCCAGGCAAGCCTTCCCCAAAGAGAGATATACCAAACACCGAAAAACAATCCTCGAACGATAGTTGGCTGGCTTCCCCAATCCCTAGGGAAGAGAGGTGTTGGATAAACTTTTCTCAAAGTTTCCCGGGAAAAGCACTCCCGAACAACCCCTCGTAAAATGGTAATAACCGGGAGACCAGAAGTCCCCAAAATTAGACACCCATAAAAACCCCCAACCTCGGATGGGTTGAGTTTTTATATTTTAAATGTACCAAAATGTAAGGGATGAATGTAAAAATAGTCGGCGTTTTCAGCGGCTTCGATTTAGCTTTTTCCGAAGAGCAGCGGGTGGTTTATCTAATATAAAAGAATAGGAATATTACAATACATCGAAACAGATCAAATCCTCCCGGTTTGCCAATTAATGTATTTTTTTTAAATATTATTATTTTTATTTGATTGCAAATGCCGGATTTGCACCACCTATTGTGGTTGCGGGGGTTTGTCACGCTCGGGCCCCAGCTCCTCTTTGGCCCGTCAGGGTCACTCTTCCCGCCCCTTTTGCTTTACCGAATCTCTTTTCAAAGTTAGTAGGTACGGGGCTGGTTAGGGCTTTAAACGTTAAGTAACGACAGCAGTCCCAATAACAATTCATCAACGAAAGTAAAAAAACCGAAAGTCGAGAGGAAAAAAAAAAACAATAACGCGTTCACACCCGATGACCTAGCCGCCGTGCGTAGCTCTGCGTTACGCAAATTGCGCTCATCTTTTAAAATTTTTGAAGGAGTGGAAGAGTCTCGTATCTCTGTTTAAGATTTTTTTTAAAGGGGTGTACAAGGGGAGGGGAGAAAAAAAAGGGGGGGAGGAGGAAACGAGAAGAAAAAAAAAAAAAAATTTTTTTTTTTTTTTTTTAGGAAAAAATTTTGGGACGGCGGCTACCGTGTAAATAGCTGTATCAGGCGGTACCGGTTTAAAAAGCTGTAGTCACGGCGGCTACCCTGTAAAATAACTGTAGCACGGCGGCTACCGTTTAAATAACTTACACGGGGACAATTACTGAGGAAACAAGGGATTTTAGTTATTATTATTATTATTATTTTGTTATTATTATTATTATTATTAATATTTTTTTTTTTATTTTTTTATCACCTGGGCCCTTCCCACCAAGGCAGGGTGGCCCAAAAAAAAAAAAAATTTTTCACCTCATTCACTCCATCCTCTTTCCAAGGGTCTTTACACTACATTTTTAAACTGCAAATTTTTCACCCCCCTTCAGGTGCAGCCTGTACTTCCCATCTCCCGGACTCAGTCCCGCCTCCGGGTTTCCCCGAAAAACCCCTTTAAAATGTTTTTGCTCCTCCAAAGCACTCAAATATTAAAAACCATTTGTCTCCATTCACTCCTATCAAACACGCTCATGCATGCCCGTGGGAATCCAACCCCCCGCCCAAAACCTTTACCCCCCCCTCCAAACCCCTTTTCCCAGGGGGACCCCCCCCCGCCTTTTCCCACTACAAAGATACCCTTGAAGCATTCTGTTTCGTCCTTTTCTCTACATGTCCAAACCACCCAACACCCCTTTCCCCAGCCCTTGGGCAACGTTTGGTAATCCCGACCTCCCCCTAACTTCCAAACACGAATTCCCTTTCATTTATTTACACCACCTTGCCCCCAGACATGACTCTCCCCCTGCCTTCCGCCTTCTCCCCGCTGCAACATTTTCACCCCCTTCACACCCATATAAGAGCGTTGTAAAATATAATTAACATTCCCCCCTTTTTCCTCCAAAGGGCAAAGTTTTTTGTCTCCACAGACTCTAAGTGCACCACTACTCTTTTTTTCCCCCATCAATTCTTGATTCACCCCTTCTTTTTAACCCATCCCTGACACGTCCACTCCAAATACTGAATCTTACCTCCTCCTACTCTCTCCCCAATCATATCCAATCTTTCATCACCTAATCTTTTTGTTTTCCTCAAAAACCTTCTCTTTCTGTATTCCCCCTTTAAATTTTCTTTCTTTTGCACACCCTTTTCCAAATTCATCCCCAATTCTCAAAATTTCTTCGAATTCCCCAAGAGGGACGTGTCTCGCAAAGAGCCTTACAACTCCCTTTGTGTGTGTTCTTTTTTTTTTAATCCCCGCCTCTTGCCCAAAACCCTCTTTTTCTTTTTCTTACACCCATCTATAAATATTTAAACAACCACGGTGACATACACATCCTTGTCTAAGGCCTACTTTTTTGGGGAAAAAATTTCCCTCTTTTTCCTTCATACTCTAAATTGGCCCACTGTCCTCGTAAAAAAAATCTTCCTGCTTTCAGTAACCTACCTCCTACACCATACACTTGCAACATCTGCCACTTTTCCCCCCTATCCACCCTGTCATACGCCTTTTCCAAATCCATAAATGCCACAAAGACCTCTTTAGCCTTATCTAAATACTGTTCACTTATATGTTTCACTGTAAACACCTGGTCCACACACCCCCTACCTTTCCTAAAGCCTCCTTGTTCATCTGCTATCCTATTCTCCGTCTTACTCTTAATTCTTTCAATTATAACTCTACCATACACTTTACCAGGTATACTCAACAGACTTATCCCCCTATAATTTTTGCACTCTCTTTTATCCCCTTTGCCTTTATACAAAGGAACTATGCATGCTCTCTGCCAATCCCTAGGTACCTTACCCTCTTCCATACATTTATTAAATAATTGCACCAACCACTCCAAAACTATATCCCCACCTGCTTTTAACATTTCTATCTTTATCCCATCAATCCCGGGCTGCCTTACCCCCTTTCATTTTACCTACTGCCTCACGAACTTCCCCCACACTCACAACTGGCTCTTCCTCACTCCTACAAGATGTTATTCCTCCTTGCCCTATACACGAAATCACAGCTTCCCTATCTTCATCAACATTTAACAATTCCTCAAAATATTCCCTCCATCTTCCCAATACCTCTAACTCTCCATTTAATAACTCCATTTGTTCTCTAGGCTTTCTTAACTTGTTAATCTCACTCCAAAACTTTTTCTTATTTTCAACAAAATTTGTTGAAAATGAATTATTATTATTATTATTATTATTATTATTATTATTATTATTATTATTATTATTATTATTATTATTATTATTATTATTATTATTATTATTTATTGATTATTTATTGATTATGTTTCACTCTAAAAAGAGTGAGTCAAGTTCTGTTTAGAGTGAAACATCGTCTTAAAATAGGAACTCTGATTAACAACTGGTGTTTTCCCTCGTGTTGTCTACCACTGGTGTTTTCCCTCGTGCTGTCTACCACTGGTGTTTTCCCTCGTGTTGTCTACCACTGGTGTTTCCCCTCGTGTTGTCTACCACTGGTGTTTCCCCTCGTGTTGTCTACCACTGGTGTTTCCCCTCGTGTTGTCTACCACTGGTGTTTTCCCTCGTGTTGTCTACCACTGGTGTTTTCCCTCGTGCTGTCTACCACTGGTGTTTCCCCTCGTGTTGTCTACCACTGGTGTTTTTTCCCCCGTGTTGTCTACCACTGGGTTTCCCCTCGTGCTGTCTACCACTGGTGTTTCCCCTCGTGCTGTCTACCACTGGGGTTTTCCCCCCGTGCTGTCTACCACTGGTGTTTCCCCTCGTGCTGTCTACCACTGGTGTTTCCCCCCGTGCTGTCTACCACTGGTGTTTTCCCTCGTGCTGTCTACCACTGGTGTTTTCCCCCGTGCTGTCTACCACTGTGGTTTCCCCCCGTGCTGTCTACCACTGGTGTTTTCCCCCCGTGCTGTCTACCACTGGTGTTTCCCCCCGTGCTGTCTACCACTGGTGTTTCCCCTCGTGTTGTCTACCACTGGTGTTTTCCCTCGTGTTGTCTACCACTGGTGTTTCCCCCGTGCTGTCTACCACTGGTGTTTTTTCCCTCGTGCTGTCTACCACTGGTGTTTCCCCCGTGCTGTCTACCACTGGTGTTTCCCCTCGTGCTGTCTACCACTGGTTGTTTTCCCTCGTGCTGTCTACCACTGGTGTTTCCCCCCGTGCTGTCTACCACTGGTGTTTTCCCTCGTGCTGTCTACCACTGGTGTTTCCCCTCGTGCTGTCTACCACTGGTGTTTCCCCTCGTGCTGTCTACCACTGGTGTTTCCCCCCGTGCTGTCTACCACTGGTGTTTTCCCTCGTGCTGTCTACCACTGGTGTTTTCCCTCGTGCTGTCTACCACTGGTGTTTTCCCTCGTGCTGTCTACCACTGGTGTTTCCCCTCGTGCTGTCTACCACTGGGGTTTCCCCCCGTGCTGACTACCACTGGTGTTTCCCTCGTGCTGTCTACCACTGGTGTTTCCCCTCGTGCTGTCTACCACTGGTGTTTCCCCCCGTGCTGTCTACCACTGGTGTTTCCCCTCGTGCTGTCTACCACTGGTGTTTCCCCTCGTGCTGTCTACCACTGGTGTTTCCCCCCGTGCTGTCTACCACTGGTGTTTCCCCTCGTGCTGTCTACCACTGGTGTTTCCCCTCGTGCTGTCTACCACTGGTGTTTCCCCTCGTGCGTCTACCACTGGTGTTTCCCCCCGTGCTGTCTACCACTGGTGTTTCCCCTCGTGCTGTCTACCACTGGTGTTTTCCCCTCGTGCTGTCTACCACTGGTGTTTCCCCTCGTGCTGTCTACCACTGGTTTTTTCCCCTCGTGCTGTCTACCACTGGTGTTTCCCTCGTGCTGTCTACCACTGGTGTTTCCCCTCGTGCTGTCTACCACTGGGGTTTCCCCTCGTGCTGTCTACAACTGGTGTTTCCCTCGTGCTGTCTACCACTGGTGTTTCCCCTCGTGCTGTCTACCACTGGTGTTTCCCCTCGTGCTGTCTACCACTGGTGGGTTTCCCCTCGTGCTGTCTACCACTGGTGTTTCCCCTCGTGCTGTCTACCACTGGTGTTTCCCCTCGTGCTGTCTACCACTGGTGTTTCCCCTCGTGCTGTCTACCACTGGTGTTTCCCCTCGTGCTGTCTACCACTGGTGTTTCCCTCGTGCTGTCTACCACTGGTGTTTCCCCTCGTGCTGTCTACCACTGGTGTTTCCCCTCGTGCTGTCTACCACTGGTGTTTCCCCTCGTGCTGACTACCACTGGTGTTTCCCCTCGTGCTGTCTACCACTGGTGTTTCCCCTCGTGCTGTCTACCACTGGTGTTTCCCCCCGTGCTGACTACCACTGGTGTTTCCCCTCGTGCTGTCTACCACTGGTGTTTCCCCTCGTGCTGTCTACCATTGGTGTTTCCCCTCGTGCTGTCTACCACTGGTGTTTCCCCTCGTGCTGTCTACCACTGGTGTTTCCCCTCGTGATGTCAACCACTGTTGTTTCCCCTTGTGTACCACTTATATTTCCCCTCGTGCTGTCTACCACTGGTGTTTTCTCTCTTGCTGTCTACCACTGGTGTTTCCCCTCGTGCTGACTACCACTGGTGTTTCCCCTCGTGCTGACTATCACTGGTGTTTCCCCTCGTGCTGTCTACCACTGGTTTTCCCCCTCGTGCTGTATACCACTGGTGTTTCCCCTCGTGATGTCAACCACTGTTGTTTCCCCTTGTGTACCACTTATATTTCCCCTCGTGCTGTCTACCACTGGTGTTTCCCCTCGTGCTGTCCACCACTGGTGTTTCCCCTCGTGCTGTCTACCACTGGTGTTTCCCCTCGTGCTGTCTACCACTGGTGTTTCCCTTCGTGCCGTCTACCACTGGTGTTTTCCCCCGTGCTGTCTACCACTGGTGTTTCCCCTCGTGCTGTCTAGCACTGGTGTTTCCCCCCGTGCTGTCTACCACTGGTATTTCCCCTCGTGCTGTCTACCACTGGTGTTTCCCCTCGTGCTGTCTACCACTGGTGTTTCCCCTCGTGCTGTCTATCACTGGTGTTTCCCCTCGTGCTGTCTACCACTGGTGTTTCCCCTCGTGCTGTCTACCACTGGTGTTTTCCCTCGTGCTGTCTACCACTGGTGTTTTCCCCCGTGCTGTCTACCACTGGTATTTCCCCTCGTGCTGTCTACCACTGGTGTTTCCCCTCGTGCTGTCTACCACTGATGTTTTCCCCCGTGCTGTCTACCACTGGTATTTCCCCTCGTGCTGTCTACCACTGGTGTTTCCCCTCGTGCTGTCTACCACTAGTGTTTCCCCCCGTGCTGTCTACCACTGGTGTTTTCCCCTCGTGCTGTCTACCACTGGTATTTCCCCTCGTGCTGTCTACCACTGGTGTTTCCCCTCGTGCTGTCTACCACTGGTGTTTCCCCTCGTGCTGTCTACCACTGGTGTTTCCCCTCGTCCTGTGCAATAAACACAGTGTAATTCTCCTACAGTTACATATTACTGTCTCTTTATTAGCAGCGAAATTCCCAGTGTTAAGCCAGAACGATTATTAGCTCATGTTACGCCTGTGTTACCTCCCTTACACTCCCTCCCTCACTCTTCTCTCTTACACTCCCTCCCTCACTCTTCTCTCTTACACTCCCTCCCTCACTCTTCTCCCTTACACTCCCTCCCTCACTCTTCTCCCTTACACTCCCTCCCTCACTCTTCTCCCTTACACTCCCTCCCTCACTCTTCTCTCTTACACTCCCTCCCTCACTCTTCTCTCTTAAACTCCCTCCCTCACTCTTCTCCCTTACACTTCCCCCCTCACTCTTCTCCCTTACACTCCCTCCCTCACTCTTCTCTCTTACACTCCCTCCCTCACTCTTCTCCCTTACACTCCCTCCCTCACTTCTCCCTTACACTCCCTCCCTCACTCTTCTCTCTTACACTCCCTCCCTCACTCTTCTCCCTTACACTCCCTCCCTCACTCTTCTCCCTTACACTCCCTCCCTCACTCTTCTCTCTTACACTCCCTCCCTCACTCTTCTCTCTTAAACTCCCTCCCTCACTCTTCTCCCTTACACTCTCTCCCTCACTCTTCTCCCTTACACTCCCTCCCTCACTCTTCTCTCTTACACTCCCTCCCTCACTCTTCTCCCTTACACTCCCTCCCTCACTCTTCTCCCTTACACTCCCTCCCTCACTCTTCTCTCTTACACTCCCTCCCTCACTCTTCTCCCTTACACTCCCTCCCTCACTCTTCTCCCTTACACTCCCTCCCTCACTCTTCTCTCTACACTCCCTCCCTCACTCTTCTCCCTTACACTCCCTCCCTCACTCTTCTCCCTTACACTCCCTCCCTCACTCTTCTCTCTTACACTCCCTCCCTCACTCTTCTCCCTTACACTCCCTCCCTCACTCTTTTCTCTTACACCCCTCCCTCACTCTTCTCCCTTACACTCCCTCCCTCACTCTTCTCTCTTAAACTCCCTCCCTCACTCTTCTCCCTTACACTCCCTCCCTCACTCTTCTCCCTTACACTCCTCCCTCACTCGTCTCCTTACACTCCCACCCTCACTCTTCTCTCCTACACTCCCTCCCTCACTCTTCTCCCTTACTCCCTCCCTCATCTTCTCCCTTACACTCCCTCTCTCACTCTTCTCCCTTACACTCCCTCCCTCACTCTCGCCCTTACTCTCCCTCTCTCACTCTTCCCTTACAAAACACACCACACACACACACACACACACACACACTCACTTATATATATATATATATATATATAATATATATATTATATATTATATATATATATATATATATATATATATATATATATATATATTATAACTGTTCCTACGTACACTATTATTCTTCCCATCAAGATAGAGTCAAACTGTCTGTTTTCTCATCAATATTTCTGAGAGCTTTACGTATTTGTAGTCCAGAGTTCATAGATGAAGAAATATCCAAAATTTATGAAATAGCCATTGATCTGAAATACCCGAGAAATGTAATTGATAATCATTAAAGTTGCTAGAAATACTGTTTTACAATCCAAAAAGGGACAACCAGCCTTATTCAACTAAAAATATGTTGGTTCTCCCTTACCATGAAAACTTGGTTGATATGCCTTCTCTTCTTAAGACTTTTAATATTAAAGTTGTATTCAAAAATCTTGATACAGTAAAAAAACTTTTGATAAAGAATTCCCCCCAAAATGCTGACGGATGTGTCTATAAGATTCCTTGTAAAATTTGCGATAAAGTTTATTACGGTCAAACTGATAAAAATCTCGAACTAAGATTAAAACAACATAAATATAGCATTAGAACTGGACAAGATTCCAATGCTCTATTTATTCATGTAAGAGATTTTAACCATCCAATTGATTTTCAAAAAGTTGAGAAAGTTGTATCAAGCAAGTCCATGGTCGACAGAAATATAATTGAATCTTGTTTCATAAAAAGCAGTTTTGACAATAATATGAATATTTCCTTAGGTTTATATAAATTAGACTCATTTATAATTAATAAAATTTGGTTAGAGTTTAATAATACATTGGACAAATAATAAACTTTATTTCTTGGGTAGAATAATTTGTTGGTGGGTTGTCGTGAGGACCTGTCTAGTTGGACCAGCGGACCTACTGCAGTGTTCCTTTTTTCTTATGAGTCCGGTATTGTCCCGCGTCAGATGTTTCTTTGTTGTGGGAGTTGACTGTGAGGTGTGGTCTAAGCCCTTTAATTGCCTTCCTTTGATGTTTATATAGTCCTTGTCAATTAGTGTACAAGCGTTGGAATTGACGTAGTTATCAAGCGCTTTTTGAATTTTCACTTTATGTGTCTTTTCATAGTATTAAATGTTTATGTATGAAATGACCTTTATCAATCACAGTGTTGATATGTGAAATCTTACGTTGCTATGGATTTATATATATATATATATATATATATATATATATATATATATATATAATATATATATATATATATATTTATATATATAGTATATATAAATATGTAATTAAAAGATATTATAAATAGTATTATATATGTCTCCGAATATGTAAAATACTTGGTCATTAGCAAGAAATCATTTAAAATATAAGTCTTATAAATTTTTCTCTTATACTTTAAAGATTTATTTTGTATCATTAATTTAATGTTAAATAATTTATAATTTGCAACCAAAAATAATTTTTTTAGAAAACTTACTAACCTTATTATAACAAGCGCAATTTTCCTTTTTAGCCTAATCGTTCTACAAATAGTTATTTTAGATCGCTTACAATAATTTAATAATAAATAAACGCAATAAATATATTTTTTTCTTAGTTTCAAATGATTTTATGCAAATATATTTGATATAACAAATTATTCTTAGTTTATATGCATATACGTTCTAAGCATAATAATCGCAATTATCCTATTCGTTCACGATATATATATATAATATATATATATATGAGAACAGAGCACGAGGTGAACACTTCGACGGTGCACAGCGCCGTCAGTAGCGAGCAAGGGATGTGTTCTTCACGCTGACTTATTCAGGGGCCGCACGCCACGGTTAAGTCCACCCGGAAGAAGAGTAGCTTCCGGTGCACGGTCTTCCCTCTTAGTCAGGAGATAAGTGTGTGTATTCAAACGTGTTGTTTCTGTCTCGCGATTTCTTGACGGAGGGTCGAGCCTCCATCGCTCCTTGCTTTACTCGATTCGCTCGGGTGCAGAGCTTAACCTAAGTTAATAATTAAAATATTCCTCATCCATAGTGTAGGTCTACTGGCCTGTGCTAGGTAGTTCTTACAACCACCCTCTTGTCACTCATGTTTCTTTAAAAGTTACAAGAACCTGGTATATACATACAGACAGAATGTATGGCAAATGTGCAACATTAGAACGTCCTAGTAGAGAACGTTTCGCTCCAATACAGAGCATGGAAGATTGTCGGAGTGTCGGTATAAAGGGAAAGGCAAATAAGGTCAAGGATTTGTCGGTCAGGTCACTTGACCTCAGTGTCTTGCCTGGGTAGTACCAGTCTGGTCAACGCGCTTGCTCCAGATTTCTGGACTGCGGTGTTGGAAACGGCGACCAATGCACCTTCCGTAGCTTTTTCTCTTGGATTATGAACCTGGCTTCTCCCCACTTCATCAGAGAGCCACGTGTACTGTGGTGATCCACCCACACGTTGTTTTTGTTGTCCACGATGCAGGCGTGTTTATATTCTCTGAGATGATTCTCCAGACTTCTTGCCGTTTCTCCTACGTATATTTTATCATGGCCATCACACGGGATGAAGTGGATTCCACCAGCCGGGTTGTAGTTCGTATGTTGGACGGCGTGTAGTAACAGCCTGGGTGATCAGGACCTGATCCACAGGTAGGTCAAGGACTGGGCTGCGGGGGCGCTGATCCCCGGAACACGCTCCAGGTAAACTCCAGGTAGGAAGATGGCGGCTTCCTTCTAGCCAGATCTTTGACGGTGACATAAAAGCTTTTAGCCACAATCATCTTCCACCTGACTAGGATACTCATTATGTTACTGGCTGCTTCCACACACGCGAGGACAATGTACCTGTCGGTGGAGCCATCTGAAGTTGTGTTCATTTTGCACTGCGATCTTTTGCAATCAGTGTTAAAACGGGATGGGAAATGAGTGCTCTTACACCCAACAGCAGGTTGGGTATAAGAGGACTCCTCTTCAAGGAAGGCCGAGCTGGATAGGCTATAAGCCGTCAAGAAGAACCCAATTATGGCTCATTTTTTGGTCCTTGCGTCTTGAGTGGAGTAATACAAGTCATCTTTGTTAGCCGGCTTGCTAAAAATCATGAACAGTAAGGTCGTCATCGATTTTGCAAACAAAACATCGAGAAACGGGAGCTGTCTGGTTTTTTTTCCACTTCTTGGGTAAATTTGATGGATGTCTCTGCGCTGTTGGTTACGGAAAGTTCTGAATATTGGTTCTGCTGAAGTTCAAGTTTCTTTTAGGAATTATAACTTTACAGGCCCTCATACTGATCTCCTTTATTGTTTTACTTCCCTTCCTTCATCCCTTCCCCGCTAGCAATCTCCTTTCCCTTTACCTATCCCTCCCTTCTTCCCTATTTTTCTGCATTGCATACAGTCCAATCCTCCCTTCTTCCCTTCGCATCTGCATATCCTACCCTCATTCATTTCCTACCTCCCTCCATCATTTGCTTACTCCTTCCTTCCCTCGCAACAGATCACAGAGCTGGACGACAAAATTTGCTGACAATAAGAGGAACGGGAACCACCAGGGTCATCATCATCTCAGGCAACATGTCCACCATTACTCTAAGTTCTCACCGGATGACCGACCTGCTCCTCCATCATCGCATTTTTGCATGGACTGATGGAGCGAGTTCTTTTCGAGAAACAGGGAAAGAGAGAGAGAGAGATTCAACTCTCTCTCCTTCTCTTTTTCTCATTCTCTATCCATATCTAACCCCAGTACAATTAAGAAGCAAGTGAGGGGAGAGAGAGAGGTTACCCTGAAGCAGTGTTCCTCACTCAGTGCTAAACCTCCCTATAAACTGTCACTGATACCCCCACGACCCTCTAGTCTTTAACAAATGCTCTAATAAAACGAGATTTGCTAAAAACGTCTCCTCCTCCTCCTCCTCCTCTTCTTCCCCTTCCTCGTCTTTTTCTTCTCCCACTTCTTCTCCAACTTCTCTCCACCATTCACATCGATCAGTCTCAAGGATATTTTTTATTTATTTTTTTTTTTTGGGGGGGGGTCAGATATATCATGTGTGGGCTGATGGTTGGAGGGATTTATGGAGGGTGAAGATCTAAGAGAGAGAGAGAGAGAGAGAGAGAGAGAGAGAGAGAGAGAGAGAGAGAGAGAGAGAGAGAGAGAGAGAGAGAGAGAGAGAGAGAGAAAGAAAGAAAGAAAGAAAGAAAGAAAGAAACAGAGAGAGAGAGAGATACTACCAAGTCTTAGCCGGCCACACCGAGCTCCTCTTGCTGTCTGCCCCGACAAAATGATCGAGGCCTCAGTGGAAAACCAGAGACAGTTTGTATATGGCACTGCAGGCAAGAATGATGTGTTACGTTTGTGATGCTCCGTCCCTCTCTCTCTCTTTCTCTCTCTCTCTCTCTGAAAAACACAGTAGGTATAACGTCTCACATCGTACGAGATAACAATGGTAGAATTGCAGACCAGATGGACGCAGATGCAACTAATGTGACATTTTTTTGTGGCAACGTTTCGCTCTCCAGGAGCTGTGTTCATTTACTTAAAACACGATAACAGCTCTACTTAAAAAGTACGATGAGTGAGCTTCCCTCAAGCAGCCTAAACAGTATTTTCATACGCTTCCAGTGTGCCCTAACAAACAGCACAACAACAAAAGGATTATAACCTTAATCTTTAAAGGGGCGGAGGGGGTAAGCCAGCGGAAGGTGGGAATAAAGAGCACTGGAAGCACAGGATCACTTTAAATACAACGTTTTGCTCATGGCTGGGCGAAACGTTTAAATAAAAGGATGCTTTACTACCAGTGTCTTCACTGGCAGAGTGACGTGAAGCTTCAGCTCTTTGAAGGAAGGGAAAATAACAACAGCTTTTTGGTCAGATGACCAAAAGCTCCAGCTGCTGGTCATCATATGACCAAGACCCGAGTCTTGGCCTCTTTCCTGACGAACCTGACCTAATCTATCAACAGCAGCGACCACTTCAGTAATGATCATGTTTTAAATTACTTCAGGGAAGTACATCACACTGACCCAGCTACAAGAACCTCTGACTGTCAGCACTAGAGAAAGGAAGAGAAGGATCCTGGTGCTAATTGGAAAACATTTCCTCTGGGTACATTAAGGCCGTTCAGTGACTGGATAATAGAGACTAATTTTAACCCGAACTTGCAAAAGACGAGCATGTAAAATTTAACGTCCATGATAATAAGATGTTGGATAAAAACAATGTGTTGACGATATTAGCGGAGAAAAAGCACACACACACATACACACAAACTCACGCACGCACACGCACACACACAAACTCACGCACGCACACGTACACACAACTCTGCAACGTTACGATCCCTGCATATACAGAACATTTCTTTGCAGTTCTGTTTCCAGGGCTGGGAGAGACGTACGGGCACGTGTAACGTGACTAACAAAAGCAAAGACATTGAAACTGTACATTATAATTCATTACAAATCATTATTTTCCCCTATTCATGGAGAAGCGCTAGTCTCCTGAAGGTCATACAGCACCTGGGGAATAGGAAGCAAACAGGTTTGATCCGTGGAAAGGAAGGGTAGCACCATTTTCGTGAATTGAGAGCTTTTCACCAGCTCTGAGATACCTCTCTCCACCCAGGGAGGGAGGGAGAGAGAACTGTGTTAAAACACTGTGTGTGTGTGTGTGTGTGTGTGTGTGTGTGTGTGTGTGTGTGTGTGTTGTCTGGGAATCACTTTGCATGCATGGAAGATCCGAGAGATTTTTATATTCCGCTCTAGCAGTGGTACGCTCTCTCTCCAGCAGTCGTACGCTCTCTCTCCAGCAGTCGTACGCTCTCTCCAGCAGTCGTACGCTCTCTCTCCAGCAGTCGTACGCTCTCTCCAGCAGTCGTACGCTCTCTCTCCAGCAGTCGTACGCTCTCTCCAGCAGTCGTACGCTCTCTCTCCCAGCAGTCGTACCCCTCTCCTCTCCAGCAGTCGTACGCTCTCTCCAGCAGTCGTACGCTCTCTCTCCAGCAGTCGTACGCTCTCTCTCCAGCAGTCGTACGCTCTCTCCAGCAGTCGCTCCCTCCAGCAGTCATATGCTCCGTTTAACAGTCGTTCACTCCAGCAATTGTACGACCACCTCCAGCAGTCGTACGCTCCCTCCAACAGTCGTACGCTCCCTCCAGCAGTCGTACAACCCATTCCAGCAGTCATACAAGCCCATCCAGCAGTCGTACGACCACCTCCAGCAGTCGTACGACCACCTCCAGCAATCTACAACCCCCTCCAGTAGTCATACAACCCCCTCCAGTAGTCGTACCACCTCCAGCAGTCGTACAGAGGCATCCATAAAACGTCATCTATCTCAGCGTCTACCAGCTTCCGTTTTCCAGGGGAGGATGGAAGGGAAAAATAGATAAATGAAACACAAAAATAGAAAAGATTAAGAGATAAAAATGAACATTCATGGAAACTGACGATGAATCTGCTCAAAAATAAAAAATAAATTTTAACAATTACTGCATTTTTTTTAGATTTAAAAAAATCATATTTTTTATTGGAGATTTTTTTTTTGGGCAAATGTATTACAATTTATATCAAATATATTTCCCAGACATGAGCATATACACCGATTAGTGTATCTGCTTCAGTATATACATCGAGGTTTTTATTTGATCCCTATTTATGGGCTAAACCGAGTTGTGTATATATATTCGTGAATATACATTGAGATTTTTCTTCAGCTTTCCTTTTAAGGGTATATATATATATATAATATATATATATATATATATATATATATATATATATATATATATATATATATATATATATATATATATATAATATATATATATATATATAATATATATATATATCAGAGATGTATATCTTCTGGTTGTGAACGGGTTAAATGCAACATTTAAAGACCCCCGTACAGTCGACAGGCTTTAGACCCAGCAAACCCACCAGAAACTCGTAATGGTATAAGGTATGAGCGTCCAGGAATACCCGTGTGGAATACCCGTGTGGAATAGCAAGGAATGAGACAGAAACCCCGTGTGGAATCAGGTAACAGCTGACATTCCCGTGTGGACTAGCAAGCGGTACTACCGGCGTAATATCCTGCCCGAAAGTAATTATTCTCATTAGCATAAATTAATATTAACAACCTTGTACTAATGATATTCAGTCTTTGTCATCATTGCTTCCGCTTTACATAATGCTTGGGATAACAACAATGCAATTTAATTATCGTTTTTTTTTTTTTTTTTTTTTTGAGTAGAGAAAAATGTGTTTTTCCGTCACCGCGTTCGTTTATGAATGGGGAAGTTTGCCTGTATGGCACACCTGCTCTGGGAAGAGTGCCACCCCTAGTCTGGCTCTGGGAAGAGTGCCACCCCTAGTCTGGCTCTCTGAAGAGTGCCCCCCAAGTTTGGCTCCGAGAAGAGTGCCACCCCTAGTCTGGCTCTGGGAAGAGTGCCACCCCAGTCTGGCTCTGGGAAGAGTGCCACCCCAGACTGGTTATTAGAAGAGTTCCCCCCAAGTTTGGCTCCGGGAAGAGTGCCACCCCAGTTTGGCTCTGGGAAGAGTGCCACCCCTTGTCTGGCTCTGGGAAGAGTGCCACCCCAGACTGGTTATTAGAAGAGTTCCCCCCAAGTTTGGCTCCGGGAAGAGTGCCACCCCAGTTTGGCTCTGGGAAGAGTGCCACCCCAGTCTGGCTCTGGGATGAGTGCCACCCCAGTCTGGCTCTTGGAAGAGTGCCTCCCCAGTCTGGCTCTTGGAAGAGTGCCCCCCAAGTTTGGCTCCGGGAAGAGTGCCACCCCAGTCTGGCTCTGGGAAGAGTGCCACACCAGTCTGGCTCTGGGAAGAGTGCCACCCCAGTCTGGCTCTGGGAAGAGTGCCACACCAGTCTGGCTCTGGGAAGAGTGCCACACCAGTCTGGCTCTGGGAAGAGTGCCACCCCAGTCTGGTTCCGGGAAGAGTGCCCCCCCAGTCTGGCTCTGGTCAGGGAACAGTGCCACGGTTTTTGCAATAATAATAAAAATAATTTTGATGACACTAATATTAACAATAATGATGATAAAATTAATAATAAAACGATAAAGAAGAAAAATTAATATAATAATAATAACACAAATAATAATAATAATAATAATAATAAATAATAATAATAATAATAATAATAATAATAATAACAATAATAATAATAATAAAATATAATAATAATAATAATAATAATAATAATAATAAAATAATAATAATAATAACAATAATAATAATAATAATAATAATAATAATAATAATAATATAATAATAATAACAATAATAATAATAATAATAATAATAATAATAATAAATAATAATAATAATAAATTAATAATAATAATAATAATAATAATAATAAAATAACAATAATAATAATAAAATAATAATAATAATAATAATAATAATAATAATAATAACAATAATAATAATAATAATAATAATAATAATAATAACAATAAATAATAATAATAAATAATAATAAAATAATAAATAATAATAATAATAAAATAATAATATAAAAATAATAATAATAATAATAATAATAATAATAACAATAATAATAATAATAATAATAATAATAAAATAATAATAATAATAATAATAATAATAATAATAAAAATAAAATAATAATAATAATAATTAAGTCAGGAAAAGGAGTGCCAAATTCTGGACCTCAAAAGCTAGTGTTAAAAGATTCTTAATTAAGTATTGAAGACTGGAAGAATCATTTACACAGTTTCATACATTAAACATTCTTGAAGGTCAAGGTAATATATTCTTGTACCCTGACTGATGAGAAATGTTAAGCAGAAGAAGAAGAAGAAGAAGAGAAGAAGAAGAAGAAGAAGAAGAAGAAGAAGAAGAAGAAGAAGAAGAAGAAGAAGAAGAAGAAGAAGAAGAAGAAGAAGAAGAAGACGAGGAAGAAGAAGAAGAAGAAGAAGAAGAAGAAGAAGAAGAAGAAGAAGAAGAAGAAGACGAGGAAGAAGAAGAAGAAGAAGAAGAAGAAGAAGAAGAAGAAGAAGAAGAAGAAGAAGAAGAAGAAGAAGAAGAAGAAGAAGAAGAAGAAGAAGAAGAAGAAGACGAGAAGAAGAAGAAGAAGAAGAAGAAGAAGAACAGAAGAAGAAGAAGAAGAAGAAGAAGAAGAAGAAAAAAGAAGAAGAAAAGAAGAAGAAGAAGAAGAAGAAGAAGAGGAAGAAGAAGAAGAGAAAGCACTGCAATTTTTAAGAGATAAACTCCCCAGAGATAAACTTCATCTGACAGGATAAATGGTTGTGTAATATTAGACACTTTTAATATCGAGTCCAGACTAAATTTAAGAAGACTATCTTGTTGATCTTTAAGATGTTCACATTCAGAATGTAACTATGATGCTGCCTTCATCATGACGCTTCACAATGTAACTATGATGCTGCCTTCATCATGACGCTTCACAATGTAACTATGATGCTGCCTTCATCATGACGCTTCAGAATGTAACTATGATGCTGCCTTCATCAATACATAAAGGTGGTGACCCTACAGACTTAAACAACTATAGGCCAATATCAAACTTACCATTGCTATCCAAAATCTTTGAGAAACTCGTGCACAGGAGACTATATTTATAACGTCAGAAAACATACTCAACCCCTGCCAATTTGGATTCAGGAAAAATAAAAGCACTAATGATGCAATCATAAAAATGCTAGATCTGCTTTACACAGCATTGGAAAATAAGGAATATCCACTAGGAATTTTTATTGACCTAAGAAAAGCTTTTGGCACAGTAGACCACGACATCCTACTCCACAAACTTGACCATTATGGTATAAGAGGCCATGCGCTTGCTTATTTCAAATCTTACCTTACTAATAGGTATCAGTATGTCACCATTAAAGACACAGCATCAACAACACGGCCACTTGATACTGGAGTTCCGCAGGGAAGTGTCCTTGGTCCCCTTCTCTTCCTCATATACATCAATGATCTTCCAAACGTATCCCAAGACATGAAACCCATTTTCTTTGCTGACGACACGACTTATGTCATCTCTCACCCTAATCTTGCCACCCTCAACACCATTGTTAACGAGGAGCTGATCAAAATATCGACTTGGATGACAGCCAATAAACTTACGCTTAACACTGACAAAACCTACTATATTATTTTGGTAGCAGAGCAGGGGATGCACAAATCAACATAAAATCGACAACACTCTAATTACCAGACATAATGAGGGCAAATTCCTAGGCCTAAAACCTTGACAACAACCTGAATTTCAGCACCCATATCCAACACATAACCAAAAAAGTATCCAAAACAGTTGGGATCCTCTCCAAGATACGATACTACGTGCCGCAAACTGCCCTTATCACACTATACCATTCACTTATATATCCATACCTCACCTATGCATTTGTGCTTGGGGATCAACTGCAGCAACACACCTAAACCCAATAATAACCCAACAAAAAGCTGCAGTAAAAATAATCACTAAATCCCATCCCAGGCAAACACACCCCCCCACTCTTCATAGATCTAAACTTACTCCCTGTTCAGTACATCCACACTTACTACTGTGCAATCTACA